>JALMGA010000002.1:65244050-65933100 GCA_023333525.1 Aspidoscelis tigris stejnegeri | reverse complement strand
TGTGATCAAACCAAAGTTGCTCTATCCTTTGCTGTCCAACCCTGCCTTTTTGTTTTTATTTTGGTCATCCTAATATGAAAAGGGAAAGAAAAACCCTTCCTCTGCCATGAACTTGTTCAACACTAGCACCAGCAAGAGCCAGCCAGCTTCTCAGCAAGTATGACGCCGGTCCAGTACAACAGCAACAACAAACACCAAGCCATTGCTTTGCACGAGTCTTACATATGTTTTGATTATAAAGATTGCAAAGTGGAAGAATGCTGCTCTGCCCCTGCCTGTGAGGGTGACTCCCAAGGGCAAGCCACATACATGCCAAGCAGTGCTAGTGGCACACCAACCCACCACCCACAGTCTGTATCTGCTCTCCAAAGCAGTTCCTAGATGCCCTTCAACTCCAGCCCTAAAACTAACCCCTTTTCCCACTTAATGGGAAAAAGAGGCAGGTGGTGATCTGGGGAAAGGAGGAAGTGAGGATGGTGGCACCATCCCTCTAAAACACCCACAGGATCAGGCATTGGCTGAGAAGGAAAGAAAGCTTTCTCTCCAGCTCCTTAGGAAAGTGCTTATACTGTCAGCCAATAGCCCTCTTCCACATTCACATCCTAAAAATAGAACTGGATTAAAGAACAAAAAATGGTCTCAGTGCTGGGATAATGTGTATACCTGATAGATCACATTGGGAGAGAATAGTCTGGAGAAAAATTGGAAGGGCATTTTGGAGTGTGATCCCTCAGAACTACAAACTGCCCAAGTTCATCTTAGACTTGGGTGTGACCACAGCCATAATCAGATGAATCTATTAGATTCTTAGTGCATGGATATGGCTCCTTTCCTATCAATCTTTTTAGATCATTAGCAGAACGCACAGTATACAAATACAAGCAAACACTCAGTTTATTGTATTGTGACTCCACTTAATATGATGCAGTTCTAGACAAGCTCATTTTCACAACAGCAGGAATAACTAATAGTCAATATAGTACAATATCATAATGCTTAGGGGTGTTATTTGGAGAGAGGGAAAAGATCCCTGCATAAGCAATTTTAGCTTAAACTGCCAGCAATGCCTTTTCATATAGCAACCATATTCCCTGCCAGAAATGAAATTGTACACACATTTGGCAATAATCAACTATTTTATTAGCTACTAAAATGGATGCCTAAGTACTGCCTCCAGGTTGGAGAGATAGGCAGAATGCGTCTAAAGGCCATTTGCAGGAAATGAAGAACAGGTGAAGGTTTTTGAAATATGTTTTACCCTTGGGAGGGAGGGGAGAAAGCTGTAAACACGTGAAGGTTAGGCCTTTTTGCCCTTGACTGCCAAGGGAAAGTATCCCATGTCAGTTAAGATCAGGCATGGTGACCAGCATTCACACTATGGGCGAGTTCCAACTCCCAGTCAGTTTCAGGGGCATTGAGGATTATTTGGCTTTAAAACGGAATAAATAAACACCTGATTTTTCAGGTGTTTTTTTTGGTTTTGGCTTTTAAAACCCTTCTTCCTTATTGCTGTGGGAACACTAGAGCAGTATTTGGGCAAATATATCATGAAATGGATGGGGTTTCACCCTGCAGGACAGCCCCTTTCCGTTAAAATGCCAGGTTTCCCCTGTACAGCAGCTAGTTTCATTGTAACAATCCACTAACTTCACACCCACTTCACACCTTATAACACTATTTCCTTTCCAACCCATGCGTTTTACAGAGTTAAAGGTTGCACGTGTGGAAAACTGGGTTACATTAAGAAGTTTACTTCTGGCAGCTTTCAGTCCATTTCTCCCTCTCACTCGCCTGCCGCAGTGGCAGCACTGCTTGCTCACTCGCTCACTTGCACAGCTCCCATAGGGGAGTGCACAAGTGTGTATGTGTGCAGGCAGCAGCAGCAGCAGAGCGAACACTGCATTGATCCAGGGGGAGCCTCGCCGAGCCTCGCCGAGCCTCGCCGAGCCTCACCCAGGTGGGGAGGAGGAGGAGGTCGCCCAGCCTCTGCTCAGTCTTTCTAACCAGCTAATGGATCCAGTGAAGCGAGCAGGCGTCCTTTTCTCCTTTCTCTCTCTCCCCCAAAAAGTCAGCCGGCCAGCCAGGGTGCTTTTTTGGGAGGAAACCCCTGCTGGGGATGGTGGCTGTGGAGGTGAGTGAGTGAATAGGGCTTGAGTTGCGCCCTGGGCAATGGAGAGAGAGGGGTAGGAAAAGGGTGAGGAGGGGAAAGAATCGCTTTCCCCAATCCGTTTTTGGCAGCATTTTAGTGCTTAAGAGTGGGGACACAAAATCGGGGTTGAATCTGATTGCCAGATGCTCCTTGCTTCCTTTTAACGTGCTTTACATATCGATGTAAATCCCAATGTAAATCTTGATGTATATTGCGCTTTATTCCTTGAATGGGAACTCGCCCTATGAGTGCCATCCTGTTCCAAACTCCACCCAGACTTACCTGGGTCTGGTGAAATGCAAATGGTCCTGATTGGAACTGTCCACATTTCCATAGCAATGGTCATGCATGCTGGGCCATTGCTATGGAAATTGGTGATGTTGTACATGATTACACAGTTGCAGTTGCTCCTCCCCCACATGGTGTTATGACCAATGATGACAATATCAGTGATGGCAACAGCAGATTGGGTAGGTTCAGGCAAATGAAGGCAGAACAGTAGTGACATGGCCACTAGAAGAGAGGGGTTAATGCTTGTGGAGTCCTTACCCTCACTTGGTATATACAGTGCTCCAGAGAGCACTGTAGTGGAGTGAGGATCAATCATCTATAAATTGCATGAAGGGCCCAGAGAACAGGCAAGAAGTCCCATCTATTTGCCTGGTGAAACACAAAACCTCTTGGGAACCACTGTGGGACAGTATGTTTGAAAAAAAGGCTAGGTTTCCCCCTCAGTTCTGAAAAAGAAAGAACAAATGGCAAATAGAAAAATACATTTTAAAATGTATAATATTCCATAGGCTGAACTTACTTGAAAATCTGGTGTTGTTTGGTATTTCCTCCACTTCCATAAAGGGCAATATTTATAAATCCTCTGACACTGCTTCTTCCAGCCAGAGTGACTGATATCTTGTATCGCCAACCTACCCAACAAAAAAACAAATGAGAGTAATTGTAGATTGGGGGTTTGGAAACATGAATGCAATGACTGTCATTTGTGTACTTATATACTTCAAAATGTACCACCACAGTGGCAGGATCTGGGTGATGCTAAAATGGCATCATGGGTCTCTAAGAAGGGGCAGAGATTGCCCATTCCTGCATCCATCAAGGGCATATCCCACCATGAGAAAATGTTTTCTTCCACTCTTCCACCCCACCACCATCATTTGTGTGAACTGACCTGAAGTACAATCTTTAGGCTGAATAACATGGTGCTATTTTGACAGAGACAGAAAACAGCTGACTTCTTCTGACCTCTGTTTCAGTGGAAATAGTTCTGGCTATAACTTTTGAAACTGGGGGACAAAAGTTCCTAGCTTTGGCCCTTCCATGGCCAAGAGGAGGGCAGGGGACATCGCCCAACATTTGAAACCTGAAATTCAGCATCCAGGTGGCTAAATAAATGCCTTCTTTTGAAAAGTCTGGAAGCCACAGTTTCCTGAAAGAGGCACTTGTGGAACATTCATTTCAATTCTAATTTCCAGCACGTACAGTAGTTTAAATAGGCTGCTCCTTGACCATTCCTTCCAGGAGCTAAATGAGAGTATAGCTGGAGTACAGCATTGCAATATGCTTCATACCATTCTTTTTATCTATCTTATCAAATGCAGTTTAATAGACAGTTTTCAATGTTTACAGCAAAACAAATACTTACGAGCAAAATTCTTGGCATCTGCAGTATTTAAATACAGCTTCACAAAGTCAGAATTGATTTTGTCTTTATACTGATCCGCAAAGTGACCCATTTTAGGACACCCTTTTGTGGGGCATGGAAAGCAGCTGCCCTAGTGAAATTAGACAAAGATGATACTCATGTAGACATTGCCTCAATAACGTCCGTGACAGCTATTGCTTACTGATGAAAATATATTTTTAATTATACTGGATAACAACTGTTTTCTTACCCATGAGAAGTCTTGGAGCAATGTTAATTTTCTTTGTTGAAGACCAGACAAGAGACTTTGGCTACATCTGCACTGGATGAACAAAGTGCCCACTGAAGGCCTGAGTGTCATGGTATCCACATACTGGTGGCACTCCTAGAATGCAGTGAGCTTCCAAGGAATGGCAAGCACCCTCAGAGAAGTGCCTCCCACAAAATGGGGGAAATGACTTGCCATCTTGGTCTCTCACGTTCCCACCAACATAAAAATGGATTATGACCTGTTTGTGCCATGCACCACATAGTCTTCCTCTGGAACATGCAGAAAATAGCTAATTTCTGAGGACATTTCCTGCATGTTCTCAAATAGGACTGTGTGTGCTGTGACTTTAAAACTGGGAAATTTCATTCTCTGACATCTGTGTTTGCAAGCAGGTGAGTTGTGTGGTGTGAAAACACCTTGTACCACACTTGGGGAAGGGGCAAGCATCCTGTTGCCTAGATGCAGTGTTAATGTCATATGGATCAAGATTCATATACTTCTGTTTCTGTAAAATTAAGACAATCTACTTGGTCTGTGACCTGGGGGAAGATTGTGGTTCAAATCACCACCTGAGCATGGGCCAGTAACTGCCTCTCAGCCCAAGCTACCTACAGGATTAGATGAAGGAGGAGGAGAATAATGTTTCCAGCACTTAACCAGACACTGTCATTTTAAACATATTGTATATTGTTTTACACGTGTGTGAATTTTAATGTCTTTTAATGTATATTCTATTTTAATATGTTGTTACCCGCCCAGAGACCTTCGGGTATGGGGCGGGATAGAAATGTAAATAAATAAATAAATTTGGAAGAAATGCTCCTTAAGATCATCTGTTTGGAAGAATAAAGGCTTCCAAAGGCATGTGACTGTGAGCATAGACTGTTGAATGGCTCACTGGCCTAACACAAAATGCCAGTCCACCACCTGGACAGGTCCATGTGTCCAAGAATAACACTGTCTGTCCCAAAGCTTACCTGATCTTAAGATCCAGCCTCTAACATTTTTGACACCCAGGAATGAATGTTTCTGCCTCAGAGCTCCTGGGGAACCCATTTTGACAGCATGCTTTGGTGGCCCACATAAATTAGTCCCCTATGAAACCAGACTATGAAGGCATGTGCCATGTTTGCATGCACCCATGTCCTGCATTAGCACCCACTAAAGCTCCAGTAGACATTTTTAGAAAGGTCTACTCTACAGATGTGCACAATCATTCAGCACATTCAAAATTTGTACAAATTCATATGAATGTTTACATTTGTGGATGAGTCAAAAGGCTGGATCTCCCCCCTCCCAGGCCTCCTGCCCCCCCCCCGCGTCCCATTCTCCCTTTACCTTTGGCCGTGCCACCACCATCGCTGTGTCCTCCTCATAGGCCCAAGTAGGCATTCTGGGTCTGCACATACAGCTCCCCATCTGGGAATTACCATGATCCCTAGATGGGAAGCTGCACGCACAGACCCAGGAGGCCAATTTCGAACTCAGAGCAGTGCCACAACTCCATGTTCCACTCTGTCACACTCCCTTACCCCTATGGAGGCTGCAGCCACATCGTCGGCCTTCTGGGTGTGCATGCACAGCTTCCTATCTGGGGATTGCCGGGGATCATAGCAATCCACAGATGGGGACTTGCATGCGCATGCCCAGAAAGCCTATTTCAGGCTCAGAGTAGCACACAGTGGTGATGGCAGCAGCGGCAGTGGGTGATTAGAGGAGTGGGGTGGAGTGGTTCCCCTCATGTGACATTCACACATGAAGCTGAAGCCCCCCCCCATTCATGGGGGGGGGAATTCGGATCAAGCCAAATATTCCCCTTTCCATTTGCATCTAATCTAATGGGGGAATTTGGCTTCATGCACATCCCTAGTCTACTGGTGTTCTGGATGAGGCAACCATTTTGGGTCAGCTAACCCAGTCTAATTTATGAGTTTATCTGTGACATAACACAATAGTTGTTCATTGGGGGGGGGGGGGAGAGAAGCAGATTGAAGAGGCAAATCACAGATCTTGTTCCCATGCTGATGGAATATGTTTGGCATTAGAAAATGACCTACAGGTGTGTTTTTTTCCTCCTATACATACAGTGCTAAGAACCTAACAAGTGAAAAAAATCACACCCTTCATGGATTAGGTGAAACAGTAACACGAGATGCTGTGAGATATGTAAATAACATACTGTTTCAAATAAGTTGTAAGCAGCACAGGCATAACCCAAAAATCCATCTGGAGTGATAATGCTATCTGAATAGTACTTATAGCTCCGCAAATGGTTACAGGCCACAAAGTCTCGGGTTCCTGTGGAAAGGAAACTGCTGTTACATATTATTCACGCTACGCATGAGTTGGAACCAGTGAGAGGGTGGGTGGAGAGACATAGAAAATAGCAAACTCATGTTTCCTCTAACCTGTCTGTCACAGATCAATCAGTTATTGATTTGCCATTCCCCCATCAGCTATGTTACATTGATTGATCACATCACCTCGAACATCGCAAAGTAATGTTTTCATGTATGGACTGAGCCTCCATATACATACATACATATATAGGCAGCTAGAGTGAGCGAATGTTAACTACAAGATAACTCTGAACAAGCTGTAAGTGACTATGAAAAGTGGCTCATGGATGGGATGGGTGCCTTGAATGTTTTTTAAAAATAAAACCCTGTAGCAGCAAGAACAGCTCTACTTAAAGTGGGACCTGCAGCAAGCGAGGATTCTGCCTGGACTCCTTTTGGAGGATCAGAAATGGTTTTAAAAGCCTGCCACATGGCTATGTCACTTACATTTTGTCTTGAGGTGGAGGTGGAATTTTAATGCCAATTTATTGGCATTTCCACTCGCCTGTCGCTACAACCTAAGATAGTACATTTTCTTTGTAAGCAAACCAAGAGGCACCAGAACCTCTAAAGCTCTTCTTTAAAGGCTAATCCAGCTGCTAGAAACTCATTAATCATATAAACCCATTCCCCTTCCATTTGTCCAGATACTTACCTTCCCAGATTCCATCAAGGTCAACTATTTGTGAAATTGGATTTTTGTCACATCCTGGCATGCGTTCTCCTCCGTTTGGATAAAAATCAAGGTGTCCTATAGCTTGACTCATCCCAAATCCTGGAATGTACATAACAGATAAACGTATTCTAAAGCGTTTCGTGTAGGTTGTTGGCTATGATATGTACTATCATATAGTCACCTTACCCAGGTATGGAATGGTTGGAAGCATATCAGTATGAATAATATCAACAAAATCAGCATCACTTTTATCCAGCCTGACTTCGATTGGAGTGCCTTGAAAATAGGGTTGAGCAGGATCCAGTCCTGTTAAATCACACACACACACATTTTTAAATCAAAAAGTTAAAATCTGTATATTAACCATATTGAGCTACAGTAAAGAACATATCTTGTCGAAAGGAGCATTGCTAACTGGTTCTGAGGGATTGCCTTGAATTCTATTCTTTCCAGGGAACCCCTTTAGACAAATGAAGGACAGACTCCAATACATTTCACACCAGCACAGAAGGATGAATTTCAGCTGGAGATGTCTGCATGACTAGCAAATCCTGCCTAAACTCTTTCTTCAGTGCAACTATTTAAAGGCACAAACATTCTTCCCATTTTTCCATCTGTCTACACCAACCTATAGTTATCTACACTTTTGCCAGCCACTCAGGGAAATGAAAAACTATTATTTTTCCTGATATGTTGAGCAGTGGAGACCAAAAGAACTGAACAAAGCAGTGGTCAAGGCCATGTGGGAAGCAACTGAAAATAAAGAGATAATACTAAAAGCAACTAAGGAACAGATACACCTGTTACCGTACCTAACACAATGCAAAACTTGGAAAGAATCAGAAAACAGGAATCCACAAAGGGTGAATTCCCATTACAAGCTGAAAACGGTTTCGAAATGGTTTTGATCCTTGCAGTCCCCACGTCAGGTTGGCTTAACACGCTTTCCGTGTGTTAAATCGTCCCAAAGCGTTGTAAATGTTAACATTCATTTCAACAGGTTTTGCTCCGGTTTGTGCATTTGAAACATTCTACATTTCTTACTGTGGGAACAGTACAGTTTTAGTGGGATGAGAATGCATGTTTAGGGTTTCCCTCCCACTATAGCTTGCTTCCAAAGATAGTGATTTGTAATAATCCAACCCTTACAACAGCCGCTACACTGTAGCAATCCACCCACTTCACACCTGATAACAATGTTGCAATTTTGCACAATTCTGAAAGTTCTGACCTTTAGAAAGGGAAAACAAAGGAAAGCAGCTGCAGGTTCTGGGAGATGTGTGAATGTTTTTAAGGCTGTGGTGTTGAGCGGGCGAAGGGGGCTTGAGTTGCCGCTGCTGCTGTGTGCCCTGGGCAATGGGGAGGGGAGGGGAAAGAATCACTGGCTGCCCAGTGCCGTTTTTCATCCATCCAGGCAAGCAGCAGCCACCTAGCCACCCAGCTAGGCTCCATGAAGGAGTCTGTTATGGGTGGCACGTTCATGCCAGGAGGCAGAGGGCAGGGCAGCCCCAAAAAGTGGCTTTTAGAAGGTAGCCACTTGAGTCCCCCCTTGAGTCACGTACGCCACGTACGATCCTCAGAATCTGGATTGAACATGATTAAGTTGAAAGTAATGGGATCAGGCAAATTCGCGTTTGCATCCGGTTCTATTATTTCGGTTTAGGGAAATCGTATTAAGCTTGTAATGGGAATGCGGCCGAAGAGTGGTTATGATGCCTTGATGCTTTGTTTGTTTGTTTGTTTTACTACTTCCGATTAAAATATAATTTCATAGTGGTGTACGAAGAATAAAAATACTGGGAGCTATTGCTAATGTGTTGCAGGGGGCTGAATTGGTCCCTACAGCAGTGTCTGCATTTTCAAAGAGAGGGAATGGCCAAAGGGGCCCTTGTCTTTAAAACCCCTCCTTGCCTTCTGATTCAAAGCCAGGAATCCTGCTTCAATTCAGAGGGTGGGGGAAGCCTTCCTCTACCCCTATCAAATGGCAGTGAGTGAATCCTCAGCCACCATTTGACAGGCAGAGTAGGTTTTCTCACCCCCTCCCCAAGGATCAGCTGTGATTCCAATACCTTCCTCATCCTTTACAGAAATGCCCATAGTTTTTAAGCTGGGCCATTTTTGTCTCAGACCATAAATATCTAAATATCTAAATATTCTGGTTTGGTGATAAAGTAGGCCAGCTGGAAACCTTAAGTGTTAGTAGACATCCAAGGGTGTTGCCGCACTGGGTGCAGAAACCAGATTAACCACCCCCTAAGTCAGATTTAAAACACTTACCTTGTTAGCTTCTACAATGCAGACTTCCTCAGGGACCTTCGCGACAGCCGCTTCCACATTTCAACAAGCAAGATCCATTTCTAAAATGGGTCTCTCCACCGAAAACCGGATTAAATCGAAGACCTCAAAAATGAAGTCTTCAATCCGTCCCTTCGCCTGGATCCATGTGGAAGCTGGACGCTTCCACACATGGCCAGGCAAAGGGACGGATGTCCCGGCGGCCACCATGTTGGGAGAGGCAGAAGCAGGACAGCCTGCTTCGGAAGCCCCTCCCTCGTGCACCGTGAGCTGCTGGAAATGCACGGTGACTGGCAGCTAACTACTCCAGTTCCACAGCTCCGGGGGCAGTGTCGGTGGCGTGGGAGGCCACATGCCCTTTGGAATGGGTGCTGTGGCTTCCACGCAGCACCCAAGCAATCCGGCCACCCAATCCGGCCTCTCCGCATGTGGGCAGATATGTAGGGTCTCCTCAGATCCTCCAGAGGACTGCTCACCGAAAAACGGATCTTCTTGGATCCATTTTTCGGCGGCAAATGCAGAAACACCCCAACACACATGTTAAAATGGAGATGTTAGTGTTTCTGGATGCTACTCATGTTGGGGTCTTTTCATAAAAGTTTTTTTAAAATGCCAGAGCAGCTTTGGTGCTGAAAGACATAAGGCAGTAGGGAAAGAGGCCTCAGAGTCAATTATCCTGAATAGGAAAATGATTTATTAATAATATGGAAACAAAAGGCAACTAAAATGTAGGGATGTGCATAAATATTCATAACATTCAAAATTCATATGAATTTGGCCAAATTCCGAGAATCGAACTGAATGTTGGCACATTCAAAGATGGACAGAAGGATAGGCTGCTAGGCAGGGTTTGAAGTCCAGAGCTCAGGCTGCATCTCCTAAAGCAGGGAAGCAGAGAAAGGAAACCTATTCCCTGTTCCTAGGCTAGATAAAAAGGATGGGAATGGGGTTTTTCTCACCATCAAGTCATGGAGGATGTCTGCAGAAGGAATCTGGCAGCAAGGATCAAGGTAGAGCTGGGAAGACAGGAGCAGGCTCTCCAAGGCAAAAGAGGGACTTCATGCAGGGTTGGAGCAGCACAAGGTCAGAGCTGTCCAGCATAGGCAGATACTGGCAGGAGCAAGAGGCCTACGTACACAGGACTGTCTAGTGATTTCAGCCAGCGTAGAGTGATTTCCGTGTGGAGGCAATGGATCCAATTCTTCAGCAGTAGAGATGAGTGGGAATTACAGAACTTCCCAGGGAAAAGGACCATGAAGACTCAGAGCTCGTGTGTGTGTGTGTGTTAACCTACATTTCAGATCTCAGGGATGAATTCTCCTCCCATGGGTGATATAAAAAGGGCTGAGGTGGGAAAATTTGAATCTACCCAGAAAAGGGAAGGGGCAGAATTAGATGGTTTTAAGGAGGCCCAATGGCTGAACTCTTAACTTGGCATGCTGCTTGATTGAATCAAATTTGTCATTACAAAAGCTGACACTTGAGATATATTGGCATTTCGACTGAACATCTTGGCAAACAAAGGCTGTCTGGGTGCTAATGGTCTCCCACTGAGGCACAAAATGAGCTACATAGATGGCAGGAACTGATCGGATCTGTCCTGTGCATATGCAAATTCCAGGAGGAATCCTTTGTTTGTCTGTTTAACATTACTGGGTGAGACTGAGAAATCTAGGAGCACATTTTATCTCTCATGTCATTGTGGAAGCAATATCTATATATATCTTATTATTTTTCTATTGGCATAGAGTTGTTATATCAAATCTGTACATCTAGCCTCATGCCAATTAGCAGGATGCCTATTTATACTTATAGAGCTGACTATGTCCTGCTGGTAGGCACAAGTCTGAGAGCAGGGGATTCTGGGAGCTTATGGGCTTACAAGTAGTAGCAGGACTGGACTCATAAAAGGTTTGAATATGGATTGTTTAATGAGAAAAAAGTCATCACCTGATCTTATATATGTGTGGGATGAAAACATTCATTTGGGCCACTTGATATGCATTCCTTCCCCATGAGGCCTGTCAAAGCATGAATAAAGAACTCAGAAGACAAAAAGTTACCTACTATTGCAACAAGCTCTTTCTCCACCCCCAGGAAAACCAGTGACTGCAATTTCAGTATAGTGTACCCAATCATAGTCAAATACAACCATATATAGTTTGATACCTATCCGTGTGGGACCTCATTGGCCTACCAGTTATTCTTCCAATTCCTGGCACTCTTCTTCCTGTCTCACCGGCTGCATGAGCTCCAAGGCTGTGGGCAATAATATGTACCAAGGATGGAGAGTATCCATACTTTGTCTATGAACAGAGAAACATAGACATGGGAACTAGCAGGTATGTTAGCTTACAACTTTTGCCACATACACATGGGCTGAACTTAGCTTGCAACTTGTGCCACATACAAATGAGCCAAAAAAAGCTATCTTCTGGATGGCCAAAGCAAAAGCTTCTGTCCCCATTAAGCTCCAGAGTTTCTTTAGACTGTCATAAAAGTGACCTTATAGTAAATTGGGAGAAACTACTCACACCAGTGGAGTCATCTCCTTTTCCCTGTGTGTTTGCGTGAGGCAGCAAGGAGGGGCCTCAGTGCCAAAAATGCATCAGGAATTGCTTGTGGGAAGCTGGAATGCAGTCTAATTCTCTGCAATGATTCTAGACAACAATTTTGCTGTGAGCAAAGATTCTACCCACAGCAGCATTCAAGGAATTGCAGCAAGGCACACACAAGATACCACCCAAGGTTCGTTTGCTCCCCTTTTCTCCAAAGCAGGGCCTGGTATGTACAGTGCCTTGGTCTTCATTGCCAATTCTACTATCAGGTAGCATGAGGCAGCTTTCTAAAGCAATAAATCTTGATCATCAGTTTAAAAAAGGAACTTGTTGATAGATGCTAAAATATCACTGCCTTGGCTATTTCATACAATCAGTTGGGTGGGGCACCACTTTTAACGCCACATTGGGCAGGAGAATATATTTTGTAGCCCTGCTAATCTACACACATAATCTGAATTAATCTGTGAACTGGTTCCAAGAGGCATTAATCATGCAGGTTTTTGAACTCATCCTTTGAGCAGTCACACTTGTGAGCACTGTGTTTGATTTGGTAACCTGAGTGTATATGAAATGATGGGAAATGTTGCTATTTCATATCTTCAAATTGTCTAACACCCAAAGGCACCCTTGTAGTTTCAATGAAGTTCATTTATTTAGTGAAATGGAATATAACTAGCAGATATGTGAATGGTGTCAAGTGTATAGTTAGAATTAAGCATCTAGCAAAATGTGAACTGAGACAATGATGCCCAGCTTATGTGTAAACATCGCTTTGCACTGCATGGAAGATTGGCTAGAGAAACTATTAGAACTGGCAGAAATGGACAAAACTACATGTTTGATCATTGAAATTGTACTTGAAAAATTGCCAACCTCTTATTGACTTTCCCACAAACAAGAAGGTTATGTATCAATATTAGGTATGAGGTCCTATAAAAGATTGAAAACTGATCAGGGATTTGAAATTATTATATTTTGTATGGTGGAGCATGAATATATATGCTTCGGAGCATGATGCAGAGAATGGCCCTTTCTGCACTGGGCCTTATTCTAGATTATATTCTAGAAGAGAATCTGTCCATCCACATGCTTGCGCAAACTACAGCAGGCCTCAGCCAGAGATATAATCCAGAATAAGGGCCAGTGCAGAAAGGGCCAACATCTCCTGGCACAAATCAAGCAATCCTGAATGCAAATATGCACATGTGGAGCATCACTGTCACTATGGTGCTGGTTCCAACACACACACAGTTCTGACAAGCTCCAGAAACAAGATGGCAGCACTCTGCTGGCAATAGAACACATGCCCAGGCACAGGTAAGTCTCTAGGCATGTGGGCCTTAGTGAAACATGTACTAACATTCCCAAGTATGAACACTAGTACAAGTTAGTCGGTCACACACTTTTCACATCTAATGAATGGGAAACCAAGTGTGAAAATGTCCCAGGTTTGGAATCCATCCTAACTTCATATCCTAAACTAGATATTAGGGCAAAATTGCACTTACCTTGCTGGGGAACTCTGGGTATGCTCCCAGAAGGAGCATACACATTATGTGATGCCACTTCTATCCCAGAAGCAGCTCTATGAGTGCTGGAGTTCCCCCTGTGCATATAGAGGTAGGGAAGTTTTAACTGCTCTACAACTATACCAGCAGAGGTCTTGTCCACCTCTGCCTCATCTGGGTGAAAGAGGTTAGCATGGAGCCTGTGACTGGTGATGTCACACAGTCACTGCAGTAACACCATCGTGCAGGCACGTTGGCGCCATTGCTGCAGCAATTCAATTACTCCTTAATAGAGGTGATTTGCATTTAACCAGCGCATAGTTAAGCACTGACTATGTTTCATATGGCTTGAGCATCCTGAAGTACAGACATCCAAAACAGCCCACAATGTTACTTTCCTGGGACCTTTTCCCAGGAAAGTCAAAGCGTGAAAAGGCCCTTAGCATTTAACTTTCCTACTCATATTTTTGTGACAGATTTTTGTTCCCAGGTCTCTCACTCCTTCCCTCTCTTCTACAACAAGATTTTTCCCCTGAACTTGATAGCCACAGTTCTGTCAACCTAGAAATTGTTTCCTCTCACTGTGCTTAGAAAACTTCATTTGTTTGAACTATAATTGAGAGAGAGCTCCCCCCGCCATATTTTAACAGAGATCCAGGTTGCAAGAGGGGAGCTTTTGTAGTTCTAAGCTTGCCATTTAATTCTAATTGCAATCTGTGTGTGTTTTGGATGTCCTCAGAATTAGGGGGGGGGGGGGAATCAGTCTTTCTTTACTAGAGACTTGTGCCCTGCTGGCACCTTACTGTGTTCTTATTGGTGAGTCCAGAAGGATCCAATCAATTAACATTTCTTAGCCTCAAAACCTTCAGAAAGTCATAAGATTCATAATTGTAATTCAGTGAGTGAAAATTCATTTACCTGTAGACTATTTATAAAATAAGCCACTTCAGCTCCTACAACACGGATGTTATTTGATGCCTGAGTGTACGGACACCGTGAACCGCTCTTCCAGTCTATGCAGATGCAATTTACATCTTCTATTTCAAACATTCTCTGATGCAAAAGAAGGAGACAACCTGTAGAAGACACTTCTGACACGACTCTACATGTTCTATACATTCCACACATCTAAATAATTTTGCTTCAGCTAACTTCACTGCTGGGTACCTAGAGTTGTTTCTCTCCACCCCCTCCGATAATGTTTCAGTTGTTTGTGCTATTCTAGGTATATCGGTGATGTTTAGATGTATGCATAGATCCTCAAATTAGCCAGATGGTGCCATCCACACTCAAAAGAAAAGAATAAGCGCATTTGAGGCAAATACTTAACTTACAGAGCTTCAAACCCCCCACTTCCCCACCCCTCCCCCACACGTCTTGTTTGAAAAAGATTACACAACAGAACAGCAGAGTGAGAACTGAATATGAAATATTTAGAAATGAAGGGAGAGAGGAATTGGAATGAAAGAAAGGGGAGGGGAGGAGATCAATTTTGGACTTTCTGGAAGAAGAGCAACATAGAATTTCCACCAATTAGTAAAATAATTAATGCTGAATGATGGCATAGCTACCTGGAAATGTGAACACAGAAGCTTTCATTTGACCTATTCTGAAGTGGATCAAATTAGGTGAGCAACTTTAAGTGAACAACATTTTTGTCTTGGGGTAATTCTGTGCTGGCTGATATAGTGCACCTTCCAAGTGTACTAGTAGCCTCCCTTCCATATACTTAGACTGTACCAGCATGAGGAAGGGAGGCTACTAGTATGTTTGCTGGTCCAGTATACTGGCCAGTGTAGACTCTCTCATCCTGTTTGCACTTACCTTCAGTCTAGGGAGCATTGGTCCACTCCTTGGCTAAGAGTGTCTGTACACACTGCCTTTGCTGTCATCTTGGAACCCACTAAGCTATTGAGCTATTGTCCACAATTTAACTTGGGCCCTGTTTCCACTCATGCCTCTTAAAATGGTTTAAAAACAAAACAAAACAAAAAAAAGCAATTCAAACACGGATTCTGGCAGTCCCCACTTCAGTGGCTTTAAATCGCTTTAAATCGCTATCAACCCTTCTGCTGTCCCCACCCAAAACAGTTCAGAATCGCATTAGGGAAAGGGGATCTTTTCTTCCCCCCTCTTGTCAACTGGGGCCCCACCCCTGCCTGCCAATTGGATCCCACAATGATGTGGCAGAAGGTGGGGAACTGCAGCTCTCCCCTCCCCTCCCCTAGTGCTTTTGCAAAAGACACCCTTCCTCCACTTTGTTCTCCTCCCTCCCCATCGCCAGCAGCACCAGCTGGTACACACACACACACACACACACACACACACACACACACACACACACAAACATAAACTCAGGACTGGTCCTTTTTTACTTTTCTGCAAATGCACAAAAGTGAAAAGGGGGCAGCAGAGAGAGAGCTGTGTGCCTGCTTGCCTGGCTGGCTGCACACGCATATGCTCAGTCACCAGTGGGGCATGGGGAGGGGAGGTGCTTCTCTCCTTCCCAGGGCTCAGCAAGGCAAAAGAGGAACCTCCAGTGTGTGCTTCCCGGCAGGGAGAAAGTGAGGGAAGTTAAAAATGAAACTTTGTTATCAGTGTGAAGGGTGGAGTGGGTGAATTGCTACATCTTATCAGGCTGAATTGTTACTTCTTTGCTGAATATGGATCTGGCACTTTAACAAATCTGGCAAAGGGCTGGTCCCTGCACAGGGTGAAATATTTGCCCCAATATTGCTGTAGCGTTCCCACACCAATAAGGAAGAAGCATTTTAAAAGCAAAAATGGGGGGAAAACACCTGAAAAAAACAGATGTTTATTTATTCCATTTTTTTTAGTCAAATAATCCTCAAAATACCCCTGAAACTGATTGGGAATGGGGACGAAGGGGATCCAAACCTTTTCTAAACTGTTTTAAAATGCCAATGGGAACTGGGCCTAGGAATTACTAGTTTGCTTTTGATTAGCAGCATTTGCACGCCTTGCTGGGTGTGAAACTGTGAGCGGTCATGGTGGCACAGTTGTGGCTGTGCAGTCACACACTGCATCCTGATTGCCATGGTATCCATTGTCATGGTGATCTGACCTTCCTGGGCCTGACCATCCACATTTCAAGTGCTAGTGGTCTGCTTCAGGACTGCACTTGCACTTATTGCAGATGGCCAATGCACATTATTAAAGTATTCCAACAAAGTGAGTGTGAACAGGCCCTCCCTAAGAAAGTTTGAAGCTTTTGAGTGTGGAAAATGCAATTTCATTGCAAGAAATTGAACTTGATAATCAAAATCTTCTAGAGAATACAAGATTATTATTGTTGCTTTTGTTTTTGTCAGCTTTTGTTATCGTACTGTGTATGTGGGAAACATTCTAAATAAAGAGCTGAGTTTATTTTCAGAATTAATTGTTTTGGTATTAATTGGTTTCAAAACCAGTATTATTAATGTTAAGCTGTTTTACCTTGCACATATCTGACAGCCAGTTTTCTTCACCCTGATCTATAAAGCCATGGGTAATGAAGCGAGTGGTTTTGTTGGGATCAAAATTTGAGAAATCAATAGTCTCTGGATTAATTGCAGTTATTTCCTGTGGGTGATAACAAAAGAACATACACTTGAATTATACCAGTATGATGATTGAAACATACTTTGAAAGATATTTGAAAGAAATTATGAAAAGATATTTCATTGCGTTATGGATGTACAACTGAAGAAATGACCGTACTTATATAGTGAAATTTATGTAGTAACAATGTAAAAGATATTATTGATTATATAATCATAATCATAATAAATAATAATAATGTGAATTCCCCTGTAATAAACCTTGCAATATTCATCAGGAAGTAGGTCTTACTTGGAAGTTATCCGGGTTCTTTTTAGTATAGAGAAGGAAACGAGTGTTTATTTTTTCTGGGCTCCAGGGCAACTTTGCAATTGGACGTTCTGTGGTTCCTGCCCATGGCCTGTCATCTGTAAAGCAGCCCAGTCGGTCATAGCAAACTTCATTTCCTGTTATGTGAATGAGAATCAAACAAACATGTGAATGACCACAGTAATTCAAACAGTCACACTCTGTCCTCTTCTAGCAGTCTGCTCTGATAATCTACAACACATCTTAGTCTTCATCCCCATAATTCTTCTAGGCACCTCAAATCTGTCCCCATCCAGTACAAAGGATATAGAGATCAGCTTACTGGTAAGGACAGAGAAACTACTCCGAGGGCACTTAGATTTCTTCGAAGTGCTCTGAGCTGCTATGCATCTGGACAGCCACCTAGAGACTACATTCACAGAACAGAGGCCTGAAGCCTATTCGCACTTGGCTTTATTCTGGAATATATCCTGGAATAGGTACTTGCTGTTGATATGCTGGTGCAGGCTTCAGCAGGTCCAAAGTGAGGTCTGCCACAGTCTGCATTAGCATGAGGACCACAGACCCCTATCCTGAGATATACTCCAGAAAAAGGCCAAGTGCGAATAGGCCCCTGTTTGCACTGAGATGAGCAGGATGGACCTATGTGCTCTGGGATGGAGCATTTGCACACCATGGTCCGACCTCTGTCCTGGAATGGTCCAAAGTGTGCATAGCCATTCTTATCACCTAGGGTATTTTTGGTACAGCCCAAAAATGCAACATTCATGTTACTTCTGTATGTGAATGCTGTATTGGGGTGAGGTGTTGCAGATGTGCAGTCATGTAGAACATCACAATCACCATAGAATGGCCTAGCGTGCATGGCTGTCACTACAGTAATGCTGATAGTCAGGGAGGGGCCTGTCTGCACTTCTGGGACTTCTGGGTAAGTTCAGGGACATTGTTGGCACTCCCAATGGAAACCCAACCACCATCCTTGTACATAACTGTGGTAGGATACAATTCCATGGTGAGGATAGGAAAGAGGGGAGGAGGAGAGAAAACAGGGGGTTCCTCCTGTGTCAAGCACAGAAGAATGAAGAGTGGGAATCTGTGTTATAAGACAACTGTGGAAACGGTCTCAAATCTCCCTGGATGCTCATTTGCAGAGAATTTGGATTATCCTTGCTGTGTCCTAATGTGGTGAGTCAGCCTCTCTAGAGATGACTTAATTAAACGTACATGTAGATGAAATATTAGCCATCAATGTGTCAAATATAAGGACATTATTTCAGATTCTGTGTTTCCTTGGCCTGCTAAGAGAGGATAGGAAGCTTTAGTCATCCTCCAAACAAAGGGTTGGTTGATTGCAGAACACATCTGTGTAGTTTCTACCACATGAATATGGAAGTAGTTTGACAAACAAGTGTGAAAGCAATGTGGAGAAAATATTCTGTGAATAAAGTTTCCAAGGAAGCAGTTACCTTATTTCAGTTTCATTAGGAGTGATATTTCAGGCCCTTTCTGCACTCACATGTATCATGGACTTCAAAGGAGTGCAGGGCCCTTTCCACACTCGGCCTTATTCTGGAATATATTTCAGGATAGGGGTCTGTCGTTTGCTTGGTAATGCAGGGTATGGTAGGTCTTGCCTGGCACCTGCCACAGTATACACTAGCAGGCAGACAGCAAAGTCCTATTCCAGAATATATTCCAGAATAAGGCCTAGTGCAGAAAGGCCCCAGGACAACAGTGTTCCCGTACACTTTATACACAGCGGTCAAAACTATGGATTGGGATACTCGTTCCTGTGATAGACCTTGATGATGCAATCTACTAGCTCAACACTGATGTTGACTTCAAACAATTGTTCTGGTATGCAAGGCAATTTTTCAGCAGTGCACAAGGAAATGAAGTTAGAAGTAGCACTGGAAATTGTCATGACACTGAAAAGCATCTGACTAGAAAATTTGAAGAATGGCAACTTTCTTTCTCACCCTTTGTAGTTTGTGCAACAGTTCTGAGGACTTGGCCCAACTTTCATTGTTGGGGAATGGGCTGGAAGGGGCTGTCTGATTGTAGACAGCATTATCCTAGATTGTGTATACCACCCGTGTCTGTGATTGGCTAGCCAAATGCAGAAATGGCTTTGATTTGCTATCATATTTCATAGAGTTGGGGTTGAACGCTGGTGGCAAATGCGTCTCTGCTTCTTAGGGATGGCCAATGGCTAATGAGTATGATGGCACAAGAAAGACCAGATCACAGTAGTTCATCAGCCTTGTCTGAAGTAGGGATGCACATGAATATTCATAATATTCACAATTCTTACAAATTTGGTTGAATTTGGATATTCAAATTTGAACTGAATTTTGGCACATTTGAAGATTGACATTCAAATTTGAATCAAATGTTTTGATACATTCACATGAAGCTTTTAATGGGATTCATATGCTATTTGTATGCATTCATATGGAATCATATGGGACTGAACATTCGTATCAAATACGAATCCTACCACATTTGAAGGAGATACAAATACAAATTTTCTTGCATTCAATTCGCCCTCCAAATGGTATTGGTATTGTAGGTTTCTGGTGGCAACACTGAGAACTATTAATCTGAAATGCTGATAAACATTCAAACTATGGTAGGATCTGTACACAGTGCACTCTCCTGGGCCATGCTGAGCCAATTATGGGCTAAATCAAATGATCCTGTCCATGAACACAGAGTCAGCTGGTGACACAGGCCAAAGGCCATGCATGTTACAGTAGCCATTAGTCAAGGCCAGCCCAACTTTGGAGGCTAAGAATGAAAGTCAGTCTTAGTTGGACACCCAGAAGCAGTCTACTTTCAGGGTCACTTCATGGAGCCCAGCAAAATGGTTCTGGGCTCCATGCACTGGGTGGGCTGTCCAAGCTTCATGGTGCTGTCTGCACATGAATGGCTGGGAAACACATGGAAAACTGTTTCAAAGCTGTCTCCTGTTGGAGATGGCTCCAGCACCATTCACAGGGCCTGCTTCAACACCATGTCTCATGTGGGCGCAGTATTTCACAGGAAGCATGGGAGATGTCGCCCCAGCTAGCAGTCCATGGAGATCCTGCCTAAATTTCTTTCAACATTTCCAAAGAAAAGAAAAAGAAAAACCACCCAGTTAGTCTGCCAATTAGCTTAGCTAACAAATTGATCATTTGCAAAATCGCTGTTTTTCTTATTTCCCCATGATCCCTGACTCAGCTACCTTCTCCTTTACAGTGACTTCTAATCACTTTGGATCTCACTAGGAAGTCTGATGCAAAATAAGCCAAGAGAGTAATATAAATGTCTATGGTGTAAAACCATAAAATTCTGAGTGGTTGAAGAATTATGTGATTTGAATTCTAGGATTTTTTTTTTAAGATGTATTCTGAAATAATGTTTTGGAAAAAAAATGTTTTCTTTGGCACCATTTTTTTAGCAGAAAGTTGGAATAGGAATTAAATCAATAAACTGATAGTATATAAACATTTAATTCATCAATGTGAAAACACATTTTAGAACAACGTTAGGAAAAGTGGATCTGAAGGTAATTTAATTGAAGAAGTAGCAGTAGGAAAATAAATAGCCTCCCTCCCTTCTCTTTATAAATCAAGATTCTGTGTACCCATTTCTATACAGCTTATTTATAATATATAATTAGAACAACAATCCAATACCAAATAATTACTTGACAGATTCTCCTATGTTTTCTCTCCTGAACAAAATTTCCATTTCTCATATACCCTTACTTGCTGTCCTGAATGGCACGCTTCAATCTGCTTCCTCTGAAACATCAATTGTCACGTTTTTGGACAACAAGATTAGTTCAGGATCCATATGATACCAAGAAAAAGGCAAAAGCTCACCTTTGGTTGCCTCAATCAGTAGAAGTGTAATACTGCAGAAGACAAGCATCTAAAATACATTTTTTTTAAAGAGGGAGAGAGAGAGAATACAATAAGATCCCCAAACTGTTCCTTCATCCAGAAGTCTTATGGCACTTAATGAAGATCCAAACACTATTTTGGATCCAAATCCAGTTTATCAAATGTGTGAATTATCATCACAACCTGGGAGACTGAGACCATGGACATTTTCGCACTTCGCTTCCTGTCGTGTGGACAGGAAAGGAGTACAATCAACGAATGTTGTCTAGCAATCACACTCCCTCCCTGTGCGATTGAACACTTACCTCCATTTGATCAGTGGACCAATCCTCTTCGAGCACCGCCATCTTGAGAGCAGCGCCCTCCATGACTGCTGATGCTCTGCACAGTCGCAGCTGCACGTACACTTGCACTCCTGTCAGAAAGTCATCAGAGCTGCCAGCATGCTTGTGTGGCAGCTCCAATGATCTCCCTGTCCAGCAGAGGCGTGAATGCTCACTGTTTGGAAGCAACAGGTAAGTTTCTGCGGAAGGTTAAGTAGCTTGTAGAGCACAAGCTCTCATGAACTACAGGCCAAAGTGTGAATTGGCTCCATGTCTCCACACCTGTGTACTGTAAGGGGTACCAGAGTGTGAGTCTTGGGTGAGATATCTACCCACCAATTCGCTTGGTGCCTACTGAGAAGCATGACCCCAACCTGAGGGCCCTGGGAGAAGGGCACAAATCACAACCTCCACAGGTGCCTGTGCCTGTGTCTTAAGAACAGAAGAAGATAAGAGGAGCCCTACTGGATCAGGCCACACTCTATCTAGTCATCTAGTCCAGCATCCTGCCTCACGCAGTAGTCCACCAGTTGCTTCTAAGCAGAAGACAAAGGCAAAACGTTCACCTGCAAAGGGCCTTTAGAGGCACCCTGCTTGCCTCTGCAACCTGGAGGAAGTGCCTAGACATCCATTCTAGTAGCCATTGACATCTCTGTCCTCCATGAATTTATTGCTGGATGTTGTTATTATGATTACTATGAAATGTGGCGGACAGCGATTCTATCCAGATACCTCCACGGACATATACAAAAAACAGATCCACAGAATCAAAAATGCAAAATAGCAATTCTGCTGCTGCTGCTGCTGCTACTACTAATAATAATAATAATAGTGATTATTATGAGGAATCAAAATAGTTACAGGGGCAACCAACAAGGCAGGGAAGACTACATTTAAATCCTGGTATATTTCTTGACATTTAATGTGCTGTACAACTTGCTGATGGTGCTTACTCCAGCAGAATGTCCCTTGGGTGATTATCACTTTTGAATTTACTTCATTCTCTCACCATTCCCACTGCATAAAATGAAAATGCATCTGCTCCTCCATTAGCTGATAAGATCTGATTTGACTTACCTTGCAGTTCTTGCTTGGACCTCCAAGCAGAGCAGCTCATGCATGGCCTTTTATACCATACTATATCCTTGAGGGGTTAGTCTTGGAAGAAAGCAGGCATACAAATATAGAAACTGATGTGTTTACTTCAGATCAAGGTTATCATAAATACACAGAGTGCATCCAGTGTCTCACACATAAAAGGCAAACAATTTTTATCAGGTAACATTAATGGATTACAGGTAAGATCAAAAAGGTGACATGATTAAAAGTAGGTCACTGAAGCCTCTATTTTCATTTGAGTAAAGTCATTTAATAAAATAAAATGTTTAAAGGCAATTAATTCCCTGCTTTGTATTACTCCATCAGTGGATCAGGTCTGTGGCTGGAAACCAACAGGAAGAATAGAGAAAGAAACATTCAGATTGATGTGCATCCATGAAGGAAGTGAGGAGCACTTCTCAAAAGCTTTCATTGTTCTTTTTGCAACAGCTGCTCTAACTGGTAAAATAGGTTTATGATTTAAAAAGATGAATAATATTTCATTAAAAACAAATTTCACCACCTGTCATAAAATATGGTGAGATCAAGTGACATCTTTTGTCTACACAGACCAGCAATGTGGACATAACAGAGCAGGGCTGCGTGCCAAAGGATTTGAGATCCTGCATTGGCCCAAGGAACAGTCAAACCTTCTGCCCCCCTGGCTAGGGATCCATGATTCCTCATCATATGCCTCGTCAGGCCAGCCCTGCTGCTGTGTCTGTTAAGGAAAGCCCCTTACCCACAGTGAAGCCCATGACCAAGACATCAGAAGTGGACACCTGCAGAGGGCTGCTGCCCATCTTTGGAGAGGGCATCTGTGCTTGCATACATGGGCATACCTGAGAAGACCTGTTCACTTCTTTGTTTCTCAACCCATCCTGAGCTTGCTGTGCCCCCTGCTTTTCAGATCTTCAGGAGAGGCCCCTTCTGGTTGCACTACCACCTGCAAGATAAGGCCTTCTTGGTGGTGGCCCCCAGACTGTGGAATAGTCTGCCCCCTCCCCACCTCAAGATGCACAAGTCACCTTCACCTAATACGTTCAGAAGATTGGTAAAAACACACTTTTGGCTTCTTTGCATTTTAGATTTTTGTTTCTATGGTTGCTACCTGAGTATAAGGCATGATAAAAATGAAAACAGACAAACAAAAACAAATAAATAAATAACTGGTATATGCCCCCACAGTATTTTTGGACCTGTATTAAAGTATAGCATTTTCTGGTACAGCTACCTGGGGTAACTGTAATATTTTTGTTTACTATGTTATAGTTTTATATGCTGCTCTTGGTTTGGTTTGGTTTGGTTTGGTTTGACTATCTGGCCAGCTAGTGTTTTTCTGTGTCATTTATTTGTAGTTAGCTGCTTCATCATTTTTGAAGCAGGCAGAATATAGATATACAAATAAATTGCTACACTATCTGATCAGGACAACTTAGATTGGAGGGGAAAGCATGCTTTTAAAAAGTACGTTAAGATTTGGAACCAGGGTGTTAAAACTGGATGTTAAGATTCAAGAACAAGAGCGGCTTGCAACAATAAAAGAAAAATACAATTAAAAAATTACTGCATAATGAATACAGTAGTCTACAGTCAATCAAGTCTTCAGCAAATGCCTGGTTTGGTTTGATTGGACTATCTGGTCAGCTAGTATATATGTTGGTCAGCTAGTATGTATATGGCCAGCTAGTATATATACTGTTAAGCAGGAGCCAAACATTAACATCACTAGGTCCTGTGGTGATGCTGTTTGGGTTGTGTTAAATCTTCCTAAATGTTCCCATGTCTCTGCCCCTTGCAGAAGCCTTCATTGGTTGCCAGTCTGAGCGAGGGCCCAACCTGGCGACCGAACACCAGTGAGTGAGTGATTGCATGGGGGTTGGGCTGTCAGTGACTTGCTAGTGCTAGTCAAGTTTAATTCACCACAAACCTTTCCCATCCAAGGAACAGGAAGGGAAGTATAAAATCACCCCTGGCCCTGCATTTATGCAATAATCTTCCTCCTATGGACCTTTGGCTGGAGAAGGACTTTGCCTCCAGAAAGAGTTGAAGATCTTCCTTTTTGATTCACAAGAGTGAGTCATCTTAGTGTGGGCTTGAGGAGGTGTGAAGCATCTGGTGTGCAATGGATGTGTGTATTCATTCATCTATTGACTGTATATGTTATATGTTTGTTGTTCTGCCCTTCAGTGAAAGGGGTATCATCATCATCATCATCTCAGGAGGAATATCTTTCCATAAGAAGGACATCACTAAAGAAAAGTCCCTCTCATTGTTTTTTCTTTCTTGTTAGTTACCACTGATCTTGAATAAATGGTGCATCCATACAGTTTTCTTGACAGATAACAGAAAGAAGATGCCAAGGACCACTCTCTTCTCTCTAGATAATTAATCTATTTCTTAGCTATGCCATTCTCACTCTTCTACTGGAATATTAAGTTTCGCTTAGAATTACAGACTTCTTTTGCTTCTGGCTTGATCTATTTGTTTTTATTCTTATTCTTAGTAGTAGTAGTATTTACAATCACAACCGTATCCTCAGCAACATATTCCACCTATGATTGTCCTGAAGTTTGAAGCAATATTTCTGGATCTGCATTTTGTTGCAGACTTCACTATCTTCAAACTGTTATATGTGAGAGAAGAGAAAAGGTCATCACCTGTGCACACAAATATGAAGCTGCCAAATGATATGACAAATAGCATTGAGACCAGCCAGATATTTTAGTTTCCTTGGGGTTTTTAGTCTACCTTCTATAACAAGGACTCTGCCGCCTGGAAGAACTGCTACCTCTGCCTAGAATATGGATAGAAAATCGCTCATGTGTGATGTTTTGGATGAAACGTATGTACCAAGGGGATCCTGTAGCTCAGTGGTTCTCAACCTGGGGGTCGGGACCCCTTTGGGGGTCGAATTACCCTTTCAGAGGGATCGCGATGAGTCTCCCATTGCCCTTCCCTCCCACCTCCCAGCTGCTCTACTCCTGTGGTTGGGGGTCTCCACAACATGAGGAACTCCATTAAGGGGTCGCGGCATTAGGAAGGTTGAGAACTGCTGCTGTAGCTGATCTTAATATTTCTGCCGTACACTGTCTGGGAAGTCTGTTAATGTCCACTGAGTCTGTCTTAAATGACAGTTTAAAGGTTTTAATTGCAATATGACTATGAATGGTGTGAATTCCTAGTTCAGTTCTTACTCTGGCAGCACCTGGGTTTTGTTGTTCACACAAAGAGCTTTTCTCAAGATGTAGATTTCAGCTCAGTCCAAGGTGGTCATATTTATGCAACCCCAAATCTCTGATCTGTAGGTTAGCACAGGTAATGATTTTGGTTTTACACACCTTGAGTATAGATTTAAGCGAGCTGGGATATTGATAACTGGATGGTTGGTTCAAATAACTGAACTCTGTTGAGGAGCATTGGATGGACCAGGAATTAGTTTTTGAGGGAACAATTCTAAAGCCCCATTCCTACTTATGGAATAAAACACTATTTAAAACGTTATTTAAGACACTTTTAAATCACTTTAAAACTAAGCAAATGAGCATCTGGCAATCGCAGTCAACCCTGAATTGTGGCCCCACATTTCAAACATTTTCAAAAAACGGATTGGGGAAAGCAATTCTTCTCCCTCTTCACCCTTTTCCCACCCTTCTTTCCCCATTGGCTTTGATCTGATGACGTGGACAATCCCATCCCCCTCCCTCCTGCTTTTGCTGCCCCTGTTTGATTCCACAAACTAAACACCATTTACATGTTTCACAAAATCATCAGCCCTGCCTGTTAACAAACACAACCCAAACAACCAAAGCAACAGCCACCCACCCCTAGCCTCAGAGACACATGCACAGATAATTCCTGTATTTCAAACAGGGATCGAGAGAGAGAGCTGGTTGACAGACAGCATGAGCTCTGCTGGGTGGAATACTAATCAAGCAGCTTCCCCATCTGCAGCGAGTGAGCAGTAACTTTGTTACCATTATGCGTGGGTGGTAAATGAAAGTGTATGGGATGAATTGTTACTTATTATTAGAAAACAAAACTGTGAAGTCCGCTGATGGATAAAGGTTTTGGGCTTCCTGGCACTTTAAAAATCTGGCTAGGGACTGTATTGCAAGGAGAAATCCCACCCATTTCACGACAGATCTACCCCAATCTGCTGTAGCGTTCCCAAAGGAATAAAGTGTTTAACTGCAAAAATGGGGGGGAAGACCTGAAAAAACAGGTATATTGTTTATTCCATTTTAGAGCCAAATACTCCTAAAAAAAAAAAACACCCTGAAATGGATTGGTAATGGGGACAAAGATGATTCAAACAATTTCTAAACCATTTTAAATGATTGGTAATGGGGTCAAAGAGGATCCAAACCATTTCTAAATTGCTTTATTCCATGAGTGGGAATTCACCCTAAGAGTCAATTTTTTCTATTCTTTTCCCTTCCTGAGGCCAATTATGGCAGGCGGTTTCTCCCCCTCCCCCCCCACCAAAAAACCCCCCACTGTTTTAGTTTTGGTCTTTTTGATAGGCAGGTGGCTACTTCTACAGCACTTACTAACTGGAGTCAGGAGTCTTCATAGAACTAAATTATCTCCATAAAGATGATAGTTCACATACACTTTTAGCATATGGACACTCAAGGCCTACATTGATCTGGGAAAGCCATTCTGGGTCTACAGAAAAGGGCCAGTGTCTGGGCACACTTCATGTGTTTTGTAGCATCCACAGTTTTCTCCAGAATTAAAATTCATACTATCACCCCTCACCTCCTACATCTGCGGACTTTAAATCTTTGACAATGTCAGTTTTTCATGTTAAAAATTGTTTTACATCACAAATTAATTCTATCAATGTTTTGCAGGAAGGCAACACTTAAACAATTAAGGGCTCATGCCTTGGGCGAGAGCAGCTGCAAGGACAATGCAGCCGCATAAACTGAATATTTGATTACATTAATGCAACTTGCTTAAGTGACTTGGGCAGCCTGAATGTTGCCCAATTTCCTTGTTTATACCATTTCTCAATGGATCCACCCATTTTCCTGTCTGTCCCAAGGGTAGAATTGGGAAAATCAAAAGAGGCAACTCCCTCCATTCACAGTCCCTTGTCTTTTTTGGGATCCTATGCTGTGGCTCCACCAAGGTTGACCATCTTCTGTCATCTTTTGCCTCTTTAGGGTCCATTAAATTTCTAGTTTTACTCTGGGACCCACTGCTTCAACAAGAGCTAAGCTTTGTTGAATCTATGCAAGAAACTGAATTTTGCATGCTGTGGGGGGTGGAGTTCTGCAGGATCACAATTTTGCTGAAATTGTTCTGAAGACTAGAATGGAATTTGTTTTTCCTGCTTACAAACTTGCTACATGATTTCCTTGCTTACCATTGCCACTAGACGCAAGGGCTAACCAGGAGTCAAGTGTCTAAAAAGATTTTACATGATGTCTTATGAGACTATGAGCCTTTTTGCACTTTGCAAAGAGTAGAAGTATGGGGTGCTTCTAGACGTCATGGATGTGGTTCTATCCGGAAGCATCTCTGTGCATGTTGGAGCATGAAAACATTCTCCCTAGCTAAGCTAGCCACTGGGTAATAAAGGCTGGCATGCACCATTCAAACCTCTTCCAGGCAAATGGTGCATGTGGTGGGGTGGTGAAGTGCAGTTGCCCGGTTGCCATGACAATGTGCCATGGATGTCTGTCCATCTAGTTAATTCACTGTTCTTGTTAGGTCCCACCAATTGTTCCATCAAGGTGGTTTTTACTCCTGGTCACTGTATAAATATTACTTCATTCCTGGGTCAAAAATATAATTTATTGGCAGATTATTGCATTATTAAAATCCATTTTAATGCCTGCATTCATGTCTTAGAAAACAGATTAAACACATGCAACATTGACTATCTTTTTTTAAAACAAAGGCAATGGTTATACACAGAGTTGAAATGATTGAGAAACATCACAGAAGAGTTGCTTGAAAGTATGCCTGGCTCCTCCAGCAATCAAATGAAATTTGGTTTTCTTCTTTGCTCTTTACTGCACAAACTACAATCTGCTTCTTCTTAATATTAATTAGCATGATTTAAGTATTTGTGCAAATCCATATTTTACTGTTCCTGTTCCACAAAAAGAAGTCCTAGAAGGGAAGAAAAAATGAATAAACTCAATATTTATTGTTACTCTCTCTTTCTCCCCTCAATATACCTGCAAAATGTCCTCTTCTACATTCAAGAGTGACCTAACATAGCATCCCTTTGCAATTCTTGTTACTAGAAGGCATTGCCTTGTCAGAACAGAGTCACATTCATGTTTTGTATTTTAATCCCACCTCTCTTCCAAGAAGAAGAAGAAGAAGAAGAACGCTGTGATGGCCATTTGCACTGCATGCCCTGGACTAGCCCCATATCTGGCCAACAGCACTTATAGTGCAAATGGCCAGCTCGAATTGCGAAAGCAATGTCCAAGCAAGCATCTGTTGCATGGTTGGACAATGCAATTCAACAGCTGCAGCCACGCCACCTCCACAACACTCAGAAGAGAGTGTAGAATCTCCTGTCCAGGAGTGATCTGGCAACTCATGATCAGCCTGCTGAGTATTTTTTAGCAGTCTACACCTAGATCACTCCAGGCAAGGCTGCAGCAACTCCAGGTGAGTTACAGTGGTGGCTATGTGTGGCCAGAGTGATCCAGCGACCGTCAGTCTATGAGGTAAGCACAAAATGTCAGAGAGTGTGGACTGCTGTTCCAAGGAATTCAGAATGGTTTGTGGCATATGCTGAAAACTAACTCATTATGGTAATTTTTAGATAAGGAGTTCAGATACATAAAGGGATATATATTTAACAAACAGAATTACAAAAATATTTCAGTGCCCAGCCCAAACTCCCCTTTGTAGCTCTTTGGACTCTACTTTATTTATTCATGGGCCCTTTCTGCATTGAGCCTTATTCCAAATTACACCCTGGAATAGGAACCTGGGGCCTTTCCGCACTGGCTCTAAAAACGGATTTAGAGCCAGATGTGGAAAGGATTTACACGTGGCTTTCACAAAGGGGGCGGAATTAGACCCCTTTGAGCAAGCCACGTCCGCATATCGGCAGGTTTTTAAACCGTTTTTGCCTCCGAAATCCTACCCAGATGTAAGACCTGAAAAAATCAGGTCTTACATCTGGCTTCCCCCCTGAAAATGGTTTGGAAACAAACGTTTCCGCACCGGAGGGGGAAAAGCCGGATTGCCGGTGCATGCCCAGCTGTCAGAGAGAGGCAGAGACCCCACGAACAGCCCCATTCTACGTACCAGATCGCCTCCATTTCGCCTCCATTTTGATCGTGAGTCTCGGAGGGACGGCAGCAATCGCGCACGTGCGCGCCATTGCTCTGACGGCCCTCCAGGCAGCCCAGGACTACATTTCCCAGTGTCCCTGGGCTGCTGGGGCCGTCCAAGCAATGGCGCGCGCGTGCGCGATTGCCGCCATCCCTCCGAGACTCATGATCGAAATGGAGGCGAAATGGAGGTGATCTGGTACGTAGAATGTGGCTGTTCGTGGGGTTGGGGTGACAGAAGGAGTGGGGGTGTCTTGCCCTCGCCAGAGAACGGAGGATTCTCCGTTCTTTGGCCAGCAGGAAGGCAGGGAAGCTGGCTGCCAGGCTTGTCCAGCTGTCAGAATGGCAGAGCATGCGCTCTGCCTTTCTGAGAGCTGGGCAGGCGCCGGCAGGGCCGATTTGGGATGGGTGCTGGTGCACTCGCACAGCACCCATTCCAAACTGTTTCCCAATCCGGCCTTGCCACCGCGGCCCCGTGCGTGTATGTACGCGCGGGGTCTGGGAGAAACCGTTTCTGCTCGAAACGGATCTCCCTTTGAAAACGTTTTGGCCGAAAACGGATCTTATAGATCCGTTTTCGGCGGCAAATGCGGAAAGGCCCCTGCTGTTCACATGCTAGTGCAGACAACAGCAGGCCCCAGGCTCTGCTGGAATCTGCATCAGCATGCAAATAGCAGGCCCCTATTGAAGGATATAATGTGGAATAAGGTCCAGTGCTACAGAGGGCCATAAAGGTACGTTAAAAGTGCCAAAGAGGTACACTGAACTTCATACCCCATTGCACTCAAAGAAATTTAATCTTGTATTATACTGAGCATGTGGGTTTATGTGTACAGTGTGATTCAATGCAACTTGTGAAATCAAAAATGACTGTACTTACCGACTTCCGTCATATCCGTTGACTAGAATCACTTTTTCTGCTCCCAGTTGAGCCCAATGTAATGTCATTGACTTTGTTTGCCATATAAACTCAATTCTTCTCGCAATTGCAGGATCAATTTCTACATCAATGAGCTTTGAGTAAGTTTCATTCTGTTTAAGGTCACCACTGTAAATTGGTACATAATTAAAGTAATGGCTGAGCATCAGTGCAGCAGTACTATTTTAGAGCTGTCATCCTTACAATCAAATAATCTGTAAAATTACTGTTGTTCATTCACATTTCATCTCACTCACCTTTCAAGTTGGATGAGCACCTGAAGCCAAGAGCATGACTCATTAAACATCACCCACAAAATCCAGGAAGGTATTTTACATTTTTTATTCTGCATCACCTCCCAGAGTATTACAAAATCTACTGGAAACTTTAACTGAGCTGCCTGACAAGTTTACCATTACAATACCTCAACTGATCTACATTTCAGATATCATCATCATCATCAATAATAATGATAATGATAGTAATAATAATAATATTAATTAGCAATATAAGGCATTATATGACTAATTTTAAAAAATTGTTACTACTTGGCATAACTGAGCAATATAAGGCATTATTTAAGTACTTCTGTGATAGGAAACACCAGGACACATTGATCACTTGTGTTCCCTGGAATAGAGTCCTGCTGTATACTCTATGTAGGGCTACCCTTGATGGCAACTCAGAGGCTAGAATTAGTGCAAAATGCAGTGGCTAAACTGTTATGAGTGATTCCAGTAGGGTCCACGTAACAGAATGACATTGGTGGTCTATTCACTTCTGGATCCAACTCAGTTTGCTGTTCTGACTATCACAGTCCTGAACAACTTGGGGAGTGTGAATGCTCTCCCTGCCAGACAATTGTGGGATCCCTGGGGCTAATGTTGGGCCTGGTGTGGAGCATGATTTCGTGGTCCACACCTCAAACACAATTAGGACAGCTCTAGTACAGGCTGGCACACTTCTGGCCTTCCCAGAAAGCAAATGGCCTGTCCCAGAGCTGTTCTAATTATTAGCCAGAAGCCCAAGTATGAATAGGCCTCATGTCTCTGAAGGAGCGCCTCCTTCCTTATATACTGGCCTTGGAACTGAGGTCTGTTGAGGAGGTTTCCTGGCCATTCCATCATTTGATGGAATGCAAATGGCAGGGGGTGCATCTGGGAATAAGGAATTGCATGGGGATGCTGGATGCCAAATTTGGATTTGATTTGGATTAATTACAGTGGCCATGGGGACACTCCTTCCTGAATTCAAATCGAATTCAGATTAAAATGGCCATGGGGACACCCCCCAAAGAGTCATTGGTGGCCATGGTGCCTCCCCCATGTGTCCAGGAGGAAGCTTAAAGTGAAGAGCCAGCCCTAAAACAATTTCGCTTGAATTTTGCTGCTCTGTTCAGTTCACAGCTGAAATTTACTTCTTTCATGCTCCACTGTACACTATCCAAGCTTTCTGACAACACTGCATGAATCCAATGAAGGAGACTGCACTCTGTGAAAGGCCATAACACAATAAATGTGTTAGCTGTTAAAGTACCAGAGAACTATTCGTCATTTTTGTTCTGCAATTGCTCCCACTTATTGTTTCCATTCATCTAGCAGGACAAAGAAGCCTAGAGATACTTCTGACATTGTACTACGCATAACGACTTAAAGTGTGTGCTGTAGTGAATTGCAAGTCTCCATACTGCTCTTTCTTTTAAAGGGGACATCAAATGCTGCTGTACATTCAAACAGAAACTGAATTTTTCTTAAATAGCACATTGTCCTTATACCAAGGATTCTAGGGTAGGATGTGAAGTTCTCTTCTCTCATTTATCTTCCCAACATTTCTGTCAAGTATGTTTTCATTTTTAAATTATTTTTCCAGCATTGTCAGTTTGAGAATGAAATAATGACATACAAAATACAGTGGTACCTTGAGATACGAGTTTAATTCGTTCCGTAACCTTGCTTGTATGTCAAATCACTCGTATCTCAAAGCAATTTTCCCCATTGAAATTAATTGAAATGCCATTAATCCGTTACGGGTCTCAAAAAACCACCTCAGTTGTTTTTGTTAAGTGCCTGGAGACCACAGAAGGGACATTAAGAGCAGGCTGTCCGTCCAAGTCTCCCCCCACCCCTGAGGGTTCCAGAATGAGGCAGCTACATTTACTGGCTGTGGAGGTCAGCCCGTCTGAGAAGGGGCAGCCAAACTGTGGTCTGGGTCCTCTTACAAACAGCCAAGAGACCTCCCTCCACCTTCCAGCTCCACAGCCAAATTTCAGTCCCTGAAAGCGGCCAGCCTGCCCTCGGCGCTCACTTCCTCCCTCCCTCCCTCTCCCCCTCCCTCCCTCTCCCTGTCTCTGAACCAGGAGCGCAGCAAGCAAAAAACAGCTGTCATTACTAACAGGCCCTCGGCCCCGCCTTAGCTTTCCCTCGCCTCGCACCGCTGCCTTCTCTTTCCCTCGGCGTGTCACGGCCCTCGGCCCCGCCTTAGCTTTCCCTCGCCTCACACCGCCGCCTTCTCTTTCCCTCGGTGCGTCACGGCCCTCGGCCCCGCCTTAGCTTTCCCTCGCCTCACACCGCCGCCTTCTCTTTCCCTCAGTGCGTCACGGCCCTCGGCCCCGCCTTAGCTTTCCCTCGCCTCGCACTGCTGCCTTCTCTTTCCCTCGGCGCGTCACGGCCCTCGGCCCCGCCTTAGCTTTCCCTCGCCTCACACCGCCGCCTTCTCTTTCCCTCGGCGCGTCATGGCCCTCGGCCCCGCCTTAGCTTTCCCTCGCCTCGCACCGCTGCCTTCTCGTATCTCAAATTTTGCTCTTAAGTCAAAGCAAAATATCCCTTACTCTGCGGCTCATATCTCGAAAAATTCGTAAGTTGGGGCACTCGTATGTCGAGGTACCACTGTATCTGATAAGCTTGTTAGAAAGACCTGCACATCAGCAGATACAAAGACCTCTTCCTCTGCATCACTATTGGCATGTCATTTTGCCACTGCACCGACCCCTGCCCTGGCCAGTACTGTTGAAGTTCTTCTATCCTCCTTGAAGCGCTTTCAGTAACTCCCAACCTCCTCCACCCATCCACCTTCCTGTGCCCAGCTTCCAAATTTCCTCATAGCTCTTCTGCCCATACAGTACATGCCTACCACCACCACCCAGATGTTGCCCTTCATTCCCATATGCCAGACCTCCAAAATCTGTCTCTGCATGTTGCCCCTTTGGCCCTGTCTGCACTCTGCATCATGGTCCCCTCATCCATGTGTTAATGAGGATCAAAGAGGGTCCACCCCTGCTGGTCCAGACTGTGAGGCCCTTAATCCAAATCTCTTGTAGACCCATTTAATCAGGCACTTGCATATCGCTTAAGACTAATCCTGCACAGCTACATTTTTGCTGAAGTTGCTCCTTTCAATGTTGTTTACCTTGTACGTTGCACTGTCATTTGTGCAATTATATGAGCAGTTTTGCACTTAATTTATTATTATAATTGCTTAAATTTGAAAATAGAAATATACAGAGAGGCATATTTTATGCCACTGAAGTGACAAAGAGCATTATTTCAAAGTGCATAAAAATTTACAGATGGATCTCTTGGTTGCCTTTTCTGCAAATCAAAGATGCAGCCATACTACTAGTCTATTGCAGGGTAAAGCATACCTTTTGATTTGGTATTCTTTTGCATCACCTTCTTTGTCATAGAAAATTATGCTTATTCCTCCCTTCGTTTCATTCATTCCATATAGTTTGATGGATACATTATACCTCCAGCCTATGCAACAGAAACATTTCAGAGTTGTGGTTAAAAAATAAAGGAACCTCTGGACAAGATTTTTGTTAACATAAGAACATACGAAGAGCCCTGCTGGATCATGCCACAGGCCATCTAGTTCAGCATCCTGTCCCACACACTGACCCACCAATTGCTTCTGGACCATCTCAAGCAGAAGACATGGGTAAACCTTCACCTATTCTTGAATCCCAGCAAACTGTCTTTGGAGGCACCCTGCCTGTCTCGCCAGCCTGGAGGATGAACCTAGGTATCCATTCTAGTAGCCATTGATACACCTGCCATCCATGAATTTGTCTGACCCTTTCTTAAGCTGGTTGTGGATTTGTTTGTTTTAAAATGTTCATTCATGGATTGAAAGCTAAGAGTCTTTGCTTAGAAAAGGGACAAAGTACAAATTCATCACCAGGCTTTGATGCTGGTGAACAGGGCTTTGATGCACGATGGAGGAAAGTGATGTTTGCTGACATGAAAGCTTAGTGGTGAATTGCCACCATGCTACATCACATTGCGCTAAACTGCCACCCACCTGCACTTCACCATATTGGCCACCATGGAACTGCAGATCAAAGTGAGGCTAAGTTCTGAATGAAGCCATTTCTCTCCTCCACTACCCTGCAGTCCCAACTAGAGATGTGCACAAATGGTTTTTTTGTATCCGATTTCGTATTGAATCAAATGCAAGAAAAGTCATATTCATTTGAATAGATCCCCTTTGAATGTAGAGGGATTTGAATTCGAAATGAAATGTTCAATCCCATATGAATCTCATACGAAGCTTCATACAAATGTACCAAAACATTTGCCTGAAATTCAAATGTCAATCTTCAAATATGCCAACCTTCGATGCGAACATGAATATCCGAATTCAGCCAAATTCATACAAATTTTGAATGTTAAGAATATTTGTGCAAATCCCTAGTCTGAATCCAAGGGTTACCACTGTGGCTTGTAGAAGTTTAAGGCTGGTAGGGCTGCCACAGAATGTACTTTTCATTACTGAGACAGTAGCAGCACAGGAAGAAGCCTGCCACTGGCCTAGACCTCTGCACGATCCAAAGGTTTTCATTATGGGCAGCAGAGATGTAGTATTTGCTCTACATGAACTGTAGCATTTGCTGCAACCATGATGCTTATGCCACAGCATCTGCAAGATGGTGGTAAGTGATGGGAGCATTGGGGAAGCCTTCATTCCAAGCCTCCTACTCAGCTGCCAGGTGGGTGAGAAGGGGGCACGCCTGGCATTCGAATCACTTGCTGCCAGCCAGCCCACCTACAAACAGGCTGCTGACAAAGTTTGGGAGCCCCTGTTCAATGATTTATTCATCTTTGAACTAAATACTTGATCATAAAGCATTGGGGATGAATAATACTGCTGTCCCACAGTCAGAAATGGTTGAGCAATGATCACAGGTTTATCATAATTCAGCTTCAGTAGGAATGTAGCTGTGTCAGACATCGATGACTCATTCCTCTGTATTTGGATATTCTGGAACAAAACGTGGATATTCTGGAAGAATTCTGGGTACTCTTTTTCAATAGGATTGCTAGAAATCATAATTTGTTTAATAGGTCCCCCCCCCACCTCTTTCAGATCAAAAGGTGAGTGAATATATTTAGCTCTTGTGAAAAGTTACCTGGATTAAAAAAAATACTCAGTTCCCCTAGATTATAAATGAAAACTTATGACAAGCCAGGAAGAAGCACCTCTGTAGGAGTGCAAATGCATTCAATTGTCAACAATGGAAGACAAACAGAAGCCAAAATTTGAGATGATAGTGACTGTGAGCATTCCCGGAGCAAATGCTACACATGTCCATACATTCTGCATGTGTACATCTGCATAGATTTTATTTTAATTTCTTCCCTTACTGATAAATGGTTCCTTGGGTCCTGTGTTCAAGTAGTACAATGGATTGTTCTTCCTCAGCTTGTAACGGAACCGATCAGCATAGTGACCCATCAATGGGCAGCCTTCCCTGGGGCATGGAAAACAGTTTCCCTAGGAGAAAACTCACAAGTTGGTCAAAAAGACACTTGATCCTGTTTTAACATTTGCCACTTTTAATCATGAAAATATGGTGATGGGGGGGGGGGAACCCACCCCTCAGTCATTTGTGTTAGAAGTCTTTATACTCAACTCACGTAAATTGAGCACTTGTACTTATTAACTTTGGCAAGATCTATGCAGTCCCTTCAGACTGTGCCAGGATAACACCCAGTGAGCATTGGGTGAAAATCACAATGAACCAGAAGAGGACCTGGCATGGGCTGACAGCATGTCACCAGCACCCAGCCTGTTCCTGGGGATGCATCTGCTCCTGTGAGTGCTCCATTTGCTAAGGGAGAAAACTGCTCTGCAGATACGGCGTGGGCCAGGTTTGTTTCTGCTGATGCCGTGCCGAAGGATGGCAGTTGCAGGATCAGCCTTTGCTCGCTGCCAGAGCATTTTACTAGACTCCAAAAATAGTTGACCTTCAAAGCCATTTCCTTGCATAGGAATTTCTGTCTAGCTATGGTTCATGCTGTATAAGAATGTGCACAAATGGGTTTTTTGACATTTGATTTGTAATTAATATAATCCATAGATCCTCTTAAAATGTGGCAGGATTCATCTAAATTCTTAACAAATATCCGATTCATATCCAGCATGAAGGCATAGGTATCCAATATGTATCTGTAACATATCCACACTCAGAAAGCATCAAATTCAACCCAAATCCACTTTTAAACTGCTCTTGATCTATGTTAAATGTAATCTGGATCCCTTGCAGATGTGACTGGCGCTTTGCTTTCCCACCTCCCCATTTAACAAATGTCTGAACTATTTGTACGAATGTTAACATACAAATATCATAACATTCAATTTGTGTACAAATGTCCAAATTTGGATGAATTCATACAAATAACAAATGTTATCAATATTGGTGCACAACCCTAGTGCAGTAAAATAGGGTGGGAGAGGTAATGATAGGCACCTTGCTTTTGTGAGGGCTAAACTGCACATTGATCTGCAACTGGTCAAAATGCAATCTGGCAAATCAAAACTAAGGTGTCAATCACTGGTTTACCCTGCCCATCCATACAATCTAATAAAGCTTGCATTGTTGTTTTAGCTGGAATCCTGTCCATGGTAACACAACCCTATATCTCAGCCCCAATTTTGAGTCTAAAGGATTCCAGAAGTGGCTCTGCACATGACAGGTTGTCCCCCGCACATATAGGTGTGAAGCCCATTTTTGTGCTCCACAACTGTACTAGCAACCCACTGGGATAACCTAACATTGCTCTGTTCACACCTCTTCCGAATGAACAGAGCTTGGAGTGGGGTGGTACAGGCACACTTATATGGGTTGCCATGGCAAGGATGCCATGCATGTTCGTCGCTACAGTGATGCAATCAACTCTAGTACAGAGGCATCAAACTTAGCCGGTGCTTGGAGTAGCGGTGGCTAAGACTGGAGTGGTTTGTTCCAAGGCACAAACACACAAACCATTCCAAAGGTTAGCTGGCCATTGCACCTATTTAAGTTGCAAATTGGCCCTCTAATGGGCTCTATTATAGCGATTGGGGAGAATTTATATGCCTTGTTTTGTTTTTATACCAAAACTGCTCTTAGTGTGCTAATCTGCTTATATTATCTCTAGTTTTCTGGGGGTCTATGACTGAAATAAATATTCTGATTGATTTATTGACCTTGCAAGACCTGTACACTTTGAGCTGTAATTTGTTTCTGGATGAACTGGAGACTTACCTTTTTGTGAAAGGAAAGCTGAGCTCAGGGTCTGTATAGCAAACAATCTGTAACCCCTTGCCAACTGCCCTGTCAGATTGTGTTCTCTATCTATACTTGACAGAGCAAATTCTAATTTTACATCTGAAGACATAGTCTAATATATGTCAACAGCTTTATTCCTCCCAATTACTCAACAATGCTGAGATGCCCATGGGAGGACTCCAGATGGATAGAATACAAAATTGGGCTGTGAAGCACATATGAAACTTCTGACTCATATTATGAATACAGTACAATTGCCACTCTGATCTCCTTATTTTGGTAGCACTTTCGGGGGGCAGGATGGACTTTGCTTTTCAACCTTGGATTACTTGTGATTAAAAGATTCATTTTATTAGCATGATAGAATCTAATTTATCTGGCACCCGCTCTACTGCTATGCAGTTCGGGCAAAAAATTCCAAACAACCAACACAACCAATCCCTGAATATATGTGGAGGGGGAGGGGTTGAATTTGAAGGCCATAAAACAAGTATGTACCTTCACTCCAATAGTAGAATTGCTTGGGGTAGAAACATGTCATGGCAACCTGTTGGGAATCAGTCAAGCTGCCGCCTTGGCTTCAAATTTTTGGGTGAAACATTTTAGAATTGTGTCTGCACTTTCACTTGCACAGGTATAGCAGCCCCTTGAGTCATTGGGGGCCAAATCACCATGTTCAGCCACTTGTTAGCATATGAGCAAACATATGCTAAGGATCATCCTAGAATCAAATACCGTGATATCATATTATTGGATTACTTACCAGTTATTCTTTGTATGCATGGAATTGTTCAATTGAAAAACTGAAGTCGTCTTCCTACTCCAGTAGTATGACCACCAAGGCTATGCCCAATGAGGTGGACTTTGGTAGGGGCATACCAATACATTTTCTAGTCATCAGCACCATTCCTCATGTACCAGACTTTAGACATCTTTGAGAGGTCTCTAGGGCGCTGCTGCCCCCCCCCCGATGTCCTAGCAGGGGGGAAATTGGAAGACTGATAATCTTAGAACCAGCACTGGACAGTGACTACCCTGTAGAGATGGAATAATATACTGCAGATGCTCATTATCCCATATATTTGAGTTTGTGATTGAAGATTGGCTGATTTTGCTAAGGATCATCGACACTGTAGGCCCAAAGGGAACTTTTTCAAACTCTGAAAGGCAAGAAGCTCCATCTTGAAGTGCCCCAGTAGAAATGTGAATTTGTTCCTCATTTACTTTGATAACTAGCAGCCAAGTATATTTTTTATTTCTAACTTAAAAGGAGAAGATGCAAAAATTGTGCAGCCATCCCTGTTCCTTGAGCACACAAATTAAACTAATTTGATTTTAACTAGGTCAAAATAAGCAGCTCACCTTTCGAAAGGATTCGTATGATTCACAGGGATAAGCAGCAAAACCCTTGGGATAGAGAATACTATATCTATAGTACTCATGGCTTCGTGAATGGTGGCAATTTCCAATTCCACTACGATTTGCTGCTAAAAGAAAGATAAGCCTCAATAAAAAACAGAGATCTTATTTGGTTCGTAATGAAGGCACAGAGATGAGCTGTCATATTTGTCTTTCATCTAGCAAATCAGATTTAAAATCTGAAGTACAGAAGCTTACGTTGACTACCGTAGGGGCACACCCACAAGAAGAGTCCTAAGACTGCAGCAGTTGTACTGGTGATGTCTAAAGGGCAGCAGAAACATACCAATGTTTCACTGCAGCCAAATACTTTAGAACAGCAAGTTGGCAAACAGTAGTACATTGTTTTTAATCTAACCAGGGAGAGTTCAATCCACAAATCTGATCAGCTGTGAAGTAGGTACTTAAAATGGTCATTTTCTAAGCCTAGCCTACTTTGCAGGATTATTTTGAGGGAGGAAACATATCTTTGTATGCAAACATATGCCTAAGAGACAAACAATGAGATGCAAGTTTGCACATATCATGCACATGGACCATCCATTAGGGTTGTGTAGGAATGTGCATGAATATTCATAACATTCATTATTCGTATGAATTCATACAAATTTGGACATTCGTATATGAATAAAATGTTATGACATTTCTACATTAGCATTCATACGTATACAAATGTTCTGGACATTTGTACAAATAGTTCGGACATTTTTTAAACTGAGGAAGTAGAAAAGTGGCTGTGCCAGTCACACCTGTAACGGATCCAGAGTGAATTCGACATGGATCGAGACCAGATTAAAAGTGGATTCAGTGTGGATTTGATGCTTTCAGAGCAAATATGTTACGGGATATATATCGGATACATATCAGGTACTTATGCATTTGTATCAGATACATTATTGTATGAATACATTCTTATCAAATAGAATCCTACCACATTCGAAGGGGATCTATCTGAATTAATAATACGAATTTTCTTACATTAGATATTCACTGAATGCCAGAAAACTATTTGTGCGCATCCCTAGGGTTGTGCCAAACCTCTGTTTGACATGAATGAACCACCTAGAGCGGCTAAAGACTCTTGGTGCAGATATGAGCAGAGAATTCAGCTGCAGCATCATCCATGTGGCGATCACCATTACTACTGCTCTTGTGGGTGGAACTGTAAAATCACAACATAGACGCAACATCATAGCACAGGTGCAGGTACCTCCAATGTGTCTGCACACTGACCCACATGCAAGCATGGCATATGACTCTACACAGATGTGACCTCTCAGTGTAGAGGTCAGACTTCTTGGCTGCCAGTTACCTACTGGACTAGATTCAATGGTTTACCATCAGCATACAAGCCCTTAACAACATAGTAGCAGTTTACGTAGTAGATCCTTTCTTATGCTGTGGTCACACCTAAGGTTTAATCCAGTTTCACTCCACCTTTAGAGAGAGAGAATACATCAACATAGTGACCAGTAGTTTTCTTCCCACATTATCTACCCCAAAGATGAATTTTCTGAGTTATTTAACACTGAAAGAAAACTTTGTTAATGTATTTTCTCTGAAGTGGACTGAAGCTGGATTAAATCTTAAGTGTGACCACAGCCTTAGTATACATCTGCGAGATCATTAAGATTTTTTGGGGGGAGGAGGGTTCTGCTGCAGTTATCATGGTTTTCTGATTATCCTCTTATGACTACTCACAGCCTTCTGGAATACTCACCCTTCTGGTATTCACAGGATGCATATACTTCTGTTTTTTAGGTGCTGATTGAAGACTTATCTTTCTACCCAGGCCTTTTCAGAGTGAATGTTTCTTTGCCCTCCCCATCTTTACTTTTAATCATATATAAATATTGAAATCATATATCAATATTGAAATTACTGTTTCAGTTGCTTTTATTCACCATGTTATATAAACTGCCTTGAGACTATATAAATATATTACATTAATACTACTAACAAATATTTATTGATTTGTATTTTTATCCTTCTCTGTACCTGAAGGTTTCAGGACAGCTTACATCAGTAAAAACAAATTAAAATAAACCCACTAAAGTAATAGCCTAAAAATGGGAAAGGGAAACTGTTTCCTTAACTAAGGGCCAGGATAAGGAGGTGCAGAGTAAACATGGCAAATTATGCAAATAGATTTACCTTGTAAGAAGACTTCTTCTTCATCTTCTGACATTGTTACAGCTTCTATATTACATCCAGACATAACAGTTCCACCATTGGGGTAAAAGTCAAGATCACCAGTGACATTAAGCATCCCAAATCCTGAAATAGATTTATGGGGGCAAAGAATCATTCTATCCATTCTTCATACTTTCAACACAAAATCCATATGTCTTTTTCCATTACCTACAACAGGAGATTTGGCACCATTGGTATGTATGACATCCACAAACTTAGCATCACTGGGATCTAGCCTGACAATATCAGGCATACCTTCAAAACCATATCCAGCTGGATCCAAACCTAAGCAGGTAGTAAAACATTTCAGTTAGGATGAATGAGGCACCTGGCTTTATGAAATCAAGATCCCTGAAAAAAATGGTGAATAATAATGTAACTAACATAATCCCTTATATAGCACTTTGGTTTGGTTTCCACAACTACAAAGTAATGCTAACTATGTTATGCAAGTAATTTTACCAAAAGAGATCCAAAGCTGCATCCGGACAGGTTGTAAAAACCAAGGATTATCCTGGGGCTATGTTGAGATTGCCACATATGTGTGTTGTAATCCCAACATAGCCTCAAGTTATTATAATTATATTATTATATTATTGCAGGAGAATCCCAATCCAGGATTTAGGTAAAAATCAAAAGGGCTTTCCTGGTCTGAATACCTGCTCATGCAATCTGCCATTTTAGGAACGGCTATCACACATGCGTGGGGCCAAACCACATATGCATGGCTGAAACACCAAGATGGATGTGTAAGCAAATAGCATGGTGGAAGGATGGTTCAGATGTTCAGTATGTTAGCAAACCTGCAAAGTGGAGGCCCAATCTACTAGTAGGACTTTCCAGGTTGGCCCAAATCGCATAGCCCAGCCCATGGTGGATGGACTACCAATGGCCATCCACTTTATGGACAGCTCACTAACAAGGCTGGACTGTCTTGACTGGGCATTCAGAAATGACACATTTCCAGCACTGCTTCCAGGTGTCTGGCAAAGTGGTGTTGGGCTCTCAGCCATGGATACCAGAGCAGTGGGTTGTGGTGCAATTTTCATGCCATAGCCCATGCTGCCACCTTGCCAATGTAGATGTAATGTTCTACCAGGAGGCAGACCTTCTGGTAGTGCGGACAAGGAATTCTTGAGGCTCTGATGGATCAGTCTAACAATGTAAGCCAAATGCCAAAGATTATTAGTGAATACTGCAGCAGATAAATGAAGCCCCACTTTATCTACCATATAAAACCAAAATAAGGATATATAAAAAGGGAAGTCACATTTTCCAACTCTGTAAATCCAAAACCATATCATACAGAATTCAGCTTTGCAAGGAATGGCTGTACCTCTGTATAGCTTGCATCAAACTCAGAAGGTATGAACTTATGGCAATTGCCATGTCTTAGACTGGTTTGAGACGTTGCCCAAATATTTCACCAGCAAGAATAATCATGTGTTGGCTAGACAGCATGGGGGTGTGGCTGTCTGTAATGATGCGCACATCTGGGTATTTCAACAGTGTGAAATACTCAGAAAAGTATAATCGACACCACTGTACATGCACGTTCATCTTTTTCAGGCCCCTAAAATGTGCAGTGACTATGGGCAGGATGGTGGTTCCAGGCCAAGGTATTTTGGGAAAATCCACCATCAGAGTCAGGTTGTTGCAGGGATATAACAGAGCTGTGGTGGGGCATCCCACCATAGCCTTGACATAATTGGCTACATTTCCTCCATCTGGGAGGGAGCCTTAGTAAACTTTAGCTAATCCCCTTTCTGATGCCTCTTCTGAATTTTCCTGATCTTTTGCTAATTAGCTGCATAATTGCATCAGACAGAAAAAGGAGGAGGAATGATGGTTACTCCTTTTTAAACTTAGTTTGGCTGACAGAAGGTTAATTACGCAGCCTTGGCAAGTGATTACTATTAACGTTGCCAAATGACTCATATTGTTCCATCAGAACAATCAAAGTGGTAGGATTATCTTGAGCAGTCAGTCCAATTTCCACATCTTCTATAGCTGATTGCTTTAAACTAATTAAATTTTCCTAGAATCAAATACCATGATATCATATTATTGGATTACCTACCAGTTATTCTTTGTATGCGTGGAATTGTTCCATTGAAAAATTGAAGTCGTCTCCCTACTTCTCCAGCAGTATGAGCACCAAGGCTATGCCCAATGAGGTGGACTTTGGTAGGGGCATACCAATACATTTTCTAGTCATCCAGGAACACAGGGGAAACCACAGGCTTAAATTATTAATAAGCGACCATTCTTAAACTAGGCAATAGTTTGCAGAGAAATTAACAATGAAATTGGGCTGTTTGCAAGACTCACCAATCTACTGAAACATCAGGATGCACTGTTAGAGGAAAAGACTGTGTCCCATGCACCCAGACTGGTTATATGAGTTATGTACACATGTCATTTGGGCAAGTAAAACCAAGGGTGAGTTCCCACTTAAGGAATAAAGCGCTATATACAATGCTATTTACAACGGGATTTACATCAATATGTAAAGTGCATTAAAAGGAAGCAAACAGCATCTGGCAATCAGATTCTGTCCCCACTCTGAACACTTAAAACACTTCCAAAACTGGATTGGGGAAAGCGATTCTTTCCCCTCATCTCCCCATTGCCCAGGGCACATGGCAGCAGCAGCAACGCAAGCCCTGTTTGCCCATTCACCTCCACAGCCACCATCCCCAGCAGGAGTTCCCTCCGAAAAAAAAGCACCCTGTCTGGCTGGTTCGCTCTGCTGCCACTGCCACCTACACACACACACTTAAACATACACACATCTCTCAGATCCTGTAGCAGTTTCTTCCCTTTCCCTTTTTAAAGGTCAGAATTTTTAAACAGCCAGAATTGTGCAAAATTGCAACATTGTTATCAGGTGTGAAGTGAGTGGATTGCTACAATGAAACTGGCTGCTGTACAGGGTGGATTGTTACAATGAAACAGCTGCTGTACATTTTAACTGAAAGGGGCTGACCTGCAGGGTGAAACCCCATCCATTTCATGATGTATTTGCCCAAATTCTGCTCTAGCATTCCCACAACAATAAGGAAGAAGCATTTTAAAAGCTAAAACCAGAAAAAACGCCTGAAAAATCAGGTGTTTATTTCTTCCGTTTTAAAGCCAAATAATCCTCAAAATATCCAAATGGTTTTTAAACAGTTTTAATTGATTGGGGGTGGGAACGATGAGGATCCAAACAGTTTTTAAACAGTTTTATAAGTGGTAATGGGAACATGGCTCATGGGTTTCAATTACACTGCTGTCCCGAAGTTCTGTCGTTTTTCTCCACTAGCACTGAAGACCCCATTTACAGCCCATTAGGCACCTGATTGGTACCCAATTGGTACTAATCTGTAAAAACCTGTTCATACTGAAGATCCCATTAGGGCCCCATCTGTTTACACTAGCAGATGCTAAATCTGGATTTAATGGGGTCTTAGGGCTCTCTAATCTGGATTTACTGTAGACTTCTTTAAAGGTTCCTTCAATCTGGTCTTCAGTCCCAAAGACAAGATCAGAGGGCAGAAGTTCACACTGAGATTGGGACAATGGGGTCTAGGACGGGCCCAGTGGCCACCATTTGTAGCGCCCCACCAGTCACAGCTACAGAGACCTGCACGTTCTGCGTAGTTGTGATGAAGCAGGCTATGGAATTTGTGCCAGGCTTCATAGCTGCTGTGTAGGCAGCTACGAAGCCATGCCTCTCCATCACATCCACTGTCACTGGAAGTGAGCCATGAGTGATGTCCACACGCCACGCCAACGACAGGACTTCAGCCTACCACAAATCCTGCCTACAACGATCCTCCAGATGGGTGCTTGGAAACAGGTAATAGTGAAAGATTAATACACCATCAGGGGAGTGGGGAGGGAAAATAGATATATAAAATGTATATATGCTATAACGCATATGTAGTATAATTGAGTTGTTACTTTTATTTTGTTATATATGCCTCAAAATTTTTTTTAAGAAAAGAGATGGAATGCGAACATGAGATTTTCACGCTGCCATCTCTATGCACTTTTAAGCCATCTTCTTTTCTAAGTGCAAATGCAGCCTCTCTATATACTGTATTAGTTTGATAAAATACAGTTTTCAGCTTTAGAAGGTGACCAGTGATTTAAAATAATTTTTTCTTACCTTGAAAGAATTGATAAGATAAGCTATAACAGCCCCTAAAACACGAATATTGCTTCCAGAAGTGAAGTATGTGTGCTTAGCCCCTTCTTCCCAGTCTACAGCTATGCAGTTTACATTTTCCACTTCCACCAGCAGCTACAATATAAACATGTTGCACACAAAGAAATAGAAGTTATTAACACCATCAAAAGCAGTCAGAAGCCCATAGTCCATTCCTTTGTAAAATAACTGGTAATTTAGGCTGAAGATGTCAAATCTATGTAGTTCAATATCTGTCCCAAGGCAAGATCCCATCTCCTTCCAACCTTCTGCAGATTCATAATTCAGATGATCATATTCAAAGCATTTTGTTGCATTATTGCTGCACTGGGAATGTGAAGTATGTGTGCTATTAGTTCTGCCCTTTTTCTATTGTGGCAACCTTCTCCAAGCAGTCAACAATGTTTCCATACAATGAAAACACCCTATCCAGACTTTGGGTCTGTATTATCCTGCTTCTCTCTCTCTCTCTCTAATTACTGCCTGTTTTTCACTCTCTTGTATCTGCCAACGAGGAGGAAAGTCACAGAGCTTAAATTTCATACCAAGCACATTTCCACAACCCAGCCATGTTTTCCAGTACTGCTTAATCCATGGATAACAAAGTATGTTTTCCTCCAAGGAGATAAATTAGATTTTTTGATTGTTGATCTATCAGTGTATACTATTTTCTGTTTGGAATATAAAAAAAGAAAAGAAAAAGTAAGATATTAAATCACAAAATTTAATCACAATGAAAAATGTTTTCTCACCTATTCTCAGATATTTATCATAAAACCCTGCACACCACATTTTCATTGCATTTTTAAAAGCTGGAAAGAGCATTGGTATTGAAACCAATATATTATCAAGACCAAGCCAATAATGAAAGTTTCTAAAAACCTCCACATGTCCCATACCATACTCTACATGGGTGTCTCAGGCTACATCCATATACAGGTGATGGGACAACATGGGGCACCCATGCCCCATCAGGTGACACACGCCATACTACATGTTTGCCCCAAGGTCCCGAGAAACATTTGTTTCAGGGGGGCAGGATGAAGAGCTCTGAAAGCATCTTTGAGTGTAATAGGGACTACACATGCTGCGGGTAGGTACCTCTTTCCAAAGGCAAACTTGCCTGTAGTACTGGGCATGATGGAGGAGCAGAGAGAAATCATGTGAAACATGTATTTTAACTAGTGGTTGTTTTTAGTTCTAAGGGTGGGTGATTGGTCTTGGAGCATTCACTTTGTGTGCCAATCCATGAGCTGCCAAGGGGAAATGTGCATTTTCGTGGCCAGAGACTGCCCAACCAGCACCTGTGATCAGTCACCTTTAAAGCTACAAGCCAGCACTGCTTATAAGTAACCCAAGCATTTGACCCAGAGAGCAACTTAATAAAATTAGAGATTATGTGGAATAGCTCATTTCAAATAAATGAACCCCTGAATCATGCAAGTTTAGGAAAGGAGGAAAGGTGGGTTTACTAGGGCAATACTTAGGGATGGGTTGGAACTGTAGCTGGACCAACCAACCCTTGCCGAAAGCCCTCTCCCCCAAAAAAAGTCCGAAAGAGTGAATAAAAAACCAGAAGTTGGAAACAACATGAGAGTATCCACTCTAGGGTATCTATTATGCTGAATTTTTTTGTTGTCTTTCTGGGCAAGGGGGAAGTTTGTACTTCCTATCCCATCCACAGGATGAGAACAGTGAACTTTCCCTGGTATGTAACTGAGCCTTTGGACTCTGTGCGAAGGACAGAGATTCTTTGCTGAAGGTGAGAACCTTTTTCTTGTCCCTGCTTTTCAGTTTTCTCCACGGAAGGAGACTTTGGAAGTTGAGAACCTGCTCTGCTCCTGTTTATTATTTTCTCCCTTTGTGTTAGGAGTTAGTTTAGGGGCATGTCAGAAACATCAGCAGACACTAGCAGAGTCTCTTGCTCAGTTTAAATTTAAAACTTTTCCTTCTTTCTTCCATTTCCTCCTGTCAATCATGGCTTCACTATAAGAACTCAGTGCTAATCCAATTATCTCCCACTTGAAACTGATGCTTTAATTGCTAATTGACTGAACTATCAGACTGTATTTCTCACTACTGTCTCTGTTTCTAGCTTTGCTGCTCCTCTTTCTTGCGTTTTAATAAATAAAGAATTATTCTTATTGGGAATCCTGTAAAATAGGTTTTCTCTGCCTTATTTCCACAGTAGTTAATTGTCCATTACACCTACCATCAGCCTAAAAGTTCCTGCCTTGAGAGGGAATTGAAAGAACTATTTTCCCAGACAGGTACACCCAGTATCTGGTGTGACCTGTCTTTCAACTGCACTCAAGTACATCCCTAGCAACTTCATACCTGGCAAAAGAGTGAAATGAGATAAGGTAATACAAAGACTGATTGAGTTTTAGGCACTTGTGCATAAGTACAATTGAATTGAAGACCACGCTCTTTAGGGAAGCATTTCCAGGCTCTCTGTAGATGATCTTTTAACGAGATACTGCCTATTGTTGTTTTATCCTTTTTGTATTGTTTACTTATTTGTTTTTCTTGTTAATTGCTATCTGCTACTATTGTTACTATTATTGTTTTTTAGATTGTACGCCCTCGGCAGGTTTCTATATTTTTATATAAATATATATATTTTGTTTCGCATCTGTAAAGCGCCGAGTACATGGACAGCGCTTTAGAAATAAACTAATAATAATAAATAATAAAGTAATAAGCTGAACCCTCTATAGTCAGAAGAGCCAGGATCAGTTACTTCAATACAGATCTGTCTGGGAGATGCTGTATAGCAGTGCTGAGATTGAAGTGTGACCGTCTTCACTCTCTTGGAGTTCCTGAAGGCAAAGAATTATTGGCATGTTTCCTTTTGTCTGATGTTATGTCTATTCCCAGGTTTTTTGTCTAAAAGCTGCTATTTTACTTAACTGAAGCAATGTCTTCTTGTCAACTCAATTTACTGAAATTAACTCAATTTTATTGCTTATTCTGATTAACTAAAGGTATCTTGTTAGCTAAATCTTTTCCCTGAAGTACAATAAACCTTTTTCTTTCCAAACTTTGTTTGCTCACCATCTCTGATCCAAAGAATCCCCAGCACAGGGTGGTGAGACAACAGTAGAGGAGGAGTGGGCCTTTTTGCACTTAACTTCCCTGAGACAATGCAAATACTGGCTCTGACCCAAAGGTTCCTGGCAACTAAATTCACGGAAGTGGAATCATGCCCACTGCAGCAATGGCCACAGCACAGCCACTCCATCCTGCCCCATGTAGCCTTTGCTAGCACAGCTAAAGAGTGCTCCACAGCTAACGGCAATGGGGGATAGCCCCACATGATCGGAGCAGCTCCAAAATGGAATTGGCTCTGTGCTGTGTGGATGCTCCATGCCAGAGCATTGCTTGATGTCCCTGATTGCTGAAGTGGGAGAAGGCCCATAGTTGATAATTCACTTCTTTAATCCATGGGACTTTTCACACTTGCAGGGTTGGCGAGACCAGAGATGCTTCAGCACAAAGTTCTGAGCGTGTGAGGTTGTACTCCACTGTCAATAGCTGTGGGGCACTCCTTGGGAAGTTCTGCATGGAGTCTTCACATGTACTGTCCCAAGGTTTAATTCTGAGTCTGAATAGCTGTCATACTTACCCCAATGATTTATTTTTTTAAAAAAAAATCATAACATTTCACTATGCCTATGTAAGTTAAACTGCCACAGTTAATGATTTCATAACAAATCATGATTCCTTCCAAACTATTAATGTTACAAATATAAAAGCAATGTCTTTTTTATGTGTATTAATTTATGCTATAAATGTTTTAAATAATTTATAATAGAAATATTAAACATTTTATACATAAATACGCACTAATCCAGCTAATAAACCAAGGGGGGAACAATAATAATAAAACAATCATTCTGTAGTCTGTTTGCAGGATGCAAACATATAGGCATGGAAATAGAGAATAAGAGAGGAGGCTTACTTGTGACAGATTCCTGGTCTCTCTGGTGAAGAGAGAGAAAGAGATGTTCATACTTTCTGGAGACTGAGGCAAGCCAAATAAACGCCTCCCAGATATTCCTGACCAAGGAGGTTTGTCAGAAAAACAGCCAATTCTTTCATAGCAGATTTCATTGGCTAGAGAGAATAAAAAAGGCAAATAGTTTAACATACTGTCCCTAATGTATTTTTCTTTAAATATTTATATATTCTTGCTATTAAAATATAATCTTGAACCTGGAGGAATTCTGGAGAAGTGTCAACTAGGTTTGTGAATTTTATCAAATTATGACACCAGATACAAAATACTGTGCTGAAAAACATACTGTGCTGGCATTGTGAAGATGATCAACATTTTTTAAAAAAATGCTCTGGACCTATTTGCCTGGAATTTGGTAAACATCCAATCATTATTTGTATTCATTTCTGTACAAACTTTAAAAGTTTGCCTTTTTAATAATAATGATGATGATGATGATGATGAAGAAGAAGAAGAAGAAGAAGAAACTGGGGGCGTAAATACAAACAGAAACCATATACAGTAGAGGCAGCTCAAAAGTGGCTTAGAAACAATTGGTGCCACAGAGGGTGTATTCCCACTTGACTGTTTTAGTGCAGGTTGGACTATTTCTGAGCCTGCTGCGCTATCTTAGTCTGAATATAGGACCGAGTGCACATTTCAGGCCGTTCCCACTTATTTGATGGTAAACTGGACTGAATCCGAATATACTGGTGTTTCCATCCCACATAATCCACATTAAAGAAAATGCACTCCCAAAATGCACTAGAGGTAGGTTCAGAAGCTGCTATTTCCATGGATGCAGCATCTAGGTTTTAGGACTTAAACTGAATATTTTGGCTGTTGAACAATGGTAGTATAAAATACTTCCTCACCTGCTGTGCCAAGAAGAAGAAATGAACCAAACCAAATTACAGAAATCTATAAACAAGAAATAAACAACACATATTAAAAAGTAAATCTAAGCAATATTAGTATCTGATCAGTCCAGCAAAATTTACTAACTTAAAGGGATTGCATTAATTGTAGGTTCCATTCTTGGAATAGTTAATTGCCCTTGAATCCCACCAATATAAATTAGTTGGAGTACTTCTGCCTATACAGACCTGCCCATCAATTAAGATCTGCAGAAGAGACGCTCTTGGCAGTTTCACTTCTATCAGTAGATAAGGGGTAAGAGTAGGAGGAGGTCTTCTCTGTGGTAGCCTCCAAGCAGTCAGACCTCCTCTCTGAGATGTGTCAGGCCCTCTGTGAGTAATTTTGTTTTAAAATCATAGATATCTTCTCACTTATGTTTATTTTTTAACTTGTATTGTTTGAAATCTGTTAAGAATTTTTTATTGAAACTTTATATTCTATTATTGTTGTTATTTTGAATTGTTAAGACTTTAAATTGAAAAAAAAATTAAGGAACTTATCCTTGCTTTAATAAACTTAATTTCAACAGTAGTTTTATTATATATTTGTTTTCTTGGAACCTGACCTGAGATGATAGGGTATGCGGTGGAATAGAAATACATATATTTAATAGGAGATTAACTTTTAGCTGTGGTTCTTTACCCAGCTTCTTCAGAGGGACTCAATGAATCCTCTGTGTGTGTGTTGAGATGTTCAGACATTGCCAGCTAAAATCAATTATCAAATGAAAAACACTATAAGGAATGTATGAAAGACCCTACAGCAGATATGTTAAAATCCATTAAAATCACTCTGGAAGAGGCATTAAATATGGGGTATATAAAAACTAACGTTTATGAATATTTACTGGATTCTCCAGGAAGGATTCCTTTATTCTACTTATTACCTAAGATACACAAGGATAAACTTCCAGTTCCGGGCAGACCTATCGTATCAGGCTGTGGCTCTATCCTGGAACCATTGGCTACATACATTTCATCTTTTCTGAAACCTTTAATTCCCGATATACCTTCATACATAAAGGATACCAAGGAGTTTGTTAAATACATGGAACAATTAACACCACCTGAAGAAGATTTTTTCTTGGTGACATTGGATGTTATATCTCTTTACACCAACATTCCCCAGAATGAGGCCTTGGAGATCTTGGAAGCAGCTTTGCTATCTAAACCTATGGGACTTCCCCCTATTCATTTTCTGTTACATCTTATAGAAATTACTCTGACTAAAAATTATTTTAAATTCGGTAACCAATTCTATTGGCAAACCTCGGGGGTGGCAATGGGTTGTAAGTTTGCCCCTGAGCTGGCAAACTTATACATGGACCACTTTGAACGTTCCTATATATTAAGTAATGAGGTGTTTTCCCCCCATATAAAGACGTGGAAAAGATTCCTAGATGACATTTTTTGTATATGGGTTGGATCTGAATCCTCTCTCAATGATTTTCTGGCTTTTCTGAATGGTATCCATGAGAGCATCAAATTTGATATGGTATATAATTCCTGTGCAGTGAATTTTCTAGATATAACTATTCTAACAAAAAGGGGCTCATTTGAAACAAACTTATATAGAAAACCAAAGGATGTCAATTCATTTTTAAGATATGACAGTTATCATCCAACACCTCTTAAGAACAACTTTCCGTACTCACAATTTTTACGTATTAGACGAAATTGTAAAACGCTGGAAGGGTATGAAAGGGAATCAGATATTACATGCCTCCAATTCTTGGAGAAAGGATATCCCTTGAAGGTTATAAAAGAGGCACAAGACAAAGTTCGTAAGTTGGATCGAAAGAAACTTCTGTTTGACTCCAGACCCAGGAAAGAACCTGACAGAGTGGTTATACCACTGACGTTTAATACACATTCACAGAGGGTTAAAGAAAGTATTGTGAAACATTGGCATCTCCTGGAAAATATACCCGGATATAAAAACAAACCGATGTTTGCCCACAGACGTACTCAAAACATCAAGAATATATTAGTACGGGCAGACTTTGGTTTTACAGCTATACAAAATAGTATTACAGTCAAGGGACATTACATATGTGGACATTGTTCAGTATGTAGACACAGTAGCAATTTGAAACACTTTGTGAATACTGCTGATGGTAGAAGTTATGAAATATACAAACTGTTCACATGTGCAAGTAAAAATGTCATGTACATAATTGAATGTCCTTGCAAACGAATCTACGTGGGTATGACAAGTAGAGCGATAAGAACTCGAATTATTGAGCACAGAAGTTGCATCAAAAACCACAAAATAGAAGCCCCTTTGGTCAAACATTTTCTAGATGAACATCACTCTTTTGATTCATTCAAATTCTGGTGCATAGATGGGATATCCAATATTAAGAACATAAAACAATTACAAATATTGGAACTCAAATGGATTCATCGTTTGAAATCTGAATCCCCGGTGGGCTTAAATGAAAATGTGAATTGGTTAGTTTGAGTTTTTCACTGTCCTTCCACACCCTTAGTTTTCCCTAAGTTCTTGTCTTTAGTCTTGGCAGGATCATTCCCATTACTGGTTTAGTTTGTTATATAAGAGACACTGTGAGCAGGACAAGCACATTACAAACTTGGTATTGAACAGAGTCACATTGTGTGAGCTGTGGTATCTGATATTTTATAAACTTTTATAATATTTACAGGCCACTGAAGAAGACTGATAGTCGAAACGCGTTTGGCCTTGTGTTTTGATATTTTTACTATTATATTACTTGTTTTTTTATTATTATTTTTAGCATTTATACACTTTATAAACTTTTCAGTGGGGTATTGCTACCCTTTTAGAAACTACACTGGTGCTCCTGCTTCAGATTTCATTTACTTCTTTATTTGTTATATTTGCCTTTCTATACCTGATAGTGGGTCTTATTTTATCCTGTTTATTGATATATTTTGGCAGAACCCTTTTGTTGCAGGGTTGTTGTTGTTTTTTGTTACAGTACTTGGGTTTGCTTTATTCCAACAAGCCAGGAAATATAGGATACATTTCCATAATTTCTTAAAACAGAAGTTTTTCTTAAAACTTGGTTGGCAACACCAAGCAAATGGCTCCCTGGCGCTCTCCCTCACTGTGAGACACTCATTCAAGTGCTTGATAGGAACCTCTAACATCTTCAGCAAGCACTGGTCTCAGAATGACCAGATGACTGGTCCCTCCTCTCAAATACCACCCTAACCCACACCTAGCCATTCTTTGATTGATCTGTATCAACCCAAAAACTACTTGTGTTTCAGCCACCACCAAACTAGAATAGCCACAAAATTCATAAGGAAACAAGCATGAAAGCTACAATCACTTCAGTTGTACACCCCCTCCAGACAAATGTTTGCAAAGTTCAATTGCTACCTCTCTGTACTAGCTTAAAGCTTTCACTAACCACTCCGTCTCTGTCTCTTTGCCTGGGAATTACTGAGGCCTTGCAGGTTCACAAGGACATCACACTATTCCTGCCCCCAGGTCTTCTTCCCCCACCATTCCAACTTTTGGATTACAGTATATTGGGACAGGCTGTAGGAAGGTTTCTGATTGGGTGAGCAACAGAAACATCATCAGAACATCCCCAAGATGGGACAACCCTTATAATGGATCAAGTGATAGAGTTTGCCTCTGTGCCATCAAGAATGGAAAAAATGTTCATATTTATCTTTCATGACAGAAAGTGAGGTTGGAATGGTCTGTTAGACAGGAAAAGTGAAGAACAGACTAACAGGTTTGCACTTGGGAATGCTAGTACATGTCAGCCTAACCCCCATGCATCTGGAAACTTACCTCCTTCCAAGCACATGTCCAATCACTCACAGAGCACCATCATCTTGATCGCAGCGCCTGGCATGACTGTGCGTACACCAGTGCTGTCGTCACGGTGATGATGATGCTCTGTGCAAGCGCAGTTGTGTTTGGGGTCATCTGAGGTGCCAGAGTGCTTGCGCAGCACTTCAGATTACCCCTGGCACTGGAAATGGTGGAAATGGTTGCTGGCTGGATGCATCAGGTAAGTTTCTAGTAAAGGTTAGTTTGTGTGTGGTGCAGGCAGGGGGCATTTTTAGGCTGTAAATCTGAGTTTCACCCTTGGGCTTGTGCAGTGGATATTTTCATGAGGAAAATAGTGGTTGTGAATGGCCAGACTTTGCCTTCCGCTCCCCTCTCTGTTGGTGTTCCGCAGGGGTCAGTCTTGGGCCCATTGCTGTTTTCTCTGTTTATACTGTCCCTGGATTCCCTTATTAGTTCCTTCGGCTTTTCCAGTCATCTCTTTGCTGATGATACCCAACTGTATCTTTCTACCCCTGACCTTTCTGCTGGCCTTGAGCAGCAGGTGTCATCTTGTCTCTCTGCTGTCTCACAGTGGATGTGCCACCAGCGCTTGAAGCTCAATATGTCTAAAACTGAGCTTCTTGTTTTTTCCCCTAAAACCTCTGTCCCCTGTTCTCTTTCTGTGTCTGTTGGCAACATCCCTATCCACTCGGTCCAGCAAGCTCGTAATCTTGGGTTCATCTTTGACTCTTCTTTATCCTGTATCCCTCACATTCAGTCCATGGCCAAAGCATGCAGATTTTCCCTCTATAATATTGCTAAAATCCGTCCCTTTCTACATCTACCGCCAAAACCCTGGTCCATGCTCTGGTAATCTCTCAATTAGATTACTGCAATCTTCTGCTCGTGGGTCTTCCTCTCTCCCACCTACATCCCCTCATTGCTGTTCAACACTCTGCAGCTCGCATTATTATGCTTGCACATCATTTAGATCACATCTCTCCCCTATTTCTATCTCTTCACTGGCTCCTGTTCCATCTTCGGATTCGTTATAAGTTGCTCCTCTTAACCTTCAAAGCCCTCCATGGACTGGCACCTTCTTACCTCTCTAATCTTCTCCACTCTTATACTCCTTCTCGAACCATTTGTTCTAGTAGCCAAGGTCTTTTATCTCAGCCTCGGCTTAATACTGCTCCGTCTAGGATTTGTCCTTTTTCCTTTGCTTCCCCTTATTTTTGGAACCTATTGCCCCCCTCTATGCATGCCATCTCCTCTCTATCATCCTTTAAATCTGAATTGAAGACCACGCTCTTTAGGGAAGCATTTCCAGGCTCTCTGTAGATGATCTTTTAATGGGATACTGCCTACTGTTGTTTTATCCTTTGTATTTTTTACTTAGTTGTTTTACTTGTTAATTGCTAATTGCTACTATTGTTTTTAGATTGTATGCCCTCGGCAGGTTTTATATTTTTATATGCATATACATTTTGTTTGCATCTGTAAAGCGCTGAGTACATTGACAGCGCTGTAGAAATAAACCAATAATAATAATAATAAAACACCCAGAAGCAAGTGCCAGACACAGTAAGTTATACTGATATATGGGAAAACCCAGGTTCAGAGTTCTGTTTCCTGCAGTAGCAATATCTCAGGATATACTAGGTCTTTGCTCGGATTGCCACAGATATGTGTAACAATCCCAGTATGATAAGATCTTCCTGGGTTTCAACCAAGGAAGCCCAAAGGTTCCTTATTTGTAAATCTCAGTTCCCAGCCACGGCAGGTAGGGTTCAAGACACAGTTATCATTTCTAATCTCTTGAATTATGGAAGCATTTCTTGAGGTTGACTCTAACATTATAGGATAAAAGAGCATTGAAATTACACTGCAAGATATTTGGACGGTAAACCACAAGAATGTAGCTACTCCTAAACAATTTGCATACACATTTATCACAGTTAAGGAGCTCCATGTTGCCTTCTGCTGTGGGAGTATTGTCATGCCTACTCCTACCTTTCGAAACAATGAATTTGGATGTTTTTCTTCTCTCGCTTTCCCAAATCACTGCTTATATTTCCATATGATGGTGAAATACAAGTGCATTGTTTCCCAGTTGCTATTTGCTTTAAAATTATCAGGGGATTTTGATCTCCTGAAGCCAAAAAACCTGTGTAACCATAGGCATAGTCAGCCACTTACCATGCTAAATCTCTGTATCATTCATGTAGCAGAGTTGGGTTTGTATTCATGTAGCAGAGTTGCTCTTCAGACTGTGGTCCCACTGGTGCTGCCTTTTCCTTCGTCTAGAGTATATAACTAGGAAGTGTAAGGAAACACTCACAAAATACTTAGGGAAGTGATCTTGTCTGGAAAGCCAGGTTGGTAGGTGTGGGTTTTACCTATAGATTCTCATTATGCAGTTTTGTTTGAGTAATATTTACGCTGATGCTATTCCTGCTACGTATGTTGTCATACCTGTGTTTACTTCAGCTCATAGTTTGCCTGACTTCCTCTGACTGAAATTTTTCAACAGTTTATTTTCAACAGAAAATGACCTGATATTATGCTTGCTACTCCCTAAATTCACAGATTGTAGAAAAAATAATTTAGCATCTTGGACACATATCTTCTAAACAGATGGTATGAGAGCCTCAGCCAATTTGGTAACTCTGGGTGTTTTCATCTATATCTTCCATTATATCTCCAGCAGGTGCTTATTGAAGTAATAACCTGAGCACATACAATATTTTTCCGAGGTTTGAAAAATTGTTCTCGGTTGCCTTCCTATTGCCCTAAGAGGACATCCCAAGGACAAGAGAGGTCTATTCTGAGAGAAGGGATGTTATGTCACGTGCATCCTTCTAGCTTTTGTTCCTTGCCATTGGAACCCCCACAGCAGGCTCCAAAGTTTGTGCAAGCTTCGGGGTGGCATAGGCCAAGTGTAGACAGCCTTGTTCTGGGGCAGCTGGACCAGCCTAGGTCTGAATCTCTGCTTTCAAACTAGAGCCATCTTTTTACTTGCAGGAGCTGGAGCAGCTCCTTATTGGAGTGGTCCAGCTGCCCCAGCTCCTGCAAGTAAAAAGATGGCTCTAGTTTGAAAGCAGAGATTCAGACCTAGGCTGTGTTCATACCTAAATTTTAATTCAGCTTCAGGCCACTTTCAGAGTGACATAATGCATTGGCAAAGTAGCAAGCTGTCAATTTTGGCATTATTCATCTAAGAAAATCCACCTTTGGGTTAGGTAAAGTGGAAAGCAAATGACTGGTCACCTTGCTGATGTGTTTTCTCACTCTGAAAGTGGGCAAATTTCGATTAAAAGTTAGGTGTGAATGCAGCCCTAGTCTTGGTTTCAAACCAAACCTTCAATTTCCAAACAAGATACTTGCATTAGTTATAACACAAATGTTTCTGATAGTTTTCTCTTGCTCGTTCACTAAAACCATAGGGCAAGTATGCCCTGACAAACATATACCTGGATCTCTGTCTGTCTGCATTATGCTCGGTGCTGAAGAGACACCCTCAGACACCTTCAATCCATCCTGCTAAAAGGCCACTTTCCTAGGACAGAAGTAATAGACAATTGGCCTGTTTGCATTTAACCTTTTGGTATTGTTATGCCATCCCACTGAAGTTAAGATTGGACAAACTGGGATGCCACCATACTTCAAAGGTTGGGGTAGTCTTGTATCTAACCACCAGTAATTGAAGTGTGGATGGTCAGTTCTGGCTTGGCTCTATTGCCATAGCAACAACCAAGGCAAGATCTGGCATGCACTGGGATGTTGCCCTAGCAACTGCAAGGTGGCATCTGTTGCACAGCTGTAGCTGTGCTGCCCTGCTCCCATGCAGTGTTTGTATCTGAGAGAGATACCAGTTCTAGGGGCGTGCACAAATATAATTTTTGACATTCCATTTGTAACAAATCAAATATTTGAAAATCCAAATTCATAGAAATAAAGAAAAATGAATGTCTGGGTATTTGAACCGATACAAATACATTTGTATCTATTCATACGAATATTTGATATATATCCAATGATATGAATCATGTACACATCCATAAGCATTCCGTTTTCATCCGGTATGCATCCCATTTTCATCCCATAAGTATCCGTACAAGATGTGTATGAATACATATCTGATTTGTATGTATCCGTACACATACAAATATCCAAATTATTCGTAAGAATAACTCAAACCATTCATATTCGTGTGAATACTAAAGTACGAATGTCTGGATATTCAATTAATATGCAAATGTCCGAATTAGTACGAATCTGTGTGAATAACAAATAATACAAATATTTGTGCACATTCCTAACCAGCTCATGAGCATCCAAATTCAGAGTGCTAGAGTGTTTTATCTTGGAATACTCCACAGACTGTTGGCCAAGAGTTCCTACTTCCAGCTCCAGATGATTTACCTGCTATGGCTTTTTTCTGGACAAATACCATTTAACTACAGTAATCCATGCTCTAGTAACTTCCATAGTTAAACCATTGGAATGCATGCTTTGTGGGACTGCCCTGTGAAGACAGTTTGGAGGCTACAGCAAAGCTAATGATGGGCACTGCTGGCAGAAACACATTACGCTGTTCTCAATCGAACTGCTCTGGTTGCCTACTGAGACCAATTTAAGGTTCTTTCATGGACTTATAAAACCCTAAACAACTTGGACCTCAAACACCTCCTTCCGTACAGACATGCCCATGAATTCAGATCTGCTGCAGAGGCTGCCTTGATAGTGCTGGGAGAATAAAAACCTTAAAGGGTGAGTATTCATGGCAGGGCTTTTTCTGTGCTAGCTCCCAGTCTGTGGGATGTCCTCCCTTCTGATGTGCATCAAGAACCCTCCCTTTATACATTCAGAAAGTTCGTGAAGGTGCAGCCCTGTATCCATGTAAAAGGTATCGTCCTCAGCTGTATGTTACACTATTTTAACCAGTTTTAAGTCTGAATTTTAATCTGTGTAACCTGCCCTGAGTCTTCAGAATATAGGGCAGGATGTAAGGCCACGGACGCACCCAATGTATGAGATGGCCAAAAGCAGTCCCTGCTTCCCAGGGATCATACCCAAAAATGCCTCTCTGACATTTCTCTGTGCTGTCTCCCTGCCCAAACCAATCTATCCAGTATATGGATTAACTCAGCACTGAGGACTTAATCATATTGATACTGAAATAGTATCACTGATCTTTTGTTGAATAATATAACAGGAAATGCTGTGTAAAAAGCCATTAAATAGCTCTTGGCTACAACTAACTCACCCTTTGGCAACATCCAGGATATGGAAATGGAGTACATCAAGGCCCTTGGGGAGTTCTTAATTTACACAGATGCAAAAGTTTTAGACTGAATCACTCAAAGTACTTTGTGTATGTCTGCCGCATGCTGAACCTTCACACCCCAAACTGTTGCATGAACATGGAAGTAAACTTCCTCTCAGCCTCAGGAAAGAATATTTGTTGCCTTGAGCTCTTCGGAAGAGAGGTCAGATATAAATGAAATAAGTAAATAAGCAAGTACATTAAATACCTGTAACATGTTTAAAACATTTTGTAACAGTAGCAGAAAAAATGTTGAGAACAATGAACTTTGATACGTTGTTGTATTTGGTTCCACACACATGACTATCTGCTGAAAAATTCCAAGAGAAAAACTGAATATAACATTAATTTCATGGACAAGCCCCACCCCCTATATAAGCCTGGTGAAGCAGAAAGGGAGGCAAAAGGCTGGGTGGAAGAAAGGAAGGAGGGGGGCAGGAGAATGGAAACTCTCCCTCTTTCTAAAATCGGGGAAGCAGAGAGGCAGGGGTGGAAGGAGGGGGGCAGCAGGACAGAAACCTCAAAAGTCTCAATTGCTGGCAGAAGAGTCCCTCTTTGCCAATTGGAGAGACAAAGGAGGCACCAGATTTGCACATCATCAGCACACTGTGAAATGGCAGGCATTTTAAAATCTTTCCGATCCTTGCCTAAATAAAATCAGACTTTCCCAGGGCTATGCTCTAATACCTCATTACAATGCATTGTCCAGTCTCTGGCAAGCTGCTCACGTTCAGCCAAGCACATAATGAGGAGAGGGAGAAAGGGGGAAGAAATAGCTTATCATTGGATCTGATAAGCTGAAAGTATGCAGCCTTTGAATAGCTGACACACTTTTGCAACCACAAGGAGGGAAGCTGCCAATTTGAGCTTCGGGTGGAAGCCAAAAGGCAATAGGATTCCTCCTACCCGTCTTTATTTTATTTTCTACAGCTGAAAGGGGAGACAGAGTGCTGAACAGCATAATGAAGCCAGATTGTATTAGTAAATACCCAGGGGAACCTAGGAGAGATCCTGACTTATCATTGGCTCAGGGGAAAGTGAATAGAATGCCCCTAAATCATGTTTCCACACCTCAAAAAAAAAAAAAAACACCACTTGTGTCTCCATTGACAAATAAGGATTATTTCTAAACCTCGGAGCAAGAGTTCTTTTGATTTGAATAAAGATAATCCACATTCTGGGACCCTTAATCCTTGGAAACTGAAGGTTCGTCTGATCCTGTGGCAACATTCAGCACTGAAAACAAATTCAAAGCTCTTTAGGGGTGTTTTTCCATTGTCACTAGAAATACCCATTAAATACCCATTTTGTACCCATTAATGGGTAATTAATGGGTACTTCTAGTGACAGTGGAAAAACATCCTAAATCTTAAATGGGGACACAGCCAAATATATATTTATTTAGTGCCAAGACATTTGTTTTTTTAACCAAGTTGCTTTTCTAAAAAAATGTTCTAACTGGCAAATGACATGTCACACTATTCCAAATTTTTTCCATCTCTATAATAACAGGCTCATTTTTCAAAAATCTCAAAGCAGTTTGCACTACTAGAAACATAAAAACAGGGTCAACACCATTTAAACTGTATCAAAGTAGTTTCTATGCTTTTCCTTCCCCTTGTGTGAACTCTTTATTTACATCCTCCTCCAGGCTGGAATGTGCGCAAGCAGAACCTGCATGAGATGTGTGTGTGTGTGTGTGTAATAGAAACTGTCAATTTGGGATGTGTTCAGGCGAAACCTTTATCAGATGTACTTCAGGCCTGGGAAGCATTTAAGTTGTGAAACTGAACCACAGGCACACTTCACTCACCAGTTTCTGATGCTGAATCCAAAGGTAGGCCTAGGGGATATTTCCAGCACCCATAGAATCAAACTCCCCCTGAAGAAAATAGCTAAAGTGTTATTAAACTCAGCCATATTTAGATGTCTTCAGGAGGCAGAAGGATATGATTCTATGAGTCATATTATTGGTTGTTTAAAAATAGATGTTATGAATCAGAGTGCAGTCACACACACACACACACACACACACATCCTGACAGCAGGTCTAGTCACACTGCCTCATTTTCTCTTTCCTTAATATTTATGCAAACACTGTGCAGTAGTTATCTGCAATTGTACATATATTTAATGCACCTTTTCCACAAAGACCCAGTTCACTTCCACTTCCTAGTTTGTTTGGTTTTTTTAATTGAAGCAATATAGAGAGATAAATATCAGAAACAAGGACTTATTGAAAAGCATCTGCATAATCTCCCAAATGGACAATAAAGGCTTTTAAAGGCACATTCAGTTCCCAATGGGTTATAAGTGGATGGGGTGGGGATATGATTTGTAAGTTTACCAGACTGTATCAGACTACATGTATGAATGTGGGCTTCAAGAAAACTACTACTACTACTACTACTACTACTACGACGACGACGACGACGACGACGACGACGACGACGACGACGACGACGACGACGACGACGACGACTACGACTACGACTACTACTACCTATTCCTGGGCTGTCTTGTGCTCATGTTGCATGACATTTCATATTGTTAGTTTGGTGACACAAAAGTGGTTCCACACTGCTCAACTATTGAATAAAAATAGTTTCTTTCTTTCTTTCTTTTATGGGTGGGCTATTGCCTGAGCCATGCCTCCCTCGGTTTGATGCCCCGAGAGGGAGTAGAATCCTCTGATCCTTCCCAGAATGGCCAATCGGTATGAAACACATGGAAGACAGCTTCCCATTCACACCTAGGCAGGTAAGGAACGCCTTGCAAACATGTCCCTTACCTGCCAATGCATATGGGAAACTTTCCTCCATGCGTTCCGGCTGAAGCGCACTACAGCTGTCTTAGCTGTAGTGCGAAAAGGCCACTTGTCGGAACTAGTGTTTGGACTATAACTACAAGGCTGAAAGCACAGGAACTACAGCTGTAGCTTCCAGGACTAAGGCTATGGGCAGTTATGCACTGACCAGCATACAGGACAAGGAAGCACACTAGAAGCCCCCCTCACACTGGTGCAGTGCAAGAGAGGCTCTGCTTGGGGCCTGCTTTAGACTGGACCAGCATGTGGTGTTAGAAGGCATGCACTGGGTTATACTGGTTTTAAGATGAAAGAGCCAAATGTCCATCCAGAACTTTACAGTCTCGACCTTACTGAATGTGCACCAAGTAGAAAGAGAGAGTACACAACTCCAGGCAGGTAGAAGGTTATTTTGGGTCATGTTTGAGAACTATGGAGAGGAAAGGGGACCTAAGCTCTAACTGCCCACAGGGAGGCCCTATCCTAACATAAATCATATACAGATCTCACCTTCCGACGGAGACTTGACAGCGAGGTTCGGCCACAGTGAACTTCCAGGCAGTCAGGATCCAGCAAGTGGGGGGGGGGGGAGTTACGCAAATCTCCCCAATGCACTTTGGAAGAAGGTTGAAAGTGCTCTTTGGTGAGCTGCCTCAGCCAAGGCAGCAATCAAAGGGAAAGCAAAATGTGACTGCAGAGCTGCTCCAGCTTGAAGTGGCAACGCAAAGTCCAAACACTAGTTCAGACACCAGTGGCGATGCAAAGAGGCAAGCCATGATCAGGATGGGAAGTGGCAGAGTCTCCATCAGAAGGAAGTCTTCTTGCAGTGATGGAATACAGCAGCATGGGAAAAATGAATCCTGGTGCCCCAGATCATGCAGTATACTATCTAGGGGCCACTTTTGTTTCCTGTTCTAATAGTGGGGCTGTAACCAAACCTCTTGGGCTTCCCAGAGGTGGGCAGAAACATGACTTAATGCTAATCTGTGGAATATGGGTGGTGAAAAACATGAGCATTGGGGGACTGTGTGCAAAGATCGGCACTCGTGCATACATGACTAAAACTTGTACTGTGCCCAGCCAGCTGTTCAAGTAATGGTCTGGGTTTTAGTCTCTCGTTAAGCTGTGTGACAATGGTAGGGCAACAGAATGGTAAGACAAGAGAATGTCTCTCACCAGATAAAAGTCAATCTATGGCTAAATATTACCCTTACTATAGAGTTGCCCAAACCCCTAGTCAGATGCTTCCAGATGTTTTACACAGAAGTTGCACAATTGCACAATTACTGGTTGACTGATATAAAATTGCCAACATTTTAATGTGCAGACAGAAGTATACCAGAGAGGAAGACAATCCTTTGTGTGTACAGGGAGCTTGCATCTATTTGCATGATTACATCTGGATAATTCTATTCTTCGCCTTTCCTCGCAGTCAGGAGGAGGAACATGAAGAAGGGATGCAGAAAAATTTATTCTGGACATCATTTTCAGGCTTGTCTTTTTATCCAAGAGCCTTTCTGCATGTAGCAGATTTAGATCCAGATCACTAGATCTGGATCACAGGGAGGGGAAAGCCGGATCAGCACCGTCTGTTATGAAGTGCTGATAAATGACAAGTCCCAGTAATTCCGGATCACAGAAGCATGCCGTCTGCATGGCTCCCTGATAATACATCCCTTAATCCGGTTCTATGACAGATTGGACCTCTTAATCCAGATCTGGCTCTGTCTCATCCTGACAGACTCAGACTAACAGGAGCAGGGCCTACTTGATCCACATGAATGCACTGATCAGGAGACCCAGGATTCTGATCACAAGCCCTTAGATCCAGATCAAGAGGTTCGTGCAGAAAGGGCCCAAGACAAAATTAGCATAGTTCAGAGTCCTAGGATGCTTTTGGTCAGTCTCTGTGCTTGCCACTCTTGACATAAGCCCTTTCTGCACTGGGCTTTATTCCAGATTATATTATGGAATAGGAATCTGCCATCTGCATGATGGTGTAGAATATGATAGGCCCCATCCAGGGCCTGCCACAGTCTGCACCAGCCTGTGAGTGATAGGCTTCTATCCAGAAATATAATCTAGAATCAATGGCCTCTTAATCTGGATCTGTCTCATGCAGACAGAGGTGGACTAATGGAAGTGGAGCCTCCTTGATCCAGATTAATGTGCAGATATGACTTTTCTCTTAAACTATGAGCTTTTCCATAATATGCTTAGGGAATCATAGTGGAGAAGCAACAGGATGAAATTCTGTTACAGGGATACAGATAATGCATCTGGTATGAGCTGAAGCCTTAACATTTCCTTTTATTCTTTAGAGCTGTTTTAAGATTTATAGGATTTTATGGCATTTCAGGAGCTGCAATATATACTATGAGAATTCATCTATGATTACACATCCTTGTTAAAATGACAGACATTTCCCCTTCTTTCCTTATCAAAGATTTGGTAAAGGAGTCCTCTAGTGGTTAAAATGAAACATTGCATTAAGGAACAGGAGTTTCCCCCCCCCAACATTTATCTCCCAATGCTAGACTTTCTTAGAACCATGATTAATGGAACAGTGTAAAAATTTCTTTTTTAAAAGTGCCTTTTTTAGTGCTCGTAGCAATAACATCTATTAAAAAAACCTGACTTTAGAGAAGATCTTACCAGCGAAATTGTTCAAATAATTTATTTTGTTTTATGATGTTACACTTAGTACACTTAACATTTAGCTAACATTCCAAGTGTATTTTAGCAAGGTTCCAGTTTTTGCCAAACATCAGGATGGACAGCTTTACTGCCACAAAATACAGATCTGGAAGCAAAAGACAAATAATGTTATGTGATACTGTTTTACAGAAAAGGTTTACACTTTAAAAGTATTATTTGTTACTAAAATGGAAAGTTAGTTTCTTCTGGCTAGAGGGCTGGATTCTTATCTGGTAGTCTCCCAGTTCAAATCTAAACTCCTACATGAAGCCAGAGGGTGTCTGTTGTGGGGAGAACAGGAAGCTTTGTCAGCCACTTTGAGTCCCCTTGAATGGGTGAGAAAAGCGGGGTAGAAAAGGCACCTCTTCTTCTACTACTAAAACACCACATGGAAGCATTTGTCCAACAACAGACAAGAGTTACTGGACAGAAAGTAAATATGGAACTGAAGGAGAAATGGGAAAGAAGGTAGAGCTTTTGAAATGAAAGGTGGGGAGCGAACAGAATAACAGAATACTCTCAATCTTCTATATATAAATATGTGATTTTGGAAGGATTCATCAGGGACAGGTAGAAGGTAAGGGAGGATGAGAGGAAAGAAGCATCGGAATTTGTTTTTGCTACATGTAAGATGAAAGATATAAGTAAATTGCTTCTCGGGGCCTGTTTGCACTTACCATGAAGGAGTGGTTCCAGCTGCTCCTGGGGCTGTGCATTTACACGCCCTGCTGCTGTTGCCATCCTGGAGCATTCCAGAGCTGCCCCAGTCCTCCACAGCTTGACTGGGACCAACCAGTATGCTCCCAGCTGGCAGCATTCACGCACACTTTTGGGTGCAAAGTTGCAAGGAGATTGGTGGGTGGGGTGGACACAGCTGTGAAATTGCACACTGCATCACAATAGCAAAAGCAATGGCCAGGCGCACAGCCATGGCAGTTTGGGGTAGACCATCCACACTACGAGCGCTGGTGGTCAATTGGGGACTACATCAGCACTTGCAGTGTGAATGCGACCAAGGAGGTCAAATTTAACGGTGGTGAAATGGTACTGTTATATCATTCCATGCAATCAATTGATGATTGTGCTTAAATCAATATACAGTTAAAGAACAACAATATGGAAGTATTTGCGTAATTTTACTTTTCTATAGGTAGTTTGCCAAACCCTCTGCTGAAACTTCAAAACAATCTTAGGCACAATCTGTTCCCAGGACCAGTGAAAAGGAAGGTTGCTACTTACTTTTGACCATCTTCCCCATTTATTAGTGTGACTTCTTGGGCCCCTATGCAGCCAGTTCTTCCCCAGGTTGGCTGCTTTTCCCACTTAAACTCAACTGCTACAGGATCTCCAGGAAAAGCTACATCAACAAATCTTGCAAAAGAAGTTCCAGGGCGAAGAAATTCTCTAAAGAAAAACAGGACATAACAGAGGTGTACACATTTTCACTATCAGTTAACTGAGTTTTAGAAAAACTTTCCTGTTTGTTCTCATTGCAACTGTGAATGCTTGTTTCTAACCACCTATTCTTCAATGTTTACAAGCCTTGGGCCTTTTTGCACCTTGGAGATCAGGCCTCGCACCCTCTGGGACACTGCATCTGCACACTGCAGCAGCACCTCCAACCCAGAGCAGCCCAGAGCACGCACAGTCCTCCTGATCATCTGTAGTTGTGGAGCAGAAAAAACTGCTCCACAGCTTTACTGCGAGCACGAAAGGTGCTCCTAGTGAAGTTCCAGGTGCAGCATTTGCACTACTTCCTTGTGTGAACGCTGCATGGGGTTGGGGTGTTTGCAGTTGTGCAAATGTGTGCTGTGTTGCAATTGTCATAGTAATGACCCGGTGCATGGCAGAAATTGCCTCAGCCTTTGCTATGGCAATCTGACCAGTCCAGGATGGACCGTCTGAACTGTAAGGGCCACTAGTTAAGTTTGGGATGGTGTCAGCACTTGCAGTGCAAATACTGCTCACCCTTCCTGGACTTAATGGCAGTGCCAAGGCTCTGAAAACCAGGTACAAAAGATTCCAATCTTCAGCTTCCAGCCTGGCCAATTTTAAGCTGGATGCATTTCCAGCAGCACTTCCTGGACCACCACTGAAATGGTATACTGGACCATGGGAGGCATGCCTTCCACACACCTCTGTGGTCTGGTATTTCAGCCCTGGGCCAGTTGTAGACCTTGATGTTCAGGTCTACAGCTATACCAATCCAGGGCAATGGTGCCTTAATCTGGTCCACATTTTGTCCAATGCAGACAAAATGTGATGGGGTAAAGGGCCTGCCATAGTCCAAACTAGGGTGCAGACAGCAGACCTTGCTCCAGGATTTATCCCAGGACAAAGCTGCATCTCCATGACCATTTTTATGTGTCTTATGGGTGACCAGGCAGGGACAGTGAAGCAGAAAAATCCTTCCACCACAATTTAATCTCTAGAAATCCTAGAAGATCAATTAAAGCAACCTATAGATACGCCTCTTTCAACTACTCTGAGGCTGCATCCACACAGGAGATAGAAAGCACTAGATGGAAACCCAAGGGGCAAGAAAACACACTGCCCTCAAAAATTTGTCTGGCCACCATATAGATTACACAGTGGCCATGCCAGTAACTTATATTTGCTGACCTCCACCCTTCCAGGTCATTTCCTTTACTTCAAAAACGTGTGAGTCATCTCTTCAAAACTTTAGAGAGAGGACAAGAGAATGGGTAAGCTGCATAGTATACAGACACTGGGCACTGTATTCCTGGTGTGGAAGTAAGCCCTCTGACCAGTAAGTACTTGGAGTCCCCCACTGTGGAGGTGCAGCCTGTGGCTCCTCTTATCATGTGATCTGATCCCAGGCTGTTGTATAAATAATCATGCAGACAGAGGGAAAATCTATGGTTTGCAATGGAGCTACAGTTGCTGCGGGGGTCTGAAACACTGACCCAGTGCACTTACTACCTTCTTATGTTCTGCTTATGATTAGCTCTGCCTTCTCCTCCTGGGTCTACGTCTTACAGTCTACCTACCTTTCATCCCACTAACACCCAAAGCACCAGCTACCATCAGCATTTTCATTCTGTTTAGCATTATTGCCACTTAGCACAGAGATTTGTTCCTTCTTGTCTGGATGAAGTAGAATAAATGAATGAATGAATGAATGAATGAATGAATGAATGAATGAATGAATACACCAACAACCTACTTGGCAATTAGCAAATGGCTCCTGACTTTATTTTTATCAATTAAAGCTACAAATGCATTTCCTCTCTCTGCATGGTTTCCAGATAATTTTACACGTAGATGTTTCCTCCAGCCTACAAATAATCACATTGATGTTGGTTACAATAACATCGCCACCATCATCATCATCAACAACAACAACAACAACAATAATAATAAAGATCTGTGTCTTAATTCAAAATATTATGGCTTTTTTCATACAGCTTTTCAGGTTGCTACAGAAGAGAAATCGTTCTGGCGACTGAATTTTGGATGCCAAATCTCTTCCTAACCTCACCAGCACTTTGCTAAGCACTAGTGAGGTGTAAATCACTGCTGTTATGGCAGCAGTTATGGAACCATGGCAACAGTACCAATGCCTGCATGGCTCTGCTGTCATGGTGATGGGGCAACACAGCACTAACCATGACTGTACTGCTGCATCCCAGGCTCCCTTCAAACTTCTCCCAGCAGGTGCAGAAGGAGCCATGCCTGACAGTATGGAGTGTAGATGTAGAACAGTTAGAGCTGTTTTACATCTACATGCTCGGGGATAAATGCTGCATACTTGTAGCCACCCCTGGATTAGTAACTATTCAAGGAAGTGTGGGTGCTTTGTGCAGCAGTTCCCCCAGAGTTCCCTATGCACCTAAGCATGAAAAGGCTCTTGGATGCCTATTTTGACTAATTACATTTCCAAGAATAGGGCAACATTCACATGCACTAACCTCAGCAGCTAGCCCCTGGTAGCTTTGTGGTATGGGGAAGCATCGGGGGGGGGGGAGTTTCCACTAGCACTAAGTACCCATTAAGTCCCCTTTAAGGACTCATTAAGGACCCATTAGGCTCAGAGCAGGAAGACCCCATTTCCAAAGCAGACCCCATTAGAGCCACATTTGTTTCCACCAGTTCTAGGGAAATCCAGATTGAATGGGTCCATCAGGACCTATAATTCAGATTTCCTGTAGACCCCATTAAAGGGGTCTACAATGGGGTCTTCAGGCATCAAATCCAGATTATATGGAGTGCGTTTCCACCACAATTCGGCTATGGGGTCAAGGGGGGGGGTGCTTGGTGTGTGTGTGTGTGCACCCAAATCCAAGGCTCCGAAGCCTGTGCAAAATCTCCAAAGCCAGCTCCAAAGCTTGCTCTGAAAAATAGCACAGGCTCCAAAGAGGACTCCGTGTGAGAGCCTTTTTAAAGGCTCCAGAGAATCTTCAAACTTTGTGGCAGATCGCTCCGGAGGGAAGGCCCAGCGCCGGAGGAAGGCCTTCAGAGGCTGGATTGGGATGGGTGTTGGTGCATCCTCACCGGTACCCTCTCCAATCCAGCCCTGCCGCTGCTGCCCCACACGTGTGCAGATGCACAGGGCCTCTGAGAATCTGTCCCTGTTTGGGACAGATTATCAGAGAAAACTGTTTGCCGGAAAACAGATCTTTATAGATCCGTTTTTCAGCGGCAGATGCGGAAAGGCCCCTTGAGATTATGAAGTTGTATATAAAATTTTAAATAAATAAACATATATGTGCATATAAATGTAAAACTAACACTTACTAGCAAATGGTTGGGAAGCTCCTGTATTTAAATAGTATATCTGATGAACCGCTTTAGTTTTATCTGGAAACATGTCAGCATAGTGACCCATCTTTGGACATCCCTCCTTGGGGCATGGAAAGCAATTCCCCTGGAAAATAAAAATTAATTTTACAATATGTTGTTTATGCTGAATACACACACTAACCGGTTGTTTAACAGTATGCTGTTTACAGCCTTTACACCTTAGCTTTGTAATAATATTCCCATTGAGGTACACCAAGCAACCAAGATTATATGGTTTTCAGTGCCTGGTTAAAACCTACCTCTTCACCTGAGTCTTTGATTCATAAATTTTCTCTGTAGGTAGTCCTGCCAGGATGGGGGGGGGGAGAGAAGTTGAGAGGGCTACATTTTAAATATACTTTAATATTTTGTGTTTTACTCTATGTTGTGACCCACCCAAGGACCTTCAGGTGAAGGGCAGGATACAAATGTTATAATTAAATAAATAGATAAATCAGCATGTTCATAATTCTGTTTGTAGACCCTTAATGCCTTGACAGTTGTTCTTAACCATTTGTTTGATTCATCATGTCTCCTTTTTTTATGTAACATGAACTGCTATGGCTGATGAAATTCTTATTGTTACTGTGTTTTGATGTTAAAATGACAATGCTCCTCTACTGTTACTTTATTTCTAGATAGTAACTTATTAACATGATCAATGACATCAATATGAAATACCCACTGAGTGCCAATAGCTTAAAATACAAAAGTTCGCAATTTGGAATTCATCTCCATGCTTCAAGGCATTAATGCTGAATTATCAAATTTAGGCTATGGGCTTACTGGTGTTTCACACACACACGCACACACACACACACACCTCTGTCACTCCAGACTATGGTGGAAAAATGTCTGAGCACCTAGGGACACCTAGAGCCCTGTACAGACACATGATTCTGCTCCCAGCCAGCTCACGAGTCACAACAGTTACCTAATAAGGGGCCTATTCGCACTGGACCTTTTTCTGGTGTATATCTCAGGATAGGGGTCTGTGGTCCTCATGCTAATGCAGACTCTGGCAGACCTCACGTTGGTCTTGCTGAAGCCTGCACCAGCATATCGACAGCAAGTCCCTATTCCAGGATATATTCCAGAATAAAGCCAAGTGCGAATAGGCTTAAGTTGACTTATCATACACCCATTTCAATAGCTGTCGTAGTGGTTGACAGTTAATAGCCTTTCCTCCCCATATGAACATACAGAGGAAGGAAGGAGATGTCTTATGGGTGGATTCCTGCCTGGACCACTTTTGCAGTCGAACACTATTTGCTTTAAAAAAATGTTACACTTGATGAATAATGTTTGAGAGAATCCTCACTGTCTAGTTTTGAGTCAGTGTTACATCTGCTCCAACTGACTCTTATCCAATCAGAATCGAGGGTCTCTTCTGCACTTGGATTTATTCTGGAATATATCTCAAAATAGGGGCCTACTGGCAACAAGGGGCCTAATGCACTTAAGCCTCTGGTATTTAGGACAGCTCTAGTACAGATACTCCGTACCAGAGCTGTCCTAATTGCATACCAAAGGCCTAAGTGCGAATAGGCCCAAGGTTAAATGCATACTATGGCAGGCCTCACCTCGGGCCTTCCAAAGGTTGCACTGGCATGAAGAAAGCAAGTTCATATATTCCAGAATAAGGCCTTTCACCATTTTCTTTTCAAGCTGTCTTGTTTCTGTGCCATTTTCATGTCATAGCCTGTTCCAGTGCTGTGTTGTCAAAGAAGTTGGGGACGTCCAGTTATCAGCCCAGTGTGAACATTCTTGGGGGCATGGGACCCTACAGTATATTCCATGGGTTGTTTTCAGTTCTCTTGGCATGCTAAGTTACAGTTCATGGAGATTTCAATAACAAATTTCAGCAAATAGGAACTGGAACAAGCTTATTGAGTATGCTACACATCTGAAGGCTGAGAAAAGGCCTGAGAGAAAAAAATGAGAAGACTGGAAGAAATAGTGGCCGAAGCTAATTATAAGAATACCACAGTGGACAGGGAAGTGTGGGAGGGAAGCAATATTTGTACTGCAACAATTGAACAATTAACTGTTATATTTCATTTTTGTATTGCAAAATATAATTCAACAAATAATAAAGACATGGCAGACAACAGAGCTTTTGTGCCTTTAGGAGAAATTTGAGACGTTTTCGCATTACTCCCGTTCCATTTGGAACGGGAGTAGGACGGGAAGATTAAGACAGCTCCCGGCGCTTTCCCCTTTCACACACAGACGCGCCAGAACGCGTGTAAACGCGTTCCGGCGCGTCTGTGTGCGAAAGGTGAAAGCGCCGGGAGCTGTCTTAGCCGGCAAAGGCCGGCCAGGGGCGCGGAGACAGCCGCGGAGGCAGATCGACAATCAGCTGATTGTCAAACAGCTGATTGTCGAAGCTGCGCCGGCGTCGGAGGCGAGCCCGCAGCTGTTCGGGAGACAGAAGCAGGCGCGAATGCTTCTCCTCCCGAACGCCTGCGGGCGGCTCGTCCGCGTTCGAACGCATGTAGAGCACTTTAAAGTGCTCTACATTTCGAACGCGAGAAAGACAGCTGCGGACACGTCGGAGCGCAAGCCGCGCTTGGGCAATGCGGATGCCGTGTCCGCAGCTGTCTCCCACACGTCCCGTTTAGCCCCGTGCGAAAACGTCTTTGGTTAGGGAAATCTGATGATGGGAAGGCCTTAGCCAGGCATCTTATGAACTGTGTTTGGCCCTGGTTTATTTATTTATTTATTTATTTTGACTATCATGTCCACAAAACAAGAGGAATGAGGAGTTTTGAAAGCCAGAATTTCATTTCTTTTATGTTCTGTAGCAAACTCTTTATCAAGCACTCTTACTCACTCATTCAGGCAACCTGGAGTTATTTCTCAGTCGTTGTATGAGAACACAGTTTGTATCTGACTTATAAATCTTGTTTAGAATTAATACTTACTGATAAAAAGGAATCATATGAATTGCACCGATATCCCAGAAATCCATTAGGAACAGAAATACTTTCAAAATAATACAGTATGCTTTGCTTATGGGAGCATCCAAGGAACGGTGATTCCATTTCATTCAACTCATCTATTAAATAAATTAAGTCAACCAATCATTCAAATGCAAATACATCAGGTGCTGTACGGAATCTTGGGTTTGTGTTCTTATATGCACCCATCTCCAACCATCTCCTGGGCTTCCCCAACCAATTTTGCTCTCAGCTGAGTATTGGCCCGTAAGTCTCCTGCTCCTCTCTTCTATGTGGAGTGATAGGAGAAAAACAAGGTAATTTGCTTTCTGGAAGGACTGTTTTCATATCAGTCTAAAGACAGCCAACTTCTGGGGTCATTTCTGATCTAGGGCTACAGTAGTCCAGCCAGAATTTTTGTTCTTCAGCTTAAGCCAGTGAAGCGCTTGCTGTTTGCTCAGCAAACCTCTCACCTCAGTGGTGATTCATGCATAATCTGTGGAAGTTGCCGCATCACCCAGATGCATCCCAATCCCATGGAATATAAATCTTAAACTAAGCACCTTTGTGAACATAGCAAAGGAGAAACAGAAAGTGAACAAAAGACATTTTTTGTTGACTGGAAAAATGTTTTTAAAATATTATTAATTAATCAGCAGGAAATTCTTCTGTTTAACTGATTAGCAGACAAGTTTGTATATCTTACATGTATGGTTTCATTTTCTCTTGCATGACCAAACTTTTCAGAACCCAGACGGGCAACTTTTATCTTTTTCTGAACACAGCATTCCAATTTTTTTCCTATGCAGTAAGCCATTTACATTTGCAAGGGTTTCATACCTGTAAATCTTTACAAATGCTGAAATCATGAATGTGAAGAACAACTGATGTCCCCATCACTCTGACCTTACAGCCCCTCTCCCTACATTTCAGCTTCCATCAGTTCTCTTGGAATGAGATCCTTCTTCAAAAGTAGTGAAAAGAGACTTGTTTCACTACTCATAGGCACCATCCAGATGGCTATTCTCAGTCATCTTTCAAACTCATTCAGGGGGCTTAGATGGAGATACGCAGAGACCATAGAGATGTGCTAAACAGGTTCAAACACTAACCAGATTGAACTGCCAGTGTTCAGCCAGTTCAAATTCAAGCCAAGCTGCCCCAGGTTCAGGGGGACAATGTGAACTCAAATTGAACCAGAGGGTCAGATAGAATCAGTCAAGCAGTTCAGTTCAGTTTGATGCTCATTTACATCTCTAATCCACTCCTATTACCAAGACCCAGCCTAATCCCCAACAAAGACAACCTTTCTTGAAACCAATTCTAGTTCATCTTGTATGTGTGGGAACAGTCATTTCCTGGTGATCGTGTGAGCATTCATGGGGGATAGAAATCAGCTTGACAGTCAAAAATGCACCTGGAATTACTACCAGGGACCAAAAATGTGGGAAATGTCTGCATGCTTCTAGTCCATGGCAGTGATTCTCATTGTGTTTTGGACTGCTATGAATGGTGTTCCATGTATTGATGTCCCCCAGAGTTTCCAGGATAGCATGGAGTGTGGATCACAACCCCATGCTCCTATAACAGCTGCTCCATGCTGGCCTCCCAATTTCACCCTGGTATGGGTGAAAGCATAGATAAACAGGAACTGATAATGGGAAAACTATGGATGCTGAAGATAACTATAGTGACCGGATATGTTGAATATAACATATAAACATTTACCTTTTGTAAGCCCATCTGAATATTTAGGCACTAAGCATTGGTTTTTGCATCCTGGCATGTGCATTCCACCATTAGGATAAAAATCAAGATGGCCAGATGGTTCAGTTATCCCAGCACCTGAAATACAGATGCATAGATGGTTCAGTACTGGTCATATTTTTACTGCCATACATAGAATTGTTCTACCAGTAAACTTACCAAAGAACAAACGACCTGTATCGGTGTGAATAACATCAACAAATTCTGCATCAGTTGGATCTAATCTGACTTCAGGAGGGTTATCTTCAAACAGTGGCCTAGCTGGATCCAAACCTAAAATAAAAGAGATTGTTTTACAATAATTTAGTATGTAATCTAGTTTAGAACCTATTGTCAAAATCTCAAATCCTACTCTGTACTTCCTTCTAACTGAGGCAGGGCAGATCCTGATGAGGGATGAAAATAAGGATGTAAGAAGTACCCTGCTGGAATAATTCAGTGGCTTATCTAGTGTGTTTTACAGTGGCAACCAGTTGGCACTGGGTGCCTCCAGACATGCCCTTTGCTCTGCTTTAAATATGAAGCACCTTCCAGTCCAGACTGGAGGCTCAGAAACTTCAAATTTCCTGCGCCAGAGCTTCCATCAGTCAGACAGATGTCACCTGCAGTAGTGGCAGAGCATTCAGAAGTAAGCACAGAATAAAAAGATTCTGGTTAACCAGCATCTTTTTACTTCACTGGAGGAGGGGGATGCTCCAGTCTTACTGTGGGGCATGGAAGCAGTGAAAATGCTTCACTTCTTCCATCCCTGTCTGGAGGCACCCTATGAAGACCTACAAACACATATGCTACTTCATAGTTCCCCAAGAAGTGGCTTTTAGAATGCAATCAGGGCTAGTAGCCATTGACAGCTATGAAGTCTTCCAAGCTAGTGATCAATATATCTTATAGCAATGATTTCCAAAGGTTAACTATACTAGGGTTACCATATGAAAGAGAGAAAAAGATGGCAGGGTTCCTGCTCCTTTAATAGTTTCATAGAAGAGCAAATTCCAGCTAGAGTGGCCTACATGACAAGAAAAAGAAGAGTTGGCTTTTCTACCCTGGTTTTCTCATTTAAAAGTACTCAAAGTGGCTGACAAAGCTTTCTGTTCTTCTCCCCACAACAGAACACCCTGTGTGGTAGGTGTCATGCCCCATCTTGCCAGTCCAGCTTCCTCTTCGGAGGATGAGGGTGCGTTTCCAATGGTCCAGCAGTCTGGGCAGCAACCAGATCACAGCAGCACAGATGTTGAGAGCCAGAGGCCAGTTTTGGGGGAGCACACAGACAGTTCTGGGGATGAGAGTTCAGACAGCCAGTCCCAGGAGCACCCCTCCCCTCTTCTCCTTTGACAGCAGAAACAGGTGATATGTAGATCCCAGTGCCTGGCGCAGTTGCACTGTCAAGAGCGTGGAGCTGCCTCCCCTACTTAACCCAGCAGCACACGCTGGTCTGGTATTGCAGACAAAGTATTTGTGCAATCCCCATCAATGTCTTTGCCCATGAAACTGACTCTTGGACCTTGCTGTGACTCTTGCTGAACCTCTGGAACTCTGACTTTGGACTGACCTGATGTTGCCTACTCTTGAGCCCCCAGTGGACTGCCGTGAGCGTGCCTGAGCCATGACAGTAGGTGGGGCTGTGGGAGCTCAAATGAGAGTTGTGACTAGCCCAAGGTCACCCAGCTGGCTTCACACAGGAGGGCAGAACTAAACCCAGATAAGAGTCTGGCTCCTTAACCACTAGACCTAACTGGCTATAGCTATTGAAATATGCTCCTTCATGCAACTGGTAACAAAGCAGGGACCCTGTTCTTTTTTTTCATATGGGAGCCATACTACTACGTGTGAAAAAAATCCCCCTTCTTCTGTCCTGATTCTCCTAAAGTTTATTTTCATTGCCTATTTCTGGAGCTTTTTTTTCTGGGGGAAGGTTGAATAGCACCAGATGTAACATTCTTCAGGCATCAGACAAAGAGAAGTGTCCTTTGATCTTAAAATCAGAAACAGGCATTGGTATGTATGCATTCATACCTGATAATTTTCAGGGGGACATTATACTGTGTTTTCCAATGGGTTGTTAACAGTTTTATAATGTTGCTATTGTATTGTTTTGTAAATTGAATCTCTCCTGCCCAACATACTTTCTTTTTTGAGACATCTTTCATGCATCTATGCATTTGAAAAAGGCTGGAGATACAAAAGAATCCAGAGCAGTTAAAATTTAAAAAAAGGCAGCAAGGAATTCTAAAGGAACTTGTAAAAGGTGAGCATTAAATTGAAACATGTGGCTCAGAAAAAAAGAAGTCATAAAGTGATACAATTCAGACTCAGGCACTGAGCAGGAAAGTGATTTGGCTCAGGCTGGAGATCTCAAATGAAATATTGGTCCAGCTTTTGGCAGCTGCAGTAAAAGGTGACTGCTTGTTGCTCACAACTTTTAAAATTTATCTCAGAAGTTACAGCACCTGTTATTCTGTAGAGGTTCCGGATCCGTCTTCCAGCTTCTCCTGCAGCATGAGCCCCCAGGCTGTGTCCAATAATATGGGTGCTAGAAGGAAAATCGATGTCGTCTTCCTGTAGAAGAGGAAACATAGGATGGAAATATACTTAATCTTCTCATAAAGGAAATGCCCCATATAGAAGAAACAGGAGAATAAATGTGGAATAAGTCCTATTTGTGATCACTTCCCACTAAACTCAGTGGAATTTTAGAGATGAAAATGGTGGTGATTGCAAAGGGCTCAATGCAGAAGTAGATTTTGACCCTCTCTGCATTGGTCCTTGTTCTGGACTAAATCCTGGAACAGGGACCTGCCATCTTCATGCTGCTGCAGATTATGGCAGGCCCCATAGTGTGAGTAAAGCAGTATGGAGGAACAATCTCTCAATAATGGCAGAATGACCTCTGTTCAAAGCCAAGGCAAGCAATTCAAAATTACAATGATCCAAGGTTTTGTCCCAACTACTGATGCCAAAGATGCTGAAGTCAGCCAGTTCTATGAAAAAGAAAATAAAAAGATAATCGGAATCTCAGGCAGGTTTCAAAATGAAGCAGGGCAGAAATAAACAGAGTTTTAAAAAAAATAACTCACTGGCCACAGCAAACACACTTTTCCAACAGCCCCAAAGGCAACATCACCAGATGCTCAATACTGAAATCAGATTAATTAAACACTTTGCAGTCAAAAATGGAGAAGCTCTATAAAGTCAGTAAAAACAAGACAGTGGTTCAAATCATGAGCTTCTTTCTGCAAAAGTTAGTTGAATGTTCTTAAATTGAATGTAGGAAAAACCATTAGACAATATAAGTATGACTTATATACCATCCCTTAAGGATATATGGTGGAGAGGGAAAATGGATTTAGGATATTAGACCTGGTAGATAGAGTGCCCGAACATCTGTGTACAGAGATCCATAATGTTGTAAGGAGGCAGAAATAAAAAACATGTCCCAAAGCAAAATGGTAGCAAAATGGCTGTCTGATTAGATTTCACCCTATAGTGGAGTGATCAATGACACAAAGCCAGATATCCTGGAGAGTGGACATTAGGAAGCATTTCTAACAACAAAGCTAGTGAAGGGAATGAATTCTGGCTGAACTATTTAAAATCCTAAAAAAAGATGATGTTGTTAAAGGACTGCCACAGGATTGAAAAAGGTCAGTTTACATTTCTGTCCTAAACAAGCCCATAGGCAAGGAATACTCAAGATTATGCTCCAGATTTTGCAAACTAGAGGCAATTTCACACTTCCCTTCGCATTCTGTGGACAGGAAAGTTATGTGATGAACCAGTTTCAACTAGCACTCACACTTGCAAGCGCTAGTCGCTAACAGCCCAACCCCTGCACAATCAATCAATCACCTGTGTTTGATCACCAGGCTGCTCCTCCACAGACGTGCGCCAGCACTGTTGCTACGGTGACACTGATGCTCTGCACAGTCGTGGTTGTGTCAGGGGGTCATGTGAGCTGACAGCGTGCTGGTCTGGCAGCTCCGATGACCTCCCCAGCTGGCAGAGGTGTGAATGGTCACCGGCTGGACACTTCCAGGTAGGTTCCAGTTGCATGAGATAAGGGTTGGTGAGCTTGTGGTGTTTGATATCGTGTTCTTTAATATGAAGGGTAGAAGTGCTCTGCCTGTAGCAATTCCTCCCCTCCTGTGTGGATTCTGCTGTTGTGTACTGGGTTCTAGAGTCAGTTCTATTATCCATACATGTTTATGGACTACTGAGCATTGTCCTTTATGTGTCATTAGGGATGTGCACGAATATTCATAACATTTGAAATTTCGACAGATTTGGACAGATTTGGACATTTGAATTTGAATATTGGCACATTCGAAGATTGGCTTTTCAATACATTTTCAATACATTTGCTTTGATTGATATTCATATGGAATTCATATGAGATATGTGTGGGATTCATGTGGGATTCATATGCATTCGTATGGGATTGAACATTTGTATTGAATTTGAATCCTGCTACATTTGAAGGGGATCTGTTTCAATGAATATGAATTTTCTTACATTTGATTCACTACAAATCAAATACCAAAAAAAAAAAAAAACCCATGCGTGCACATGATTGGCCTTTTCCCTTTAGATAACTGGATGGAAGATACAAGACCAGGGTTAGAAAAAACTTTGATACCTGTGTTAAAAAAAAATTGTACAAGATATTTAAGATATACATTTTTCTACATTTCAAACTACACATCCATGTATTGTCCGTGCAAAAAATCCTATGCTTTCCAACATGATCTGAGCAGAACAGCCCTCCATCTTTAATTCAGTAGCCTTCTTAGGAAGAAGCACGTAACTGGAGAGAGTTTGGGGCACTTGGGGAAAGGGTCATTTTTTCAGCAGACTGGACTGTCATTCATGTGGTTTAATTAAAGGAAGGTACTTTTTCTGACCATGGATGTGCCTCCCTTGAACCATCTTTCACCTCTGCTTGGCTTCTCCCAAGAAAGCAGGAAAGACCCTGTTACTTGACTGTTACACCCACATCATGTTTGAGTAGATGGCAATTATTGTATTTTATAGGAGGATTGATCTGTAGAACTCTGATTTGAAGAAGGTGATGAAAACTATAGTTAAAGATAAAATTAGTGTCTATCTGGACTTTCAGAAGGCTTTTGACAAAGTCCCACATCAAAGGCTACTGAGTAAACCTATCAGCCATGGAATAAAAGGACAGGTTCTGTCCTGGATTTGTGACTGGCTCAAGGGTAGGAAGCAGAAAGTAGTAATAAATGGCCAATTCTCAGAGTGGAAAGAGGTAAAAAGGGGGGTGTCCCTCAAGGTTCAGTGTTGGGACCAATGCTTTTTAATTTATTCATCAATGATCTAGAAGAAAGGGTACATAGCAAAATAGCAAAGTGTGCTGATGATACTAAATTATTTAGGGTAGTAAAAACTGAAAGAGATTGCCAAGAGCTCCAGAGGGATCTCTTAGCATTGGGAGAGTGGGCAACCAAGTGGCAAATGTGCTTTACTCTTAATAAGTGCAAAGTAATGCACATCGGAGGCAAAAATCCAAATTATGTCTATAGACTGATGGGGGCTGAGCTTTTTGCAACACACCAGAAAGGGATCTCAGGGTTCTGGTGGACAGTTCAATGAAGGTGTCAATCCAGTGTGCAGCAGCAGTGAAAAAAGCTAATTCAATGCTGGGAATAATTAGGAAGGGAATAGAAAACAAGTCAGCAAGTGTCATTTTGCCTCTCTATAAATCTATGGTATAGAAAAGAAGGAATTTCTTTTCTCTATCATACAGCACTAGAACCAGGGGGCACTCTATGAAGCTGATGGGTAGGAGAGTCAGATCAGACAAGGGGAAGTATTTCTTCACCCAGAGGGTCATTGATTTATGGAATTTGCTGCTGGAAGAGGTGGTAACAGCTACCAGCCTAGATGGTTTTAAGGCAGGGTTAGACAAATTTATTGATGACAGATATATCAATGGCTACTAGAATGGATGCCTAAGTACATCAGGCTGAGGGGACAAGCTTCTAAGACCATTTCCTGGGATTTGAGTGCAGGAGAAGGTTTGCCCTCTTCTCTGCTTGAGATGCCCATGGGCAATTGGTGGGCTGCTGTGTGCAACAGAATGCTGGACTAGATGGAGTGGCCTGGCAGGGCTCCCTTATGTTCTTATGTTCTTAACTCTTCATGTTGGATTCCAACACATATTCCAGTCTGCTCAGCAAATCTGAGGAGAGCTGGAGCCTTCACATGCAGGATATAAATATCTTCATTTGTGTTTTGTGTATCTTTTATCTTCCCCTAATGTGCTTCCAGTGTATTTCTTCAAAATCGTCAAGATAGAACTATTAAGACTGTGAAAGAAATCATAACAATTGCCATTCTGTTTCATTGATTTAATAGTTAATTTTACCTGTAGTACTTCCAAAATAGAGGCTACTTCAGCTCCAACAACACGGATGTTTTGTACTGCTCTTTCATATAAACTAATAGCACCACATCTCCAATTTACAAAAATACAGTTGATGTCTTCTTTTTCAACTAAAAGCTGAAAAACCAATGGAGTTACAGATATGTGAAAAAATTTTGTTCAGTACACAGGGAAAATATACTACTGACACAACCACAGGAAATACTTGACCAAACCAACAAAACACTGGAAATTTTATTAAGTATCACAGGTTAATAGAGCTACTGAAATTTTATTTCTCACTCTCTGTTTTACCCTTTTTAACTTTATTTTTTAAACTTAGTACTTCTTTATGGGCCCATGTTGACTGTAAATAAAAAGTAAACGAGTTTACCTTCCCAGTGATAGCTCCCGGATTATAAAATAGTTATGGAATAGTCATCCCCTCTGAGGTGCATTGAAGATGCACCTCTTTGTCCTGGCCTTTGGCCAAAAAAGGAAACACCTGCTCCTTCCCACTTTCAGGCACTGTTATTGTTTTAGTATGTTTGTTTTACATTTGGCTTTTATTGTTGTAATCCGCCCTGAGACCTTCAGGTACAAGGCAGGATAAAAATAAAAATAAACAAATAATAAGTTGAATTGGAAATGATGCCAACTAAGAAAAACACAATTCCATCGCATGTGGAAATGTCCATTAATGTGATCATTCAGAACAATATTGAACAAGGAAATACAGTTTATAGATGATACAAATTCACTTTACACTGGAGCTTTGCATTTTACTTTTATTCAAGAATTGAAATAAATATTGGAAGTATCAAACTTTATGAACATTTATGCTTACAGATGCAAAATTAGTTATACAAAATGTGAAAGTAAACAAAAAATTACCAAAAGTTAATTGCTAAACTGGGTATTAGCTATTCGTGAACATTTAAAGAACAAAAAAGCAAGATGTGAATGCCAGCAAAGGCTTTTTTAAATAGCTGGAGTTGAAATATAAGTACAATAACAGTATTGAATAATTTGTTACTAGAAAATCATGTCTTTTGGATGAGAGAAGGGATACAATGGGTGTGTACTGTATAGATAAAGCTGTATCTAAAATGTAAGAAATCAGTGACAGTTAATACTGTAACTGTATGCAGAATTTTAACATGTAAAGTTGCATCACCAGCATCTTTATGTATGTATTTATTCTTAAATTGAATCTTGAAATTTAATTAAATTTATAATATTTTTTTAAAAAAACAGCACAGGTGACATATGTCCAAATAGAAAAGTGATGCTAATATGTACAATATGTTGCTTTTAATTTAAAGGCATATCTAGTCTTGATTCTGGTTCTCAAACTATCCTTTTCAGTAGCTCTGCTATTTCTCTTCTACCCACTGTTTTTAACCTTTTTTAAAAAAATATTTTTAACCTTCAAGATTTTTGTATGGGAAGCACTATGCAAATATTATAACTAATGAGTGAGATTCATCCACCTTTCTAACACTAATTTGCTAGAAATGTAACTTCCTCTGGTCAGTATTTAGACCAAAATATAGCACACAATCAGCGACAGATGTGTCATCCACCAATGTAGATGGCAAGAATGCAACTAACAAAGATGCAGACATTTTGGGCGTTTTCGCATCTTTGTGAGGTGTGATGGCCAGTGGACTTCTGGGATGCATTGGGTGTTTGCACTTTGCTTCAAGTGCTGGGTAAGCACAATTGCCAGGATTGCCTCACTGTGGCAATGGACATATGCAGTACTGTTGCCGCAGTAACCAGGTGATGCAGTGTACAACTGTGGCTGCAGTATCCTGACCCATGCTCCAATTACCTGGAGGTAGTGTGAAAAGAGTGGGGGGCTATACAGTGGTACCTCGACATACAAGTGCCCTGACATACAAGTGTTTTGAGATACAAGCCACCAAGCGAGTGATATTTTGCTTTGAGATGAGAGCAAGATTTGAGATAAGAGTATGTAAATACAGTACAGTACATACCAAAAACAACTGAGGTGGTGTTTTGGGAGCTGGAATGGATTAATGGGAAAATTGCTTTGAGATACGAGCGATTTGACATAAGAGCAAGGTTACGGAACGAATTAAACTCGTATGTCAAGGTACGTACCTTGACATACGAGTTTAATTCGTTCCGTAACCTTGCTCTTATGTCAAATCGCTCGTATCTCAAAGCAATTTTCCCATTAATCCATTCCAGCTCCCAAAACACCACCTCAGTTGTTTTTGGTATGTACTGTACTGTATTTACATACTCTTATCTCAAATCTTGCTCTCATCTCAAAGCAAAATATCACTCGCTTGGTGGCTTGTATCTCAAAACACTTGTATGTCAGGGCACTTGTATGTCGAGGTACCACTGTAGTAAGTACACAGCTAGTATAGCTATGGAGCACTCTGGCACATGGGATAGAAGCATCTCCGCACAGTGCCTATTCTCTGTCTGGGAGCATATTCAGTGAGAAAAGGGCCTAGTACAGCCTTTGCAATCCTATCTCATCACTTGGCCTAAGAATGCTCAAATAAGGATAGGAAAGGTGTTCACTGAACTAACCTTGACTAGCACTCTAACAGATCTCCTTGCACACACGTTCAGACATTCACCTGTCTTCGATCGCTGGGCTGCTCCCCTTCTGGGCCCCAGCATCTTAAGTGCAGCCCCCTCCACAACTGTGCATGCACCAGCACCACTGCTATGAAAACACTGACATTCTGCACAGTCGTAGTTGTGTCAGGAGGTCATCAGAGCTGCCAGCACTCCTGTGTGGCATCTCCTATGACCTTCCCAGCTGACAGAGGTGAAAATGCTCGCCAGCTGGACACAACAGGTAAGTCTTTGGGAAAGGTTAGTATGCTTGTGGAGCACGATTTCATACTCCACAGCAAGTATGCAGTTAGGCAACCTCTGGGAAGGCAAGGGGTGATTCTGGGCTGTAAACACCCCCTGACAGTGCAGATGCACTTGCCCAGATGTTACCTAATTGCATATTATGGGCTGAAGTGCAAATTCAGCCCAGAAGCCTATTCGCACTTAGGCCTCTGGTATGCAATTAGGGGTGTTTTTCCACTGTCACTAGAAGTACCCATTAATGGGTACATAAATGCCATTATGTACCCATTAATGGGTACTTAATGGGTACTTTTAGTGACAGTGGAAAAACACCCTGTAAAAACAGCATCTGTACCAGAGCTGTCCTAATTGCATACCCGAGGCACTAAGTGCAAATAGGCACTAGGTTACAGTGGAGCAGAAAAAAAGTTATGCATGAGTTGACTTCCTACCTTTTCAGTCTCTCGTATATTACCTATGAGTGTTTTGCACCATACAGGGGCTTTGGTTTTTAGCATGCTGCTTTGTCACAAATGTTTGACTTCTTGCAAGTGTCCTCCAAAAATCATATCTCAAGCACATGTCTAATGCTCCAAGTTAAACATCCTTGAAGCAACCGAGGTATAGCCTTCATTATTGGTGGCTTGCGGAATACTTGGTGAACATGTGGTGAATTTCCACATTTGGAAGCTTTCCTTTGATCTCCTGAATGTGTGCAGCTCAAAGCATCATTTTGGAAGCACCATATGAAGGTCCTGGAACCCTCCCTGCCTTCACCATCCTTGTGGACGTATTCCACAAACTTCTGCTATAATCATGTTGTTTCAAGGATGTTTATTGGATGGCTCTTCTCCAGTTCCACCCAAAAGTTCTTGCTTCATGAGTCACTGTGGCCTTCACAATGGCAAGAACACATTTGAATAAAATATTCTATGAACTGTTATGAAAATTAGTCCAAAATCACACTGTGTTCCTTCAAGTTTAGCATCCCCAGGACATATTAATATATAACAAATGTAATTTTCATGAGTGATGTAGTAAAGAATAACCTATGCAATATTTTAAGTTGGAAAATAAAACTATTATTACCCTATCATATGCACCAACACTTTTCAAATAGTTAGTCAAGAGATACCACCTGCAAATCGCATTAAACACCAGCTAAAAATAATATGGGATTCATATTTTTACCTTGCACATTTTTGTAAACCAGTCATAGGAATCAACAGCCATATAGCCATGGATAATGAAACATGTTCTCCGTTCTGGATTGAAGTTTGAGGCTCTAATCGTTGAAGGGTCACTAGCAGATATTACCTTAATAAAAAGAAGAAAAAGGTATTGAAACATTCTTATTAGGTCTTTGAAGCCATGGTAAAAGTGGCAGCATCATGCGGGCATTGCAGCTGGACAAGGAAGAAATCCCTGGCATAGCTGGCTTATCACTCCAAAAATTCAGATTAAAGATAGTGCAGGAATTCAGACACTACAATTTCTTTAAGGTGCCAGCATCCTGCTGTATGTTGTGCACTGTTTTGCCACAGCTTTGGATTGGATGTCCTGCACATGGCAAAATGTGCAAGCCAAAAGAGAGAAAGGGGTCAGTGTACCAAGTTTTTGGAAGGAAAACCAAAATGTGCAAGCCAAAAGAGAGAAAAGGGTCAGTGTACCAAGTTCTTGGAAGGGCAACCCAGAGCTGTGCAGATCTGGTGGCCACTTTTCCCTCTGTTTCTTGCTAATGCAAAACCTAGTTAAAGAGCTGGCATTTTTCTTGCACTGCTAGAAAGGACTCATAGAATCTCCTCTATGGAATACCATGATATACAAAATGCGAACAGAATTCAATCCTTCTAAATTGGAGTCTGTGGGCCAATTCATATTTGGCCTAATAGTCAACATGGAAGCTGTAATCACACCCAGTCCAGCATGGTTCAGCCCCCTCTAGTCCTGTCCTGCTCATACCAGAAAATGGCCTGGCTTGCCAAAATGGCCTGAGTCCTGTGTAAAAGTGGACACTGGATAAACCAAATGGAGGAGGAACAGTCCACTTAAAAAGTGATCAGAGCAGAGGAAACTGTGAGCAGAGAGAATAGAAGATGGCCTGAAGATGTCTTCAAGTTAAGGTGTGATCACAGATGGAGTGAGCTCCAAAACAGAGCAAATGCACATGAAGGAACTGATTTAACTTCACCAAACACCAGAGCCAGTAAGGCTCCAGTCGACCCCTTCACATCACTTCCAAGAGCTGGAGGGGCAGGTAATGCACTGCACACCCAGGTGACACACTATGCATGGGCACTGATGCATCATGTGACATGCTGCACAACCACATGACTCATCACATGATGCAGCTGACATGGTTGCCATCTGGCAGATGCTTAGTGCATTCCAGGCCATTTCACCCAATGCTTCCCATGGCCCGGAAGCCAAGTGTGAAAAGGCCTTGCATCTGGGTCTTTCACACTTAACTTCCATGGCACATTACTTGGCATTGTGGTATCATTACCTGATAATTTGTAGGATTTTTCCTGGTGTACAACAAGAAAGTAGTATTAATATCCTTTGGAGATTCAGGCAGAGTGTTAAATGGCCGCTGTAGTGTTCTACTCCAAGGAGGATCATTTGAAAAGCAGCCAAGCCTCTCAAAACAAACTTCTGAACCTGTGGCAAGTGGGATGAGAAATCCATCTTCAAAAATAAGCAACGTTTATTCATATGCATATCACTTCTTTAAAACAATAGCATGGACAGCTGCTGACCCTGCTTTTCAGCTAACCCTATTTTGGCCTTAATGTCACCTATAGGTGCAGCCAAGTCTTCCATGTTTCCTTTGTACAATTAGCTTTTGCTTTTACAAAGTGAGTAAAGACAATTCTCGTTTAATTAAATCCCTGAAACTGTCAACAATGGGACCTCTCTCCATACCCTGGCATGCTGGGCCCCATCTGTGCAATGCTACTGACCAATGTTGGTATGCTATACATTTCCTCTGTTTTCCCCAGTTACAATTTTAATCATTGAAGGGTGAGTGTGTAATTCTTTTTCATTTCTTGATCTCACCTCTCACTATTACATGCAAAAGTAGTGCAAAGAGCCAAATCCCAGACACCTGGAAGAAAAGAATAAACAGTTGTGTTAGCTACCATCCTGAAATCTAGCTCCAACTTTGTAGAAGTACTTCATATGTGGCATAAGAATCAAAGAATGTCATTAATCTTTCCATCATTAATTGTTGTTGATGGGGGCCATTGCGACAAATCTGTCATAGGCAATAAGCACAGCATCTGGCTCCTAGGAGCAAGCAATTCAATGTAGCACCCTTGCCATGGCACTCCTGGATGCTTTCCTAGTCCATGTGGTGCCTTGGACACAGGAAGCAGGCAGCTAGGCCAAGGCACTTGACCTCCAATCAATTCCTATGATGTTGACAGATGGGGGAATTGTCATACACAAGAAATGTCTCAATTTCCTGTGTTCGGTGGGACTCCTCAAGTGTTGGCAATGCAGCAGCAAGTTCACCAAGGAACAGGAGAAAGAATTTTCTTCAAAGCTCTTTCTCCCAGTTCACCATTTAAATGCCATAAGAGACATTTATGGTGGCATACCAAAAATAAAGTTGCCACACTTGTCTATGAGGATCCCGTCACTGCTATTTTGCTTTAATCTACAACTAGAAAGCAACTCTTCTTTCTGAGTCCTTGTGTGCAGCATCCTCCATGCCTGTGCGTGTGTCAGCGCCATGATGACACTGGGGCTCTGTGCAGTCGCAGTCACATCAGGAGGTCAGTAGAACTGCCAGCACACTTGCGCGGCAGTTCCATCAAACTCCCTGCCCAGCAGAGAGCAGGTAAATTAGAGTAAGGGTTGGTAAGCTTGTGGAGCACAATTTCGTTGACTCCTGCAGGCAGGGAGTGTTTATGTGCTGTAAATGCCTTCTGCAAGTGCAGATGCACTTGCCCAGATATTGCCTAATTATCAACTACAGGCTGAAGTGCAAATTAGCCCATTGTTTATTTTGACTTCTAGTCAATCAAAAGCCATACTTAATCCCAGTAAGATCTATTCCAATGCATGCAACATGATGTTTCTTCTCTACAAGTGGAAATGACTAATGCACTTTGAGTAGACACATCATTTATCAATCAGACATTGAAATTCATGAATTGTTTTCCCTCAGGTAACAATCAATCTGCCAGTTCCTGTTATGTCAACAGTTAAACTAGGTACATGCTGGATAAGAGTGAAGGAAGGAGAGGCAACTTTGGAATTTTCAGACATTCGTATATGAATAGAATATCCAGATATTCGTACTTTAGTATTCGTGCAAACACAAATATTTCAAGTTATTCATATGAATAATTTGGACATCTGTGCAGATGCATACAGGAAATGTACAGGATGCATACAGATGCATATGGATGCATATGAGATTCATATCATTGGATAAATATAGAATATTCAAATGAATAGATGCAAATGTATTTGTATCAGTTCTAATGTCCAGGCATTCATTTTTCTTTATTCTTATGAATTTAGATTTTTGAATATTCAATTCATTACGAATTGAATGTTGAAAATTGCGTTCATGCACACCCCTACTACCATGTGCAGATCCTGCTTTAAATGGCCTTTTGTGGACTGAAGGCTGGTACAAGACTTCCAGATATAAACTGACTGCATTGCAGCATGATAGACTCTTGTGCGGTTGTGGACAGATGAGTGTTTTGAAAGATTTTAATGAGAAACTGTGAGATTTGGGGAAAATATTCAAGAATTTCATGAAAATTTGTTAGCGTATCTGGTTGTTGTGTGGATTGGTTGGTGAGCAAGTTGACAGTTGCCCTACTGAGCCAATAGACCAGCCTAGAGGATCCTTTGGATTGCCTTGTCTTTACTTTACATTTTACTTTACATTCTACTGGTAGAATGCTGCATCTGTATTGGATGAGGTGTTCAAATAGGCTACAGGGTGAAAATAGCACCCTACCTGTGCCAAACATGGATCTTTTGTCAGTGGTCCACACAGTGTTCCCATTGGGTGTACTGGACCAGCCAGTTGTGTACAGATGACATATGAATGACTGGTCCAGTATACCAGTTCCAAGAAACCTGGCACAATTTCATTGGGCACCTAGAAGTAGTTCAAGAATTGCTTTTATAGCCACTTTGAAGTGCTTTCAGAACAGTGCATAAGCCTTTATCTAAAGGTCCATGTTTGGCAATAAAATGCCTGCATGAATTATTTAAACGCTTCACCCAATCGGACCCCTGAGCTCAATAAAGAAAACTGAGGGCCTAGCTTAATTCAAGGCTGAGCCAGCCAAGACAACCAAGCTTGGGAAGCTCACAGTTAGCCTGTAAGTTCCAAACCAGCTCCTCTCCTCTCCAATGTGTATTACAGACATTCTTCATTGTTTCGATATGTGTGTGAAATCACCCAATGAAACTGCCAGAACTTGTAAAAATGCCTCAGAATACAAAGTCTCACTGTAGAGCTTTATAGCCTCTATGGGATTGTGTTTGAATATAGGTTTTGATGCAGTTCTCTACTTGATTTTAATAGGATATGGCTTGTTTTACAAAGCATTTTCATTGTCTTAAATTATTTAAATTGTTTAGCAGCATATGTGATTAGTAAAATGCTGACCCTCCTGTATATTTGCACACCCAGGTGGAACACCGTGAATCACATGTGTCTATTTGTAAACTTTATGAGCACCAGGGCTTCTCAAAGAGATGACAGCATTCCTGGCTATTATATAGTTTGCCATTCCTTCTTTCTATTACTTGGTTCCCACACCCTGGTAACTAGCTCCTGCTGCTACTGAAACATACAAAATTCATGTAGGAAGAAAAAGTAGGTCATAAAGCTCAGGATACATTTTGATGATGATGAAGAAGAAGAAGAAAAAGAAGAAATTTTAATATTAAATGTTTGTACATAGATGCCATTAATAAAGTATATACAACATACAGTGGTACCTCGACATACGAGTGCCCCAACTTATGAATTTTTCGAGATACGAGCCGCAGAGTAAGGGATATTTTGCTTCGACTTAAGAGCAAAATTTGAGATACGAGAAGGCAGCGGTGCGAGGCGAGGGAAGGCTAAGGTGGGGCAACGGCTGTGACGTGCCGAGGGAAAAAGAAGGCGGCGGTGCGAGGCGAGGGAAGGCTAAGGCGGGGCGACGGCTGTGACGCGCCGAGGGAAAAAGAAGGCGGTGGTGCGAGGCGAGGGAAGGCTAAGGCGGGGCGACGGCTATGACGCGCCGAGGGAAAAAGAAGGCGGCGGTGCGAGGCGAGGGAAGGCTAAGGCGGGGCAACGGCTGTGACGCACCAAGGGAAAAAGAAGGCGGCGGTGCGAGGGAGAGGGAGGGAGGGAGGGGGTGAGGAAGTGAGCGCCGAGGGCAGGCTGAATTTTGGCAGCCTCCGAGGCCTGGCAGCTGCTCCTGTAATCCAAACATAGCAGCTCCAGAAAGACGTGGGGCAAAAAATGGAGCTGTTAATAGCTGCTGGCCGCTTTCAGGGACTGAAATTTGGGTGTGGAGCTGGAAGGTGAGGTGGTTTTTTGGGACCCGGAACGAATTAATGGCATTTCAATTAATTAATTGCTTTGAGATACGAGTGATTTGACATACAAGCAAGGTTACAGAACGAATTAAACTCGTATCTCAAGGTACCACTGTACTCAAAACACTAAAGGTGCAAATTATATCAAAAATACATTATCAGTGCTGTTGGATCAGGCCACAGCCCATCTAGTCCAGCATCCCATTGCGCACAATGGCCCACCAAATGCTGATGGGCAACTCAAGACAAGGACGAACCTTTGCCTGCTCTCGAATCCCAGCAAATGGCCTTAGAAGTGCTCCGCTTCCACCCACCAGCCTGAAAGATACACCTAGGCATTCATTCTAGTAGCCATTGATACATCTGTCATCCATAAATTTGTCTAACCTGCCTTAAAGCCATCTAGACTGGTAGCTGTCACCACCTCTTCCAGCAACACATTCCATAAGCCAATAAGCCTCTGGGTGAAGAAATACTTCCCTTTGTCAGATCCAACTCTCCTACACATCAGCTTCATAGAGTGCCCCCTGGTTCTAGTGTTGTGCGATAGAGAAAAGAAATGTTCTCTACTCACCTATTCTATATCATGCATAATTTTATATTCTTCAATCAGGTCCCCTCTTAGACGTCATCTCTCCAGACTGAAGAGGCCTAGACATTGCAGCCTGGTTTCATAAGGGAGGTGTTCCAGACCCTTAATCATTCTGGTTGCCCTTTTCTGCACCTTTTCCAGTTCCACAATATCCTTTCTGAGGTGTAGTATTCAGAATTGTACACAATATACCAAATGTGGCCTCACCATAGATTTATAAAGAGGCAAAATGACACTTGCTTACTTATTTTCCATTCCCTTCCTAATTATTCCCAGCATTGAATTTGCTTTTTTCGCTGCTGCCATGCACTGGGTTCATTGAACTGTCTGCCAAAACCCCAAGATCCTTTTCCTGGTGTGTTGCAGAAAGCACAGACCCCATTAATTTATAGAGATAATTTGGATTCTTGCCCTTGGTGTGCATTACTTTGCACTTGTTAAGATTAAAGCACATTTGCCACTTGGTTGCCCACTCACCCTATGCTAAGAGATCCCTCTGGAGCTCTTGGCAGTCTCTTTCTGATTTTCCTACCCTAAATAATTCAGTATCATCAGCAACTGACGAGGTTACTCAGTAGCCTTTGACATGGGACTTTGTCAAAAGCCTTCTGAAAGTCCAGATAGACAATGTCTACTGGTTCACCTATATCCATGTGTTTATTGACACTCTCAAAGAATTCCAACAAGTTTGTGAGGCATGATTTGCCTTTGTGGAAACCATGCTTGCTCCTCCATGTGCACACTAATTTTGTCTTTAATGATGGTTTCCATCACCTTACATGGAACCGACGTTAAGCTAACTGGTCTGTAATTGCCGGGATCACCCCTGGATCCTTTTTTGAAGATTGGTGTTACATTTGCTACCCTCCGGTCCTCAGGTTCAGAGCCTGATGTTAGGGAAAGATTATATAGTTTTGCTAGAAGATCGGCAATTTCGCATTTGAGTTCCTTAAGGACTCTTGGATGAATACCATCTGGTCCCGTTGACTTGTTAACATTTAGTTTATTAAGACATGCAAGGACGTCTTCCTTGGTTATCTCTGTTCAGATTAACTCTTCTGAAAATACAGGCTCAGCTACTGGCATGTATCTTCTGTCTTCCTCTGTATATATGGAGGCAAAGAATCCATTTAGTCCCTCTGCAGTCTCTGTGTCTTCTTTAATTATTCCTTTCTGTCCTATGCCATCTAGTGGTCCAACTGCTTTCCTGGTTGGAATCCTACTTCTGATATATTTATAGAAGTTCTGGTTATTTCTTTTGATGTTTTTAGCAATGTGCTCCTTAAAATCTTTCTTAGCTTTCCTAATAGTCATCTTGCATTTGTGTTGCCAGTGTTTATGCTCTCCCTTGTTCTCCTCATTCAGACAAGCCTTCCATTTTCTGAATGAACTCTTCTTGTTTTTAATGACTTCATCTACTGCACTTGTGAGCCACATTGGTTTCTTCTTGGACCTAGAAGTCCCCTTCCTTCTTTTAGGTGTGCATTCCAGTTGTACTTCCAATATTGTGTTTTTAAGTAGTCTCCATGCATTTTGAAGGGATCAAGTCCAGGACTGCATTTCCCTGGTTGGTTCCATGACCATTTGCTCCATGGAACAGTCATTTAGCAGGTCTAGGAATTTTCTCTCTCTTTCCTGAGTTGAACAGGAGTTCACCCAGTCTATGTGAGGACAATTGAAGTAACCCATTACAGCTACCCTATCTTTATGGGATACCTCCTTCACCTCCTTGACCAATTGTTGATCTCCTTCAGATGTATGGTTGGGAGGACGGTAGGATGTCCCTATTGTTAGACTTCCTTTTGGGGTTGGTATTTTTACGCACACTGCTTCTGTGGAAGAGCGAGACTCACCTGGATATTCCAGTTCGTAAGATTCTATCTCTTCCTTAATATACAAGGCTACACCACCTCCATGCCGCCCTTCCCTGTCTTTCCTGTACAGTTTGTAACCTGGGATGACTGTATCCCATTGGTTTTCACTGGTCCACCAGGTTTCAGTTATGCCAATAATATCAATCCTATTTTCCATAACTAAGCTTTCTAGCTCCCCTATTTTGGCTCGAAGGCTTCTGGTGTTTGCATATATACATTTATATTCACTCCTCTTGTCCAAATTCCACTGTTGAGGAACATGTGAATCCTTATACTGCCCCTTTCATCATTCTGTTTACATACTAGTGACTAAACCCCACTTAGCTCAGCATTATCTGCATATTTCCAGCCCTCCTCACATGAGGGTGCACTCTCCCAAACCGGATGCTGCCCAGCTCCTGCCGTCTTTCCCACAGGGATCAGTTTAAAAGCTGCTCTGCAACCTTTTTAATATTGTCAGCAATCTGGTTCTGTCTTGGTTCAAGTGTAACCTGTCTGTCTTGTACAGATTTGGCTTGTCCCAAAATGTTCCCCAGTTTCTTACAAATCTAAACGCCTCCTCCTGACACCACTGCCTCATCTACGCATTGAGGCTCCTGAGCATTGCCTGTCTGGCTGTTCCTGGACTTTAGTCTTCTACCAACAATCTAAATTTGGCTTCCAGGACACTCTGTCTTGCCTTCCCAACATCACTAGTACCAACATGTACCATGACTACTGGCTCCTCCCTGGCTCTGTCTTCTTACCTATCTAGATGCCACATGATGTCTGCAACCTTCGCACTGGGCAGGCAAATCACCATGCGGTCAACATGCCCATCACAAACCGGGCTCCCTATATTCCTAATAAATGAATCGCCCACTACAAGAAGCCCCACTCCCACTACCCGTGGAGGACTATCCTCAGTGCTAGAGGATACAGGCACATCCACTTTGCATGCTTCGATGTGAAGCAAGCATGAAAAAAAGTTGTGCACATCCCTATGTTGAATATCAGACATCCAGTTGCACTCTTCTTGTGGCATTCTTCTTGTGGCACGTCTCCACAACCACTGCTATTGGAGCCACATATGACCAGTGAAAAAAATGCTCTGATCTGAATCCTTTTATACTCAAAATTCCCACCCTCAAGCTCTCCCCTCTCTCCTGGTTTCCAGCACTGACAATGGTACACTAGGTAGCAAAACAAAGCAAAGTCCCAATGGAACCAACAACAAGGCAATGGCGCTGACACATGCACAGTCATGGAGTGTGCCACAGCCAAAACGGCAGCACCCAGCAGAGGACCGGGCTCTGGATCAAATATGGTAAGTATCCAATCCTGTGGGGAGGGGTAAAGTTGGCTAGCACTCAAGCATGAGCGCTAGTCAACGTTGGGTCATTTTGCTCCTTTCTCGTTCAGCGGATGGAAAGAGCAGTGCAAAAACAGCCCTGGTTCTTCTCTGAAATTGCTGTCTGTTGCATGATAACACAAGAAAGAAGACAGTTTCTTCCTTACCTGTAAGCCAGTATTTGCCATAGCGGAAAGAGAAGCCAACTGGTTTCCAAAAAGAAAATATGATCACCTTTCTTTCTTAGATTAGCAGTTTGCCAAGGCAAGTTGGATGAATTTCTACCTAAAGATCTGGGAGGTACCAACTTTGACAGACACAACCAATTGGTTGCTCATGTACTCAGTCCTGCCCAGTGACTTTTCCTTACTGAAGACACAGAAGTTATTCTCTTCTGTTTGCAAGACTACTCATCCATCTCACAGGTTGGACCAGAACAACTGTAATACTCTGCCTATCCATTATACTCAAAGTCTGGTATGTGTATTATTAGTGCTGCACAGGGTGATTATAGGTGGTACATAGATTAATAATTTCATTTCATTTTAAATGTTGTTTTTAAAAAGTGAGCCAATATAAACATAGGCCAAGGTCACACCCTAGCCTGTTAGTCTGTCTCAAGGACAGATAGGAAAGCCAGCCACAGCCAGGTTGTCTCCAGTCTGGAATGCCCTGGACACACCAACCACGCTCCTACTGCTGCTGTCCTCTGCTGATGGTGGAGGCATCTCAGTGCAATGGGGGGAGGGGGGGTGTCTGGTCTCCAGGGACTTAACACAGTTTTATTCCTCCTAAAACCTAACATGTGATGGTGGCCATGAAGTAGCAAATAATAACACAGATTCTACAAAAATGAATGATTGATATTTGGGAAACATTGCAGTAAGATGATCGACAGTATCAAAACCACTGAGATATCAAGAAGGAGCTACAGGGTTACAGTCCCCCTGCTTTTCTCTTTCACAGAAGATCATCTACCAGGTCCATCAAGGAAGTGTCTGGGTTGAAGCTAATCGTAAAATCATTTTCATCCAGCATTTGATGCACCTGTCCAACCATCATCCTCTCAATAATCTTACCCAAGAGATTCTCACTGTCTCAGTAGCCTTCACTCTCTCAATAAGCATACCATACATGTGATGAAGTACACTTAGAGCCTTTTTGCACTTACTTGATCGGTAAGTGTGGGGGATGCTCCAGCACAGAGCGCCTGCACCTCACACAGCTGTTCCTTTACCAGAAACAGCTCTGTGCATGCCTGAGCATCCCCTGTGCCATAACAGTGTGAAGCAGCTAAAACTGCTCCATGTCTATTCTAGCAGGAGGACAATTTAAGCCCTGCATGCTCCTTCTGCAACTCTTTCTAGTGGCGGAAGAGGTACAGGGGGACCACATGACTAGTCCACAGGTGCTATTGTGTGCTGTGTCTCCAGATCACCCTGGCAATGGTGCTGTGCAGGAGCACGTGTGTCATTGCCAGCACTCTGCAACAGCCACCATAAAGCATTCTAGCACTTTGCCTCTCCATGACACGAGGCAAAGTGTGAATTACCAACTTCTTTTTCTTTGTCTCTAAGGCCAAGTTCTGAATTGGTATTTTAATCTGGGTTTTAATCCAGATGTATTTAATCAGCAGCCAGGTCAGTTTTTGGCATTGCCACCGTAGCTTATAATGTCGACTGGCAGGGGAGAAACCCTCACCCCTCACCCCTGCCATCCTCATTGTCATGCCCTGATGTCATTGGGGTGGGTGTTCCCTTGCACAGCAGAGTCCTCCTCCTTTCCCCTTTGCTTGGTCTCTCACCTCCCCGACACCACTGATTAATTTTTATTAACATTTTAACATGCACCAGCTGTTTTATTAATGCAAACAGGAGTGGGGGGGGGAGAAACAGAAGTGAGGGGGAAGGGGAAGGGGAGGGGGAGAGAGCAAAGGAAAACAAAACAAAGCACCACTCAGCAGTGTGGAGTCTTTTGTCTTGTTCAGGGGGAGGGAGAGGAAGGACGGATGGAAGCGGAGGCTTATGAGCTGAAAATTGTGCTGCATCAGATCATGACAGCGGAAAATTGTAAGGATACAGGCAAAAGGTGTGAATGGAAGGAGGGAGGGATGATAGTTACACTGATCTCATTACAAATGTTACAACTCCTCGGATCTCATGGTGGATAACCAGAGGAAGAGAGGGGAAATTATGTTTATCATTGGCTGTATCCCCATTGCTAAATAAGGAGGATTATTTGTAGATCCAACAGCAAGTCCTCTTATAATCCGAATAGGGATTCTCTGCGTTTTGGGACCTTTAGTCTGCAGAAATGGGAAATCCCTTGCAAATTGTCGGAATGGGCGGGGGGGGGGGGGCTCGAGCTGAATTCAAGCTGTACTATATCTTGTGTCAGAACACAGCCTAAGAAACTCCTAGACATCCTTGCTTATTTATCCAGAGAGGGAATGTTGGCAATCAAGCAGTAGTTTGACATCACCTCAGGAATCAGATATCAGATCACCAACACCTTCAATTCAGTCAGTAATAATTTCCTCCTGAAAAGAGTCATTCACCACCTCTGGACCCAACCCAGCATCTCCAGAGCACTAGCTTTTAAAAGGTATGATGGCAAAGATGAAGTAGACAGATGGGTGGATGAATTCTTGGTAGCACAGTGATCACACAATATAACTTCTGCAGCTAAACCTGATCCTGTAACATAAACAGTTCACTCAACATCTCTTCTAGATCTGTTTCAACTATGTCATCTAGATCATTATAGTTCTGAGTAGTTTTATCTGTAACATAAAGTACATCACAAAGTCATTGCATCATATTTGTGAACTGGGGGCATTTAAGAACATAAGAACATAAGAGAAGCCCTGCTGGATCAGGCCACAGCCCATCTAGTCCAGCATCCTGTTGCACACAGTGGCCCACCAAATGCTGATGGGCATCTCAAGCAGAGACAAGGACGAACCATTGCCTGCTCTCGAATCCCAGCAAATGGCCTTAGAAGCACCCCGCTTCCCGCCCCCCCAGCCTGAAAGATGCACCTAGGCATTCATTCTAGTAGCCATTGATACATCTATCATTCATAAATTTGTCTAACCCATCCTTAAAGCCATCTAGGCTAGTAGCTGTCACCACCTCTTCCAGCAGCACATTCCATAAGCCAATAAGCCTCTGGGTGAAGAAATACTTCCCTTTGTCAGATCCGACTCTCCTACCCATCAGCTTCATAGAGTGCGCCCTGGTTCTAGGGTTGTGCAATAGAGAAAAGAAATGTTCTCTATCCACCTTTTCTATACCATTCATAATTTTATATACTTCAATCAGGTCCCCTCTTAAACACCGTCTCTCCAGACTGAAGAGGCCTAGACATTGCAGCCTGGTTTCGTAAGGGAGGTGTTCCAGACCCTTAATCATTCTGGTTGCCCTTTTCTGCACCTTTTCCAGTTCCACAATATCCTTTTTGAGGTGTGGTGACCAGAATTGTACACAATATTCCAAATGTGGCCTCAGCATACCTTTATAAAGAGGCAAAATGACACTTGCTGATGTATTTTCTATTCCCTTCCTAATTATTCCCAGCATTGAATTAGCTTTTTTTGCTGCCGCCGGGCACTGAGTTGATACCTTCATTGAACTGTCCACCAAAACCCCGAGATCCCTTTCCTGGTGTGTTGCAGAAAGCTCAGACCCCATCAGCTTATAGACATAATTTGGATTCTTGCCCTTGGTGTGCATTACTTTGCACTTGTTAAGATTAAAGCACATTTGCCACTTGGTTGCCCACTCACCCAGTGCTAAGAGGTCCCTATGGAGCTCTTGGCAATCTCTTTCAGATTTTACTGTTCTCAATTGGATCAGCTACAGTGACATCCTTTACCAGGTCCTGAGCATTACTTAGGATCAAGTCCAGGACTGCATTTCCCTGGTTGGTTCCATGACCATTTGTTCCATGAAACAGTCATTTAGCAGGTCTAGGAATTTTCTCTCTCTTTCCTGAGTTGAACAGGAGTTCACCCAGTCTATGTGAGGACAACTGAAGTAACCCATTACAGCCACCCTATCTTTATGGGATATCTCCTTCACCTCCTTGACCAATTGTTGATCTCCTTCAGATGTATGGTTGGGAGGACGGTAGGATGTCCCTATTGTTAGACTTCCTTTTTGGCTTGGGATTTTTACCCACACTGCTTCTGTGGAAGAGTCAGACTCACCTGGATATTTCAGTTTATAAGATTCTATCTTCCCTAATATACAAGGCTACACCCCCTCCATGTTGCCCTTCCCTGTCTTTACTGTACAGTTTGTAACCTGGGATGACTGTATCCCATTGGTTTTCGCTGGTCCACCAGGTTTCAGTTATGCCAATAATATCAATCCTATTTTCCATAACTAAGCTTTCTAGCTCCCCTATTTTGGCTCAAAGTCTTCTGGTGTTTGCATATATACATTTATATTCACTCCTCTTGTCCAAATTCTGTGGTCTAGGAACATGTGAATCCTTATTCTGCTTGCATACTATTAACTAATGCCCCACTTAGCTCAGCATTATCTGCTTATTTCTGGTCCTCCTCACTTGAAGGTGCCATCTCCTGAACTGGATGCTGCTCAGCTCCTGTCGGCTTTCCCCAGGGATCAGTTTAAAAGCTGCTCTGCAACCTTTTTAATATTCAGCGCCAGCAATCTGGTTCCATCTTGGTTCAAGTGTAACCCATCCCTCTTGTACAGGTTTGGCTTGTCCCCAAATGTTCCCCGGTTCCTTACAAATCTAAACCCCTCCTCCCGACACCACTGCCTCATCCACACATTGAGGTTCCTGAGTTCTGCCTGTCTGGCTGGTCCTGCGCATGGAACAGGTAGCGTTTCTGAGAATGCAACAGTGGAGGTCCTGGGCTTTAGTCTTCTACCTAACAACCTAAATTTGGCTTCCAGGATGCTCCGTCTAGCCTTCCCAACATCATTGCTACCGACATGTATCATGACCACTGGCTTCTCCCCGGCACTGTCTACTAACCTATCTTGGTGCTGCGTGATGTCTGCAACCTTCACACCCAGCAGGCAAGTCACCATATGGTCTACACGCCCATCACAAACCCAGCTCTCTATATTCCTGATAATCAAATCACCCACTACAAGAAGCCCCCCTCCTGCTACCCGTGGAGGACTATTCTCGGTGCAAGAAAATACAGGCATATCCACTAAGGAAGGGGTCCCAACTAAGGGAGCCTGTCCCCCTTCCTCGGCTTGATGTTCTCCCTGCCTGAGGCTTCTACTCTCTGAGGCAGCTGGAGGGCTGCTTGACATGGAGTGGGATGCTCCTACTGCTCCATCCCTCAGCCCTGTTACTCTCTATCTCCTTCTCCAGGTCCGCTCCCTTGGCTTCAAGGGAAGAAACACGTTCCCTGAGAGCCTGGAGCTCATTGCACTGAGCACAGACTCAAACACTGTCCAAAAACCAGAGGACTTACCTCCCAAACTTACCACAGCACAGCAGCAGTTTTTCCAGGTTATGGAAAAACCTTCTGCACTTGCTTTCCCATCTGTTGGACTGGAAGAGTGCAGTACAAACTAATGTGTACTAGTGTTCACACTAGGGAATGCTAGTACATGGTAGCCTACCCATGACACACCTCGACACTTACCTCCATCCAGTCACATGTCTGATCCCCGGCAGGGCCCCAGCATTTTGACTGTGGTGCCGTCACTATGATGACTCTGCGCAAATGCAGTCACATCAGGGGTCAACTGAGGTAACAAGCATGCTCGCACAGTACCTCAGATGACTTCTCACACTGGAAATGGTGCAAATGGTCATGGTGTGGATGGGACAGGTAAGTTTCGGTTTGGGATTGGTAAGGTTAGGTTGTGTGTGGTGCACGATTTTGTGCACCACTGCTAATTTGCAATAGGTGAAGATCTAGGCAGGCAGGGGGCATTTCTAGGCTGTAAACATCTCCTGCAAGTGCAGATGCATCTGCCCAGATGTTCACCTATCACAAGCTATGAGACCAAGTATGAATTGGCTTAGGAATCCAACGGCTTGAGCTTCCCTCCTCAGTCAAATCACTAACCATATTAAAGAACTCCATGCATTCACTACAGATGGTAGAGGTAAAGAAAACCTTTCTACCCCCATTACTGCTGGACTACAGGGACAATAATATATTCTCCCTATTCTCAGGATGCTCTACTATGGGGGGCAATCTTCAGTGTTAAATGACATGCTTCTGGGGTTTCCTCAGGCCACCAAAGGTGTGGATGCAGCCTCACTAGCTCAGGACCAAATAATGGAGAACTGAGACCTTGCACTGCAAGTAACTGAATTATTTTAGAACATGTAGAACAGCAGAATCAAAGACACTAATTAAACAAAGCAGAGATCCTAAGAAGTATTTGGGTATACATTGTCCATGATCTTAAGTCTTTCACATATTAGGTCTTCTCAAAGCTGGATCACTTCTCACATTCCTGCTAATGCTGCATCCAGATAGTTATTTATTCTGCTATATTTGGATATTCCAGAAAAAAGCATGGATATTCCAGAATAAAACATAGATATTTCAAAATATCCATGTTTTATTCCAGAATATCGAAATATAGTGGAATAAGTGACTGACACCTGGAGGAAAAAGTATTATAAACAGCTTGCAATGTCAATACAGAATGAATTCACTCTCTAGTTACATATTTATACTGCCACCTAGCGTTCCTGATGTTTTATTTTTATTTTTTTATTAGGCATATTCAACAAAACACAAAACAAACTTTATTCGCAATCAAATGAAACACAAAACATATAATACAAAATTACACTGCTCTCCCTCCCCTCGTTACTCTTTATAATTTTTTTTAAAGTGAGATAATTATTTATGTTGTCAACATAATGTATACATCTTTAGACGGTTCAGCAAATGAAATCCATATTTTTTGCCAGTCTTCCACTCCCATACTGGCATTTTTTTGGTGTGTGTTATGTTATTTTCACTTATTATTTTCCTGATGTCACATATTTTATGTTCTCTTCATGTGTATGCACCCTTAGTTGCTGTAAACTGAATGGTCTAGGGAACATTTGGTGTTGCACTGCAAACAAAAGAAGAAGAAGAAGATTTGGCTTTTCTCCCTCGCCTTTCTTACCCATTTAAGAGGACTCAAAGCGGCTGACAAAGCTTTCTATTATTCTCCCCCCCAACAGACACCCTGAGAGGTAGGTGGGGCTGTGAGAGCTCAGAAGAGAACTGTGACTAGCCCAAGGTCACTCTGCTGGCTTCATGGGGGAGGGCGGAATCGAACCCGGTATTCCCAGATAAGACTCTGGCTCCCTTACCACTAGACCAAACAGGCTCACTAAGGTGGCACAGAATGTACAATTTCTCCTTCATCCTAGTTGGTTCTTCAAAACTGAACTTACAATAAAAAAGTGTAACAAAAAAGAGTTATTCCATTAAGAATTCTTCTTCGGTCAGAATGGAAGAACACATGAGTGAAGTGAATAATCATTTTCTTTCTTCATTCTTTAACTCAAAGCTGGATTTTCTGAGTTATGCTGACAGAAATCAGTTTGATAATGCTGACAGAAATCAGCTTGTCTCTCATTCTGAAAGTGAAGTGAAGCTGGATTATAACTTAGGTGTGAACGCAACCCATCAGTTAGCTGACTGTGGACCAAGTTAAGGAAGACAAAGACTGCAAGAGAAAATTGTCAGCAGCAAGAGAGGCTTCGGCCCTTTCTGCACTGGGCTTTGTGCCAGATTATCCCTATATCAAGCCATGGGGGGGGGGGGGGGGTGCGCGCTGTGCTCTGCACCAGCATGCAGATGGCAGTCCCTTATTCTGGGATATAATCTGGAATAAGGCCCAGTGCAGAAAGGGCCTTAGGTTTATATGAGACATTTTAAATTCTATTTCCTATTCCTTCGATTTTTTTTCCCCCATGCTTTCTTTCCCCTATCTTCTTTCAGTTCAACAGTTGAAGCTGTCTCTACATTCCAGCTGTTTGGGCCATCATGCTCTGTCTCCATGACAGAGGGAAGCAGTCAGCTTTATTCCCACTCCATGGCTTCCCTACGCAGTCTTGGCTTCCAGCCATATGGGGCTCTTGCCCTGCTCCTTGTTTGTCTGTCTTCATTCCCACTTCTGTAAGGTTGGCATCCGTGTTGCCATTTTACTCTGTGTCTTTGATTAGGCCTTGCCTTCTTACTTTTGTCACAGATTCTGCTTAGCCCTGGGGAAAGGTGTGTGATGAACTAACCTTGACTAGCGTTCACAATAGTCAATAATAGTCAATAACAGCCCACCTCACACGTGATCAAACACTCACCTGTGTTCGATCGTGGGGCTGACCCTCTTTTGGGCACCACCATCTTGAGTACAGCACCCACCATGACTGTACATGCATCAGTGCCATTGCTATGATGACACTGAAGCTCCATGCAGTTGGGTCAGGGGGTCATTGGAGCTGCCAGTGCACTTGTGTGGCACTTCCAATGACCTTCCCAGCCAGCAGAGGTGCAAATGGTCACCGACTGGACATGACAGCTAAGTCTCTGATAAAGGTTAGAATGCTTGTGGAGCACACAGGTAGTACGCAATTAGGCAACCTCTGGGCAGACAGGGGGTGTTTCTAGTCTGTAAACACCTCTTGGCAGTGCAGATGCACCTGACCACAGGTTGCCTAATTGCATACTATGGGCTGAAGTGCAAATTCAACTGTAGTGCTTCTGCTTCTCAGGGCTTCTGCTTCTCAGAGTCACTGCACATCCATGTTGTTCTCTTGCTAAAGTTCAGCCTTGCTTGTATTCCTCACGGACCCCAGCTGTGGTTACACCTAAGGTTTAATCCAGCTTCAGTCCACCTTCAGAGCAAGAGAACATGGACGGGAAAGGAGTGCAATCGACTAATGTTGACTAGCGCTCACACTTGCATTCATTAGTCAACGTTAGCATACCCCCCGCGGCGCCCTCCATGACTGCACATGCACCAGCACTGTCACTATGACAACGCTGATGCTCTGTGCAGTCACAGTCACATTAGGGGCCATTGGAGTTGCCACCGTGCTTGTGCGGTAGCCCCAATGACCTCCTCAGCTGGCAGAGGTACGAATGCTCACTGGCTGGATGCTTTCAGGTAAGTTGGGGTAACGGTGAGCTTGTGGAGCAGTTTTGTGCTCCACAGACAGTATGAAATTAAGCAACTTCTGGGCAGGCAGGGAGCATTTCTATCCTGTAAATTCCTCCTGACAGTGCAGATGCACCTGCCCAGATGTTGCCTAATTACATACTACAGGCTGAACTGCGAATTCAGCCTATATCAGCAAAGCGATTGGTAACTTTCTTTTCATATTATCTATCCAAACAGTGAATTTTCTCAATTATTTAACACTGAAAGAAAACTGCTTGCCACTTTGTACTCTGAAAGTGGACTGAAGCTGGATTAAACCTTAAGTGTGACCACATCCCCTGTGTTCGGCATAAACTCAGCAACAGATAGCCAGGCTGTGAGAACTGATATCTCAGTAATAGTCCAGCTAGAAAGACCCTGGGCATTGGTGGGGGTGGGGAAAAGCTTGCTGAGGGCCGAACCTGGGTATCCTATCTTCTGTTTTTGGATGCGCAATGGAACGACAGAGAAGCTTATGCCACCCCTTCACCAACCTATCACGTTTCAAAGGAAAACATTTTTTCCTTTGCATCCATTTATTATAGAGTAATTTAGGATAAAACATTAAACTCACCTCTTCTTATACCCCACTGAAGGATTAAGGAAAAGTAATTAATTTGCTTAAAGGTATCATGCATAATCCTAAAATCATCTAGTTGAAAACTGAAGGTGAATTATTACAGAATAATAAACAACCACGTGTACTGAATTCATGCCGTAATTGATCGGGACTGACCACACACCACACCCTGGCCTATGAAACATTCGAAAACAACATTTTTCTCTCAGCAAGTTTGTATGTCTGCCAGGAATCCTAAAACTGGCAGCTGCCTAAGGGCAAGAGTCAACCCTATCAGTCTTCCAATTAAGGGTGTCATTTAGACTTGGATCATTAAATGTTACATGCAGTCATTGTGAAACTTTAAGAAAGAATAGAGTTTGGGTCAGAATTTCTTGTCTCAAAGCAATGGATTTGTGCATGAAATTTGTGGACAGATTACATTTTAACTCATTTTGGCTGAACTTTGAGTCTGTCAAAGCGTTATTATTTGCTTTAATTCAAGCGCAGAGGTTATTTCAGTGCAAGGCGTTTCAATTGCAAGTTCAATGTGAAATTGGTCACTTAAGGATGCACAAATACTTAATCCTGCTCATATATTTTTCACATTGGACACACTGTATCACACAGCTTTGCTTTGTTTGTACTGAATAAATATTCATTGCTCTCTTGCATGGATATTTGCTCTGTAATGTAGCCCCATCCACACCCCTGAATCCTTGTTTTGAATTGTCCCCTTTCCTTCATCACAGGCTGAACTGCAGAAGATTAGGAATTTTACAGAGCCTGTTGTAAAATGTAAATGAGGGTAGGTGTGATAGAGGCCATAGGAAAGTTTTCAAGTTAGGCAAGATCAACAGAGCCCTGAAATGGCACTATGGGAATGCTTGACTCACATCCCTGCACCAGTCAAGCAAACCTCCCATCACAGAGGAGTGAAAAGTGCTGTCAGCACTGGCAGAATGGGAGACAGCTTTCTGATGGTGCTTTGCCCTACCCTAAGTGCCCTGGCACTGTTGCCATGTGGACCTATCTGAAAATACTTTCAATAGTCTGAAAAGCATGCGCATGATTTGGAAAGAAAGAAAGGCATATGTATTTCCAATGCCACACCCTGGTCTTCCAAAATCATCCCAGGACAAAAGGTCAAAGCAAAAGAATGGAAGTTTCTCAGCTTTGATGCTTGCACTGCTGCAGGTGGTGGTGGGGAGGATGGAGAAAGCATGCTTCCTGCTTCTCTGTCTGGAACAACATCTGCCCCCAAAGCATCAGGAACCACTGTCATGTGGATCCTAAAAGTATGGTGTTGTTGATAGTCCCCTAAAGACAACAGGATCACCAAATTGTGTATTTGCAGTGAACTTTTACAGGGCACAATCAAACTTTAGTATAGACTTTGGAGTAAACCAGCCTCAGTATTACATAGAAAACATGTTGGGGTGACCAAAACCAGATAATTGTGAGAGGCCAGATAATTATGACAAAGGAAATCAAATCTTTGGAGCTTTGTCGACAAGGTGATATCTCTTATAAGGCGTCTATGGCAGTATATTGAACCCCAAGAAGCAAAAGGAGAGCACGTTTATGGGCGACTATACCACACCTGGTGCTGTTTCAGCAGTGAAGTGGTACCAGAAGTACAATGCCTCTGGTCACCAGGCTGAAAATGCCCCAGCCAGCAACTTTGATCAATGAGAATTTTACATGAGGTCCTTAGTTTGATTGCTAGCAGTCGGCTGGTTGAACTCATGTCCAGCCCAGTAAGTCTTTTTAAGTCTAGTTTTCAAATTTGATTCCCCGCTGCCTGTGTGTTTAATCTTGAGAAGCCTAGGCTACATGCACAGACAGGCTGCCACCAGACTTGATCAAAAGCTGTGCAGTTTTTTCAGACCGCAGCATCAGTGCAGCATTAGATCAAAGTAAAAAGATGCAGATTAATCAGCATCTTTTTACTTTGCTCTTTCTGTTGAATACTGCACTGCTACTGCAGGCAATGGAACATACTGTCTGGGCAGATGGGGAGCTGCATCACACGAATGATACAGCAGACTGGAAGTGGCTGCCCTACCTCTATGCAGCTTCCAATCGTCACATCCGTTGGACAGGACGCTGCTTCACAAGGACGGTGCAGCTTTACTTGAGTCTGGATGCAACCACAGGGGTTTTTTTAAGGTGCCTTCAGAGCAGCAACCACTAATCTATATCCAAAACCAGAAAATGCACTTCCAAAGTGCATTCTCTGGACTTCAATGCTAACTGGAGGTGAGATGGAAACACTAGCATCTACTTGCTACCATTTCTAAGGCACTTTTGACTTGCTTTTTTAATGGGTGTGGATGCACCTTTACAGATTATGGGCCTGTTCACACTCCCCTTAGTGGAGTGATATAATGCCATTCCACTGAGGCTAAGATGAAGCATGGAGGGAACCAACCATACTTCACTACTGGTGCAGTCTCCAACTAAACCATGAGTGCTTGAAATGCAAATGGTCCATCCTGGGCAGACTGGATTGTCATAGCAACAGCTGCGGCAACATCCAGCTTGTGCCGAGATGCTGCCATGGCAATTGGCCCATGGTGTGCAACTGTGCAGCCACATCTGTACCCTGCCAGCGATTCATACATTGATCCCGGAAAATGGTGTGAATGCTACTGACTGGGAAATCACTAGCTGCTTCTAGCAAAGCTGTGGACAAGACTGCCTCTCACTAGCAGTAGCTGAAGGGCAAGTTGTGGGGAACCCAGGGCCTTTTTGCACTTGGCTTGTAGTCCATTGGGGGGGGGGTGGCTCCCAGACAATGCACCCACACCTCATGAAGTGGTTTCCCAAAGCATCCCCCAAGCAGTATAAGCATGAAACACTTAAAAGCGCTCCATGCCTATAACAGCCACGGGGCTGCAAACTGTAACTACTTGCATTGTAAAGGAAGTGTTAGGCCCAGTTCCCACTTGTGCCTCTTAAAACGGTTTTAAAAATGAAACAAACAAACAAACAAAAAAGGAATTCAAACACAGATTCTGGCAGTCTCCAATTCAGTGGCTTTAAATGGCTTTAAATTGCTATCAACCCTTCTGCTGTCCCCACCCAAAACAGTTTAGAATCGCATTAGGGAAAGGGAATCTTTTCTTCCCCCCTCTTGCCAGCCGGGGCCCCACCCCTGCCTGCTGATTGGATCCTGCAATGATGTGGCAGAGGGTGGGGAATTGCAGCTCCCCTCCCCCCTCTCCTCTCCCCTCCCCTCATGCTTTTGCAAAAGACATCCTGCCAGTCCTGTGCATACACACACACAAACACACACACCCCTTCCTCCCCTCCCCTTCCCTCTCCTCCCCTCCCCATCGCCAGCAGCACCAGCCAGCATACACACACACACACACACACCTGTAATCTCAGGACTGGTGCTTTTTCACTTCTCCACAAATGCAGACTTCCAGAGAAGTGAAAAAGAAGCAGCAGAGAGAGAGAGCTGCATGCCCACTCGCCCGGCTGGCTGCATATGAGTGCGTTCAGTCCCTGGCAGGGCATGGGGGGGAGGTGCTTCTCTCCTTCCCAGGGCTCAGAGAGGCAAAAGAGGTGCCTCCAATGTGTGCTTCCCGGCAAGGAGAAAGCAAGGGGAAGTGTAACAGGAAACTTTGTTATCTTATCAGTGTGAAGTGTGGAGTGGGTGAATTGCTACAGGCTGAATTGTTACTTCTCTCCTGAATATGGATCTAGCGCTTTAACAAATCTGGCAAGGGGCTGGTCCCTGCGCAGGGTGAAAGCCCACCCATTTCATGACATATCTGCTGTAGCGTTCCCACAGCAATAAGGAAAAAGCGTTTTAAAAGCAAAAATGAAAAAAAAAACCTGGAAAAACATGTCTTTATTTATTCTGTTTTTTAGCCAAATAATCCTCAAAATACCCCTGAAACGAATTGGTAATGGGGACACAGAGAATCCAAACCATTTCTAAACCGTTTTAAAATGCCAATGGGAACTAGGCATTTGCTAATATTCATGTCAATGTCTGGCATGAATATTAAGCCCAATGCCACTTTATGGTCTCACATAATGGAGCAGACACAGAGCACATGAGCAGGATGACTCCTTCTTGTTTGTGCATACTAGTTTCACATACTAGTCCTCCTCCTGGTGGTTGGAGGATGGCAGTTGGGAGCTTTCATTTCAGAGTGGCATAGTGAACATTAATCCTGAACTAGCTTCATTACCATGGACTGTACCGGCCAAGTGTTAGTGGCCAGAAATGAAAGTTCCCAGCCTCCAAAGTTTCTGATTGGGATTGTGTTTCCTGGGTTCCTGAAACCATTGTTTTGAAACATCCACCCAAAACTCCTGCTTATATATCTGGGATGCCCATAAATAGCAGATTGCTTAATAGGTAAGAATACAGCGAGAATTCAATTTTATCTGTGAAATAGTATTGTCGGATTACATTGTACCCAATGAGGCAAGTAATGAAGATATTCTCAATCCCAATTGAACAGTGGTGACTTACTAAAAGATAACTGGATTTTGACAGGGTTTTTGGAGCAATTGGAATTGCCGGGAGTGTATTATTTGATTCAGTTCTCTTTAAAGTCCCCATCATTTTTTACTTCTTTAGGTTTGCTTCAGTGGATGTGTGCATTGCACGGGCAACCCCAGGATCCACATGGTGGCAGCGGCTGGAGTCGTCTCCCATTGGTGCACTCCCTTGCACATTTTTTTTGCACCACAGAGCGCTACACAAGAAAGGCCCATGAGGGCAATAATGTTCCCCCCGAGACTGTAACCACTCTGGTGAACCACTCCAGGGAGAGTGCTAGCATGATCCATAGGGACCGTGTAGAAGACTGCCTTACAGCCCTAGCTTACAATATTGAGTTGACCATTTTTTATTTACATTTTCATTCTGCCCTAAACGTGAAGGTCTCTGGGCAGGTTGCAGCAATAGAAACAACATACAAAATGAATGCATTTAAAACAGTAACAATGCCTGAAAGCTGGGAGGGGGCACTGTTTCCTTTTCGAATGAATAACTCACAATGGAATTCATTATAGGATTTATCACAGGCTCTCGAGACTTTTCTTGTTTGCTTGTTAATGGCCTGAATGAAGCACAAGGCTCCCTTCATCTCTTGCTGCGCAGTTGAGTTTCCCTTGGCTTTCTTTTTGCCTCACAGCAATTATGTCAGCTGACAGGATTTTTCATTAACAGACGAATTTTATTTTGATAGCCATTTTCAGATCATGCAACGAAAGTATTACGAAACACGAAGAACCTTTCTGATACACTGAGGTACTCACTATCCCGAAGAACAGGATATGCACCAGCGATGAAGTTTCACTTTCCTATGCAGGGAAAACTCTTAAAATGATGTTGAGCGAGCGAACATCGCTCTTTGCACAGAAGTTGGAAGTGTCCCAATGCAAAGAAGGTTTTGACTGGCAGTTCCTGAATAAGTTTGGTGAATGACAAGCGTAAGTCAGGAGTCATGCTTTCAGTTAGAGTGCATTCATTACTACCTAAATTGCAAAAGACAGGCTGCTTGTCAGTTTCCATCACCGATTGTGGTCTGTACACCTACATGAATTTATTCTAAATGCTCTCTGTCATTAGGGCTAGTGAGGCATTTCATTTGGGATGCAATGAGTGCTATAGCTGAGGCTCATTCAATATCCTGAATGCTATGATAAATGTATATCCTTTTAGATGGAGATTACACTAACAGCATTGTGTTGCAGCTTATCTTGAAGTATGTGACATCTATCTTGACTGATTACACGGTCAGAACACTGATGACACTTTAAGATGGTAACATTCTGCAAGCTGACAGTATCTCATACTCTTACCTCTGTTTGAGAAAGATTGCACTTAATGCTGTATGAGCAGAGTAGTGCACACTAAGGTCGTTTAGACAAGCCTTTCTTTAAAAAGGCAATCACAAGATCTTTATGCAATTTGGAGACCATAAATGGCATGTACCAGTAATGATAGCTTGCTGATTTCTTTCAGAACTACCCATCAGAGACTCACTTTAATATCTAACAGAGCAATCTGATATATGTCCGTTCGGATGTCATCCTGACTGAGTTTATGGGGCCTTACCAGCTACACTGAAGAACAGTAAGACTTTGGTAGGCTCTACATGATCACACTGAACCACATCAGCAGGACAACAGGAAGGAGATGACTGCATGTTAAGGCGAGCCAAAAGAGGCAGGGCCTCAGCCCATTCTAAGGAGATAAATCTATTCCCAGGAGCATTCGGTTTGCAGAGCAGGAAAACCTTCTTTGTAAATACAATCCAAACCAAGATCATTCCTGCTGCCATGCAGGAATATGGCAGTGGCAAGCGTGGCCTATGATCCATGCCAAAACCCAGCAATGTTTCACCAGGCTCTGAAGGGTTCCTAATTAGATAGGTAGGAGAGCACCTTTAGAGAGAACAAAGAGGAACTAGGTAGGGGTGTGCACGAATGCAATTTTGGGGATTCAATTCAAATATCCAAAAATTCTACTTGATTTGAATCTTTAAAATTCAAATTTAACCAAATTAGAATCTATTAGTTTGAATTTTCGATTCAAATTTTCACTTACGAATGCAGACAACATTCATATGTGCCCAGATGCATCATTACACATCCTGTACGCATTTGTATGCATCTGTATGCATCCTGTATTATCCCGTTTTTGTCCTGTACGGATCCGTACAAATGCGTATGGATGCGGGAAAGATGCGCATGTGCCAGAATGTCCCGATAATTCGAACAAATAGGTCCGAAATTCAGAATTTGTTTGAATTTTTAAGTTTGAATGTATGGACATTTGATTCTAATTCGAATGCCAAAATTCAGCTGAATTCGATTGAATTTCGAATACTTTCAAATATTCATGCACATCCCTAGAACTAAGGCAGCGATATTTTCTTTTTATAAGTGACCTGTTTTGAAAGGCACTCCTTTTTAAAGTCCTAATTCCATATTGAGAAAAATTAAGCAGAAAGAAAAAAAAAGATATTGAGGGGCGTTAAGGTGAAACTGAAGCAAAAGCCATACCTGCGCTGAATTGTGGGGGGCACCTTTCCACAGCCCCTTGTTTTCACAGGTCCATACGTTGTTGTGGCTAGGGACTCATACTGGAGATAGAGAAGGGCAACTTGAACAGGATTTCTCCATTACAATGGTGCCCTAAGTCCTTAACTTGACTCACAGAAAGTCACAATAGCCATGGTAACACTGCAAACTGAATTATGAGGGTGCCTGCACAACCAACTCACAAAGATGTTAGGGAAAGATCAGGTTCTGTGCATCAGTGTTGGGACTCCTGGGGCTGATTTGTCACAAACAAGCCCTGCTGTGACTGCCAGAGCTGTGCCAGAGACATCTGCTACCTCCAGCTTACTGTGGGTGAGTGGAGTGATGCAGTGGCAGCCCTTCCTAATAAAAGAGAATGGGGCCCTGTTGGTTAGAATCTGGATAGCAAACAAAGCAGATATGCAGTCTTCCTAGCTCTGGTGAGTATTATTTGTGTCTTTAAGCATTATATGTATGGATGCATATGGAATTACTGCATTTTTGTGGTCATATGTATCTTTTTGGCAATGCATACCTGGACAACACTCCCATGGGAATGGCTCTGAAAATGCAGAGCATTAAAGACTTTCTGATTGGCTTTCTAGGGCAGCTTCTGCACTGGACTCCTGGCCCATGACAGCAGCCCACAGTGAACGCCAGATCCTTGTTGCTGGTGGCCTCTCAAGAGTACAGGCTATCTCCAAAATGGCACCAGCTACCCAACTCCCTGCTTTGCAGCACGTGCCGAAATGTTCCTGGGATGGAACCAGACCAGTCATCTGCATTGCGGATAGCTGGGCTAGTCTAGCCAACATGCAGAGCCTGGCATCATTTTGCTGGACTCCCACAATGGTTTCAGGAATCCAGGAAACACGATCCCAGTCAGAAACTTTGGAGGCTGGGAACTTTCATTTCTGGCCACAAACACTTGGCCAGTACAGTCCACGGTAAGGTAGCTAGTTTATGATTAATGTTCACTATGCCACTCTGAAATGAAAGCTCCCAACTGCCAACTTCTAACCACCGGGAGGAGGACTAGTATGTGAGACCACTGAATGCACAGAGAAGAAGGAGTCATCCTGCTCATGTGCCCTGTGTCTGCTCCATTATGTGAGACCATAAAGTGGCATTGGGCTTAATATTCATGCCAGACATTGTTAGAGGGATGAAAAGTGGACTCTCGCTCTGTCATGCTTCTGAGTGGTTTCTAACGTGGCTTTGAAATAAAATTCCTTTTGCGCCTCTAAAGTAGTGACAGTTTGCCTTGGGTGATGAGCCACACTCCACTAACACCTAGGTTTGGCTACAGTAATGCCAGGTTGATTTTAAAGATAGTATGAAAGCTACTGGATCAGCTCCTGCTGAATCCTGCAGCCGCGGCACTGCTTTTGCTTGGTATTGTTTTTCTTCAGAGTATACTATAGTTGAATGCAATAATTAGCTAACAGTTTAAACCACTAGGTGGTGTAGCAGCACTCCTTTGCTTTTTATAGAAAACCCTGCTTGTCAAAATATTTTTTGCAATCAAAACATTTTTAGCTCAGTGTGTAGATTCTTGTTATCCATTTGTTGCCTACTGAACAGATACCATGCCTCAAGGTTTTTTTTCCTGGTGTGCGTCTGCCACATTTTCTCAGCATTACCTAAGCTATGTTTTTCAGTTGTGAAAATGCCGGTATGCCCGCTAGTCTTAGGATTTTTAAATCTGGAACACACCTACCTACAGGAATGTCAAGGGCACTTAATAGACACTATGTGTGATGTAAAAGGTGGTCAGTAACATAGTCCAAGAACAAAAAAGACAGCTGAAAAGTAGATACAAATCTCAATTTATTCACTGAAGTTAAGGGCAAGCTGGTCTCTCCCTCCTACCACCTTCATCTGAAGGCTTTATCTACACAGAGTCAAAAGCTCATACATTTCAGAAATGTACCTGATTTGGCAGACTGAGGCGGCATCCAGGCATCGGTTACTAATTGTATCATATTTGGATATTCTAGAATAAAGCTCAGACATCCGGAATATTCATGCTTTATTACAGAATATCCAAATAAAGCAGAATAAACAACTACTGTCTGGATGTAGCCGTGCTCATGATGTTCCTGATACAGTCCCAGAATATACATCTGATTTACTGGGTTATTGCTATTCCATAATAATTAACTATCATAATGCAGTATCCTGTTATTTCATAACTGTAGCTCTTACTAGGTTAGTATATGAGAAGTACAGCAAGAGTTCAGCATGAGCTGTCAGAACCTGGATAAACCTCACATTGTACAATTGGGAGGACTGGGTCACGTGGAAAGAAATTCCCACAGGTGGAATGTCACAATGCTGCTGTGGAAATGCTAAAAGCCGGAGTATTGATCTAATGCAAAGACAATGTTTGAAGTTCCAGATGTGCTTTCCATTGGCAAACAGATAAACTGTGGAATAAGTCTGCGATGTCTTGAGTCAGCCTGAAGGTAGCAGAGAAAGAGCAAGTTGGGAAGATTCTCTGTAACCTACCATTGGTGGCTCCTTCCTCTCAACTGTCATCAAAAGAAGAGACACCTTGCTTGAAGGGAGCACAGAAGAAATAGGAAATTGGGAAGATACTTCATGTAGGTTTTTTTCCACTGTCAATAGAAGTACCCATTAAGTACCCATTAATGGGTAAAAATGCCATTTTGTACCCATTAATGGGTACTTAATGGGTACTTTTAGTGACAGTAGAAAAACATCCTACATCTCATGCAGAATGTAATACCTGTAGTTTGTTATTAAACCATTCTAGAACCTCTGGGGGGACAAGCAGGATGCTTCAAAGGCCATTTACTGGGATTTGAGAGCAGGAGAAGGTTTGCCCGTGTCTCTGCTTGAGATGCCCATGGGCAATTGGTGGGCCACTGTGTGCGACAGGATGCTGGACTAGACGGGCTGTGGCCTGATCCAGCAGGGCTCCTCTTATGTTCTTATGTTCTCTGGGTGAAAACCAAAATAAAAAAGGAAATGACAATAACAACAATAGCTGTAGATTAAAATATTATCCACAGCAGGGACTAACTGAGTAATAACCAGGCAGTTAGGAGACAGGCAGTTCTGAATGGTCTACCATCACTTCTGAATGGCACCAGTAGCTACTTGTCAGAACACACCATGGGGACTAAAACAATATGTAATTTCAGTTGATTAAGAAAACAAGTAAAACTGAATAACATCTACATAGTCCATAATAGTAAAATAAATATTAGTTTTGAAATGCTACAGTATATACATGCCATTCTCAGATTCTTAGACATCAGATGACCCAAAGCACCAGAAACGGTATGAATGGTTATGGCACTGGACACAAAAGGTAAGTGTCTAATAAGGCTTGGGATGCTTGTGTTACACCATTCCATGAACCATTGCTAGATGATAGGGTAACATCTAGTAAGGCAGGAGGGGTTTCTGGGTTGAAAACATATCCCTTCAAGTGCAGATGCTCCTTACTGGATGTTACCTTGTCGTGTACTACTTGCCGAAGTGCGAATTGGCCTCAGGTAAAGTATGTGTAGATTGAAGTAACACCTCATTAACATGCTCCACCCCAATCCAGCCTGTGGTGAGCTCCAGGACACGCAGAATCATTTCTGGTGAGGAAACAGCTCTGTGAGGTGCAGATGCTCTCTTCCCCTCGACCAATTGGTTAAGTGTGAAAAGGCCCTAGGATAAACCATGTATCTCATTGGCTCATCAGCTGATTTTCTTGCATGTCTCCTTAGAACTCTAGGCCTTCCCCAATGACATGTTCTAGCACGTCTTCCTGACTTTCTTTCATGTAATCTACTATTGCTCTTTTTTCCTTCTTCAGCTGATTACCACACTTGTATCAAGCCACAGCAGCCTTCATTTCAGGGAAAATGAGGCTGTCCACTTCATTTTTTGGATGCAATGCTCAAGTAACCATTATCATTTTCTTTGTCTTACCTTCAAGTACATCTAAGCTTGAGCGTAATCAACTAGCACTATTTCATACGAGTATAGCCCAAGTATCAATGTCTTGTATTTTATTATCGCTGTTGAATTTTCATTTATGACTTTTCTTAATCTTCTTCTATATTCCCTTGCTGGTCTTGGTCATCATCATCATCATCATGTATTTTCAAGACTGAGAGCTCAGCCACTGTACCATTTTTGTTAAAGAGCATTTGTTTTATTGATAGGAAATGCTATGTCTATTAATAGCTATATTAATATTTTGATCTCTGGAAACAACGAACTCTCTATTCATGGACAAGAGCAAACAATTGATATCTCCCCATTACAATATAGCTTCCTGCCCAGTACTCCTCCCGCCTTAGTCATTTTATTCAAGAACAGAATATTCTGGTTTGTTTGTTTTTTAAATGAGAACTTTTTAATGAGGACTTGCTACAAAAGGATTCTAATAGAGCAAGGCAAACATGCCTAATCCTGGATGGATAATTGTTGCTGTACTATTGCCAATGATGTCTAGGGCACATTTCCTTATAGTTTGAACAAGAATACACCAAATATGCACACTCCTGGCACTTGGCCTGTCGTTAGGGAAGTGTATGAATTTACACAATCCAAGAGGAAAAAAAATCTTAAGATAAGTCAAGTATAGACAAAAGAAGTATTTATTGTGTGAAAAGGAGAGATGCAAAGGCAGAGGAAACACAGGTAGAGAGAGATGCTACAAAATAGGACAGTAAAAGTTCATTTTATCTTTGCTTGAAACTGTACTCTTTCCCTTATCTTTGCCTCACATACTGTATACACTTTATCAACTCTTTCTTCATTTATAAGCATTTCCCCTCACCCTTTGCTCAGGAAATGTCTGTTGTCTAGCATTCTAATTAAAAATGACATGCAATCTTTTCTTTCCTCATTATTTAGAAAATTACTCATTTTTAAGAGTTGCACAAACATACACACATTTTGGATATGAACCGATTAAATGAGCCCACCTGTTCTGAAGATAAATCAATAATGACTAATTTGAACATTTTTGTACACAATAAGTCATTATAAACTGAACTTGCCCATCAAAAATGTTTGCTTCAACCATAATTGTGTTTCATTCCAAATGCTCTTCAAGGATTTCCTCAGTCTAATCTGATTCATATTGATCCTAATTTGGCTGAAAAGGCTTTGTTTCATTTTGAGGAAAGCTAGTAATTTTATAAGTTGTATTCATTCTTTTTGGTGTCATCTTAAAGTTTCTCCTCCCCACCCCCGAAGCACATACAAAATAAATAAACCAGAATATAGGCATTATGAAATAAGTTTCAAAGGGAAAGTGTTTGTTTAACCAATAAAGCAGAGATACCTGCTAGTCAAACATTGTTCTGGGAGGGGCACTAGGCCCAGTGTTCTACTTGCACTAGTGCTTCAACTTAGGAGCCACCTGTTTTAGACTAAGCTGCTACAGAAAGTAGCAGAGAAGGTTCTGGCTTTATATGGCGATATGGCCTTCTCCCATATCGACCCACCTGTGCTAGGGTGGCTCCCAGACTATGGAATAACCTCCCCCTCGAGGTGGGTCATGCCCCTTCCTTATATATATTTAGGAAGGTGGTGAAGATGCTCCTCTTTGCCATGGCCTTTGGCTGAGCTGATTATATTTTCCCACCCAGGACAGACACTATCATTTTAAACATATTGTGTATTGTTTTAAGAGTTGTTGAATTTTTAAAGTCTTTTAATGTATATTCTATTTTCATCTGTTGTTTTAAGGTTGTTACCCGCCCAGAGACCTTCGAGTATGGGGCGGGATATAAATGTAAGTAAGTAAGTAAGTAAGTAAATAGATAGATAGATAGATCAGAGTAATGAGATTCCTCAGGATGGTTAAAATCAGTCTGAGCTGTTTTAGGGGCTTAGCCTGTATTAACCATGGAAGAGCCCTGATATTGCCTGGACACACCTGACAACCTCAGTGATAGCACCTTTCCTTTGGAATGCCCTCCCCTCTGTGGTTCATGAGGCACCTATACTTACAGCTTACAGGCCCCTATTGAAAGACCTATCTTATTTATTCAGACATCCTCCATGTGAAAGTTTGTTTCTTCCCTGGCCCACCCAGTTTTTAGTGTGTTTTAACTGTGGCTTTTATTTTGTTTTTACCCTTGTTTTTAATGTTTTGTAAACTAGTTTGAGATTTGTCAAAAAGGAAAGTGACATAAAAATGCCTTAAATTCTTCACCAATTCTTCAGGATGAAATTTTGAAGATTGGAAACCAAAAAAGTCTTAATTATCTACACACCTGTCAGCAGTCAGAAGAAGTGTAGGCTATGTCAGCCTTTATTGCAAAAAGCTCATGACTTCATGGAACAAAGAAACAGAATTGTTACGAATGTCACACGTTGAAGAACAGAACTGTTAGACCTACTTTTTGTGCATAGAAGGATCTGAAAGAACTAGTTTCTAGGGTGAGCCAGTTTGGTCTAGTGGTTAGGGAGCTGGTCTCTTATCTGTGAATACAGGGTTTGATTCTGCCCTCCCCCACAAAGCCAGCTGGGTGACCTTGGCCTAGTCACAACTCTCTTTTGAGCTCTCACAGCCTCACCTACCTCACAGGGTGTCTGTTGTTGGGAGAATAACACTTTGTCAGCCGCTTTGAGTCCCCTTAAATGGATGAGAAAAGTGGGGTAGAAAAGCCAACTCTTCAATGAAGAAATAATAAGTATCTTGTATATGATACTGCTGGCATGTGGTTCATAAAAACTATGTGTGGATTTTGATGTTGCCGGATATGGCATTAATAGAGTTGAAAAAACAGCTGGGGAAGATCACTAGACACAGGGACCTGCAGATCAAAATTAAGCATCGATAGCAAAAGAAATAGTTGCCCCAATAGTTATTAGTAGCCAGTTCCAAAAGAAGTGGCAGAAGACCATAACTTCTTGGAATCTCTATCCATCAATTACAAAAGCACTACTGGCAATGGCATGCATTTGATCCTAAGTTCTTGAGAAGGCTGCAGTTGTCAGAGTACTGATCTAGTTGTAAATATCTACCAGACTATGTGCTAAAAAAGGCAGTGGTGGTGATGATGGTGTGCTGGTTCTACAGTCCACTGGACTGTTGGCTGCAGAACCCACAATTGCTCATTTCAGTTCTAATTAAGGATTTAGGAATCTAAATCTTCTTCAGTCCATCTTCAGTCCTGACTGCTCACACAATTTCTATCCATTTTATTTGCAGACTTTCTATTCATGAAAATCCAAATGGAGGGTAGAAAGTCTGCAAATAAAATGGATAGAAACAAAAAGGTGTGAGCAGTAAGACCTTAGGATGGACTGAAGAGGGTTTAAAGTGAAGGTGTGACCATGGACTATGAGATCCTTTTGCAGCTCTTCACAGTTTGTTTTTACTACAGTTGGATCCCTGTATCTGCTGGGGATACTTTCCAGCTCTTACTGTGATTACCTGAAACCATGGATAATCATGAACAGGCCTTCCAGTTCTGGGGTTATGCAACCCCAAAACTGGAAGTGCTTTTCTGGCTTCTCCAGAAGGCCTATTTTGGCTTCCAAAGAGCGTTGGAATTGTCGTGTGATGCCACTGGACGCCTTCCACCCACTTACATTTTGGGAGTGGCTACAGTGGCATCACACACCTATTTCAATGCTCTGCATAGGCCCAAAATAGGCCTTCTGGAGGCAAAATAGGCTTTCCGGTTCTGGGTACTTTTGCCTTATGGTGCCTGAGTGGGGTGGGGTGGGCTGACCCAGTAACTGTGGTTAACTGAAAGAGTGGTTACTGAATCAGTGGATACAGAGGTCCAATTGTACTTGCATGACATCAGCATGAACCTTCCCATGATGGCAAGTGGGAAGGGGAATATGTGAATATGGGGAATATGGGGCTAAATTATTAACACTGAAGAAAAAGATTCTTTTTCTTAGCTTTTCCTTCTACTTTCTTTGGTGAACAGACCTCTGAATCTCAAAATCAGAAAGTTATTAGGCACCTGACTTTTCAACATGCCATGACTGCACAGGATCCAGTTACAAAGGCAGATTCTTCCCCTCCCACATTTTTCAAATTATAGTAATATGCTTATTTGTGCAACACATATTTGAAGCATGGAAACCTAAAATGGAGAGAAAAACTGCAGTAGTGATGAACCAAATGTGTAAATTCATTCCTGTTTACATAAAGCAACGACAGGCACTTATGTGAAACAAATCAATTTTAATAATAATAATTAAAGTTGCAAGTATACATATGTGACATGTTGGATCATATTAAATAATATTTGAGGAAATTAAACATTAAAAAGTAATCATCAAAAAGCATATACAGCTCAATAGGAATTGATGCATATGAAATACTGAAAATCTCTCACAAAATATGAGGCTAGATATCTCTAGCAGTAGTAGTAACAAGACACTTTTACTAACAGTAACATCACTTGCTCACTTTTTAAGAACATATACGAGGAATCCGACAACACAAGCAAATTTCATAGGCCTGCATAGTAAAGAGATTAATAGTGGTGAAGTCCATGCTCTGCAAAATTATATGCCAGAGCTGCTGAAGACAGAATGTAGGCAGGTTTTTGCTGTCAAATATGGGAATGGGAATACTGCCAAGAAAACTCCTTCCACAAAAGGAAATGATTTGTTTACAGTTGCTAGACATTGGGGCTAACAAACAGCCAAAAGAAAAGATACAATATGTGTTGCAAAAAAACAGACTCCTTGTTTTATTAGCAGGAAACATAGAAGATGATAAATTTAGCAACAGAAGCTTACAAAAGCAGCACTTCCCAAATACTACAAAGACTTGCTTCTGTGACATATGAATCAATCCACCATATGTTATTTAGTTGACTGATTTTTTTGTAACAATTTCTGCAAAGGAAATGAGGGACATTTATGTATTAGAGTGTATTCAGTCCTTTAAAACAAATTAACTCTTAAGATCAAAAACACCCCATATTTAGTAAATGTTGATTTGCTTAGCAAAACAAAATTTCTGAACAGGACAAACTGTGAGGAAAGAAAGAGCAAATGTCTTGTTCTTATTATAACCTTTATAACCAAAAGATGTTATGTTGTTGCATGGTAATCAGAGAGCTCACTGAGGCACTCTGTGCATGTGCAATGGCACCACACTCATGAGTGCCGAAGAGTGCTGCAGGACTTTACACAAAGAACTCTATAATGGCACTGGGGACATGTGGAGAAAGTGGGTAAGTTTGCAACTTTGCATATTTGCTCCTGTGTAAAAGAGAGCAGCCAAAGGGAACCAGAATTGTTAGGGAAAGCATGTAACACTCCTTGGCCTCTAACTCAAAGACAAACAGCACTTCAGCATATGCCTACCCACAATTGATCAATTTGTTAAGAAACCCTGTTCTGCAGTTCCCGCATCCTCCCTACAACAATTGTGAGCACTAGTACACAATAGCCTAGCCTCCACACGACCAGAGACTTACCTGGGTGTGGCTGTGCATCCGGTCTTCTGCAGGGTGCTGCCATTTTGGTCATGGTGCCCTGCGCGACTGCACATACACTGTCACTGTTGCTCCAGTGACGCTGATGCTTGGTGCACGTGCAGTTGCTTCAGAGGTCATTTGTGCTGCCAGCACACTTGCATGGAAGCTCAGCTGACCCCTGGTACTGGAAAAGGTGCAGATGGTTGTTGCTGGATGCTCCCAGGTAAGCACCTGGTCACAATTAGTTAATTAGCTTGTGGTGCATAATTTTGTACAGTACAGCTAGTTGATAATTAGTTAACATGTGGGCAGGCAGGGGGCATTTGTAGGCTGTAAACACCTCCTGCAATTGCAGATGCACTTGCCCAGATGTTATCTAATTATCAACTAAGAGGCCAAGTGCGAATTGCCCTCTGGACTAAGAGAAAGCACACAACAGGATTATTTCAAATGCAACCATCCCTTTATATGAGAAACTCTCTGGCTGGGAGGGAATAAAGTATTCAGGATTTTCAGGATAAATGTACCATCAGCAGATGGAGCTGTTCTGAAGAAAATGAAGGGATTTCCTAAGAGGGATTGCCCACCATTTGTCTGCTGCCCTAGCACCATATTTGTTACTGTCATGAGTCATAAAACCTAAAAGGAGCGGCACAGACATAACGGGAATGAAAATTTTTACCAGTAAATCATTGTCAAAGGGAAAAGAAGTTCTGCTGTTTGCTACTATATTGTTTATTCAGAGATGCTGTGTGTTTAGAATGATAGAATCTTCACAACTAAAATGATCAGACGTTTAAAGGCCATACCATCTGCAGAAATTCAATTTCTGTTTGAAGAGCCTCACAGGCACTTTCCATTTCATCTTCTCTATAACTCGCCAGTTTCTTTTTAAGCCTGTGCCGGTATTTAAGAACAAAATAAAACATCAACTATAGTGAGTCTGTTGACTGGATCTTTTGTATCTTAACAGCAGCCCCGATTCTTCATTTAACTTTGATCATCTTCACAGAATCCCATTAAAAGCCCTGTAAACACAACTCATCAGCATGTGGATCACAGGTTGACAACCTGTTATAATTCTGAACTTAAATTTCTTAAGCTATTTTGCTGTGATTTAAAGCATATAATCCAAAATTGTATGAATACTGCACAGCACCAATAGCTGTTCAATAACAGAATTGTTCAATAACAGATGTTCAATGAAGAATTTAGACAATTTCCACAAAACTGACTATTCTTATTGTTGATTAGTCATTAACTTGTGTCTGACTCCTAATAACCTCATGGACAATAGCATACCAGACTCTTCTGTCCTATACCATCTCCTGGAGTTTGCGCAAGCTCATGTTTGTTTTTTCCATGATACTATCTACTCATCTCATTCCCTGCTGCTCCCTTCTTTCATTTTGAATTCAGTCTTTCTCAGGTGTGGGCCTTTCCCAATGATCCTATCTTTGCATTATGAGCTTCAGCTTCAGTATTTGGCCTTCCAATCAACAGTCAGGGTTGATTTCCTTTAATACTGTTTTGATCTCTTTACAGTCCAAGGGACACTCAAAGGTTCTCCAGCCCTACAGTTCTTCAGTGCTCAGTCTTCTATATGGTCCATCTTTCACACCATATATTACTACTGGGGAAACCTTAGTCACCAATTTCCTGACTTCAAAGTTTTTTAATAAATCAACAGGAAGTCCCTCCTCTTGCGCTTTCACACAGTTGTGGCTGCCAACATCTGCTATCTGACCATAAACAACTCATCTGTTTTCCCCCAAATTTTGTACAATTCTGTTTTCATCATGGACAATCAGCATGGCCAATAGTCAAGAATGATGAGAGTTTTAGTTGAATATTTATTGTAAAGCACCCTGAAGTACTATCAGATTGCATGGCTTGTGGAAAAATGTTATTCAAAAGCAGCTTAGAGGTTGTAGTGTCTCCACATTAGTGCCTTAATCCACATTAAAGGCCAGAAAATACACTTCAGTAATCCATTTCTGGCCTTCAATATGGATTAGAGGTGGGAATGGAAGTCTAGCATCTTTGTGCTACCATTGCTAATCCCCTTCTGAAGTACTTTTTCATGTATATAAATGTATCATGTGGAGCTTCTCATAGGCAGGATCTTTACAGTAAGGAGATGGAGTGTTTAAGTATTCTACCTCCCCCCTTCCTCAGTGAGAAGTAGTGATATTCTTAAAGTGGTGGCATGCAACCTATCACTGCACGGCTTGGGGATGCCCCAGCTTTGATCCTGACAGACAGAGAGGCTGCCTCCTCCCACTGCCATCACAATCCTAGCCAGGTTATTCCCAGCTTTGTACATGACAGGCAGAAGTGGGAGTAGCTGTCCCTTCCAGCACATTCACACTCAAAGGAAGAGGATCCCCAGTTTTGATTCTAACAATATGAGATGTTTCCAGCACAGGGAATGGTTCCATGAAAACAAGGAAAACTTCCAAAGGAACCAGTAAGCCCCCCCCGGCCCCGGACTGCCACCGTGAAGGGAAGATTATTGGAATCACTTCAAACAGCACTTGCGCCAGCATGGTAGTCAGCCGTGATCTTCCGGTACAGTGAGTGAAAGATGAAGGGGAAGTGTCATACAGACGCCGCAAACTCATAGCACACTAAAGCACTATAAAGGTGCCACATGGATTCTGTCTCAAATTCCATTTGTTTTCTTATACAAACTCATAACAAGACATTAGTGTGTCAAAATATATTGTTTATTGATGCAAATGATATGTGCCAGCTGTTCAAAATAATCTCTTTGTTTTTGTGTGCTGACACCTTTATATAGGCCGAGTTTATTTCCCATTACTATCACACTGTCACAAAAATAGATAGATGTGCAACCTGCTCTTTATTCAAGCAGAACCAATATATATCATGCCATGAGAAAATTGACATAAATTCAGTGTGGACTGCTAGAAGATCCTGCTGTAGCAACAACAACCCAGAAGTAAACAAATGAGTGATAGAATAACAGAACAAAATAACCAATTAGGTTAAAAAAGCCATTAAAATGCTAGATTGTTAAAACTACTCAATAGTTCAGCAGATAACACCTAAGAACACAATGATGGGCTGAAATCTCCCCTCAAATGTTTATATAAAAATGTGCATTTTCGTCTGATCTCTGTAACTGAAGAAGTTCCTATGTCTAATAACAATAATGAATTCTATAATTACTGTGCCACCATTAAAAACACTCTATAGTGACAACATACAATGAGCTATACCTAGCATTGAGTGAAATGATCCTACAATTCAATTTGTTTTTGGTACTATTATTTTGATATGTCACTTCTTGCTTCCATAATTTCCTTAGGCCTTTTTGCACTAAAGCTAGATGGCTGTAGTGCACTAAGGCTGGTACACTTTGGGACAGCTTGACCATTCACATTGGCCAGTAAGGGGTGTGTTCTCAATAACAATTGTTATTTCTGAATCGAACAGTGTTTTTCCACTGTCACTAGAAGTACCTATTAAGTACCCATTAATGGCATTTTTGTACCCATTAATGGGTACTTAATGGGTACTTCTAGTGACAGTGGAAAAACACCCATTGTGTGAGCTGTGTATTTATATATATATATTATTTTATTTTGAATACCTATAACGCACTGAGGTGGACTGTAGTCCAAACGTGTCTGGCCTTTTGCTTTGCAATTTGGAATATTATTTGATTTAGATTGCATTCAGTATTTGTATACTTTACAGTGGGGTACTGTTACCCTTTTAGTAGTTATATTGGCTTTTTTTGCTTTAGAAATCAGTTATTTCTTTATATATTTGCTTTTTTATTATATTTGCAAGAGGGACTTAATTTACCCTGTTTATGACTTTTTAAATTTTTTGGCAGAACCCTTTTTTGGGTGTTTTTCCACTGTCACTAAAAGTGCCCATTAAGTACCCATTAATGGGTACAAAAATGCCATTTTGTACCCATTAATGGGTACTTAAAGGGTACTTTTAGTGACAGTGGAAAAACACCCTTTGTCTGATTTTTGGTTTTGCACCTTGGTTTTTTTTTTTGCCTTGGGAATTTGAGTTGAGGAGGAGACAAGCATGGGTTGGTCATTGGGATGGGATTTTTGGACAGCTTAAAGCCAAGTGAATTAAAAAGGGGGATTTCCAGAGGACAGAAATCTTTCTTTTTTCTGTATTCTCTCCTGAAAAAGAAATATATTATGAAAGCAGCATGAGAGAACACCTATGAGAAGATCCTATGAGTACCTAGCTAGGAAACATTTATCAATTTGTTTAGATGGTAAGATTGGCTGAAGCAAATCTATAGACTTTTAATGTACCTTCTATAGAGCATTGTTGTAAGTTTCCTTTTTGTTTTGCCTTTTAATGTACCTTCAGAAATGCTGTTTACCTAACAGTCTTTCATCACATGAAGACATCTTCCTTACACTAAAGCCTGGAATCAGCCTTACCACTTGCATTTGAAGACCTTTTGTTTGTTAAAATGAGTCAATTTTTTATATATCTTTGTTGCATTTTTGCTTTATTAATAAACTGCTAAACGAAGCCTGTGTCTCCATTATGCAACCAAGGCACTTTAAATGAGGCCTGTTTCCATTACTCCCAATGGACAACTAAGGACTGGATTGCTTTAGTTACAAAGTGGAAACACAGCCTTACCTGGTGCTCCCTGGGAAGAACAGAAATGTTTCCACATTTTTGGAGGTCTAGACCAGTGGTTCTCAACCTGGGGGTCGAGACCCCTTTGGGGGTCGAATTACCCTTTCAGAGGTGTTGTGACGAACCTCCCACCTCCCAGCTGATCTGCCCCCATGGTTGGGGGTTCCCACAACATGAGGAACTCCATTAAGGGGTCACGGCACTAGGAAGGTTGAGAACTGCTGGTCTAGACCTTAGGCTCTTAGTCACCAGTGTTTCAGAGGAAGGGGATTGCATTTCTTCAGGGGAATGGGGTGTCTATGTGAGCCAAATATTTTCCCTCCCTTTGGATCAGCCCCAAACCATTATCAGCGAAACCAAGCTCTTAGTTCTAAAGATCCTGCACACATTTATAAACTGTATCAGACACATCTATACAGGCAGCTCCTGAAACATCCCACAGCAAGTTTTTACAGGTCATACAATTCTGCCTGTACCTATTAACTGCTTTATAGGAGGTTCTGCTGTATTTTTATACAAATTATATTGTATTGTATTGTATGTTTGCATTACATTTTTAAAGTTATTTTGAAATCTTTGTAATTTGGTTGTAACCTACTCTAGGACTTTAGGAGATTAAAGATATAATCAAATTATTAAAATTATCATCAAGATCATTATGATTATTATGAACGAAACTTTAGGAAGATCAGAAATATGATGGAGAAAAAAATGCATTAAAGGCTTCATGTTGGACAGTTCTGAAGTAACTACAGGCATGCAATGTTTCAATTTGACAGCAGTTATTACATGGGAATGTTGTGGATATGGCATTTAGATTCAGACATGTATCAAGTGTACCAACACAGTACTAAGTTCAAAAGGTACATTAACTATTAATGCGAATAGCATTAGTGACAAAAAGGTAATACTTTATAAAAGAACTTCCAGTAAATAAAATACACATTCATGGTAGCATTGACAAACAGAAATCTTCTGAAGTTTAGAGATTATGCTTATTTTGTTCTGGCTTCCTGAATACAAAGTCAGTGATTGAGCAACAGTCAGGCAGCTCATTAAAGTTTGCACAATAGTTAACGACGACAACAACAACAAAGCAAAAGTGGTGACTGGCATAGGAAACAAATTACTTAGATGTGTTCTGCAAAAAAGTAAAATAGCTCAGAAACTTGGAAATTCACAAACTGGATATCACCCACTGTGGTTGCTGAAGTGGATACTTGCTGGACCAAAAACTAGAGAGGGTATTTCAAATCTTTTAATGGCTCACAGTATTAGTGGCAGTAAAGGTATAATTTAGTCCTTGCCACATTTGCCAGGAGAAACTAAAATTGAAAACAGTGGAAAGTTTGTGTTAAATCCATTCACAGTATCAAAATGAATTAATTTCTACAATCACCACAAATATTATGGGATTGCTAGAGGAGTTGGATGTTTGTCGTGGATAGAAACCACATTTTGTTTTTGAATACTATGGTTTCCCCTGGTATTCACAGGGTTTATGCTCCACCTTGCACATCTACAAGGAATGTGTGGTTGCTTAATCCACACTGGGGAATGTGTGAAATACCACTTGAAAGTGATCTCCCCTTGGAAGTAGCTACAACATAAGTCTGTGCTGTAGACCACTCCAGCGTGTACTCTTTTTTCTTTTCTAATACAATACTTTCCATTTTCAAAAACGTGTCACGTCTCTGTGAGGAAAAGAATATGAAGTAAGTGAGTCAAGATGCAAGCATCAGACCTCAAGGCCGAAATAATTATCTGGAAACTAATTCCACATGCATGTATTCTTACTGAAAACTGAGAGCTGATAGATGGACAACAGTACTTCCAAAATAAGTTCCCCCTGTATGCATATATGTAGAGAAAATTACACTTAAACAAATTTTCACTGTCAGAATTTGTCTCCTGAGTATATTTTTATTGTTGTGTTATAAAACTTGAAATTTGGGTACACAACAGAAAACCTAACACAATTGAAAAACAATAATCCCACTGGGCTTTGATATAAAAAGGTTTTGGAAATCAATGAGCAGATTGTCATTATAGAAGCTCATTCTGCACCTCAGAGATTATTTCAGAGATGAATATTTCCTGCTTATAAAATTTAACATAAAATTAAATTGAAAATAGTTTCTCAAAACCAACAGAATCATGGCCTTAGGCAACCCATTGATAATATGAAGGATTTGTTCAGCTCTAGTGGACGTATTTCCTGGATGATTTATGTGAAAGCAATGTCATTTGTTCTTTCATGGTTTCAATAATGAGCTTTCTTTTTCTATAATAAGAACTGTAAGAAGCAATCCTAGTTCTTCAGATTAACCACGTAAACAAAACCTTCAACTTTTAAATAACATAAATAAACTTTATCCTATTTCAGTCTTGTTTTCAGGCTTGCTAAACAGTATGAAGAGATTTACACTTCAGAAAAAATAATCTTTGCTTCTAACTTTTCTTTTAAAATGGGACAAAGTGAACAGTAAACAATTTGAAAATGTAAACAATCATTTATGTTTATCCATAAATAAAAATAAGGGATTTCACCCTTGCCATTAAGTCGACAGCTCCAGTGGGACTGGATCAGCTGGAGTGGTCCACCAGCTGGATGGATCCACATGTCATGGAACAACTCCATCAGGATTTGAATGGCTGTTCTGGAATAGCTGCTCCATCAGCCCTAAAGCTCACAGGAGTTTTGGAGTCAGCCTCCAGCATTACCAATGGGCAGAAACAAATTCTGGCCTTGGAGCCCACAGGAACCCATTTTGGTGGCACATTTTTTGCACCACTGAAATAGGTTCCGCACTAAAATGAAACACAAAGGCATGTGCCGTGTTCACATATCTCTGCTGCCCAGTTTAGCCACTGCCAGACTGCTTGTAGACCTTTTTAAAAAAGGTCTAAAGATGTCCAAGTCTGGTGGCCATTTTGGGCTACCTAGGCCTGTCTACTCTCTGTCTAATGCAGATAGACCACACTAGCATGGAGTGGGATCTCCCCAATCTGAATCTGTGAGTGGAAGAAAGCGACCCTGAAGGGTCTCTTCTAAACATCTTAAAACTTAATTTTCCACACTTATGTGTTATATAGTACATGGTGCTTAGTGTACTGCATAACGCATAAGTGTGGGAAATTAAGTTTTAAGATGTTTAGAAGAAGAGAAAACAAATCCAAGACTTAAGTTGTCATTAGGTACCACTGAGATAGTTTGATATTTAATTACTCTACGAATAAATGTAGGACATGCTCACACATCTATAATAAAATTTGCTAGCAATTCTCAGGACATTCTAGTTGTCTTTTGGCCCATTGATCAACATGGCATTTGTTTTCTTTTGCTGTTTCCTGCAATCTTGTCAAATATAATCACAGTCATATATCACTACAGAAAATAATCTACCCTTCCACTGCCATCTTCAGTAAGAACATCCTCCTCTTCTGGCATCATGTAAGGCAGCCCTGGAGGGTCCTTGTACTCTGATACAGCAATGCAAAGAGGCTTTCTGGCAGCAAGCTCAACATTCAGTATGCCTTTGCCTCTTTAGCACCATAAACCACTGCCCTCCCTGGCTACTATTTCTGTCTCCTGGCACTCTTCCTATGAAGAGGTCATATCTGGGGCAGCTGGCCTTTCGGCATCTGTCCTTCTCAGCCTCTCATCACCCTCTGAAGCTTCTTCCTACAAGTGCATTCTTAGTGCCTCTGCCTGCTCCATAATGGAAACTGATGCCTCCTCCAGCTGCTTCTACTTGCTCCTGGAGCTCTTTTAGAGAAGAGTTGCTGCTTCCTATGCATTTCAGCCAGGTTAGAACATGGCCAGGATAGCCACCTCTTCTGACAAGTATCCTCCTTCAACTGTTCCCATCTTGACATGTAGTCTCTGAAGGTGCCAATTCATTCAATATTTTGGCAAGCATTTGTGGTGCCCATGCTTATTTAATGTATTTATTTATGTTGACTAATGTATCTGAATGTATTTATTGTAAAAATTGCCCAGGTAATATGCTCAGTTAGCAAGGACAGGTAAACAGCAGGGCTTAGTTATTCTAATTATCATAAAGGATGGGGGAGAGAATACCCCAGGAGCAGCCAATCAGGGTGATGGCTCATGCCATCACCTGCCAAAGGGAAGGAATCGGTGTTGTTGTTCTTCTTTGCTGGGAAGATTTGGGGGTGGGAGGTTTCAGGTTATACTGATCTAAGTTTCCCCTGAGGGAAACTTACCTGCATTGATCCATACTTCTTGGGCTAGGATACTTCAGGAAGGGAAGACTAGGATAGCCTAGGTCTTTAGGGAACTAGGAGTGTATGTGTGTGGTCTCTGTGAACATGGATATACTTTACAACTTATTTGTTTTACTTTACCTTTGGAAACCATTGTAACAATAAAGCTTGAGACTTCTGTTTTTTATAAAGAAGAGTACTGCCTACAGTAATTTCTTAGAAAGCTAACGAGAACACTACTTTAGAAGAGCTATTATAGCTTTAAGAAGCAGGGAAAGCGGGAGCCAGAGAAAGTGAACCGCAGGGAGGCTGATTAGAAAAGCTTACCGCTTGCTTCAGTAGAGAAAGGAGAAGGAGGGTGGTGCACTCTCTCGCATGAAGCTGGGAAGGCATGGCCGGAGCTTTTCTTTTTGCTACCAAATCTAAATATATTCAGGCCTCTTAACAGGAGGAAGGGGCAGGGAAAAAACCCGCCTTGGGCTGGGGGAGCGGGCTGCCACAGCATCGTAGAAAAACAGTTCACAACTCATTAAATGCATAATATCAAGTACATGTTCTGTGAAAGCATGCTGGGGTAGTAGTTTTTATTGAATTTGTGAAGACCTTCAGAAATAACTGAAATGCTTAAGTCTTGAAGCGCTGATACTAGAAATTAATGTTTTAAATATCTAACTAGTCAATATTATGAATGTGCTTCTACTATGCAGCATCAACATGAGCATAGGTTTTTTAAATAGTAATAATATGGAGATATCAAAATTGCTTCCAAATATCTAAAAATCATGTGATGTGGCTCGAGTAGAAGAGCCATCTGGATTTTGAAGGAAATAATATGTAGTATGGATTATAGCATCTAGGCCAACGTTTGAAAAGGAGGATCTATAATATCATCCATTCACTCTTATTGTGTGAGAGAAATTGTATGAATTTTATGTCCCTTACTATCCTTATATACAGCTGTGACAATGGCGCCATGCTTAAGATAGACTTAATCATACAGTCTAGTGCACACTCTTGGCAAGACTCAGACAAGACACTTCAGGCTGAGAATGACCCATAGAAATGACCAGTTTATTATAGCACATCCTAAGTTAATCGTTTTTCTCTGAAGTAAAGTTAAATGATGTTATAATATTAAAAACTTTGTGTATGATGACCAGAGGTGATGATCAAAATAGTCATCTTTACAGTGAGCTACTTTCAATCCATCAAATAAACTTCTTTAGGATAAAACTTTGACACATTTTCCTTTGACTTTTATATTTAGTACCATGAAGCTGTGTACATTGTTAAGAATGTTCTGAAGCTAGTGACTAGAATGCTGAGAATATAGAGAGATTCTGTAATTGACTTTTTAGCCAAAGAAATAAAGTGATATTTGTCCTTGCACACAATCATATACTGCAATAGGATAATGGTTCTTCATCAAAGACAATGTTCTAGTTTTAAGGCTCTGTGGGTCTTTGCTGTGCATTTTGTTACTGTGGGTTTTTTTTTTTTTTCATATTAGGAGGATACTTCAAAGCACCTGAATCCTCTGCTGTGACATCTGACCTGACAAAATGAATGTGAAAGGAAGAACAATTTTACAAAATGCCGGCTGATAATAAAACCTTTTAAGCTGCTATCTGGGGTTTTGCAGCAAAGCTTGCTTTCATTTCCTTTTTTTTTTTAAGAATCTACAGTATTTGTCTTTCATTCATAATAAATCATCTTGTCTCTTGTTAATAAAAGAGGGGAAAGATAGAACAAATGCCGATTTTGTTTTAAGAAAGTTGTGAACAGGAAATTCAAGTGAGTGTTATGATACAACTTTGGTTGAATTTAGGAACAGTTTTGTAGTCTAAATGTTCTGACTTAAAATGGACAACCAATTTACACAAGTCCCTAAAGCAAAAAAACCCAAAGTGCAAAACCAAAACTGAACAAGGGGGTTCTGCCAAAGAAATGAAAGTAACCCAATAGGGTGAAATAAATAAAGACAATATCTACCCCAAACACCTATGTGAATAAGAAATACAAAACTGTAAAACAGAAATGCAAGTATAATTTCTGAAAGGGTAACAATACCCTACTAGGTTTTAATGAAAAATATTAAAAATAGTAGATGATACTTCAGTAAATGTAATGAAATATAAAAAATAAAAGAGGCCAAAAGCGTTTCAACAAAAGTCTTCCTTAGTCGCCTATAATCAATAAAAATGTTAAAATAAACACAGCTCACAACTGTGACTCTGTGAAAAGTATCAAACTGACTGTGCTCTTCTGCTACCTGTTAACTTACTTATATACAGCTGCACAGGTGAGGGGAAGGATTCTGCAAAGACTCAAGAATGAGAGTGCAGAAAAATACAGGGAAAGACTAGGATTAGGAAGGACAAACAAAGAAATTCAGACCAACCAATTAACATTTTCATTCAGACCAAACGGGGATTCTGACTTCAATCTATGGATTCATTTGAGTTCCAATAATTCTAATTGTCTGATGTTACTAACTTTAGGTATACCATCTATACACCAATACTTGAAAGTATCAAAGGAATGATGTTTATCCAGGAAATGTTTAACCATAGGGGCTTCTATCTATGTTTGCATATAGACGTACCCAGAACATCAAGAACGCACTGGTACGGGCGGAATTCATTCCCCCACCTATACAGAACAGACCAAATCTTAAGGGTCACTTTATATGTGGACACTGTTCAACCTGCAAGAACAGCAGCAACATGAAACAGTTTGTGAATCCAGCAGATGGAAGAGTCTATGACATACATAAATTTTTTACATGTGCTAGCAGAAATGTCATATATATCATCGAATGCCCATGTAGATTGTTGTATGTAGAAATGACCAGCAGACAAATTAGGACCCGTATAGTTGAGCACAGAAGCTGCATCAAAAATCATAGGATAGAAGCCCTTATGGTTAAACATTTCCTGGATAAGTTTGATACTTTTCACAGAGTCACAGTTGTGAGCTGTGTTTATTTTAACATTTTTATTGATTATAGGCGACTGAGGAAGACTTCTGTCGAAACATGTTTGGCCTCTTTTATATTTTATATTTCATTACATTTACTGAAGTATCTTCTATTATTATTTTTAATATTTTTCATTAAAACCTAGTGGGGTATTGTTACCCAACTTACCCTTTCAGAAATTATATTTGCTTTTCTGTTCTACGGTTTTGTATTTCTTATTCACATAGGTGTTTGGGGTAGACATTGTCTTTATTTATTTTACCCTATTGGGTTACTTTCATTTCTTTGGCAGAACCCCCCTGTTCAGTTCTGACTTAAAATAGACAACACCTTTTTCCCAGCCAGTTACATAATACAAGAAAAGTAACAGAATAGGAAGACCTCAGTCTGAACAGTCAAATCTCGGGAAGGCTGCTAAAGACAATAATAAAGCTAGCCAAGTCATTATTAATTTAAAGGCTCTTTAAGTCTTCAATAAATATCTTCCCTTCCCTGAGATGATGTAGCATTACCACTTTCTTTTCATTTCGTAATGAAATAAGGCAGGAAGAAGTTCTAGTATCCATTCAGACATATTATCTATTGCATATACGACGTGCCATTCCAGTCTGGTTTTATCTTTTTCCACAGCTACTCTGATATGATCTGACTGCTAATACTTTGATGTTTCATTGATAGGATGGCTACAAATAGTGGAAGTAACTGTCCCTTTTAGTCTATTTAGTTACAGTTTGTGCATTCACAGCCTACATACAATATATTGTCCAGCACTTGCTCTGGTGGGGTCAGTGAGACTTGTTGCAGTAGAGATATCACACCACAGTTTTTTCTCTACCTGTGATTTACCTGTTATATAGTACTAGCCAGAGGGGTGTTTTGCATGCAGTGGGAATGGGGGCATTTCAAAGTGGTGTTGCATTTCATGTGGGAATATTCTATTTCGCTTTTCAAGGTACCAGTCAGTTACTTTGGGAATGGAAAGACAGATACAGGTTCCATGCTCAATGCTCAATAAAGCATACATCCTGCTGCTTAATTATAATGTTGACCAGCCCTCTACTTGCAATCTTACTGCTATTGCCACAGTGACAACTGTGCAGTTTCTGAAACCAGGTGAGGAGAACTGATCTGTGTTCCATAGCTGAAATGAGAAATGAGGCACACTGCTCTGACAAGATTTCCCCTTATCCTCTTGATTAAGGTGCATTGTGTTTCCTCATATTCATGGAAACATTTTACCGCTGAAAAGGAGAGAGTGTAAATAATAGCAGCATTTTTGTAGGGAAGTATTTACAATCTGGCAAAGTACAAAGATTGCTAGTTCTCTCTGTCTCTTTTTCAGCTTTACTAGAGGGAGGAATAAGAAAGACAGAAAGAAAGTGTGTCCCTTCAGATACTCCCATTCTTCTTTGCCATCAGCTATGCTAGATGGCACCAGGAATGCACATGAATGAGTTCATTTGAAGCATACTAAGCTGTCAAAAGAGGACCATTTTTAAAAAATCTTTACTTATATTATAAATTCTCCATTAGATAACATTTCATTTCATTTATAAAGAATGAAATTCACAGAATTTACTCTCCTTGAAATCCCAGTCCCTACTGAGGGAAAAGCGAGCACTTGCCATGATGAAAAGGTAAAATGCACTTGCACCTATTGATTTCCCCATCCTAGCAGAGTTTGCAGGCGAGAGGAACCAGGGCACACAGTCCTGACAATGATATCCTGTACTTGCTGGGACTTTGTCCAACACTAGGCACCTGCAACACAAAGGCCTGGCCCATGCAGGATTGCAATAGGCTGTGGCATGACATCATCACAGGCACACATTTGGCCCTGCCTCAGATGTCCCTGAGGCTCAGCAGGCAAATGGGACTTCCCAGATCAAGCAAAATCTGCCCTCAGTGCCACGCTAGATGCAGGGTAGGGTGAATGACTGAGGACAGATTGTGCCTTCATTTGCTTCCTCCTCCACTATGTAGTGTGATGGCAGAGGAGGAAGTGAATTACCAGGGACAACTTCTGCCATGCATTTCCCCAACTGCCAAAGGTGGTGGAACCATCAAGAGTGCTTCACTGGCAGATCCTAGAGACAGGCAGGTCTTTATGGGAGGAGTTTTCTTAATTATGGCCTTCATGTAGATATTTGGGGTCCAAACCATAATGGAATGTTATATTAATAAAAAGTTTCAGAATAGTACTTCTACAAGGCTTAAGGCCTTCAAATTCATGCTGAATTATTGTCATCCTGCTAATGAAAAGTGGAGAAATTAACACCTGGGACGAGTTCCTACTCAAGGAATAAAGAACTATATACAACACTATTTACAACAGGATTTACATCGATATGTAAAGAGGGTTAAAAGGAAGCAAAAAGCATCTAGCAATCAGATTCAACCCTGATTTTCTGTCCCCACTCTAAACACTTAAAAAGCTTCCAAAAATGGATTGGGGAAAGTAATTCTTTCCCCTCCTCCTCTCCCCATTGCCCAGGACACACAGCAGCAGCGGCAACTCAAGCCCCGTTCGCCCGTTCACCTCCACAGCCACCATCCCCAGCAGGGGTTCCCTCCGAAAAAAGCACTCTGGATGGCTGGCTCGCTCTGCTGCCACTGCCACCTGCACACATACACACATCTCCCAGATCCTGCAGCAGTTTCCTCCCTTTCCCTTTTTAAAGGTCAGAATTTTTAAACAGACAGAATTGCGCAAAATTGCAACATTGCTATCAGGTGTGAAGCGGGTGGACTGCTACAATGAAACCGGCTGCTGTACAGGGTGGATTGTTACAATGAAACGGCTGCTGTACATTTTAACTGAAAGGGGCTGACCTGCAGGGTGAAACCCCATCCATTACATGATGTATTTGCCCAAATACTGCTCCAGCTTTCCCACAACAATAAGGAAGAAGCATTTTAAAAGTCAAAGCTGGAAAAAACGCCTGAAAAATCAGGTTTTTATTTATTTCATTTTAAAGCCAAATAATCCTCAAAATACCCCTAAAACTGATTGCAAATGGGGATGACGAGGATCCAAACAGTTTTTAAACAGTTTTAATTGATTGGGGTGGGAATAAAGAGGATCCAAACCATTTTAAAACAATTTTTAAACAGTTTTAAGTGGTAATGGGAACACAGCTTTGAAGTAGAAAGTACTGCCATCTAACATTTTAAATTTTGCTTACATACCCCCAGACTGTAGTGAATATTTTTGGCCAGAAATAATCTGACTATGTTGCAGGCAGTCAAAATTTGATAGTGTGAGGCAACTTCATCAGCAACATTTTGAAACTAAACTAGTTAATTAGTTCTCTCTTTCTAAGGTTTCACACTGTGCATGACATAAAACAAATAATATAAAAAGTGAACAATATTCACTCAACAAATGGAAGTGCTTTGTTGTAAGGTGGATTGATATTAGATCTACTTCACTCAGTGATAAGAGATACACAATCCAAACTAGGTGATCAGAATTCTGTTTCTTTGGGAATGAATCAAAATTATTTTAAATTTTAGTGACTCTGGGATTAAGTTAGCTTTGTTGTCTTAAGGATTAATTTCTTACTCTTTAAAGTTGTTGCATAAAACCTACCCAGAGACTACTTGTAATTCCTTTCAAAGTTTCCTTAAAATCTGTGCAGTGACTCTTGAACTTTCTTTGAATAACTAAGCAATTGTATTAGTGCCATCTACCAATATATGCATTTTCAACACTCTTCTTGTTCATATCAGACTTACAGGAAACTGGGCATTTTGGTCAGCATTGCATCTAGGTGACTTTCCACACAGGGGAAGGGATTGGGGAGGGATTAAGACGTGGCTTCCACATTGGAGGCCACATTGGAGCCCCTTTGAGGATGCCACGTCCACATTTCAGCACGCAAGACCGGTTTCTTAAACTGGTTTGGCACTGAAATCCTACCCAGATGTAAGACCTAAAAAATTAGGTCTTAAATCTGGCTTTTCCCCTGAAACCATTTTGGAAGCAAATGCTTCCACAACAGCAGGGGAAAGCCCGATTGCCAGCACATGCCCAGCTGTCAAACGGGAGAGAGGGCCTCCTTTTTGTGCCTGCGTGCAGCGCATTCCCTGATTGGTCAGGGACCTGCACCTGCGCAGATGGCCAGTTGAAGCCAGGCGGGTCCCAGACAAATCAGGGAATGTGTGGCGTGCAGGTGCAAAACCCAGCCGGCCTCCTCACATTAGTTACTGCCCAGTGCCGAACAGGTAAGCCCAGTTCATGCGTGCGAGCGCCCCTGGGGGTGTGTGGGGGTGTGTGGGTCCCCCTTGCCCTAGGAGCCTAATCTGGGCCCCAGAAGTGAGCAGGAATGCAGGGAAGAGAGGCGCCTGGGCTGCCCACCCCTGGCTCGAAGGGAGCCAATCAGGGCAGCTTGGGGGAGGGGCCTAGCTGTCACTTCTTTGTGCTCTGAAACTGGAATGCATTGAGGGCGCTCTGGGACAGGCTGAGGCAGTTCCAAATGGAACCACCGACCCACAGGAGTGAATGCTCCATCCCCGCGTGTCCTCCCTCGTGCGAATAGGCCTATAGTCCAAAGTCATCTTGTGAACTTGTTTGGCTAAGTGCAAATCTAAAGCCAGGTCTTCTTATGGTCCTAGTCCTCAGTCTCATTGCCACCCTTCCCACAAACTTGGCTATTATAACAATTACAAGGATATTTTGGTCACTGCCATGCAATTTTTCTTTGAAGTGGTGTCTAGATAGCTCTGTCATGAAGAGATAATAGAATTATGGTAATCCCACAACTGATACTAATCTTTCTTTTCAATCACGTACTTTTTATTTTGTCCTATTTTACCTATAGTATGAACAACTATAAGCTGATTTAAATTCATGTATTAGTCTTGCAAACATTCTCTATCTGCTTAGGTTTATTTTGCTTTATGACAGGAAAACTATTTTAATTGAAATCCAAAGGGTTTAAATGAAACATCTTCACATGCCTTTGAAGAACTTGAGCAGAGTGGTGCACACTGATTCTTTGAGTTTTAGATTATTATAGCATCACTCAGATGTGTAACATATTGATTAATGGAAAGACAACTGATTGTCCCTTTGAAGCAGTCTATTGTGCAAAATGATCACTTTTTAAAAATTATGCAGTGTACAAGGTGGCATCTTAATAGGGCAGTAATGTATAGTTGTCAAAATACAAAAATAACTTTCATTGGTAAATCTTAACAAAACTTTTAAGTATTTTGCAGTTCATGTAGCAACTTAAAATTTTAAACTTTTTCTATATAACAACATGTTTTTTCCCTGGAAATAATTAACCTTTCCAGTTCAAGTTAACTTACTTTTTAAATACTCTTCTGGTTGCCATTTCGGTTCAGCTAATATTGACTGAACACTTGTGTTGTACTGCTCCATGAGTAAGTTGAAAATTCACAAAATATAAGTAACTGGTCTTGATCTTCAGCATTACTAAACATGGCTTTCCTAATCATGCTGTACTGAATGTTAAATGACATCGCAATAGCAAGAAGCTACAGGAGAACTATATTATTTAGAAGGAATATGACAACCTCATACATCAGAAAAGCTAATGTAGCATAATAGGATAAATAATGCAAAAGCAAGTTGTAGTATGCTGTACCACATTAGCTCATGGATCTGCAACTGGTATTATCACTTAAGAGTTCCTCTTTGATGTATGTGTCAACCATGCAGTTTTGCTTATACACACAGATTCCACTGCAAAGTACATTTCATTTAGACAATTTTGCTTATGCATCAGCTCCATGGGAAAAGAAGAAAAAGCAGCAGTTGGCAGATCTCCTTTGCTTTACTGTGTTAAAATGTTAATCCACTGAAGAAGAATTTTATTGAAAAAGTCACTGTTGTGGTATAATATGAAACCTCTTTTGCTCTACACAGTGTTTTCAACCATGTAGACAGCCACTTATATGGAATGTTATGCCACAACCAACCAGATTTATGAAGTCATTTTGAGGCATTAGAGATGTATTAAAGTTAAAATTATCTTAGCGTAGTACCTTATGCATTCCAGATCAGTCTGAGGTTTTTCAGAAATTTTGGTTTTTTCTGCTTCTAGGCCCTTTGTAATCTGTTTAGCTTCTGATATTTCTTCTTCAAGATCTAAAATGAAGAAATGACATTGTTTATGATCTTTTTTAAAGTGATATTATTTTATAATTATTTAAGGACAAGCTAAGATTCAATGGCAGCTTCTCCTAGCAAGGTTAGAAAAAGTTCTTGTTCATAGCTCTCAAAGCCACTGCTAATAAACAAACAACACTAGACTGATCATCCGACTTAAAACAAGGAATGCTTCAATGTTCATTAGTCTTTCATAAATGAAAGCAAAATCTATTACTCGACTAAAGTTTTAAAATGTATTTATCTTTAGTTTTTGCATTTATAATCCACTCTTCACCAAATGGTCCTAGACAGATAATGATGAATTGCTTTTTTTTGGGTTTTTTTTTGTTTGAAAATTTCTATTCCACTCTTCACCAAAAAGTCCCAAGGTGACTCACAATGGGCATTTCTACATTTCACCTCCCATCCCAGGCAGTTGAAGTTCTGGAATGCTTCGGGCTTCTGCACTTACAGACTCCCAAAGTGTTCAGAACTTAGCTGGCACTTTATTAGATGCCACCTAAGTGTGAATCACCACCATTACAGCGGCAATTGCTTTGCCAGGGTGATGGTGCCAGCGCACCAATTGCTGGGGAACCAGGAATGTAGTGTGCAACTGCACCAGCATTAATATCCTGCCCCTGCATCTCTTCCACTTAGAAGAGGTACAGATGCAGTGTGCAGGGCTATACTAGTCCTGCTGCTAGTACAGATGTGGAATAGTTTCAACTGTTCCACAGCTATATGTGCAAGGAAAATTCTAGCATGTGCAGAGCCAATTCTAGTAAAGAAACAGTTCTGTGCAATGTGGATGCACCATGTGGGAGTTTCCCCCATCTTTACCTGTAAGGTAAGTACAAAAAGGCCCAACACTGGTTGCTAAATATCAAATGCCAGACTGAAGAGATATATTTTAAACTGCTGCTGAAAACCATATGATGTAGGTGCATGGCAAATCTCCAGAGGAAGGCTGTTCCAGAATCTGGGGGCCACCACATCAAGGCCCTCTTATGTGCCCCTGTTGGCTGTTTATGATATGTTCCCACTATATTTAACATAAGATCAAATACACTAATAATGAAAGCTAAAAGAACAGATATGCACATGAAAGAGCTGCATGCGAAAACATAGCACTTCTGAACTTTGGTGCAGAAGAGGTAGATGAACTTCAATTTACAAAGGATTGTTTGAATTGGATCTTTGGCATCTGAGTTAAGCCTGCCTAGAGTAGCAGATAATGTTTTAACACCATATGCTTTTAAATCATTTGTATCAATTAAAAGTCTTCCAATCAGGATCATTACTCAAGCATACTTCTCAAAACATGATTAAACCATCAGGTATGAAAAATACCTCTGAGCTTCTTATGGAGTGTAAATAAATCTTGCTCCAATTCATTCTTCTGCAGCTCAAATGTTTTTAATTGAGTATTTTTGTGTTCTGTTGACTCTATTTCTAAGAAAGTAATGGGTTTGAAGTTAGTCTATTAAAAATTAAGTTTTCATAACATACATTCTCCTACCCCTCAATCTGTTGCCTTGTTTTAATTCATATCCTCAAATTCAGTTTGATCTTGCACTGCTTAGCTGTAGCTATATTGTACATTGTTTGTCTATCATTTTGTAATCTATTTTATAAAAATGACCTGGAAATATTGTAAAATTAAAAATGTTCTCTTTTTTTATGTTGTATAATATAGTCATTTGACTAATAATTGATGATGATGATGATAAAAAATAGAAGAACAGATGAAGCCAAAAGCAAAATAAGTCTGTAATTACATGAAACATAATATTCCAGTAGAAGAGTGAAAATGGCCATAGCTAAGGAATAGATCTGGAGAGAAGAGGGTCTCAAGGAAGAAGAGGAAGAAGTAGTCACTGGGAGAGGCTATAAGGGGATTTGAGATGAGGCGGCATCAGTATGCAGATGGCACCCAACTCTATGTCATGATACTATCTAAGTCCAGGTTCTTAGTCAGTGGCTGAGGGCAGTTATATGGTCCAGTTGACTGAAACTGAATCCAGACCTGATGGAGGACCTGTGTATCCTAGATTCTCATATCAAGCCACCTTGCACATCCAGATGCCATTTGAGTAAGCACAAAATATTTGTGCTACTGTTGTGAAACCTTATTTTTGTGCTATTGTTGTGAAACCTCCTTTTAGCATGTTTGGGCCTCATGGCGGCTTTGCATGCTCATGCCATATAGTAATGGCATGACCAGTATACTATAATACTGCTGTTATATGGCTCTCTAAATGCCCACAAAGATGCCATACTGACAAATGATAAATCTTGTATATTCTAACCATTTGATTGATTGAAATGTCAATTACTTCCATCTTTTTAAAAACAACTATTCATATAACTATGTTTGTACATTTGAAAAGGAAGACAGGCATGCTGATTCATTAGGACATAAAACGTATGTGATTACAGCTGCAGGTTTTGACTTATAGGCTGTCCATGCTAGCTGGTGAAATACACTGACTGTACCTGGTTCATCTCTAGCAACGATCCATAAATGAGAAAAGATTCATCTTCGTGTTTTCATATCCAGAGCATTAGCATGTAAGTAGACCGCAAACTGCAGCTGGTGAGAAACATGCTATCATGTGTGTTTTTCATCTTATAATTTACCAGTATTTTTCTACTTGGAAGAAAACTGTAAAACTGAGGTACCACAGTGCTACAATAGCATCATTTATATTGTCACATAACTGAAGATAAAATAATTAAATTCAAGACATACCATTGCTCAAAACCTTTTCTTTTTCTTCCAATTCACACATTTCTGCTTTGACTCCTTCCTTAATTAAAAGCTCCCTATTGGATGTTAACCCAAATTCATTGTTGAAGTCTGTAATTGCTTTCAGAAATTTTTCATCTTCTACAGCAATCTTTCTCTTAGTGTCCATCTAATGATGTGACAAAAAAAGGAGTACAGGAAAAAATATTAAAATAGATTGGCATGGCATGTGCACACACAAACATATCTTTATTCGCACAACATACCCTCAGCTATTTACCTGACAAGACCATTATTTCTCCTCTCCAGAGCTATGTGATAATATTTTTAGGAGAATTAGAAAAAACCAAGAATCGTATGCCTTAAATTTGCATATCTCCAATCTAATTATGTATTCTTCTTTAGAGACCAATTACTAGCTGAAACACGGATTACCACCTCATGATGCGGACAGAAAGCAACAAGAGAGAAACCAAATTCTGCCTTGATGCATTTAGAGGGTATCTGAAACCAGAAATGAAAATAAGTTCAGAAGAATGAATACTGAACCTGCAGCCATACCAGAAGGAATGGCACTGAAACTGTTTAAGTGTTTGATAAAGAAAAACACAAGATCTTTAAAGACCACTTGGAGTCTTTATATTCAGAATGGCTCTGGGCAGGGATCATGCCCTTAACGCTAAAGGAGAAACAAGGAACCCTACTGAACATTGCCTTGTTACAGGTTTAAAACAGAATGTGTTGGTGATATCCTGAAGTTATCCCTGAAGATTTAAGGAATGTCTCATGTTGACAAAGCGTAAAAGAATTAATTTGAATTCAAACAAGTAGCAGTAATGGAATATAAATAATAACAGTGACTAAAAAGATGACACATGAAATACAAAAAAAAAATTACTCCTAAATCATGTAAGTTTTCACCACTGTTCATGCAATGTCCCCAAACACAAGCCTGGGACCACCTTATGTTCTATACATAGCATCCCTGCAGGATATTAGGGCCTTTTCACACTTGGCGAAAAGGACACTTTGGATATGCTCCCAGATGGAGCATATGCATTGCTGGCAATGCTTCTATACTAGAAGCATCTCCACATTTGTCAGAGTGTCCCACAGCTAGGATAGGTGTGGAACACATTTTACACAACTTACCTTGCTGCCAGCCAGGAAGGAAACTCCTATACGTACCATTTGTACCTCTTCTGGGTGGACGAGGTGAAATGGAGCATTTGGCTGGGCAGCACAGACATGGTTGCTGACAGCATCACCCAGTAGTTAGCTGGCACTTGGTGAAGCACTGACTAATTCTGGAATGCTACAGATGTGATGCCCACGTCTATTTTAAAACATATTTATTGTAAATTATTTGTGTTGTAGTCAAATGTATTTGTTGATGTAGTTCTTTTACTTAGAAAGTATTAGGAACAGGTAAGCAGTGGGTTGGAACTCCCTGATTAGCATAATAAGGGGGGGGAGAGAAATGCCCACATTCTGGAAGTAATTTGATTTTTTTCAGATATATATCTGAAAGGAGTATGTTGTATAACCTTACTCTGAATAAGATATGTTTAAGTTTTTCCACCCCACTACAATGAAGCAATCCAAAGGACAAGTCCCAATCTAACCAGATAGAGCAGTGATTCGAAAACTGGGGTACGCGCACTTGCAAAATAAAGATAAAAATTGAATAATGGCAGAATATTTGAAATAACAGCAACTATATTAATTACAAACATTTCACTAATATGAAGGGAATAATTTCTGGAAATTGTCTGACAAGGGGTACACAAATGAAAAAAAGGTTGGGAACCATCGAGGTACAGTGATGAATGTACTCCACTGAAAGCAATGCCCCTTAAATAGACCTCTTTTTAAAAACTGCTTCAAAATGGCTTATGAAAAAAGCCATAATGTTCTGCAATCAAATGTTTGCTGGTGTTAAGTGTAGGTCTCAAAGATTAAAGCCTACTAATCTAAAACTTTGTTATTGGGAGCATACATAAGTTTGAAGCAGGTTATTCTTCTGATTAAGGACTTTGGCTTTCTGTTTTTCTAAGATCTCCTCCTTTTTCTTCAAAAGCTCCAAGCTAGAAAGTTTTTCTGACAGCAACTGAATCTGCAAAAACAAGTTTAAGGGAAACTGGTTATAATAATGTTTTATTTTAATTGTTGCTACCCACTTGGAGACCTCTGGGTATACAGCAGGATAAAAATGTAAACAAACAAATAAATAAATAAAACTGAGTCCTATTGTCGTTTTCAATTTGTACCTTACCTAAAATGGAAGTTACAGAAGCTTTGCAAACACAGGGCCCTACCAGGATTTGTATTATTCTAAGTTCTATGTGCTTATATCTTACATGGCAATGTGATGTTTTGACTTGTCTTCAGAAACTATTCCTTAGGCTTTTTTTTAGCACAGACTTTGAATCTGACACAGAATGCCAGGCGAAGCTTTAGGTGTTCAGGCTCTGTAAAGCAGTGTTAAGGGAAAAAAAGACTGGGTACAGAATAGAGATGTGCATGAATGATCTCAACATTCGAAATTTGATTGAATGTGAACATTCAAATTCGAATAGATTGTCTACACATTCAAATTTAAACATTCAAATGAATTTCAAATGTTCTGAAATATTCATTTGAATGACTTGAAACATCTCAACGTACAAATGTACAGATACGTATGAATCTCATATGTATCTGCACACATTTGCGCTGATAGCATGGGATGAAAACAGGATGCGTATGAGATAAAACAGGATGCATACAAAATGTGTACAGATATATATAACACTTACGAATGTTGTCGACATTCGTATCTTCACATTTGAATCTAACATTCGAACAAAAAGATTCAAATGTATTTGATTTGAATTGGATTATGTTGCATTTGGATTCTAAACATTTGAATTGAATCTAATGTTTGGATATTCGATTTGATTCGAATTCGAATGCAATAAAAACATTCGTGCACATCCCTAGGAGAGAATAAGATTAGCTCTCCCATTATCACAGGGTGCTAATGTGAGGGTACTTCCGCACATGCCCTTAAACACCCATTAAGGACACATGTGGAAGCACGCAGCCGCACAGCAGCACCTTTTTAAGCCACCTTTAGTATGAAGCATCCGCACAGTAACACCCATTAAGCACACATGTGGGAAACCGTGTCCGCACAGCGGCACCCATTAAGAACGGAATGGGTGGATCGCGTCCGCACAGCAGTACCCATTAGAGACAGATAGAGGCAGCTGCGTCCACACCTATCTATCTCTAATGTGTGCTTAATGGGTGTTAAAAAAAGACTACATCCAAGGTAGTCTTAATGGGTGTTTCACTGTGAAAACGCATCCTTATGAATATTCGTGCTCATTCCTACTGAGGACTGAAGACTGCATCTGCGGAGCACTTGCTCCCACCAAAGTACTCATTAGAGTGTTATAAACAGTACAGTGATGTGAAGAGCACTGAAAGCTCTTATGATTGTTCTCTTTCTTTCCTTCCCACCATGCAGGTGTACTTAAGAAATTACTCTCTTTGGCTGAATACAGGAAAATGTTCAGTGTCCACTGCCATTTCCTTTACTCTCCAAAATAGCCCTGGTAGGAAACAGGAGAAACAGCAGCAAGAGGCATGCAGATAGCACACTGCTGCTGTAGCACACTGCCATTGTATGGTTACCATGTCATTCTAAAATTACTTGAGTGTTCCAAAAATCTTAGTTACAGCTTCTCAAGAGGGCTGTTTCTGAACCTCTCACAGTAGGGTGAAGTGTGAATGCAGCCATGCCCGGCTGCAGGGAGTATAGGTGTAGAGCAATTAGAAGGAACAAAGTGAGCCAGTTTGGTCTAGTGGTTATCTGGGAATACCGGGTTCGATTCCAGCCTTCTCCATGAAGCCAGCTGGGTGACCTTGGGCTAGTCACAGCTCTCTTCTGAGCTCTCACAGCCCCACCCACCTCACAGGGTGTTCTGTTGTGGGGAGAAGAATAGAAAGCTTTGTCAGCCACTTTGAGTCCCCTTAAATGGGTGAGAAAAGCGGGGTAGAAAAGCCAACTCTTCTTCTTCTTAATCCTTCTTTCAGTATGCTGGTGAACCATTGGCTGCAATGGAAGATGTTTTCTTCTTTGATGGCCAGTATGGTAATAGGATGTTCTGAGAAAGGAGATACAGGGCTCTATTTGCACTTTGACTCCCCTGGGAAAATATCCAATTAAAATGAAGTTCTGGAATGGTTTTCGGTGTCCACACTTCAGGATACCCAAACCATTCCAAACTGTTTAATTACATCTTGGCCTGTGCTACCTTTCACAGGATCCATTCAAACCTCTTCCACGCAGAAGAGGTGTGAACGGAAGGTGTTGGGCTGTTAGTATAAGTTCCAGCCTGGCTACTAGTATAAGGTGTAGAGCTATATAAGTGGAGGAGCACTCTGGCCGGCAAGGAGTTGCTTCTAGAATAGAAGGGGCTCCACACGGTGTGGTTGTGCCATGTGGGAGTATCCCTGGAGTTCCCCGTGTAAGTAACTGTGAATTTTCTCACAGTCAGTCAGATCATCCAGTGGACCTTCAGTATAGGGATGTACTTTAAAATACTTACTCAGTATTTTCTTTGGAACAGCATATTTGAAAAAGAGGTATTGAACCTTGAAAGGCAAAATGCTATAATTCAAGTTCTAATTACATGCTACCTAGTTTTTCAGAAGGCACTAAAATTTTATATTTCCTGGGAGCATTTTCTTGACCACAAGCAGTCTCTGTGAAATAGGTGTCAAAACGTCTTTGAACTCTCAGGTTCAGCTACACAAGCTTTTTTGTCTTTATATTTACAGAAGGGAGATTTTGCTATTTTGCATATACATGAAAGTACGGAGTAAACATAGAAAAAGAGTAAGTTGTATTGCTTTCACCTTAGTATATACTGTATAGTACATCAAAGGAACGTCATAATTTTATGTTTTGGCATTCTGAAAAAAAAAATGATAGGGATGATAATTTTAATATTGTTCAGTATTTATTTATACCGTGGGGACAATACAGTTTTCTCCTATGCTTGTAAGGTACAGAGTCTTTTGAAAATCAATTGAGACTAACAAAACATGCAAGTTAATAGGCATTGACCTTCATGTAATTAATTTTGTGGATTTAAAGCTATAATTGGTTTAGGAATGCTTTTCTAGTTTTCCTCATTAGTAATTCAGAGTAATTCTCTCCTTATTTTCACAACCCCTTGTACCTTCCATGGAAACCATAACAGTAAATCAGAATAAGTCAATAGCAAATTAGTGACATACAAACAGAATTATGATTATCATAAATTAGTTTTATAAGGAGCAACACAGTGAATGTCATTGAATAATCTAGCAGAAAGGACAATGGAGTTCTTGTTCTATGACCTGGGTTAACTGCTATGTCCTAGGTCATGGAAAATGCAGTACATGATATAGGTTCTACATTTCCACATGACAGCTAACTAATGTCATAGATCCATAGATGACCTAAACAATGAGGGTTTATCAGACAGAATTTCAAGAATGTCATAATGAACAGTTTGCTGAGCAATTTTTAGAGTAAGTTGAATTGCCTAAAAACAACATCTTCATAAAAATTATGCTTGATATTAGCTTGCTTAAAACAAACAGTTGTTAAGGCTAACCAAAAGTTGTTGTGCAAAAAATAAGATAAACTGAGGTCAATCTAGACTGGATGCAAGAGCTTTTCTGGTCCTTTTTCTGGCTTAGAAAAAAGCCAGAAAGTGGGGAATGCAAGAACCCAAGGTAACTGGATTTTGTTATATGAAACTAAGCCTAGATCAGATAGATCTAGGCCCTTTCTGCACTGAGTCTTATTCTGGATTTTATCTCAAAAGAGGGACTTGAAATCTGTTCAGTGTTCTTCCTTCTGTTCTGTCATACCTAGGGATGTGCACAAATGTTTTTGTTTTAATTTGAACTGTATCAAATCAAATGCAAGAAAATTTATATTTGTTTAAATAAATTCCCTTTGAATGTGGTAGGATTCATATTCAATATGAATGTTCAAGCCCATATGAATCCCATACAATGCATATGAATAGCGTCTAAATCCCATACGAAGCTTCATATGAATGTATCAAAACATTCTATTCAGTCAAATGCCAACCTTTGATACCAGCTATGATTATTAATAAAAAGAACTGGCTAAATAAAAGTTCTGGTGTAGGAGCAGTGTCTTGGGCCAGGAATCCAAGATTGGGGTGTGGTTCCATCAGAGCTTTTGGGACTCCTTCAATTGGAATAAGAAAGAGGTTGGACCATTAACTTGGAATAAAAGCCTTGGACTTTTAAAATGTTTCTAAAAGCAAGGAAAGGATCTGTGGCATTTTGCAAAAGAAAAGGGCAGATCTCTCCATTGAATTACAAATTGCAGTTGCCTTCCTGGCTCTGATGGCCCACTCAAGATTATGCCTGAAGGCCAGAACAAGGGTTGCAAAACAAACAAGGTCACTGGGTTTCTGAGATATCTTTTGTTCTTTTTAAAATATATATATATATGAAAATTTGGAATGCCCTGGGAAGGAGATCTTACTAAATGTTTGATAGATGAGAGAATTTGCTGAATTCATATGAGCTATTCCATTACATTTTTAACCTGAAGGAAATAACAAGAAAAACCTCATCAATACTGGAATGTCAGGATTTCATGTTGGGCTGTTTACACCTTTTGTCTACCCTTGGAAAAGAGTGCCCTGAGGGATTCAAAGGGAGGTCAGGAGATGCGCCAATTAGAACTGTTAATTTAAGGTAACTTCCATAATACAAGAATGGTAAGGGAGGAGAACATCATATTATGATTCAGATGTTCCTGAGGAAGTGGGTCTCACCGGGGTGTCTTGAGCCCTGTAGGTGCAAAAATCTTATAAGTACAGATGGGCCATTCCATTACAAAGAGACAATAAGATTGCCCAAGGAAACATGTTAGCATAAAACTAACTTCTCTTGGGACACCTGGATTGCCTTTCAGGAAGGACTTTTGGAGATATTGTTAGGCTGATTTACATCTTTTTTGGGAAACTATAGACAGGTACATGTTTCATTTATTAACAAAGGAAGAACCATAATCAGCAGGGTTTTTGTTTTGGTTCCAATTTCTGACTATAAGAAAGGCAGAGAAGAGAAGGAGTCTAGGAGTCTAGGGGCAAGGAATCTCCCTCTCCTCATCTAGCCAAAGGAGTTTTCCTGCCATGGAAAGCTAGGAAAAGACCACAGACACTTTGCTGTTTTTCATTTTTTTTTCTCCTGCTACACAGAGCTGCTTTTTAACTTTTGAAAGTTGTTCTGAATTTTGCTTGGTCAGAACAAATTGCAGAAGTCCATTTCAACTGGCTTTTTTTTTTTTGAGATATTTTACTCTTTTTTTTTTTTTTTGAGACCGGATTAATAAAAAAGATCTTTTTTTTAATTTTATTTTTCATTTTATTTTCTATTTTTGTTCCTGAAGAGGCACAGATTGGCTGAAAGCTCCCATCTACAATTTTGGGTGTACTAAGGCACAGTGGTGAGAGCAAATTCCATTCCTCCTTACTTCCCCCTATTTCCTATGGTTTTTCTATATTGTTTAATTTTGGTTAGGGAATATCTTTAGTATTAAGGGTGATTTTTCTACCTCCTTGCTGGCTTGGGCACATTTCTTCCCCAAAACTAAAATTACCAGTTTAATGCATAGAATTATTCTGATATAAGCTGTTTAGTTATTTAGCCATGTTTAAAGTCCCAGCATGTTTGTCCTTGTTTTGCTTAAATGTCTAATGAAAAATGCTTCTGATATGGCTTTATATTTCATTTCAACTTCTCTTCTGTATTTCTAATAAACTCTTTGCTCTGGTTTAACAAGAAACACTGGTTTTTGAGTCTGAAATGGGTTTTGTCTCTGTTTTCTGGTTATTCCTCGTTATTAAAACCTGTGAAAAAATCTAGCTACTTATTCCCCTGGGAAGTTTAAATTTGGTGTTCTTTGGGCTTCGAAAATAATCCAAACTATCCAAATTTTACTCCCTCCACAGTTGCTTCCAGTTTATTACTGGAGCAGAACTGGTAACACCTTCAAATGTGCCAACATTCAATTCTACTTCAAATGTCCAGAATCAACCCAATTCATATGAATTTTGAATGTGACAGATATCTGTGCACATCCCTAGTCTTAACAGCACTCTAACAAGTGCTTAGGGTAGGATGCCTTCTAGACGAATGTGGGTTCTTGTGAACTCGGCACTTTTCCAGTGCACTGGTTGTGCCTTAAGTGCAGGAAAGTACATCTCACACACCCAGGGGTGCTTCTGCACATGCTCTTAAACACCCATTAAGGACACATGTGGAAGCACGCAGCCGCACAGCAGTGCCTTTTTAAGCCACTTTTAGTACAGAGCATCCGCACAGTAACACCCATTAAGCACACATGTGGGAAACCGCATCTGCACAGCAGCACCCATTAAGAACGGAATGGGTAGATCACATCCGCACAGCGGTACCCATTAGAGACAGATAGGTCTCTAATGTGTGCTTAATGGATGTTAAAAAAAGACTACATTCACACAGGATGCATTCACACAGTGAAACTGTGCCTCCCTGGGGCCCTCCCCCGGCCCATCATGATTGGCTCTGCCGGAGCCGAGCATGGCAAGCCGGAGGACTCTGCTGTTGCGGCTCGCCCTCGGCCCAGAAGCAACGGATTGCCACCTCTGGAGCCAGGGGGAGCTTCTCTGAAGCCCTCCCTAGACCCCCCAGGGAAGAGCGCAAATGATCCCCTCCTTACCTCTTTGCCATCACCCCAATTCTGGCTGCGGGGTCCCTGGAGGCTGCACGCCTGCATCCTGCACAGCACCTGATTGGCCAGGGCTGCTTCTGTCAGCACCTGCAGTCAGGAGGCTTTCTGCGCAGGCACGCCAACTGGCCAGGGCTGCCAGAAGCAGCCCTGGCCGATCAGGAGGTGTGCAGGATGCAGGCGCGCAGCCTCCTGGGACATTGTGGCCAGAATCGGGGCGACGACAAAGCGGTAAGGAGGGGATTGCTCACGCTGTTCCCCGGGGGGCTAGGGAGGGCTTCAGAGAAGCTCCCCCTGGTTCCAGAAGCAGCAATTTGCCGCTTCTGGGGCGAGCCACAACAGCGGAGTCCCCTGGCTCACCATGCTCGGCTCCGGTGGAGCCAATCATGGCGGGCCGGGGGAGGGCCCCCGGAGCACGGATGTGAGGCGGGTGCTGTGCGTCCGCACAGCGCCCACCTCAAATCCGGATCTAAGTCGTCCTTCCACCACGTGTGCAGAAAGACAGGGGATGTGTAGATCCTTATCTATTAGATATGGATCTACCCTCGTAAATTCGGATCTACCCTGCGTCCAGATTTAGTAAATCCGGATCTACTGGAAACTGGATTTACTAAATCCAGAAGAGGTAGATCCAGATTTACTAAGGTAAATGCGGAAGCACCCCATGACACATTCATGGGATCGCAACACTGCCTATGTGAACGGCAAAAATATGAAAGAAAATAATACAAACAGAAACGATCAATAAAGAACATCTCTTTTTTCTGTTGCTTATTTTTCAGTTCACTCTGTCTTACATTGCACACTTTCACTTCAGCTGTTCAAATATTTATAAAATTCCAGATTTTAACATGTAGTTTTCTGAAGCCTCTGGCACTACTTATAGGTTTCCTCATCTCCACCTTTATACAAATTACATTATTAACAAAATCCTGTTCACTGAAATGGGAGAGCAGCAGTCATTGTATATAATGCAATAAGTATAGGACAGCAAACAGATCAAACACTGTATATATATCTTAATGAAAAACATAAAAGACACAACTGACTTAAATTTGCTTACAGTGTGCCTTATTGTGCAAATGTGCAGAAGTTAAAGCAGCAACAGCTGTAAAGAAACAAAAAAATCTCCTTGCATCAGTTTTGGACCAGATAAGAACCAAGAAAAAAATTATATGAGATTATTATTATTTTTTTGAAGTGCTCATAATAAATACTTTTACAGCCTATTTGGATAGTAGAAACCTTGCAGTGTAATAACAGTTACATAGAGATGACATCAATTATTGAACATAATAATTGCTATATTACCTCAGCTTTCAGTTTGCCTTTTGCCTCATCTAGCTGATCTGTGATTTTTTTTGCTTTGTCATAACCCAGGGCTATTTCTTGTTTAACTGTAACAGAAAATGAATCTTTAGACATGTGGAAGGAATTCTATAAACTTTATTATAAATTGTGCTGTCTGAAGAAAGATGGAAATGCATTAACTACAGAAACAATAAATTTTATGAGTAAAAGGTGTCTAGTGGTGGGAGATACATTATTGGCCTAGTAAACACCAAGAAGAATCACATCCCACCTTGAACTCTGCAAACTGCCTTGGATTGGAAATGAATTCACCTCTAGAAGTTAGGAGCAGAATTTGTTGCTTACACATTTTTTTGGGAAAGAAAAAGGCTAAGAAAAAAAAAGACACTCATTTACCTGAGTTCTGCTTCACTTATCTCTGAATTCAGAAGGGAATTGTCACTTTACTGCCGGCAAGAGGAAATCCGATGACATTTTTATAGTATCATTCCTTATCTATCTGTTTGATGATGAAATGCACTGCTGAACTATATTTCAGGGTATAGCTAAACTTAGCTGTTCTGTATCTACCCTGTTTTGAAACAAATCTACTAGTATTTTCAGATCTAAAGCAGCAGGGAAGACAGGAGGTGTACTGATAGTATTATTTCAGTCGTGTGGAAAACTCGTGTAAAAAAACTCCTAAAGTGAGGTGGCGCAGGAAAGAGTGAAGCGCTACAGAGATTATCATCTCCTATGGCAGTGATGGCGAACCTTTTGAGCTCATTTGGGAGCAGGAAAGTGACACGATAATACAGTAGTTCCATCTCAACATCATATACTTGCCTGACCTCCACACTGCTGCTGTCCATGCCGATAGGGGGAAATTTTGAAGTGAAGAGATCCCCATGTTCTTCAGAAACCTACCCAATCAGAGTTTTAAGCCATTCATGAAGCAGGTTCCCCAATGATTACCTTTTCCAATTACAATGAAGATGGGTTTAAACCAGAGCATCTTGTTCATTTGGTCATAGGCATATGTCAGGTTCTTGGACCTGTGATTTGGGGGATCTTTACTGAAGGGAACTGCACATGACAGAGGTTACAGCAAAAGATATAACTATCCAATGACTGGCATTGACAGTACCCCCTTCCTTACTTAAGTGAATGAATAACAAATGACAAATATTCTTATATTATAACATTTATTCACAAAAATGGCAGACTAAAGTCAAGGGTTGCATCCATATAGTCAAAGGTTACAGTCTTCTGGATGCCTAGGGGACAGAGCAGACAAATGCTTCCACCCCAATTGGATCCCTAAGACTCCTAAAGGTAACCATGATGTAACTACATCTTTATCATTGTATAAATGCATGTGGCAGCCATAAGATTTCTCTAAGTCTGGGAACACAGCTACAATTGTTGTAGGGGACTAAAGTTGTAGCTGACTTCCAACCACACTTCTGGCCCCTGGCAGTAGTTCCAGTTGCCTTTTGGGGCTGCATCTGGCAGTATTCCACTGCTGCTACTCATGGTGTAGACTGTGTGCCAATGGCAGCAGCCCCATGTTCCAACCCATGAGGATAGTCTATAGAATAACTTTGTGGTTTAAAAACAAAACAGAAATATAAATTAGTAAGGCAGTCATAGATTGCTAGTTTTTCATTCTAGTTCCACACCCAAATTTAGATGCTAATAAAGAAACAAGAGTAAGATGGAAGTCACAGAATATAGAGGAAGGATGCTAGAAAAGCCAGAGGTCTAAATGCATCAGAAAGAAAAAGTCAGATGTAAATTGTAGGAATATGGTTATTATGAGGGTCAAAGCCCAACATGATTGAAAAAATATGAAGGTAGAGATGAAAGGTGCAGAAAACAGCCTACAATGTGAGAAAGAAAGAAAAAGGACAAGTGGCTTCCATAGTTTTCATTATCATCTGCAAGGGCATGATCACCAGAGTTCCCACAAGCAGAACAAGGCGCACTGCTGATTTGTGGTTGTTAAATCACTGACAGATAAGAGAACTATATTAATCTCTTTCTACTTCCCTTCCACTGTAGAAAATCCAATTAACCTTCAGGCTAACAGAGACCTAAAGCCCAGGCTTACCCAACTGGGTCTGATTCCATTGTGACTTTCCAAAAAACCTCCAAATATCCATTTAAAAGCAGAAAAGACTTTCTTTGTGGGATAACCTAGTTTGTGCTAACCTAAGCAGGACTGAAGGCAGTGGGAAGCCCCCCAAATTATTTATTTACTTATGTATTTATCTATGACATTTATATCTTAGCTGTCCTTCAAAGAATTCATTGTCCTCTTTGCCTCCATTTTATCCTAACTGAAACTCTGGGAGGAACTAGCATCTATAGAAATACTATAACCATGAAAAAGATCAAGGTAGTGAGGTGAAATAGCAGCAACAGTTTGGAAGGCTGATAGTTCTCTATAAGAAAGGGGCTGCAAACAACTCTAACACAAAAGATGTGCTTGGCAAGGATAAGGAAGCATGAAGATGTGCACACTAGTAACTAAGAACTCAAAATAATTTCACCCTAGTCAGAGTGCTTCTCCAGAGACGTTTTCGCACGGGGCTGAACGGAACGCGAAAAAGACAGCTGCGGACACGTCATCCGCATTGCCCGAGCGCGGCTTGCGCTCCGACGTGTCCGCAGCTGTCTTTTCCGCGTTCGAAATGTAGAGCACTTTAAAGTGCTCTACATGCGTTCCAACGCGGACGAGGCGCCCGCAGGCGTTCGGGAGGAGAAGCGTTCGCGCCTGCTTCTGTCTCCCGAACAGCTGCGGCCGCCTCCGACGCCGGCAAGGCTTCGACAATCAGCTGTTTGACAATCAGCTGATTGTCGATCTGCCTCCGCGGCTGTCTCCGCGCCCCTGGCCGGCATTTGCCGGCTAAGACAGCTCCCGGCGCTTTGAGCATTCGCACACAGACGCTCCGGAACGCGTTTACACGCGTTCTGGCGCGTCTGTGTGTGAACGGGGAAAGCGCCCGGAGCTGTCTTAAGCTTTCCGCCTGAACGCGTTCCGTTTGGAACGCGTTGCAGTGCGGAAATGCCTCAGGTGACTGTCCTGGGAAATGTAGGTTTGCTGAAGGTTTGCCCTTGTCTCTGTTTGAGATGCCCATAAGCAATTGGTGGGCTATTGTGTGAGACAGGATGCTGGACTAGATGGGCTGTGGCCTGATCCAGCAGGGCTTCTCTTATGTTCTAGAAACTAGACTTAATAATCTCACCTGTTTGCTAAGCAAAACCTACTGGAAAAATCTAAGTAAAATAAAGGGCCAAAGTAAAATAAAGGACCAAACTGAATTCATCCGCCTTGGATATGACAGTTCAGAGATAGCTAACGAAGTGACAATGTTCACGTACATGGCACAGAATTGTACCCGGTAGTATCTCACTCCCTTTTAGCCATGGGGCATCCTATCTCCAATCACTAATGTGATCAGGATCACCAAGACTGTGTTAGTGTATGTGAGAGGGATGTAGATTGTTTTGGTATTTGTGAATCCAAACATGATACGTAGAGAGTAAATTCAGACTTCCAGGAAAAGTTCCTGTTCTCATCCATTGCATAACACTACAAAGGAAGAGAAAAGACAATTCAAGAGTAATTCCAAAATGTTCCAGCACCAACCTCCCTTACATCTGCATATATAATAGCCTACATCATTATACAGTTGTTCCTGCTGCAGGAATATTTTAGACTAACTCTTGCCTTCTGTTTATTTATAGAGGTGTAGATCTCAAAGCACAAGGGAAAGGTTAGCAGGTAAACTGGTGAGCCAAAAAGGACTCATTAGCAAGTAGAACTTCACCCTATCGCTAACTCTTGTAATCAGACAAGGGAAAATTACCTTCAAAGAGGTTAAAAATATAATGGACAATTCCAGCTAAATTCAACGAGCGTATTCTAAATTCCAAAGCATTAAAAATTTGTACTGAAAAAGATATGCTATTCCCTTCAGTCCACCTAACTAACTAAAGCCATCTTGACTTGTGTTTCAGGCCTTGAGATGCATGCAAGTAACTTCAAACTTTTTTCTGCAATGAGAAGGACTTGAAAATTATTTCATAAGAAAAGATAATTTTTTTGGCTTGCAGGGAAGAATAGGGCCAGATGACAAAGGAGCTATCTGTCTGTCTGTCTGTTCGAATCCCTGAATTCACTCCCCCCAGATCATTACCAGGAATGGAACTGTGGCATGTGGCTATTTGCCCAAAGTGCCTCCTGAAAGATCAGAGGTAAGCTGAACTTTCAGTGTGGATAGTGTGTTTTTACATGTGATTGCTATATGGCCTCCTACGCTACCATGATGTCATTTGCAAGCCTGATGAGATCCCACCCATCCTCAACTGCATGGCCAACAGCTAGGAAGTAGCAACAGAACAATGGAAGAAAACACAATAGGGAGCAAGTGCATCCACTCTCTCTCCTCTGCCCCTCAATCTGCCATTGATGTTGAAGTGGGCCGGACTTGTCAAGTGAAGCACTTGACAGTTCTGGCATTCTTTGGGTGGCTTGGAAAAATCACACAATCCCTAGGAGGACACTGCCCAACCCCCACATATGCTCACTCAAAAATAGTGCCATCTAATTTAAACTGTGACTGAAATCATTTATACAAAAGATGGGCACAGGTGATCTAGGATTCAAGTTGGTAAAACAGCAAAAAGATTAGCAAACTTTTTAAAATAAAATAAAATAAAATGGGTTAGTTTTGATTTGGCCTGCTAATCCTTGCTTCAATTAGCCTAGTTCAAGAGACCAACCTTGGTGCAAGAGGAGTCTCTTCTCTTCCATCTTCTTTTCTGTCAGAAGGATTTGGTTAAATAAGGAGTCCAGATTCATTTTGCTGTTTCTTGGACACAGAAATCAGAAGAATGGATGCTGTTTCTGTGAAAAAGTTGCAATAAGACTGAATAGACTGCTTGAAAAAAGTACATTGTTAAGCTGAAGGCAGTATTTTGGCAATTATTTTGCCTTGTTCCCCTTCCCATAAAGTCCTATTAAATGGCTCTTGAATTCTGGTAAAAGAGCCTGCATTTATGGTAGAAATCTAGGCACGATTGGCAAGGGAATGGTGTGGGCAAATGACTACACATCAGGCATGATAGCCTCCCTGCTGTTCCTCCAAATGAGGTGATCTTTTGGTAAACTATTTGGACATGAATTACCATTTAGATTGTCCCCTCCTCCATACTAATCTTTGGCCAGAACACTGGGACGCTACCAAAAAGGAAATATAACCAGCAAATGACATTCTGCTTATCCAGTGAACATGGTGGAGCAGGATGGAGCCCTCTCATACCAACTACAAGGTGAATTGGTTTCAACCACCCTGTAAGGGGTACTATTTGGATGGAGCCTTTGACAGAACCATTGCAGAATCCAGGTGGAGTCTCCTTAGCAACAAATGTACCACAAGTGCTATTCCAACACAACGGAGGGAAAGAGATAGCTACTCTTTAAGTATTAATTTACCTCATCCCAGACTCAAGAAACACACATTTTTATGAAGAAAACTGTTCAAATAGAAACTTCCAACTGAATTTCATATTAGAGCAATTGAAGGTTTATCCTCTCAAGCTCTCCTCCTGTTCTGTGTGATAGTGTTTATTTGATTTCTACTCTCTGTTCGTGAGGGTTGTTTCTACTCATGGGGGCTTGAATCAATTAAAATCACAATAAAGCATGGCAGTAAAGCACAGTTTTTTATAAGTACTTAAAGGCACTGAAGATAGCAAGCCCCAGGTGAAGCATTTTTGTTTCTCTCACACAGTGTGTTTGCAGAAAGGATGAATCATCTGAGAAAAATAGTACATTTTGCTTTAGAACCATTATTCTTTTTCAAACCAACCTGTCTGATTGATCTATAAGCCTGCAATACTTATCTAAGGGTGTGGTCACACCTAAGGTTCAATCCAGCTTCAATTCACGTTCAGAGAGAGAAAACACATCAGCAAAGTGACCAGTAATTTTCTTTCCACATTATCTATCCCAAAGGTGAATTTTCTGAGTTATTTCACCCTAAATTATTTAACCTTTTCCTTTTGCTGATGTATTCTCCCACTCTGAAAGTGGACTAAAGCTGGATTAAACCTTAAGTGTGACCACAGCCTTAGAGACAACGAGCCTTTTCATACATTCACTTCCAAGTTCATGGGGCGATGCAGCACTAACTGCGCTTCCACTGCCCCTCCTGAGGTTCCCTTTGAACCTCTCCAAAGCAGGGGGCTGTGCCTGGCAGCAAGGAATATAGATGGGAGAACCGCTGCACACATGCAGCCACTCCTGAAACAGTAATTGCCCATAATGCACTGTAATCACCCATTGTGAAGAAGAATCACTGGCTCTTTCTGCACTTACCTTTAGTTAGGAGGCCAAGGGCTTTGGGCTTCATAGATCCACGTACTAATGCAAGTTTGTGAGGCCAAGCCCCCTGTTGGAATGCTTTGCCTGCATTAGACGAAGCATGATCCAAACTAGGGAGACTATGTCTGTATCACTGGTAGACATGATCAAATGTGTCTACCTGCATGCCAGAAGATGGAAGGCATGTTCACACCTCTTGGAGGCACCAGAGCTCTGCCTTGAATCCCATGTGAGCTTTGAGGCCAACACTATCATATAGGCAATGGTAATCCAGCCCACACTTTTCCACGGTTGGAATCAGCAGGCAGAAAAACCCTTTGAATCTGAGGACACTAAAGAGGGTTAAGGGAAGCTCACCCAAGAGGATATAGATGATATGTAAGTGTAGGAGTATTCTAGTTGTGTTGCTATTATATTTATTTATCTGTATTTTTATACAATGCTATTACACATATTAGTAGTGAAGGACTACTGATAGCAAAAACAAAAATGAACATCATAATATTATACATTATTATATGATATTGCCAATTTTAAATGCTTTATGCTTGGTTTGGAAACAGGGAAATGAACTTGAAACACTGCCAGAGCTGTCACCTACATATGAAAAATACTGAGACACTGTACGATGGCCAACAACTTGAAACCAGTAAGTCACCTTGGGGTGAGTGGTGTAAAACCTAAATATATATGTTACTAGGGTAACTTCCTGCAAAAAGCTCAAGCAGTGCAAGGCAAGTTAGGAGGCTAAACAAGTAAACATCAATAAGAACAACAACAAAAATCCAATAGAGTACTGCTCAGAATAAAAAGTGCTAACAGGGTCAGTTTTGTTTTCAGTGGGCGCATCCCCATAGGGGCTAAAATCTGGGGTGGATTCAGATTCGGCATTGGGAGTTCTCATTAAGTTCCCCAATACTCTGAATCCACTCCAGATTTTCCAGCCCTGTCTCCATGCCAGTTTTCTTTCCCCAGATTTTCCAGGGAAAATCCAGAGAAAGAACAACCCTGTTTCAACAGAGGTTTTTCCGGCTGACTCAGATTAAAGCCGAGCGAAGGAGGACAGCTGGCAACCGGGTAAGTGAGCGAGGGGGTGCACTGGCTATCCTCCTTCGCTGATCCAACCTTCAGTTCATAACTACACACTGTTCACTGGAATCCAGTAACATCCCAAAGCAATAGGTTATGTAAAATGCTCTACCCACTTATGTTTCTTAGCAGCTGATATGCACAGGCCTTTACTTGTGGCAATATACAACCATTGTGCATTGACACACAATTCATAAGGGACCTATAAAGGGCCTTTCCTGAATTCTGTAATGCAGAAGTTTTGACTTGTGCAAAATAACACTTGGTGGGACCCATATAACAATAAGCAAAGGACTCAAACACCCTGTAATGCTATATTATTTTCACTCCACCAAAGCCAACTGATATAAATTGACATTACCTAAAGAGACAGCAGGCTGGGTTGCTCTGCCATCTTGCTCACAAAGATAGCCCATGGTCCCTCCTTTCAACTTGCAGCAGAAAGCTATGAAGTATGAACTACCTTGCCTGGGGATTTTTATAGTGATTTTATTCTAAACCACCCTATATAGGAGCTATCTGAACAATTTCAGTGAAAATCACTCTCCCGAGTATTGACATTAAATGAGGGAAATCGTAAGTGGCTGTCAACAATAAATGGAAATGGAAATAGCCTCGCCAGATGCAAGAATACGAGGAGATTCCACACTCATCACCCGTCTAACTGCAGTAGAGGGGGCTTCCGCACCTGCCGCCGAGAAACAGATTTAAGAAAATATGTTTCCTAGTGATCTGTCCTCCTGAGGATCCGTCTGAAATAGGGACGGATTCTTAGAGGCCCTGCGCATCCGCACATGTGCAGGGAGGACAGATTCGGCTGGCCAAATCCCCTGGGTGCTGTGTGGAGGCCACAGCACCCATTCCAAAGGGGATCTGGTTTACCGCGCCACCGCCGCCACCCCTGGAGCTGCGGGACTGGAGCATGCAAGTGCCAGTCACCGTGTGTTTCCCCCAGCGTGCGGTGCATGGTGGAAGGGCAGAAGCAGGCTGGTCTGCCTTCTGCCCTTCAGCCTGCTTCTGCCCTTCCCAAGATAGTGGCCGCTGGCACATCCGGCCCTTCGCCTCTCTATGTGTGGAAGCATCCTGCTTCCGAATGGATCAAGGCAAGGGGCCGGATGGAAGACCTCATTTTTGAGGTCTTCCTGGAGGCCGGATCTTCCAGTGGTGAGACCTCATTAAGAACGGGTCTCGCCTGCCAGTGTACGGAAGCTGCTGCCGCGAAGAGTCCCAGATCTGGCTTCCAGTGCAGAAGGTAAGTACTGTATGTGTCTTGTATGTGCCTTACATGTGGTCTTAATGGGGTTTCCGCAGCCAGTACGGAAACACCCAGAGACAACTGCCTAATCACTGTAAAGCAGCCCTGCACCAGCAACTAATCTAACAAGCTCACAGTGTATTTAGCAGCATACCATATTGTGCCCTTACTAAAAAAAGGTATGACATGCCCCCTTTAGTAAAGGCACAAGGTTTGAAGAGGAGTACAATGCACCACTTGTAGGACTATAATTTATTTTACTTCTTTATCTGAAGAAATACATGTTTTGATGTATATTGCCTTCTGTACTAATTTCAGTTTTAAACAAGAAACCAATAGAATACTTCTAGATAATCACTAAATGCAATACATCATTTTTACTTTTTCATTGAAAGTTCTGAAATATGTGTGTCTGGCTATTGTAATTTCCTTTTGCTGAAAGACACTATTGATACTGGGAATATGACCTCTTTTATGATAGCAGATCTTCAGTTAAGAATGTGCCGTTACGTCATTTGCACAGCATGGAAAGAAGAAAAATTAGACTATTCATGGGCAGCAGTCATGGTAAATGAAAGCAGAAATGGAATACACCCAAGCACTAGCCTTAAGACAAAATGTATGGCTTGTGAGTTCAGTCAAAGTCAACTCCAGAAGAGTGTAGTATATTTTCTGTGGAAGCCAAGCAATCCATCCACACAAAGTTTTTGTTTTAGATGCTCAAGAATCATGAGAAAGGAAGCCAATGTGAATTGAAGCCAACAGAGGCAGCTAGGCAAAGGAACTACAGATAATAGATAATTTAGAACCACTAAATTCTGCCATAGTTTGAATTTCAATCTCAGATAAATATATTACACCTAGGCCTGTCCCCAAGCAATAAAAAGTCTGCTAAAAAGCTTCTTTTGCCTCTGTGCGCCCCCCTGCCCAGCTTTTCTCCGAGCTTCCAGTGGCACAAAAGGAGGAAAATCTGCGTGGAAAAGTGCCCTTTAAAGAAGACTACCAGAGCACTTTTTGGAAGCCGCGGGTTTTCCTGGCAGCATTTACCATGGGGACGCTCCATGGCAAAAGGGGCGGGGATTGCCACCTGCACACACAGCCATAAAACCTTCACACACCTCCCAGAACTGCAGCAGCTTCCTTTCCTTTCCCTTTCTAAAGGTCAGAACTTTCAAAGAGCCAGAATTGCAGAGAATTGCAACATTGTTATAAGGTGTGAAGTGGGTGGATTGCTACAGTCACCACTGCTGTACGGGGTGGATTTTGACAGTGATCAGAGTGAAAGTGTTGAAGTGAATGAGCACACGATCGTATGGTTGATGGCTGCAGCCGCTGCCTTTGCTGGCACGGGAAGCCATTTCAGCAGCCAGAGATCTTGTAAATAGCTTAATGAATTGCTTCTGCCCGGTTGCCTTTGCAGGCGGGGAGACAGATGGAGAACTTGTGAATACGGATGGCTATTTTTCCTTTGGACTTGTTGGGGGTTGTCTCGCTAGTTGTGGCTGCAAATATCGCAGTCCCTCCCCGTTCCTGCTGGTACCCTATCAGCAAGAGAGGGGGTGGGGAGAAAAAGATGCAGGCAAAGAAAACACACTTCCGTGGGAATGGTAGGTGCATTTTAAATGCGCATTTTGCCGAGCCTCATGCGGACACTTATTCCGGAATTGAACAGCCCTTTTAAAGTCCGTTGGAATAGAGGGAAATTAGAGGGAAACTAGAGAGGCAAATAAGTTGCTTGGGGATGCAGCCCTACTATATTTTTTGAGGAACAAAAGCTGGGCAATAAGTTACACTGCAAAATCATTAGTTCAAAATATGAACAATCCTTAAATTAATCCTCATGATAAAAGCCTACAAAGCCAAAACAATAACCACATGCTTCCATTATATTCCCAGTTAGGTATGTAAAAATCACTGAAGGAGAACCACATGCATGTACAACACATACGTTTTCACTTCCATTTGAGGAATAACATAAAATTTAAAACACCCCTCACCAAGAAAATAAAAGGACTCTGCATTTGTTTTGAAAAGGCAGATAAAATAATTTTTCAATAGCAAGAGGTTTTAAAACTTTTCTAAAAATATCCAAATACACCTCAGTGAAACCTAATTTCAAACAAAGAAGCCCACAACAGAAGTGCCAAGAGTAACAGCCAGTTCAGTCGTAGGCCTCAGAAACTTCAGCAGTAGGTCCCACTCACACTTTTTCACGACATAAATCCAGAATCTCTTGGTTTACTAGTTACCTTTTGTTTCTGACAAATCAGCACCCCAGATTTCCACTGTTATTCCTTTCCCATGCCTTTTTTCTATCCAAATTTTTTCCTGTCAGATGTATGGTTGCAGCAGGGTCTATTGGGAACAATATGCAAGACACTGTGTCATTACATAAAATATATTATCCAAAGTTCTCATTGCCTTATTTTTCCTTCTCTTTTTTCTCATTTAGCTATTTTATTTATTTATTTTTGCCAGGAATCCATATCCCTTTTTAAATTTTGTAATCCCCCTATGAGAATAATGTTCTTCATATAATATGGTTCTCAGTACTATATGGCAAATAGCAGCACCTTAATTGGATTATTTCTTTTTTAAAGCAGTTATTCCCATGATTCTTTGCATAGTGGCTGTGTTGCCACCCTCCGACCAGCGGCTTATGGTTCCTTTTATTTGTTTATTTATGGCCTGAAGCGTGGTAGGTGTGTTTAGCTTTACTTTCAATGTCTTTCCCCCAGCTGAAAGGCACCCCACTCCTTTCTCCTGCTCCTGCTGTAGCTAGTTGAAACTGTTTCACTGAATGGTGAGGCACCTCCCCCAACTCTAGCAGTTACAGTATCTTTTCCTGCTGCAGGCTTATGAATATGTTAATAATAGGCTTAGTAACTTTCTCTTGTCAAACAAACAATAGGTTTATTGGTTACAGACTTTGTTGAAGACAATAACAAATAGTTGATCCTTCTTCACCTCAGCCTCTCCACTACTGTAGAGACTTTATCAGCTTATTGACCTAAGCTCTCGTATTCTAAGCTTAAGAGGTTTGTTCTCCTCAGGTAAAGGCACGTTTTCCCGTGTACCTTCCTTCCCTGACAAGCCTACATAGACCCCTGGATCTATCTTGGAGCCTCTCCCAGACGCAGGACAGTTATTCACCTAACCTCCTTCGCTGGGTCCCCAAGCATAGAACAACCAACGGTTTTTCTGTTCTTGCTTATATAAGCTCTGGCTCGGCTAGCCTTCACCTGATTGGTCGGCTCCTTCTGAGAGTTCCATCCCCCCTCCCGCTGTTGCTGCAGGAGAAACCTCTTCCCTTTACTTCTCTAACCCGTTGTTTAAAACACTTTGACTCCATATTCACTTGTGTGGATGGTTATGTATTCACAACACTTTCATTATTTCTAGACGGCGCGCCTGCGCAGAACGCCTCCTAAAGGCCGGAGCTGCCAGGAGCAGCCCCGGCCAATCAGGAGGCACACAGGACACAGGCGTGCTGCATCCTGGGTCCCTCCTGCCAGAATCGGGGCGACGCCGAGCAGGGAAGGAGGGGATTTTGGTCGGTCTCCCCTGGGTGAGCTAGGGAGGGGTTTAGGGAAGCTCCCCCTGGCCCCAGAAGTGTCGATCCGCTGCTTCTGGGGCGAGGGTGAGCCGCAGCAGCGGGATCCCCCAGCTCGCCATGCTTGGCTCTGAGGAGCCAAGCATGACGGGCCGGGGGAGGGCCCTGGGTACGAACCGTTCCGCTGTGTGGACGCATCCTAAAAGGATGTGTTTTCACGGTGAAACACCCATTAAGACCACATGAAATGTGGTGTGTAGTTAACACCCATTTAGCACACTTTAGGTACAGATAGGTGCAGACGCACCTCACCGGAAGTGTGCTAAATAGGTCCAAAAATGCGGATGCGTCGTCCTAAAAGTGTGTTAAATGTGGGTCGCTGTGTGGACGCTCCTCACCAGAAGTGTCCGAAACAGCAACGCGTGTGTGGACGCGCGTTTCCAAATATGGTCTTAATGGGTGTTATAGGGCCTGTGCAGAAGCACCCCAAGTCCTTGCAAGTCTCACTGAGTATAGATAGAGCTCCATACATAAAAGTGCATGGACATTGCATATGAGGAAAAGTGACTGAAAACTTCACCCAAGAAGTGATTAATAAGAATAAATACAGTACACGTGTCTGAAAATTGAGCTCAAAGATAATACATTGTTTGCCAATTGTGACTACATGGCTACTTTATGTGACACTGGCAACTCAAGTCTGGAATGCAAATACTGTACAGAAAAACACAGTGGATCAGCAATTAGATGGAGCCTAGCTCAGCTACTGAATTTTAATTAAAATATTCCTACAAGTAACAATAAGACAGTTTTAATTCTTATGCACCCTGGGTATTCAGGTCTGATTTTAGTAATTTCTTATAAAAGAACAGCAAACTGTTCTTTTACCTCATTGTGTTTCATATATAGATAAAGCATTAGTTCTGAGCATGCTATCACAAATAAAATAAGCAGATATTATTTATCAGCAACTCTATACAAACAAAATAAACACTCTCCCTGAGGCCAAATCCTGTACTTTGTGTGTGTGTCGGGGTGGGGGTGGGGAGACATGGAAATAAATCTTTCATTATCTTACAGGAAAAGGTTTTTGTGTGCTTGAGGAGAGGGTCAGTAGACACACTGTAATGAAGAACAAAGATATTTGCTTCTCCAGTTCTTGCATTGTCATTCAAATATGTATATAAATTCTTCCAGCATGTGGCCTTCTCCTTCCATATGATGATCAAAATTGAGTTATCTATGGTAAGAGCTTTTAACGTTTGTATGTATTTATATGGGATTATGCAAGAAACTTCAAAGAATGATTTTATTTATTGGCTAATAGCTACTTTATCCATCTTAATCTCCATTTCTCTCTCCTGTTAAGAAAGTAATTCTTCCTTCTATAAATTAATAATGATAATTGAGGACAGTATTATTTGTCTTTGATATTATTAAGATATCCAAGATAAATGAGCAATAAAGAAGTGCTCTTTTGTTAAAAACCAAGGGTTCCTTCACAGAAAGTAAAAATGCATGCTGTGCAGTGAAGGAACAACATCCTTTTAAAAATTAGGGATGTGTGAGGATTGTGTTTGTAAGGCTTGTGAGGCCCTTGCATCAGCCATGTCCCTTACCCAAGATTTCCTTCCTTACCTCACCTACAACCCCTGAGATCCCTTCCTCAGCTTTTATAGAGTCCAGAGGGGGCAGGACCACACTGCTATGTTGGCATTGCTGTGATGTCATCACAGAGCCTGATGCAGGATCACACCACTACTCACTCCTCAGGAGCTCCTTGGAGGAAAATGGCATACCGAAGTCAGGTGAAATATTAGCTATACTACCAGATTACTTTAGATTACTTAAAAAAAATATTTCTGTGTGCTTTGGGGCTACTTCTGCACTTACCATACCTAGATTGTGATCAAAAGATCTGGATTCACTCTGGATCATTTTGAATCGTGGGCCAGATCAGCGCTCTCTACACTGCTGACACTGATCAATCCCAAGCTTTTTATGCAAGCTTCGCGCCCATTGCTCCCTCCCCAACCCAATGTCTAGGGAAATGGGACTTGGGGACATTTTGCAGGGGTATGTTATGGCGCACCGCTGAATAGTGCCATCCCCCAGACCTCCAAAGGCTAGGAATTTTCACTTTTAGATGGGGGTGGTGGTTGAGGGTGCTTTCTGGGAGTGTGCTCTGTTGCATTGCTGAATAACAACACCCTACCCGCCCCAGTTATATCCAGATCACAGAGGCGTGCTTTCCAGGTGAAGAGTAGGTGATAGAGCAAAACAATTTGAGACAGACAGACCTTTTCACAGACCCAGCAACAGAGATGGGTATTCTTTCCCCCTTCAGATACACCGCTATTTATGATACAGAAATGCCAAAGGAGACTAAATTCTCATCTGCAATGCTTATCAGTACACTATTGTACAAGAATAAGCCTATATCCAAACACTGGAAGGCATCAGTTTGCGAACATCTGAAATAGCATCTTGACAGGCTGCATTATAAGTGCACAGGCCATGCAAAAACTCGTGTATGATACATAGCCTAAATCTGCACATATTTAAAACAGCAGCTCAAAAGTGACTCAGAGGGGATAGCATGTGGATGCTAGTGTTCCCAACCCACCTCTAAACCATATTAAAGGCCAAAGATTGCTCTTTGGAAGTGTGCTTTCTGCCTTTTAATGTGGATTAGGGTAGTAGCATGTGGATACAATGACCAGTAAGCTTTTTGAGTCACTTTTTTTTAACTGTGTGTAGATACAGCCACATATTTGTAAATAACTACATTTTTAAAAAATACAAAGAACTACATGCCTTTCAGTTGATTCTCAGGAGTTTTTGACCTTGCAGTTTACTTTGAAAACTGAAATAACAAGATGAGAAACAATGGATGGTGTTTCACAACTTGGAATTATTGTCTTATTGTTAAATTAGCTTATTGACTGTATAATCCTACAGCTGCCAAGATCAACGACCTATAAAACTATAAAACATTTATTAGAACAGTTCAAGAGAATATGGCTTAGCATAGAAAAGACTGGAAAATTGTGATTGTTGAGAAACTTCACGGCATTTGAAATGTTGGTTAAGAATTAATGTATGCTCCCATTTTCAGAAGTTCAAATCAGTCAAAAAAGGAAAAGGTTTGATCCCTTTACAAATGCCAAATTATGCCACATGAACAAACTAGAGACTGCTCTAGAAAAGCATATTGTTAAAAAAAATTTTTTGGGGCCATTGGAAGGTAGTCTCATTCTTTAGAGAATAGCCATCTCAGAGATCACATACTAGTAGTGTACGCAAAGCTTATGATGGCTAAGAAGAGAGGCAACAGGACTATTAATAAAATAATTTAGAACAGAGATGGTACTGCTTCCTTTTCAACGTTGCTATTTGAGTTAGACTTCTCAGTACTATGCAAGCTCTTTCAGAAGTAATATGCCTCTGTTTGATCTTTTTAGTACATCAGTTTGCAGAGTATATGTTAAAATGCAACTATCCCAGAAAACAAGAGGAAGTAACTGTGTTCTGAGTTTGCATACATCTGTGTCATCAAGGTGTTCTTAAATGGTTGGTGAAAAGTTTTCATAAGATTAGAACTAAATGAGTGATAGGTTCTGATTGGTTTTGCCAAACATCCATCTTCCCACAGTTCATGAACTACCACTGTGTTCTAGAACAGGGTTAACCAATCTGGTGTTGGGCTTCTGTTCCAAATCATTCCCTCCATATGAGCGCATTGGTGTATCTATGTCTATATTGTTTTTTATATTGAGAAGGATCAAAACATTTTGCAGTCACTGGAAGTGGCCTGAGTCTTAGGGGGGAAAAACCCTTTGTGACACCTCGTATTGTTGAACAGAGTTTCCAGTACTCTACACCTCAAGAAAAGCTTGAGGTCTGCACACACCTGACTGCAGGAGAAAAAAAGAGAAGAAACATCTCCTCCTAATAGGTTCCATAAATTATTAACTTTAGAATGTAAGGCTAAGGCTGCTTTCAGGCAGGGCGAATACAAAGCCATTATGGCACTGCTGTGGTGGAGTCACTTCATTATAGGCAATCCTATCATAGCCCCACTTTTTCACCCACCAAAAGTGCTTTTAATTGTTTCTAGAAAATCCAGTGTTGGTCATGGGTTTTCCAGCAGTAGTGCTTTTTAGAGTAGCCACTTACCTTTTTGGATGGACCAGTGATCGTAGCTCCATCCAGCATGCATGTGTGCAGGCTGAAACAGCTGACCACAAATGGCTGGAAATGATGATGTGCCCTTCCAGGAATTTCATGGTAGCCAAATTGCCTGGATTGCAGATCACCAAAACATGCAAAGATGTCTATGTAGGAAACAATAATAACAAGAGAGCAATACCTCACATTATTGCTCTCTTGCACTATCTTTGCTTGCCATCTAAATGCAGCTTAAACCTCTACTATGTAGCAGAGGGAGCTTGCGTGAGACCAGGGGTGTTTCTCTACTTGCTTTCCTGTCTGTTGGACAAGAAAGGTGCATTACAGACTAACCTTGACTAGTGCTTGTGAGCACTAGTCCACAATACCCCAAGTCCACGTGCAGTCGGTCACTTACCTGGGCTTAATCATGCATCCAGTCCTCTGCAGGGCTCTGCTATCTTGGTTCCGGTGTCCTATGTGACCGTGCATGTGCCAGCGCCATCACTACAGAGATGCTGACGCTCTGCACAAGCGCAGTTGCATCAAGGGTCATCTGAGGCCTCAGAGCGCTTGCATGGAACCTCAGATGACTTCCTTGACTGGAAAAATACAGATAGCTGCTGCTGGATGCTAAAGGTAAGGGACTGGTTGGGGTTGGAGAGGGTTGATATGCTTGTGGTGCATAATTTTGTGCATCACAGCTTGTATGCAATTAGGCAATCTCTGGGCAGGCAGGGGGCATTTGTATTCTGTAAACACCTCCGGCAAGTGCAGATGCACCTGTCTAAAGGTTGACTAAATGCATACTACGGGTGAAAGTTTGAATTCACCTCAGTTTTCATTATTTTCAATAGAGTACACCTGCCCTGAAGGCCTGATTAAGGTGCCTTCTTTACTGCTTAATGGAAAAACACCCCAAATGAATGTGAATCTTAAAAACAGTAGAAATATATTCATGTATTTTCCATTGCAGCAAAGAACAATCCAATTTATTACAAAATAAATAAAAGGATTTGGCTATTTTGGCTCCTTGGAAAAAAGTTAAGGGGAAACTGAAACCAGCATTATCTTCTCTTACACATCAGCAATAAAATAATATTCATGCCACCTAGCTTCCAGTCTGAGGAAGAAAATACTTACCATAATTCATCAGAATGACACTATGGAAACTTGCAACATGCATGTTATGTATTAGAAAGAAAATTTCAGCTTGCTAGAAGTGAAATAAAGACCAAAAGGTCAAACAGTTGTTGGTGAGGTGAGGGTTTTGTTTTAAAATTGTGAGTGGCCACGAGCCTTTCAGATAACAAATACTTTGAAAACAGTGCAGCGCAAGAAGGATTATTAAAGATTCTGTTTAGGATTATTCAAGATTGAATTTATGCTGAAAACTAGCAAAATTATAAATTGTGGTAGAAAATTATCTCAGAGGAGTCGTTTTAGGTTTTTATTACTAGAAGATAATAAAGTGGCATCCATTGTATTCTTTCTTGCTTTTTACAATCTATCTTTTCCTACAGTTTATATTCTTCATCCTTCCTGGATTTTCTGAAACCTTTCATGGTGTCTTCAGATGGCTTCCTTGCAAGAAACAGAGGCAACAGCATCTCTTCCCAGGAGAGCGAAGGGCAAAGCACAAGAGTCATGTTGCTAGAAACTTCATTTTGATATCAGTGAATGGTTTATTGGTCTGTTGTGGATTGAAGTTGGGTACAAGCAGGCCCCTCATGAAACGTCCCATTCTCGGAAGTTTCTGGCCAGTGCCTTTTTAACTGGGTATCCAATTTCAGAGCTTCTTCCAGCAGCCCAGTGAAATGGCACTGGGCTTATGTGCCCAGTAGGTTGGTCCAGCACCAGAGTCTAATGCTGGGGAACATGTGCCTTCTGGCACCTTATCCATATGGACATGGTTTTCTATGAGAGGCACTGTTTCCGAGTGGTCTGGTTTGTAATATCTACATGGCATTCCTCAAGGGGTTCATGTGGAAACAGCTTACGTTTTCTTTTATCCCTGCTGGGTCCGTTGTATCTCTACCACGTGCCAACGCCATGCTTGACAGGGTCTTTTGACACATAAGGAGGCATCAACTCTGTCTTGGCTGCAGCAGAGGCAGTCGTGCCAGACTATCAATCATCTAACCAGTAGACTGGGACTGCCTCAGTAGTGGCTTGTTCTCCCACTCCTCCCAGTTGTCAAGATCACAATGGTAAGGGAAAGTCTCCTTTGCTCAGATCTGGCTCCAAAGTTGGAAGAAGATGCTTCAGACAAAGCGCTTTTTCCAGTTGTTTGTACCATGATCAAGTGGCATAGGAAGCACTGTACAGACTGTTTGCCCTACTGTACACACTGTAGATGCTCCTGAATGACCAGTAATTTTTCCCAATAGATACATCTAATACTAGCCTGGATGGCTTTAAGACGAGTTGGACAAATTCATGGATGACAGGTGTACTACTAAAATAGACACATAGGTACTGCCTCTGGGTTGATGGAAAAGGCAGGATACTGTAAAAAGACACTGTCAAAGAGTCAAGAACAGCTAAGGGTTTAGCTTGTGTCTTCTGCTTGAAAATGCCCAGGAGCAAATGTGGGCCACTTTGCAAGAAAGTATCCTGGACTAAATTGGCTTTGAACTGAATCAGCAGGGCTTTTGCTCTTATGTTTGCTTAACATTTAAAGGGATCAAGGCTAATCTGAACAGTATTCCTAGGCTTTCCACTTGTTCCTGTTCTCAGCTGCCTTCATTTCTGCAGTAGAATTTTCAGAGAGTCATTTTTTTAGTTGCCCTTATTAAATGATCGGCAGCCCGTGCTGATCCAGTCTAACTGTAGATCTGTCAGTTGATTCTGATCTAACTTCTGTCTGGATGTTGTTCAAGCAAGCAGATAATAACAGCAAACACATCTTATTATTACCATGCTTTATCATGAACAGCCAGAAAGTTGAGCTCCTTCCTTACTATAAACCAATTGAGCAGCCAACCTGAAAGTATTTTGCTACAAGTTTTATATGGCAAATAATTGTACTGTGGAATATATATTGGTTATAGTTTCTTGAAGTTTCACTCAGAGAAATTAAATAGATTCAGAAATGGTGTCAGATCTAGTCTGTGGCTGATTTCTTTCACAACATCTTGACACATCAAGATAAATGCGACTGGAATGAAGAGAAAAACACAATCTTTCATACAGGAAATGTTTTCTGCCTTCTCACTTGGCAGTCCTCAAATAAAAATATAGAATATAACAGTGAGATTAACAATGAGATTGGTGTAAATATTTTTTCTTGCTTTCCTCCCATTTCACTAGAGCTGTGCAATTTTTTAAAAAAGAAAAAATGTTGACAAATGTAGAAATACCTGATATTTATAAATAACAGAGGGATTTGCAGGTGATCAATAGAATGGCTAATGGAAATATTGTTGAAATGTACCTCAGTCAATATAAGCATTGGGCACACTACTTAACATGAATATGTGCATTGGATGAGAATAGAGGAGAGGCTTTGCCTGTTGCTAAAGATTCTTAGATTTTATGGGGTGTTCAGTAACATGCATAATGAGAATATAATCCAGTGAGTAGATGCAGGGTGCTTCCACACAGACCGTTAAAACACATATAGACACACATACAAGACACACTAAAGACACATAAGAACTTACTTTCTGCACAGGAGGCCGGATCCAGGACTCTTCCTGGCGGCCACTTCTGCACAAGACTCGACCCTAATCGGGCCTTGCCACCGAAGAATCCGTTCTTTGCGAAGACCTCGAAAATTAGGTCTTCAATCTGTCCCTTTGCCTTGATCCGGTCGGAAGCAGGATGCTTCCGCACATGGGCAGGTGAAGGGACGGATGTTGCTGTGGCCGCCCTCTTGGGGAGGGTGGAAGCAGGCCGGTTTGCCTCCTTCTGCCCTCCCCCGTGTGCCTCGCGCTGATGGAAACACATGGTGACTGGCAGCTGCCTTCTCCAGCCCCGTGGCTCCGGGGGCATCGGCAATCCAGCTTCCGCGCACGTGTGCAGATGCACAAGAGCCATTCGGATCTGTCCAAAATAGGGACGGATCTTAGGGAGGTCTCTGAGAAACGGCTCTTCTTAGAGCCGTTTCTTGGCGGCAAATGCGGAAGCACCCAAAGCCACAAGAACAGAACATTACCAAATTGCTTAAAGATATCCTCACTGTGAAATGTTTATAACTGAAGCATGTCAAGCTAGTGAGATTCTAAATCAGCAGAGAAGGCCCGTGCTTTATTTTTGCAACATGGTATATCTCAAGAATCAATTAGATTTAAGTTCAACTTCCATTGTCATGTCACATCCCTTGTCCTGTTCATAGCTGATGAAATGGAAGGCACAATGCCATCTTGGTCTGTTTAGAGCTAGTAAGAAAGGCACTGAAAAAGATCCCAAGTCGCGAGTATAATGCTTCTGACATACTATCTGAATATTTGAATGAGCCCTTTTTGCATTTACCTTTAGATCCTGATTTAAGAGGTTCTGGTCCTGATCACGGGCTTCCTCATCCTCATGTTAACATGGATCAAGGAGCTTTCCCCACTAGTCTGGCTCCTTCTGCACAAGACAGAGATTAAGAGGCCCTTAATTCAGATCTATTGTAGCCACATTTAAGCAGGACTACAAGTAGACTAATGGCCTTGTTCCAGATCACAGGAAGGATGCAGATGGCATGCCTCTGTAATCTGGAACTACTGGGGGCTGCTTTTCAGTGTGCTGCCACATAAAACCACCCCAGGCTCCAAGGCTAGGTATAATGGTGGTATGGGGCATCTGTGAAGCTTATGTGAACTTCACAGCCACAGGGAGGCATGAGCTGGATCGGCACCATTAGCACAGATGGTGCTGATCTGACCCATGTCTCCACAAGATCTAGGATAGTGGCGTTAGTTATCCCAGATCCATCAATCCCTATCGACCAAAAAAGGTAAGTGCAAAAAAGGCCATGTATACAATGTGTTACGTTTGAAGTTGACACTTATTTTTCCAAAGGCCAATTTGCTCTTGGTCTCTTAGTTTATAATAAGTTAACATCTGGGCAGGTACATCTGAACTTGCAGGAGGCATTTATAGCCTACAGACACCCCCTGCCTGCCCAGAGGTTGACTATAAACTAGCTGTGGTGCACAAGCAACCCAACCCTTACTAGACCTGACCAAAAGTTTACCTGTTGTGTTCATATGGTGACCATCTGTGCTATTTCTGGTGCAAGGGGTCATCTGAGGTGCCACACAAGTGTGCTGGCACCTCAGATGACCCCTGACATGACTGTGTGTGCACAGAGCATCATCATCACTGTGATGACAGCGATGGTGCACATGCTGTCGAGCTGGGTGCTGTGACCAAACTGGCAGTGCTGTGCGGAGGATCAGAGGTGCGACTGGTCCCAGGTAAGTGATTGCATGGGGCTTAGGCTACCGTGTACTAGCATTCGCAAGTGCAAACACTAGTAACATTTGTTTCCAAAGCACCTTTCCCATCCAAGTGCAGAAACATCCATAGTCTTAAATTTGATAAATTGTTTCTAATTTAGGGAATTTTACTGTATTTTATCATATTACGTCGTTATAATATAAATTTAAAGCATGAGCTGATAATCATGTATCAGGGATGGGCCATCTTACAAGCTCTTTAAAACTAGAATGCTGCGGAGGAATTTCATTCTGTTGCCAGGTAGGGAACAAAATCAAGATTTGTTACTTAATCCATATCATTTGGATAATCTGAGGCCGATTCACACTTCAGCCCATAGTTTACAATTAATCAACATCTAGGCAGGTGCACCTGCACTTACAGGAGGCACTTACAGCCTACAAGTGTCCCCTGCCTGGCCAGATGTTGACTAATTGAAAAGTAGCTGTATTGCACAACAAGCTACCTAACCTTTACTCCATGTGACTGGGAACCTACCTGAAGCATATAGCCAGCAAGCATCTGCACTTCTTCTGGCTGGGGAGGTATCTGACCTGCCTCACAAGGACATTGGCAGCTCACATGACTCCTTGATGTGACTGCACTTATGCAAAGTGTCAGTGTTGTCATACCAATGGCGATGGCATATTCACAATCATGCATGGCGCCACACTTAAGATCGCAATGACCAGGAGTGGATCTCAGGCTGCACAACTGATTGTGCAGGCCCCCCTGGAGTAAAGCATATCCAGTTACATTTTATTCTGGTTTATCCATGTTTTCTTCTGGATTATCCAAACAACGTGCATTAAGTAAGTGCCATCTAGATGAAGCTTAAGTGCCGCGTGGAGCCCTAAAACGCAACCCATATGTCTCCTGTGTTTCAGATCAGAGCTGCTGATTCCTCTGGCAGTACTGATCCAGATTAAGGACTTCCTTAATCAGGAGCAGGCTCTGTCAAACTAAACCATATCATTGGGAGTGTGGGCCTCTTAGATCTGCATTAATATGAACATTGGAGGCCTACATTTGAACAAAACTGGCCCATAATCCAGATTAAGGGCCAATGCCAAAAGGTCCGTTGTATGCAGCTAAGCAATCAAAAGACTGAATATTATGCATGCGAACCCCTGCTCTGTACATGTGATGAAGAAGCATCCTATTTGTATTCTCCTCTCCTAATTTTCACGGTCGCTGCAAATGCTGCTGCAAGGAGGTATGTATATATATATGTCTGGGAACCAAGCTCATCTTCTCACAGAATAGTTCATTTAAGATTTGTATAGCTGTTTTTTTATGCTTCAGGTATGCTGAAGTTTCTTGACTGAAATACCCATTCATGTCCAGTTTTAACACCTAGCACAGGGGTTACATGAGCACTGAAGTTTGTCCATCCATATCAAAGAACCTATACCTTTTAATGATGATGATACATAATATCAGGCCCAGAGTCTCTGTTTAGCATTCAGGAGACTGATTTGTCTTTCAAAGGTTTTGGCAAGCTTTTCCTTTTCAAATTAATTTGTGTGTTAATCCCTTGCAAAAAAAAAAATCAATTTGAATCCAAAAGCTCATTAGTTTGAATATATATTTTTAATTGAAGAATGGTTATTCTAGCTTTTTAACGCTAGTGGATTTTTTTCAAATTTACCAAACATTTGGGTAGAAGAATAACAATTAATTTGAGGTTGTTGTTATTTGTTGTTGTGATTTTTTATTTTCCTTTTCTCATCAGAAACCAATTAATTTTTTATTCTTGTCCTTAATTTCTTAAGGATATTCCCATGATAAAAAGCTTGCATATCTTGGGTGCATTTGAATAGTAAGCCACTTTCACTTTAGCTTTATAGCTTAGATCCTAAGATAAGTAAAAAGAAGTTAATTGAATATTCTTGTTGTTTCTTTACCACTGCAGTGGCCTGTATTTCCCATAGAACCTTTCTCCTGAGCAACATGAAGTTGAGAACCTAGGGAAACTCAGAGTGTGTAAAAGAGTTGGGTAAAAGATTCCCCTGATTTCAGTTCATTCTTCTCTTGCAGAACAGCCTTGCCATCCCATATTACTCAGGAAGACTTCCCATTCCTACAGTTAATTTAGAGCCCCCTGAGCCCCCTGCCCTTTTCTGATATTCTAGAATAGTATGAAAATTGTTTGGCATTCCCATAAAGTTACACACCAATTATAACTTGTTTTTATATTATTGACTCAATCCTGTTTGGAGTCTTAGTTACATTTCCTATGCTAGCCTATCACCATCCAGTAGTGTATTGTAGTTGAAATCACACAATAAAATTATACCATATCTCTACAAATATTAGTTTCCGCAGTGTATTATGAATAAAGTTCTTTTGAATCTTAATTTGGTACATACAGGACAGCTACTGTTATATTTTTTCCAGCACAGTTACCATTTACAAAGAAAGACTTAACAATTTTTATCTTTCATCACACATTTTTATCTGAAAGGCACTATGCTGTGCAAATATCAAGAGAACTCCTCTACACTTTGATGGCACTGAGGTGATGATTTGTTGACAGAAATGATTTCCTCTAAATATTTTAATCAAAGGTTTCTAGCCTTATGTATTTCTCTCGCAATCCTAAAATACTGTCAACTCTATGGGTGCTTCCGCATTTACCTTAGTAAATCTGGATCTACCTCTTCCAGATTTAGTAAATCTGGTTTATCTGCAGATTTAGTAAATCCGGTTTAAATGCATGGTAGATCTGGATTTTCAGAGGTAGATCTGTATCTAATAGATACAAATCTACCCCCCCCCCCCATCCTTCCACACACGCGGCGGAAGGACGACTTAGATCCGGATCTGAGGTGGGTGCTGTGTGCCGCTTCTGGAGCCTGATTGGCCTGCACAGAGAGCCTCCTGATGGCCAGCGCTGCCAGAAGCAGCCCTGGCCAAACAGGAGGCATGCAGGACACAAGTGCGCAGCCTCCTGGGACCCTGCGGCCAGAATTGGAGCAACACCAAAGAGGTAAGGAGGGGATTGCTCGGGCTCTCCCCTGGGGGGGGGTGGCTAGGGAGGGCTTTGGAGAAGCTCCCCCTGGCTCCAGAAGCGGCGACAGCGGAGACCTCCAGCTCGCCATGCTTGGCTCTGGCGGAGCCAATCATGGCGGGCCGGGGGAGGGCTCCAGGCCCCGGGTAGGTACGGTTTTGCCGTTCGGACGCATCCTAAACGTTTTCACAGTGAAGCACCCATTATGTAGTCTTTTTTTAACACCAATTAAGCACACATTTGAGACAGATACGTGCGGATGTGGATGCCCCTATCTGTCTCTAATGAGTACCACTGTGCGGATGCGGTCCACCCATTCCATTCTTAATGGGTGCCGCTGTGCGGACACGGTTTCCCACATATGTGCTTAATGGGTGTTACTGTGTGGATGCTCCGTACTAAAAGCTTAAAAAGGTGCCACTGTGCGGCTGCGTGCTTCCACATGTGTCCTTAATGGGTGTTTAAGCGCATGGGCGGAAGCACCCTAAGGCTACTGTGCTGCCTTCTTTGGGCCTGTTTGCACTTGCCCGTATTCTGGAATATATCTCAGGATAGAAATCTGTTGTTTGTTTGCTCGTGCAGACTCTGGCAGGCCTTCCTTGGGGCCTATAGTAGCAGGCAGTAGCACAAGGACAGTAGGCCTCTGTTCCAAGTTATATTCCAGAAAAAAGCCACATGCAAAAAGGCCCTTGCATATCTTACAGATTGGCACGTTGTCTCTTGGGTTCAGACAACTCACACTGGGTTTTATCTCTACTGCTTGGTCAAACGAAAAAATCCTGGCCACTAGGTGGCGCTTGTCCTTCCCTTAGACCAATGGTTCTCAACCTGTGGGTCAGGACCCCTTTGGGGGTCCAACTACCCTTTCAGAGAGGTTGCAACGAGTCTCCTGCAGCCCCTTCCTCTCCCCTCCCAGCTGCCCCACCCCCATGGTTGGGGGTCTCCACAACATGAGGAACTGCATTAAGGGATCGCAGCATTAGGAAGTTTGAGAACTGCTGCCTTAGACCTTGCTGAGAGCTGTCATCCCCAGTCTGTCAAGGAGCCTCCAAAACAGCATCAGCCGAGTTCAACCTGCCAAGGAAACAAAACAAGAAACACAAACAACAAACAATAGGTTGAGTCGTGAGTCGTCTGAACCCAAGAGAATGAACACTCACGTAAGTAGACAATGTTCCATTCTCCCTGGGTTCAGAGTCCTCATGCTGGGATGTACCAAAGCCCAATATGAAGCATAGGGAGGGGAAATACAAAGCTGAGAGAGTCTGGAACACTCCTACCATGTGGTAAATGACGTGCTGGAGCACTCTTCTTCCAAACGCCGCATCAGTGGATCTGTATTGGTCAAGACAGTAGTGTTTGGTGAAACTAAGAGGGGTTGACCAGGCTGCCGCCTTGCAGATTTCTACCAATGGAGCGTTGAGAGCCAGGGCTGCCGATGTCGCTGCAGACCTTGTCAAATGCACTTTGATACCCTTGACTTGGTACGCTAAGGTTATGCAGGCCCTCAACCAACCTGCAATAGCCCTTGTGTTGGCCTTCTTGCCCATATTGGAGGGGTAAAAACCAATGATAAAAAAGGATTGCCCTTTGGACATCCAAAGTCTGCCACCTTCTTTCCGGATCATGCTTGGAGAGAAGGAGCCCCTTTACACGGCCCATCACTACCGCCCACATTATGCACAATGAGTAGAGGGTAACAACCCTGTCTGCTGAAGCTTCAGGAAGAACCTTGCCAGTTTTCTCTACCACAGACACCTTAGACTGCTTCTTGTTCCTCCTCTTTTGGGGGGACTCATCAGAAGATGAAGAAGAAAAGCGAGAGCAAGAGGATTGCCTTTTGTGCTTCTTCCTGGACTTTTTTGAAGCTTGGCACTACATGCCCATGGCCTTCAGGGACATAAGGAGATCCGCCATGATGGATTCCTTCAGCGAAGTTGCCAGGCCCACAATATCCGGTATAACTTGGGCAGGGAATGGAACATAAATAATCTGCAACCCCGAAGTCCCTGGCAAAACCTCAACTGCTGAGGATGGCGATGGATTGTGTTTGGATGGGGCCTGGCTGCCAAGAGAAACCATACTTGTCTGGGACTGAGTGAAGGCCTGAGTCTCTTTCTGCACTGCCACATAGTCCCTGAGGCAGGAATATTCTTCTTTGTCTTGGATGGCCCTGCTTTTACTTGGGGCAGCTTTGGAATCTCCAGCACTGACTGTGAAGTCCCAGCCTCAGAAACAGCCTTCAGCTCAGATGTATTCTCAATCTGAGGAAACAGGAGAGGGAAACACACAATCAGACCCCACAACCAGAGGCCCCACAATTAAATATAAGGGAGGTCTATAAGGCAGCAATCACAAGCCAGAGGGTCCCAGGCTGAATAATAAAGGCCACAGGCCACATAGGGCAAGGCCGTGCTGCAGCAGCTCCTGAGGCCCACTAAAATGGCGGGTGTGACTAAAGCAGGCATGGCGCAACAAAAAACGGTGGGCGACAGGTGTCGGCCCGCATTTTTGCATCGTCCATTAGCCTGTAGCCCCAAGGTAAACCCCCTCAGTAGGAGTAGCCCATGGAAGAGGTCCCAAAGACCTCAAAGGTTTGGGGCAGCTCGCAAATGGAACCCTAAAAGCCTTGAGTGGCTCAGGCTGCAGCCTCTGTTGCCTCAATAAGACCAAGAAGGGAGGGAGGGAAGAAGCTGCCAGCCGATCCTTCTCACATACATCGGGAGCATGTTAGGGCTAGAAGGGGGGGGGAAGAGCACCAACAGGAGATCTGAGGCTTGTGCCCCTCGCACCAAGAGCACTTTAGGGCTAGAAGGAGAAGGGAAAGCATCCCCCATTCTGCCAGTCCAACAGGGGATTCGAGGTGTGTGCCCCTCAGAAAATTTCCAAGGCAGGATGGGACCTCAAACCAAAAGTCCAATCCGCCAGCCGTGGCTAGGATAGCAAGCGGGCTGCAACTAATAAAATGGTATTTAACAAAGAAAAATGCAAGGTTCTGCACCTGGGCAAGAAAAATGAAAAAAGCACATATACAATGGGAGGAATTTGGCTGAGCAGCAGCACATGTGAAAAAGACTTGGGTGTCCTGGTAGATCATCAACTGAACATGAGTCAACAGTGCGAGGCAGCTGCAAAAAAGGCAAACGCAATCCTGGGGTGTATTAGGAGAAGCATAGAGTCCAGATCACGTGAAGTTATTATCCCCCTCTACTCTACCTTGGTCAGACCTCAGGCATTTCCGCACTGCAACGCGTTCCAAACGGAACGCGTTCAGGCGGAAAGCTTAAGACAGCTCCGGGCGCTTTCCCCGTTCACACACAGACGCGCCAGAACGCGTGTAAACGCGTTCCGGAGCGTCTGTGTGCGAATGCTCAAAGCGCCGGGAGCTGTCTTAGCCGGCAAATGCCGGCCAGGGGCGCGGAGACAGCCGCGGAGGCAGATCGACAATCAGCTGATTGTCAAACAGCTGATTGTCGAAGCCTTGCCGGCGTCGGAGGCGGCCGCAGCTGTTCGGGAGACAGAAGCAGGCGCGAACGCTTCTCCTCCCGAACGCCTGCGGGCGGCTCGTCCGCGTTGGAACGCATGTAGAGCACTTTAAAGTGCTCTACATTTCGAACGCGGAAAAGACAGCTGCGGACACGTCGGAGCGCAAGCCGCGCTCGGGCAATGCGGATGACGTGTCCGCAGCTGTCTTTTTCGCGTTCCGTTCAGCCCCGTGCGAAAACGTCTTATATCTGGAGTACTGTGTCCAGTTCTGGTCACCCCAGTTTAAAAAAGACGCTGACAAGCTGGAGCAGGTTCAAAGGAGAGCTACCAAGATGGTGAATGGTCTGCAAACCATGTCCTATGAGGAACGGCTTAAGGAACTAGGAATGTTTAGTCTACCAAAAAGAAGACTGAGAGGAGACATGATAGCTGTCTACAAATACCTCAAGGGTTGTCACAGGGCAGAGGGATCAGCCCTGTTCTCACTCTCTCAAGGAAGGACTAGAAACAATGGGGTGAAACTGCAGGGGAAAAGATTTAGTTTAGATGTTAGGAAAAAATTTCTAACAGTAAGAGTGATCAACCAGTGGAACAGGCTGCCACGGGAGGTGGTTGGTTCCCCTTCGATGGAGGTCTTCAAGCAGAGACTGGACGGCCATCTGTCTGAGATGGTTTAGGAGATCCTGCCTTGAGCAGGGGGTTGGACTCGATGACCCAGGAGGTCCCCTCCAACTCTACCATTCTATGATTCTATGATTCTATGGAGGCAGGATGCCTATGCAGGCATCATGCTCCCTCAGTGCCTTCCAAGGCCTGTACATTCTTAAGGTAAGGGGCAGAAATGGCCTCAGTTTCCACATTAAGCACAGGGAGAGACCCCCTTGATGATAATAGTGGGGAAAACCAATGTTTCCGGTTATTTCAGGATAAAGAGCCTGGGAAAAGGCTTCAGTAAGTATGGCTGTTGTCATGAGAGGCTACAAAGCCTGTGCTGGTCTTCAGAGTCAGCTACGGAGCCTGTACAAGACTCCGTAGCTGCAAGCGGCAGGGTGACACCAGCACAGCCTGTGTGTGCACTTCCTCTCCTCCTAGCCCGCCCCTGGACCACATTGGAAGGTAAGGCATGCAGACGGGCATCCACTAATGGGGTCTTTATGCCTGAAGACCCCATTGTGGACACCTTTAATCGGGTCCTCAGAAAATCTGGATTTAAGGGCCTGAAGGATCCATAAAATCAGGATTTGCCCTGACCTCATAGGGACAGGGCCTTGCAGATGGGGCCTTCAATGGGCTCCAGGTGGGGAAAGGGCCTTCCCAAATGGTACCAATCAGGTACCAATTGGGTTCTTAATGGGCTCTTAAAAGGGTTCTTACCTCTAGTGGAAAAGCACGCTTTGGCTTACACGACAAAAACCTGAGGCCTTTTCACACTACAGTCAAACGACTGTAGTGCACGAAGGCTAGGCCACTCGGGGATGCATTCCCCATTCACACCGAGGTAGGTAAGGAACATATGGGAACGTGTTCCTAACTCCCTAGGTGCAAATGTGGAATCTGCCCCCACGTGGCCTAGCCCAAAAAGGCCATGGCAGGGGCAGGATATCCCTCCCAGGCCTGCCCCCATTCGGTCAGTTTTGACCCAGGGGCAGACATGTCTGTCTCGTCCCTTCCCCGGGTTCCTGCAGCTCTCATTGCCCAGTTACCTGCATTTGCGCAGAGTGTCTGTGCCAGTTTGAACCTGGTGACAAAGAGGTAAGTAGTGTGTGTGCACATCCCTGGGTAGGCCACGACCCTGGGGGGGGGGTGGTGCCTGGGGGTTCCTGTGGGCTCTAGGTGACCTGATCACGTCACCTAGAGCATGCAGGAACCTGGGGAAGGGTTGAGACAGTCCTGCCTGCCCCTGGGTCAAACCTGACCCAATGGCAGCAGGTGGGGTCAGGACCTGCAGCTGTTCGCGACGGAGTGTGCAAATACTCTCTATCTTGAACAGCTGTGGGATGTCCGAGAACGGCCAGGAATGGGTATAGGGCACGATTTTATGCTCTACACCCGGAAAGCGTGTAGGACGCCCTGGGTCAGGCTGGGGCGGTTCCAAATGGAACCACCAGCCCAGGAGAGCAAATGCTCTGTCCCAGGACATCCTACACATGTTCAAGAGGCCCTCATGCGAATAGGCCTCTGATTTGGCTGTTTTGAGAACACTGCTGTGGAACAGGAGCTTGAAGAAGAGCTAACTTGCATTGGGGAAAAATAACCAGTGAAAAGAAAAGCATCTATTTCATTAATGTTGTGCCAAAACCTGTTGTTTTTGCTCTTCTCAAATCAGTTGTTTTTGTTCTTCTGCTCTAAAAGAGACTTGTGCTTTTCTGCTTCAAACATAGCTCTGTTTAGAATTTCTTTAAAATTTTATTGAGAGCCCAAGCTTTCTTGCTTTCGCTTTTTGTGAAACAGACAAGTCAGAACTGTATTTCTGTTTAGTAGTTTCCTCATAAGCCATAAAATGGAGATTAATTAATTAATTAACTTGTATGCTTACATTCTATAGGCTTCAAAATGATTTGAAGCAGCCAATAAAATGCTTACTCATAGACAGCACTATAAAATAAGTGAATATTCTATCTGAGTCTGCCTTCTTTTAAAACAGAACAAAACAAAACAAAACAAAACAAAACACAGTGCAGGGAAAATATATGGATGTACAACATGAAAGCAAGGAAGAGTAGAAAACATCAAATCATTCATTGTGGTAGGAGACCTTTCTGCAATTCCTGGTGTGGAACACCAGTAATAGCACTAAGGAACTCCCATACACAAGTTACTGCAGAATATTAAGGCCTTTTTGCACTATAGGCTGTAGTGCAGTAAGGCTAGGACACGTGGGGAGGCATTCCCCATTCACACCTAGGCAAGTAAGGAATGCGTGGGCACCTGCCTACATGCGAAAGGAGAATCCATCCCTGTGTGGCCTAGCCCGAAAAGGCTAGTGTGGGAGCAGGATGCCCCTCCCAGGCCAGCCCCCACTGTGTCAAATTCGACCCAGGGGTGGACAGGCCTATTGCATGCTTTCCCTGAGTAACTAGCCAATCAGAGACGGTAGTGTGCACAGACACACAGCGCTCCAGCCACTTTGGAACCTGGCGAGTACAAGGTAAGTGCCCTGCACACGCACGCCTCCCCGCATAGGCCCGTGCCCAGGGGGATGCCCGGGGGGGGGGGGGTTTCCTGTGGGCTCTAGGGGACCCGGTCCAGTCTCCTAGGGCCCACGAGAACTGGGGAAGGAATGGGGCAGGCCTGTGCAATGGGGCAGCCAGAGGCAAGGCCCACAGCTGTCAGGGAGGAAGCGTGCAAATGCTCTCCCTCCCCAACAGCTGTGGGATGGGCCGGGATGGCTGGGAACATCTTGGCCCAGGCGTAGAGCACGATTTTGTGCTCTACACCCGGAATGCGAGTGAGCGCCCTGGGACAGGCTGGGGCAGTTCCCAGGGTGTCCTACACGTGTTCCATAGGCCCTTGTGCAAAAAGGCCTCTGGAGTCCACACCCACAACTAGTATACTCAGTCTGCACAGGATGGAGTGTGATGATTTGAGGGCCCTGACCTGAATCATTGGTAGACTTTAGTATCAGATCTGCTGACATACTAGTGGGGCCTAATAAGAACATAAGAACATAAGAGAGGCCCTGCTGGATCAGGCCACAGCCCATCTAGTCCAGCATCCTGTCGTACACAATGGCCCGCCAAATGCTCATGGCATCTCAAACAGAGAAAAGGACAAACCTTTTTCTGCTCTTGAATCCCAGCAAATGGCATTAGAATCATCCTGCTTCCACACACACACACCCAGCCTGAAAGATGATTCTAGTAGCCATTGATACATCTGTCATCCATAAATTTGTCTAACCCTACCTTGAAGCGATCTAGACTGGTAGCTATCACCACCTCTTCCAGCAGCACATTCCATCAACCGATGACTCTTTGGGTGAAGAAATACTTCCCCTTGTCGGATCCAACACTCCTACCCATCAGCTTCATAGGGTGCCCCCTGGTTCTAGTGTTGTGTGATAGAGGAAAGAAATTTCCTCTATCCACCTATTCTATACCATGCATAATTTTATATACTTCAATCAGGTCCCCTCTTAAACACCATCTCTCCAGACTGAAGAGGCCTAGACTTTGCAGCCTGATTTCGTAAGGGAGGTGTTCCAGACCCTTAATCATTCTGGTTGCCCTTTTCTGCACCTTCTCTAGTTCCACAATATCCTTTGTGGTGACCAGAACTGTACACAATATTCCAAATGTGGCCTCACCATAGATTTATAAAGAGGCAAAATGACACTTTCTGACTTATTTTCTATTCCCTTCCTAATTATTCCCAGCATTAATCTGGAACAAAGAGGCATTCAGAAGGTGAAAGATTCTGTGTTCTGTTTACAGGGGGATCCATTACAGTGGTGTGCCCTATTGCACTACTAAAATGGGTTCCCAAGCAGCTCAGAGGGGCCAGGAATCTTTGTTCCTGATTGGTAGCGCCCATGCAGACTGATTCCAAACCTTGTGAGAGCTTCAGGGCTGGTGCAGGGACTGGGCTAGAAGAAGAAGAAGAAGAAGAAGAAGAAGAAGAAGAAGAAGAGTTGGCTTTTCTACCCTGCTTTTCTCACCCATTAAGGGGACTCAAAGCGGCTGACAAACCTTCTCTTCTCCCCACAATGGAACACCCTGAACATCCTTCAGCAGCGAGACCCCATTAAGAATGGGTCTCGTCTGTTGGATTGCGGAAGTGGCCGCCACAAAGAGTCTCGATCCGGCTTCCACTGCAGAAGGTAAGTCTAAATGAGTTCTGTATGTGTCCCGTATGTGTTTTTGTATGTGTTCTAATGGCCTGTGCGTAAGCATCCAGAGTAATATTCCCAGCCTTAGGACAGATTGTTTCTGCCTTACTGTTCCCAATCAGAGGAGATGAAGAGCGGACAGGTCCAGAGACTGAATGCAAGCCAGATGAGCATTAAAACTTTTCTTTGAGGCTAGATAAAAGTGACTTTAGAGCATACTAATTAAGCTGCCCTTTGGAGTAAATCGCATCTAGGTGTGGATTGTGTGAACATCCTGCAATCTAACATGACCCAGAATTAGACTTTTTAGAAGTGTGACTATCCACCCTAAATTATCTTCTATAGGCTTTTCGTATACTATAGATTTTTCAAATCTCATGGAAATCAATGGAATTCAAGTAAGGGAGCACCCTAAGATATTATTAACCCTTTATATTTTTATGAGACTCTTACATAGAAAAATTTTGTAATTGAATGTGAAAGCCAATGAGCTCAAGACTTGGCTAATAATAATAATAATAATAATAATAATAATAATAATAATAATAATAATAATAATAATAATAATAATAATAATAATAATAATAATAATAATAATAATAATAATAATATTTATTTGTATACCGCCCTGTGGCGAACCAATCCGGGCGGTTAACAACAATAATGCTGTAGTCCAAATTAGCTTTCCTTTTCAATTATCTTTCTTTAAAAACTGAAACCAGGATTCTTTAGAAAGGTTTGGTTTGTGAAAAGTGAACATTTTCAATTTTCATTTAGTTGTTCGTGTATATACTGTATTGAAGGGAGCTATTATAGCTGCTGAAAAAAAATTTTTTTTGATGTCTGCAAGCATAGTCAGCAGTCAATAATACAAAATTTGTGCCATTTGTACCTTTAAAAACTGGCACATCATTTTTTATTCCATTTAATCTGCTTACTGTAGATGAAAATGGGGGTTGAACTGATGCCACAAAGAACATTTACTCATGAAATGGCGCTCATATATCCAGCAGTAAGTATATCATTCTGACATTTATTTGCAATATTAATTGTACTTATTGATTAAACTTTTGCACATATTGTAAACTGATTCAAAACACCACAGAAGGTGACATTATGGTGGTAGCTATGTGCAGCTATCGAGAATGATAACAATAAAAAACATATTGTCTCTTAAATAATATTTTAAAGTGAAATTATAAATTATAGTGCTAATAAATTAAAATCCTTTTTACAACTGACAGGGTGGAAATGGAATGACAGAATATTATTAGCTTAGGACCTCTAGACGCTACTTGGAAAAAAAGATGGGGAGAATTGCATAGCTAATGCTCCTGTGCCTATTTTCCTGATATTGCTGCACTGACAGAGAAGGCCCCAAGATAGTAAGTGGAAAGTCAGATTTAAAGGGAAAGCTGGATTTGCTCCTCACTGTGGCGTGCCAGATATGTAAAATCGTCCCCCTGAAGTTTTTCAACTTAACATTTGACTGGCAAAGTCCTTCTGTACAGCAGTGAGAGGAAATTCCAGTAGTTCACTGTTCCCAGTCACTTTCCTTTTCTTTGGATTTTGTTTTATGTGCACAAAACAAGTTCATGGAAGTCCCTTGATACTAGACAACTGGCAAGTCAAAAATATTCTGGCTAGTGAAAATAGTGCTGGATATCCAACACAATTTTGCTGCATTATGTGGTTTATGGCCTGCGGCAGCCTGGACAAAACATTGGGGCTCTCCGACAATCCAGCTCCCAGACTCTGATATCCTAACTTGCCAATCAGCCCTGAGGTACATCCTTGGTGCTCCATCTAAACCTTTCCTCCAATACCTCCATCCCATCCCACGTAAATGGCTCTACATATAAACCCTGCTTCACATCCTCATCCCAGTTAGGTGATTATGTTTGTCAGCTTTCTTAGCTATTGCTGACCCAAGCAGACTGAACAAGACTGAAGGGAACAACAATTTTATTACAATTAACGTAATGAGCGAGATACCAGCCTCATACCAGAGCTTCAGAAATACTCTAGTTTGCATATTAGCTCATACAAAATGAAAAATAACTTTGGGCCTTTTATCACCTTGATTTCCCCCAGCACAGGGTATACACACTCTGTGGAGCCACTTCTGTCCAAGAAGTAGCTCTGCAAATGCAGGTCTGTCCCCTGGCCATATAGCTCTAGAACTTTACTAGCCACCAAACTAGTACAGCCCAGCACAATCTGTTCGCACTAGGGATGTGCACGAATGCAGTTTTAAAGATTTGACTGGATTTGAAACGAATATCTGAAAATTTGATTTGATTCAAATCTTCAAAATTCAAATTTAACCAAATTCAATTTGAATTAAGCAAATCCGAATTTATTCATTTGAGTTTTTTATTCGAATTTGCACTTACAAATGTTGACAACATTCATATGTGCCCGTACGTATCATTACGCATCCATATGCATCTGTACACATCTGTATGCATCCCGTAGTTATCCCGTATGCAACCCGTTTTCATCACATACAGATCCGTACAAATGCGTACGGGTGCGGGAAAGATGCATATCTGCAAGTACGCATCATGTACGAACCCGTACACATGCGAACGTCTAAATAATCTGAACGAATAGATCCAAAATGTGAAATTCGTTCGAATCTTTAAATTCAAATTTATGGACATTCGATGTGAATGGAGCATGGGAACAGGCGGCGGAGCTGCAGTTGCCACCATATTGCCCAGTTGCCATTGCATGCCTGTTATCATGGCCTGGAAATCCTGGTTATCACACTTACGCAGCCCTTGGAGAAGCACTGGAATGGATCCAGCATCCCAAAGTGCAGATGCTGGACCCATCTCCCATCTACACTTCCCTGCTGGTGGTCCCGAGACTGTAGAATAGTCTCCCCCTGAAGTACACCAGGCACCTTCACTTAATACATTAAGAAAATTGTTAAAACACACTTATGTACCCTGGCCTTTGAAATGAGGAAACATCTTCCCCTCCCCACCTGCAGTTATTATTTTAGTAACATTATTTTATTCATTTTATATTTTGTTTTCTGTTGTTGACACACGTAAGAACATAAGAGGAGCCCACAGCACATCTACTGCCATTGTTCATCCTTTGAATCCATTAACAGAGTTGTCTCCCAAACAGCAAGGACAATGTCATATCCAATACAAACTGCATCCATAAAAATGCAGTTTACTGTGACGATCAGGAAGCAGACCTAAGCTTTGGACTCCCACTTTCTCTCTGTGTCCTTTGCCCTACTCCAGCCAGTGGAGAGGCCTTCAGTTGCAGTAAGTAGCATCTATACTTGTTTTTTTCAGCAGCAAGCAGTAATTTGCATATGTCAGCAGTTGCTTGCTTAGCACCCAAGGGTACCATAATACTTTTGATGGCTTCCTATAGTGTCTAAGCTGCCCTATTAACTGGACCCTTAATCAAGATCTGTACAGGGCTGAAAGGACGGAGACAGATCATTCAATCATCTTGAAATTCCATGATTTTAGATGTTCTTCTCTCTCAATTTCCATCAAATCTTTGAGCTGTAAAAACCTTATGTCTACCTTAATTGTGCAGATCAAGCTTTTCCTGAGCTAGCTTTGGGAAGGCAAAGAACTGGTGCATGTGTGCATGCATATTTCTCTCCTTCTGGTGTGTGAGTGAGAGACACTGAGTTAGATAAAATGCTCAGGAAGAAAGAAACAATCAAGAAGAGATGGTGTCTGCAGTATTCAGAATGGGCTTGCAGGCTTGAAGAAATCCTTGATATGTGCAGTATTTTTTAAAAAATAAGCAATGGCTTTATATGCGAACAATCAATGGCATGAAAAATTGCTTTAGTTATTGTAATGTCTTTCTGTCTGGGTCGTTTTGCACTTGGCCCTTGGGGACAGCTTGTAGACACTTCATCTTGGGGCATCCACACACTGTGGAGCTGCTTTCATCTCAGGGCCATTCTGAGAATTCCTGGACATCCTCAACTTCCATAGCTTTGGAGCAGTAAAAACTGCCCCACACCTATACTAGGGGTGAATTCCCATTCAAGGAATACAGCGCACTATACAAGCTATTTACATCACGATTTACATTGATACGGAAAGCACATTAAAAGGAAGCAAAGGAGCATCTGGCATTCTGATTCAACCCCGATTTTGTGTCCCCATAAATATACCTAGGATTTTCAAATTTAGAGTTTGAATGTGTATTGTTTGCATTTGACTTTAAACTCAAAAGTGGGAAAGGGAACTCAAAAGTGGGAAAGCTTCCATACATTGTAAAAGCAACAGGAGGCTCTTACTTTTTCAGGGTGGTTACCAAATACTTGGGCATGAAACTCAAGTTGTCTCAGGTTTTAGAGAGAATATTCTGTGTCATAGAAAGAGGCGTTTGGGGAACACTTAAAACGCTTCCAAAAATGATTCTTTTTCCAAGAATCACTTTCCCCTCCTCAGCCTTTTCCCACCCCTCTCTCCCCACTGCCCAGGTGCATGGCGGCAGCTGCAACTCAAGCCCTGTTCACCCGCTCACCTCCACACTCACCATCCCCAGCAGGGGTTCCCCCCCAAAAAAGCACCCTAGCTGGCTGGCTTGTCAGGGGAGAGAGAGGAAGGAGGGAGGGAGGGAGGCCCGCTTGCTTCACTGGATCCACTAGCCAGTTAGAAAGATCGAGTGGAGGCTGGGCAACCTCCTCTTCCTCCCTGCCCGGGCGAAGCGAGGCTCCCCCTGGATCAACGCAGCGCTCGCTCTGCTGCCACCGCCACCTACGCACACGCACACACACACACACACACACACATACACACCTGCACACTCCCCCATGGGAGCTGTGCAAGTGAGTGAGCGAGTGAGCAGTGCTGCTGCCGCGGCAGGCGAGTGAGAGGGAGAGATGGACTGAGAGCTGCCAGAAGCAAACCTTTTAATGTAACCCAGTTTTCCACACGTGCAACCTTGCAAAATGTGTGGGTGGGAAAGGAAACATTGTTATAAGCCAGCAGTTCTCGACCTTCCTAATGCTGCGACCCCTTAATGGAGTTCCTCATGTTGTGGGACCCCCAACCACGGGGGCGAAGCAGCTGGGAGGTGGGAGGGAAGGGCAGCGGGAGGCTCGTCGCAACCCCTCTGAAAGGGTAATTCGACCCCCAAAGGGGTCCCGACCCCCAGGTTGAGAACCACTGCTATAAGGGAAAGAAGAACTCCAATTACAGGCTGTGGGCACCTGACGAGCCGCAACTACTGTGAAACCGGTCGTGTCCTGCCTGAGCCAGTGGTGGTCTTGTAATATTTAGTTATATTGTTAATAAGGGATGGAGCAGAATCTGACATTCCAATCCTTGGAAAGCCCAAATTTGCATGTTTGCAAAATTCAGTTCTATATAAATAAACTTCTATATAAACCTGAGCCCTGAAATGGCCTGCTGGTTGGAACTGCAGGGTGCTGGGAAGGGGTGATGCTCTGACTGGAATCCTCACTTTCAGTGGCTGAAACCGCCATCTGGCATGTTGCTGATCAAAGAACGGCTCAGGAGGAGCAAAGTGAGGGCCTCAACCAAAGCCTTCCCCAAAAAGCCCCATAGTCATGGTCCATGGGCTAGTGATGCTTGCCTCAGTTCCTCAACAGGAAAGGTCTAGACCAGCAGTTCTCAACCTTCCTAATGCTGCCACCCCTTAATGGAGTTCCTCATGTTGTGGAGACCCCCAACCACAGGGGCGGAGCAGCTGGAAGGTGGGAGGGAAGGGCAGTGGGAGACTCATCATGACCCCTCTGAAAGGGTAATTCGACCCCCAAAGGGGTCCCGACCCCCAGGTTGAGAACCACTGTTATAAGCTGTGAACTGGGCAGATTGTTACAATGAAACCGGCTGCTGTACAAGGGAAACCTGGCGTTTTAACTGAGAAGGGGCTGTCCTGCAGGGTGAAAGCTGCTCTAGCATTCCCACAGCAATAAGGAAGAAGTGTTTTAAAAGCCAAAACCGTAAAGAACACCTGAAAAATCAGGTTTTTATTTATTCTGTTTTTAAGCCAAATAATCCTCAAAATACCCCTGAAACTGATTGTGGGTGGGAACGACGAGGATCCAAACCGTTTTGAAACAGTTTTAAAGTGGCAATGAGAATTCATCCTAGGAGTCATAGGTTGGTGCAGCCCCAGATGCATCCTTCACACTTACGTCCGTGCAAAAGCTGCTTGGTTGTGATTGTACAGTTGCATGCTGCACTGCCCGATCACTAGCAACAGCTGGCTGCACACAGCCATTGCAGATGACAAGGGCCTCATTACCTTGCTGCAGGGTAACATCAAGGCAGGTTTGGGACAGGAGCTGTGGTTGCATTGTGAATGCCAGCCTCCGTCCCTGATCTTAAGTGAGAAAAGTCTCTCTGTCCATCATCCACTTTCTCTAAGCAAGTGACTTCTGCTTAACTATCTGCATAAGAAGTGAAGTTAACCATTTCAGTATTATTACAGCAACTCACACAAATGAGCAGAGATAATGTTGCATCAAAAATAAAATGGAACACAAAGGAAAGGAATTTTTGCAAAACCTACAGCAAAAATACAGTTTTGCTTCAAAGACAGTGTGAGTTGCACACTCATTTGGCAGCTGTGATGCTGATTGATCTTGCGGAAAATCTCCTCCCATCCTCACCACTGTTCCTTTGGTCTTTCCAAGAACAGTTCTGGCTCAACCACTTAAGCTGTGAATAAACAGCACTTTCCTCAACCCATCATCTTTCCTGCTGACTCCTCCTTTTCCTTTCAGTTTTAATACTATGCAGAATTGCTGGAACATGCATCTTATGCCTTATGTAAGATTTTTACTCAGTGCAATTTCACTGACTGTCCTGATGAAAAAGAAAAATAGGGCTTTTTTCTTTTGTTTTTTTAAAGGACTGTGATGATGAACACTGCCCCATTATCAGGCTGCTGGAGAAAATGAAAATTATAAACTTTTTTCAGACATCTAAAAATTTATTATAGAATATCAGTTTTAAGTCTGAGTTATTCTGTACTCCAAGCACTACAGTTAGGGGTGACTTTGGGGATTTTCAATAATTGCTTTTAAAAGCAAACACAGAATAAAGTCTATCAGACTTATATCATCTGAAAAAATATCACATGCCACTCTTGGAATTGTTCTTATAACCCTAAAGAATCCCCCCTTACTGCTAAACATACAGAGATGTTAGTCATGCATACTCCCAGTGGGTGTCCCCACTGGGACTTTTTAGTGTTCAAAACGGTTTGAAAACACTCTGTCTGCCATTCAGCATTAAAAACAGGAGTAAAGTGCAAAAAACAAATTAAATAAAACACCCCTTCAAACAACTCTCGCTCCTGTTTTTTTAAATGAAACGCTTTATGGTGCATTCCCACTTGGATCAGAGTGTTTTAAAACGATGTTTTGAAGCCTGCCCACCTGCCTTCCCGTCCGTCCGCCCACCTGCCTGTTGCTGCCTTGCTTGCCCAGGTGCTTGCATGCCCGCCTGGTGGCCTGCTGTTTCCGCTGCTGCTGCTTCTGGCCATTGTGGCTGCCGTCAGCCACTGCCGCCGCCCTGCTTGCTCGCCAAGCAGCCCTAGTGCTCCCGAGGGGCAGGAAGGAGGAATGGAAAGCGGCGGGCGGGCGGGCGGGCGAGCTCCTCACTCCCTTACTCCCTGCTGCACCACCACCATGCTCCGCTTTAAAGCAGAATTAACAAAAAGAAATGGGAAGGCAAATAATGTGCGTTTGCATCCGTTTTTTAAATTCTGCTTTAACAGAGCTAAGTGGGAATTCACCTTCAATGTAAATAATTCTGTCCCCTTTCCTTTTCATAGATATGCTGCTTTCTTGTAAGAGTTTTTGTAGTATTGTTATAAGTGCTTCCTCTGAATTTCATCCATTAAAAAATCCTTCCAGTGGCTGTTGGCCTTCTTAGTATGCTCAGAGGCCATCCATAAATATACCTAGGATGTTCTAATGTAGAGCTTGAATGTGTATTGTTTGCATTTGACTTTAAACTCAAAAGTGGGAAAGGGAACTCAAAAGTGGGAAAGCTTCCATAGTCTTACTTTTTCAGGATGGTGACCAAATACTTGGGCATGAAACTCAAATTGTCTCAGGGTTTAGGGAGGATATTCTGTGTCACAGAATGAGGAATTTGGGAACACTGGACACAGGCGTGTATTTGACGTGACATGTGGATTACACTCTGTAATCTTTCTATATCTTCTAAGGGGCCTTTGTTAAAAATTCTGAACTAAATTTGGGTGTATGAATGCTTATACCCTATTAGGCAGGCTGATAACTAGGAAGGTGTTGTCTGTCCTCTTCTAAGGAGTGACCAAGATTTCCCCCCCTACTCCTGTTTGCATCACCTTGCACTAACATTGAAAGACATTTATCACTTTGTCACCCACCCACCCCCAGTGTCAAGAGGCATGCTGGAAAAAAACCTGCTACCTTAACAAAATATCCCCGCATTCTTAGTGCAATGTAACCTTTTAAACTTAATATCAAAATACATGCAGACTAGATGCTGAAAATATGTATTTGTGAACATGGATGCTGGAAAGATTGTCCCTATTTGTTTCTCATTTTTTGCTAGGATCTGTAATTAGGTGGCCTACGTGAATTCTAGTGAAGGAACTTCTAACTATTGCATACTTTAGCTATTGTAGGTATATAAAAATGTCTGCCAGTCCCGTTTAGCTCTTTTAACACAGAGAGTGTGCTTCCTGGATCCTTGAGCCTTTGGACACTTGGTTTTATACTGGAATATATCTTGGAATAGGAGTCTGTTGTCCACGTGCTAGTTGGTTTATGGTGGAAAGTGTAGTCTATGTAAACTGAATTGTATGGTACTGGTTATAAAATTAAGATATCTAGCCTTTCAGTTTGATGGGCAGATCTATAAAGCAGGGGCTTCCACTTTAAAAGACCAACTTCATTATACAGATATTATATGCAGGCTTCCGTAGTTGTCAGTGGCAGGGCGGAGCTTGCACCACCTGCGTGCGCAGCTCTGCTCCTGCCAGGCCCATCTGAAAGACCCCATCTGCACGGTAAGTGTGCAGATGCGTGGGTCTATAATCCGGTTTCAAGGCTGAAGACTGGATTGTAGACCCAATTTTTTAGGTCTTCCTGAAATCTGGATTTAAGGCCCTGAAGACCCCATTAGGGCTGGAATTGGGAGGCCGTTGTGTGGAAGAGGCCTCCCTCATCCGGTCCTAATGGGGTCTTCTGTCTTGAAGCATCTTTTAGGATACGTCCTGCATGGGTTTCTAATGGGTCCCTAATGGGTTCTAAAGGGCCAGTGTGGAAACACCCATAGGCTCATGATTCCTGTTGCTAGCAGTTACCTTTTTGCCCTACTATACTAGCCAGCCATCCAACTCCTCTCAGAAAAGCTAAAGAAACTAAACAGAAGGTTATTGCAGATTGTCTTTTTATATTCCACCCCCAAGTTGTTCCTACTCACCCAAGAAGTTTATGAAAAACAAAGATCTTGTCCCAGGAATTTGTGAGGTCTGAGCCCATTTACTTGTCCATAACTTTGTAATTGCAGTGTGTGACATTTTTAAGCAATGTCAAAGGCTTACTGCAATTTTTCTGTTTAAATTTTGACATTTTTAACCTAAAAGCTTTTTCTTGTTCAGAACTCTAGTATGTTGTGTTTACAAGCCTTACCATTTCACCAGCCTTGTACTCTTCTACAAAAAAGTGACTCTTATTTAATTAGGGTACTTTCCCTTTTCTTTTCTTTTTTTGTTCTGTTTTCCCATCAATGTAACCTAAAGGGTAGCATTCCTTTCTTTGTAATAACAGTTAAAACTGACCAGAATATCATAAATCACCTGAGAATTTGTCATTGGTTGTACGATTAAAACCAAAATGAAAAACATGTTTAATTGACAACATTTCCAAATAACTCAACAGTGCATTGAGCCAGTGAAGCGGAAGAAGGCTGCTTTCCAGAGACCATGGAAAAGAGCAGAAGTTTGGTGAAGAAATAAATGTGGGTGCTCTAGTAGATTTGTGGGATAGATTGTCAAGGAGGAGGAGGAGAGTTTGGTTTTCTACCCTGCTTTTCTCAGCCATTTAAGGAGACTCAGAGTGGCTGACAAACTTTCTATTCTTCTCCCCACAACAGAACACTATGTGAGGTAGGTGGGGCTGTGAGAGCTCAGAAGGGAGCAATGACTAGCCCAAGGTAACCCTGCTGGCTTTGTGGAGGAGTGCGAAATCAAACCTGGTATTCCCAGAAAACAGTCCGGCTCCCTAACTATGGCCCTGTCCCCAAAAGACTTATTAGCCTTTCTCGGCTTCCTCTGCCGTCACTCTGTTATAGCTGACTTTAAAAGTCCCCTCCCCTTCCGGAATAAGCGTCCCCATGGTAGCCGCGATCTAAACGGACTTTCCATCCCCATGGTAGCTGTCTTCTCTTTCCAGGCATCTTTTCCCCCCCCCGCCCCCTCTCTTGTTAAAAGGAAAAATAGCCAGATCCCGTCTCCTGAAACGGCTTCCCGCCCCTAGCAAAGGCAGATGATCGCTCATTCATTCACTTTCAGCACTTACTTTCACTCAGTTCTCTGTTAGAAAAGGCTTTCTGCCCCGGCAAAGTCAGCGGCTGCAGGCATCGGCAGCGCGATCCTTCGCTCATTCTCTTTTAAGGCTTTCACAGATCACTTGATAACAATGTTGCAATTCTGAGCAATTCTGGCTCTTTTTACAAAGGAAAGGAAGCGAACCTGCTGCATTTCTCAGATGTGTGAATGCTTTTTGGCTGTGTGTGCAGGCAAGCAACCCCCGCCCCTTTTGCCACGGAGCGTCCCCAAGGCAGATATAGCGAGCAAAACCCGCGAATCGCCGAAAGAGCACTGGAACTCTTCTTTAAAGTGCACGTATTTTATCGCGGGTGTCTCACTTTCCTAAGCTCCCTAAGCGCCTTGTAAAGCCTGGAATGGGGCCGCTCAGAGGCAAAAGAAGAGTTTCAGCAGACTTTCAATTGCATGGGGACAGGGCCTATTAGGCCAAACAGGAGAGTTCATTGGACATTTGAGATGTGGCTAGTTTGATTTCTGAGCAGATGATTGAAGGGAGGAAGGGCTTGAGTACGAGGTCTGAGGGGTTTATGGTTGCTTTTCATTTAGAATAGCACCCTGCACCCTTAATGGTGTGCAGAGTATACAGAGTAACAAAACGTAAAAGAAATAAAATCGTAAAAAATAATTTTAAAAATCAGATTTCAGACAAGAAAATAATAGTAACAAAAATAAAATTTGCCCTTTGCTAAAACATTAAATGGGCATTTGTGCCACTGACATTTTAGATACCTTTGCTGTATTCTAAAGCAATTCTCAATTGCCAGTTGTGAATGCAGCTTTAGATGCATTTTCCCAGCTTTCAGGAAATGGCCAGTAGCCAACTGAGCAAGTGCTGTTTTAGGTCCTTTAGCCCTGCTCAAGCCCAAATGCCTATTGCAATTTGTTTCTACTGTAGATCAATTGACAATTGTCATATATGAATATCTTTTAGAAAATAATGCTACTGCTAGGGTTTATAGTTCTGTTGTGAGGGAAAAGATTTACTAGAACATTTCAAACACAAGTATGTATGTTTTTCTTAAGATTCTCCATTTCTGTTGCTAAGGGAAGAAAAAATAAATCATATGGGTTTTTTCCACACCAATGAAATTTAATACATTTGGCAGTTTTAGTAGCTTAATGCATAGCCAGCATACACAAGGTTTCAGATAGGAAGGATTTAAAGAATTACAGGTGTTATATGTCCTAAATACATTTCTGTAAGATATTGTCCTTCCCTACTAGGAACATGTGTTGCATATTAACAACCTTTCTCTGTTTGTCAGCAAATTGTGTAATTAGTTCATTATGCCTGAGATGGAACTCTTATAATGGCTCAGTGAACAATGTGAGTTTAAAATAAATTATGATACAAGAGTAGTTGTGGCCATAATTTAAATGCGTAAAATACACAGGATTTTGATGTTCTCAAGGAAACAACTGGCAAAACAAAACAAAAAAAAACAGACTTAAAATTGATAGATATTGAAAATATAAGCTCACTGCTCAACAATTCACTGTAGATGCATCTGCACCAGTGCCCTAGAAGCAGGGCCTCCAGGTATTTGGCACTTCTGAGGCTCTTGGGCCATCTAAACTGTTCTAGGAGTCGACTTAACTGCAGAGGTGGATAGACAAGTCTCAGAGCGGTTGTCAGCCTCTGCGGTTCCTCTCCTGTGTGGAGTGTCAGAGACCGGAGGAAGTGATTTACTGACTCAGTTTCCAGGTGGGCTACTTTTGTGCTGGATGAAAACCAGCAGACTTTTGGGGCCATTTCTGGTCTGGTGCGAAAGGGAGCCAGATTGAAACCTTCCAGTTATTTAATTTTTGTTCTTCCTGTGCGGAGTCTCTAGGGGCCGAGAGTCACCACGAGGTATGTGGCATTTGTTCACACCTCTCACTCCAGAAAGAGCTCACACATGCCTTACAGGAGTTGCCTCATTTTAAGGCTGAATTCTACACTTATCTTTTTTATATATATATAAACCTGAGGCCTATTTGCACTTAGGCCTCTGTTATGCAATTAGAGCTGTCCTAATTGCATACTAGAAGCCTAAGTGCAAATAGGCCTCTGGCTGCAGTCCTTCCCTCTCTGCTCTGCAATCTTTGACTATGTCACACTCACCTCTCTCTCCTGGGTTATGTTACAGATTATGCTTTTTTGCTCTGTTGCTGAACTCTGTAGTTGTAACCACTAGGTTATACTGGTAGGAACTAATTGGAGAGTGAAGATCCCTGGATCTGTGCGGGGAAAAAAAACAGGGAGCTAACTTAGTGTTCTGATGTGCAAACTGCTGGGAAGTAGCTGACAACACTGTTTCTGAACTTGTCTCCATATTCATGACCTGGGAAGTTATCCTGATGCGTAGCATACTCACATTGAACACATTGACTTTGGAGTAAAATTCATAAGACTATCCATAAGTCTTCCATCTCTGCATCACAACATGATAGAAGGGGAGACAGAGAATGTACAGGATAAAGGTTCTGGGCTTGTGTGTGTAATGGTGGCCTCTTGACTTTCAGATTTTCTGTACTGCAAAAGATACTACTGGAGCATAATGCAGGATACATGCTGGGCTCATACAGAAAGTTACTGAGGTCTTCAAGGCATCACTGATATTCCTTATAGCTTTAGATAGGAACTTAAATATGCACTCCACAGGAAGATAGTCACTTATGGGCAAATATTTATGACTGACCCCTCTTGAAGAATCTCTGGCCTGCCTCCAATGAGATCCATGTTTCTTTGGTACATGAAGCTGGAAATCTCTCAGGGTATCTGAACCTCTGCTCTGATTCTTTGTAGAAAGTTTTCTAAATAAATAAATACCTCCCCCCCCCCCCCATTTTTTCTCTTTACAAGAATGTGAGATTCTTCAAACTTCGGCTAGGGGGCTCTGTTTATCTATGTTTGAATTTAAAGAGCCCCACTGGGTACAAACTATAGGAAAAGCTCACCTGTAACCTAGCTTCATATTAAAGGAATAAAAGACTTAAATAATTTTGAATTGTCTGTAAGTAGTCTGTTATCTCTCTAATTCATGTGTGATTCAGATTTATTATTATAATGTTTTAACCTTGACAAAGAGTATAGGCTTTCCATACAACATATATGTTTCTTCAGAAGTAAACAAAGCATTAGGTTGTGTTCACATGCTGTTTAAAAAACAAACAAACCTCTGAGGAGGCATAGAAATGGGCCACAGGTGAGATTGTTCGCATGCCAGTCTGCCCCTCCCATGAACATTCTTATGTATTAGAGATGTGGGTCATGTGTTATCATGTCTAAAAGATGCTTTGTTGTGTGTGCAAAATGCAAATGCAGTCTTACATCAAAATTTATACAGGTTACAGTCTAAATTTTACAGGGTGAGGAACCTATAGGTTTCTAGATTTTCTGCACTGCATCTCCAGCTGACTGAAATTTACCTATGCTACCAGCACTTTATGAAAACCAGGGCTCAACAGCGTGCAGAGTCCACAGCTATACCTATTCTGAAACATGAAAAAAAGAAAAAGACAATCCAGTTTCTAAAGCCATGCTATTCAATTAGCAGTAATTGAATGTAAAAGTTGGGCTAGGGGGAAGCTTAAGAAAGCAGAACTAATTTTTTGAATTATCATATTCATAGACCTAATTAAAATCCACTCTTGGAATGTTATAAATGTATTCCTACAGGATTCTCGTATCACCACTTTTTAATCTAGACAGTGGGATTCGTGAGCAGTCAGATGAAACAATACCTTTTTATGCTATCTTAAACTGCAAGGTAATGCACAATGTATTTGACACCATTTTAAGACTTAAATGACAGGTTCACTGAAAACTCCAGGATGCCCTTGTAAAAGAGTTGCTTGAACTGAAAGATCTGTAAAGTAGGTAACAGAATTAAATGCAACAGAAACCAATAGAGTACATGTTAAAAATTGTAAGAAAATGCAAATGAAAATCAGCTAGCAGCTAATTAACTTTTTCAACACAAGCACACAAAACTAAAAAAAAACAAACCCTAAGAGAGAGAGAGATTGAAGAAAACAAAACAGAGCATCAGAATAGTCTAAGGCAGTGGTTCTCAACCTGGTGGTCGGGACCCCTATGGGGGTTAAACTACCCTTTCAGAGGGGTCACGACAAGTCTCCCGCCGCCCTTCACTCCCACTTCTCAACTGCTCTACACCCTTGGTTGGGGGTCTCCACAACATGAGGAACTCCATTAAAGGGTCACGGCATTAGGAAGGTTGAGAACTGCTGGTCTAAGGAAACAGGTAAGAAAGAACAAACTTCTCAAGGATGGAATTGTCCAGTTCTCAGCACTACTAAAGTATTGGTGCCTCAAGAGAGAAACAAAAAAATGTGCCTTTATCTTTTCTTCAGAGTTAAGAAGGTTCGTAGAGAACATTACACCCCCACTGTTCTTACGATGCTCCAAAACTAAGCAGCATGAGACAAGAAACCCTTTCCTTCCTGAGAGAGGCCTGATGCTTTTCTGAGAGCCCTGTGTTTCCTGGTGAGAGCAAACTCTCGTCTCTCATGAGATTTTGTGAGATCTCACCCAAACACAAAGAGAAAAAATTCAAAGCCAATGCTAGGTAAGTTGCAGTTTTAAAATACACAGTGTTAGACTTTAATTCACAGGGACTCCAGAGCTTTCTAAAAGCTGTGTGGTATTTTTGACAGCAGCTCTGAAGCTGCTGTGAAGTATACACCCAGTATGGACACACCCTTAGACTTGTCTGTTTGGTATTCATTAATGTCACATTAGAAGATATTAGTAATTTATAAAGAAACATACTGATTTGCTACTTGGATCCAGAACGGATAAATTGTGGCCTACTTGGAGAGACAGGCATGATGTCTCTAAAGGCCATATGCAAGAAGTCAAGAGCAGGTGGAGGTGTTGCCTTTGGGTACTTCAAGACAGGGATGAAAGCAGCAAGGGGAATTTGCTGCTTTCATCCTCTGCAGCAGCAGTGGACCATTTATCAGCATCTTTTTAATGCGCATTAACCTTCTAATGCTCTCCCGTCACTGCTGGTGACAAAGCTTCCTGTCTGGCAGATGGGAAGTCACTCCACCGGGATGCTAAAGCTTCCAATCAGACCGGAAGTGCCTGGCAGACCGGAAGCGCCTGTGCAGTGACTCTGGGAGCTGCTGTGCAGCTTCAAGGTGTCAGGTGGCTTCTGCTTGAGAAGCCCAGATGCAATTGATGGGCCACTGTGTGAGATTGTGGACTAGATGGGCTGTGACCTGATATAGCAGGGCTTCGCTTGCATTGATGTTGCTGGACTACATCATTCTTGACCATTGGCCATCCTGGTCGGGGCTAATTGCAGCTGAAGCTTAATACCTGAAATATTCATTTCCTCTTCCTTGATTCAGGGCTTTAAAAATCATAATCAGTTATACCTTTTAAAATTGATGTTCTCTGTGGTCTGCTAACTGCACTTTGAATTAACTATAGTTTTGGAGAGTTCTTCAAAGCTTCATGCAGAGGATGCTAAAGTACTCTAATTTGATTAAAGCATGATATTTCAGAGGAAAATCATTTCTGTCTAGAAGAGGACGCAGTGGGGACATCAGCTTCAGCTGGTAGAACACACCATTGACTGAAATTGTTAAAAAACAAAAGACATCACCACCTGGGGATTCAAAAGCAATGCCAGGCCCCAAAGCAGATCAAAGTGATAAACCTGACTTTTACAGGAAAGCGCAGACTTACCCAAAGGCAATTTTGCATTTACCTTTGAATCCAAAATATTGGGTGCTTTTGCATTTGCCACCGAGAAATGGCTCTAAGAAAAGCCGTTTCTCGGCGATCTGACCTCCCAAGGATCTGCCTGTATTTCAGATGGATCCGAAGGGCCCTCACGCGTCCACATATGCATGGGGAAGTCAGATCTTGGTGGGTGCCGCACGGAAGCCACAGCACCCATTCCAAAGAGCATCAGGCCTCCTGCACCGCCAACACCACCCCTGCAGCCGCGGGACTGGAGCATGGAGCTCCCAGTCACCGTATGTTTCCGGCGGAGCGCAGCATGCACGGAAGGAAGCAAACCATCCTGCTTCTGTCCTCTCCAAGATGGCGGCCTCCCGGGACATTCATCCCTGCACTTCGCCATGTGCGGAAGCGTCCTGCTTCCACACGGATCAAGGTGAAGGTACAGATTGAAGACCTCATTTTTGAGGTCTTTAATTTAATCTGGTTTTCTTGCACGCCAAAATGTGGAAGCGGCCGCCAGGAAGGGTCACTAATCCAGTCTGCAATGCAGAAGGGAATAAGTTGTTTTAAAGGGGTCTTAACTGGGTGGTTAAACCAGTTTAACCATCCAGTGCGGAACCACCCATTTTCTCATATCACCAATATTTTGGTCTCTTAGGTTCTGAAATTCAGTTTTACTTTCATGCAGTTCACTTGATATTCATTTTTGTTTTGTTTTTAATCTTCTTTCCTTGTGTATGTGCAATCCTTTCTGGACGGGGCTTAATGCTGGATGGTCTCCCCCTCGAGGTGTGCCACGCCCCTTTTCTGTATATGCACCACTTTGCCCTGGCCTTTGGCTAATGTGACTATATTTTACCCCCACCATAGATTAGTAATTTAATGTTTAGTATGTGCTTTTAAATATGTTGGCTCTCTTAAGTATTTTTATGGATATTATTCTTTTTAATATATATTGATTGCAATTTGTTGTTTTAAAACTTGTTACCCTCCCTGAGACCTACGGGTATAGGGTGGGATTGAAGTATAAATAATAAATAAATAAACATTTTGGAGTAGGAGCCTGCCATCCATCTGCTGGTGCATATCATGGCAGGCCTCACCCATGTCCGGTTGTAGTCTGCCCTGGAATGTAGATGGCAGACCCCTCTTGGAGTTATAATCCAGAATATGGCCCAATGCAGAAAGGAACTGTGTGTACAGAGTGTGTGAGGAGTACGCTTAGGATGGAGAGAGAAGGAAGGAAAATGAGTATGAAGCCATACCAGTGATCACAGGTTGCGAGTGACAATGGAGTAGGAGATAGAAACAACTTCATACCAAACGGCTCAGGTGGTTAAGTGCTATTATTCCCTCTGATTCCTTCTCTTCCTTGCAAGTATCTCTTGGTCTGGGTTCTGAACTTGGTGATTCTGCTGCTGAATGTCTGGTTAAATCATAATAAAACTGTTCTCATTCATTATCTGATTTTGAAATAAGGAGCTGATCTGACATGTGTTACTGAAATATGGGTGGAATAGACCTAACTTAACTTTGCCCACAAGTGTTTTTTTTTTCCCAGTTCAGTATCACCCCAGGCTAGTGGGCTGAGGTTGGAGTGTTACTATGATATTAGAAACACAATTCTTTTACTAGGAAACGCTAGTTTGTTGACAGGGAGGGCTCCTCTTATGTTCTTATGGTTTTGTGCAACATGTTAAATGGTGTTTAGTCTGTGGAATCAAACAGCGGCAGAAAAAGCAGGAGGGAGGGGGGGCTGGGATTTCCCACCCTTGGCCACATCATGGGATCAAACCCAGTCGGGAGAGAGGGGTGGGCAAGGGGTGAGGAGGAAAAAGCATCGCTTTCCTCAATCTGTTTTTTAGAAGTGTTTGAAGTATTTTCTGTGTGGGGACACAATTCAGGGTTGACTGCGGTTGCCAGATGTGCATTTGCAGCCAGTTTTGTTGCTTTGTTTTCACAACCCATTTTTTTTAGCATGAGTGGGAACTCAGCACTGCTGTGATAAATTTCCAAATTATTTTGAGAATAAAGTCATTTGCCACCATGCTGACTTTAGCACTTCTGTTGAGCTACTGCCTGGTGAGATATTCAGTTTTTGAGGCCTAAAGAGGTGGACAATATGCTAGTAGCTGACTGTCCTATGACATGAATTCTAAATCCTTGGCCATGTTTGCTTATTAGAAATAGCTGGACAAGATTGGCTTGATAGATTCAGGGAATGATAATGGTGTGTGTGATGGTGTGGTCCCACTCACGTTGAAAGAGGCAGTGGTTCTTCCACTCGTGAAAAAGTCCTCCCTGGATCCAAAGGTCTGTTCTAATTACTGCACAGTAACCCCTTTCTCGGTAAGGTTTGGAGAATGTGCCGGCTGAACAATTGCAGACATTATTGGATAAAGCTGATTATTTTGACCCAGTTCAGTCTAAATTCAGGCTGAGGTTTGAGGAGATTCAGTCTCAGTTGCCCAGATGGATGAACTGTTGCAAATAAAAGAAAGAGAGCGTGATTATGTTGATTCTTCTTGATCTTTTAGTGGCTTTCAGTACTGTAGATAACAGTATTCTCACCTTTGTGGGATGGGAACAGGAGGCATGTTAAACAGCATTGATGATAAGGCTGAGCCCTGAGGAACCTCACAAGTGAGTTCCCAGGATGTCGAGGAAGAATCTCCCACAACCATTTTCTGAGATCACCTTGGAGATAGGAGTGGAACCAATGCAGCACAGTGCCTCGAATCCCTATAGTTAGTAGCTTTTCCAAAGGAATATCATGGCCAATGGTATCAAAAGTTGCCATCAACCAGGGTGACCAAGACAGTTTCCATGCCATAACTAGGCCTGGGACCAGTTTAAGATGTGTCTAGATAACCAGCTTCTTCCAAGCATGCCTGCAGTTGAACACCCAAAGCTCTCTCTAATACCCCAAAAGGGGATGTTGGCTATTGGGTGATAGTTGTTTAAATCTTCTGGATTCAGGAAGGACCTCTTGAGAAGGGGGGAACCGCACAATCTCTTAAAGAGGCATTCACTATTCCTCAGACCACCTGGTCATAACCTTGCTGGCCAGCAAAGGATCCAGAAGGCATATTGTCATCTGAACCCCAGCAAGCACCTTGTCCATACCCTCAGGCCATAACAATTGAAACTGATCCCAGATAACTTGGCCAGATAGTTCTCTTGACACTTCCTCTGGACTATTCTCATGTCTGGCATCCAGTCCCCACATGAACCTGAGCAACTTTGCCTTCAAAGTGCTTTGCAAATTTGTCATAGCAAATATTGCATAGTTGTTTCCTATGCTCCCTTGGGATATATCTTATAAGGCCATTCACTACTCGTAAGAGCTTTGCTGGACAGCTACTCAAGGATACAATGGTGGCAGAGAAAAAACTCATTTTAGCCTCTGCCACGGCTACATGGTGGGCACTATGCTGTGTTTTGCCCCTGTTCAGTCACCTGTGGTCTAGCCACTGACCTTCCTCTTTCATTGTTCATAGCTCCATGGAATACCAAGCTGCTTTATGGAGTCTATAGGTATGCTGAGGACACTTGGGATTGTGTTGATGGCCCTGCACATCTTCTGATTACAAAGAGAGACCAAAGCCTCAACAGGAGCACCATCTGTACCATCCAGAAAACTCCCCAGTGCATTCAGGAATCACTCAGATTCCATAAATCTCTGGGAGCAGCCCATCTCAATAGGACCCCCACTGGAAGTCCAAATTTCACCAGTGAATGAGCAATGATCTAAGAGAAACCTATTTTATTCAGAGAGGATCACTTCAAAAGCTCCACTAGCATCTTCAATCGGTCTCAAACTCTTCCAAGCAACTCTGCAGTGGAGACAAGCAGATTAAGATGATAGGACACTTTGAAAGGTGGGGTGGGGGGGCTTACACTGCAAGCTTCAGTTCTGTTTTCCTGAATTGCACTTTGATCAGCAGTGGATCATGTCACAGTTTGGGACAATGATAGTGAACCTTCATGCTGGAGTCTCACCCTTCCCCTGTCCCTCTTTGGTCCTGAGGCATGGGTCACCACTGTCTGGAGCTTGAAGTTAAGTATTTGTCCCCCATGCTCATGTCCTTTACTTCCTGCTCTCTCATCAAAGGGTTCCTGCGGTTTCTGGCTTCACTTGCTAAAAGAAAACATTATTTGTGTCTTTTCAGTGATTTCATTCTGGCTGAAACTGTGAAAGAAACCTCTTCAAGTGCATAATGCTTACTGGATATGATCCAGTGGCTGCGATAATTCAGCCTACCTGTCAATTTAACCTTATGCTGTCTTTCAAAGTACCTAGCAATAAAAATGTTAGTAAGAAGGGTTTTGTTTTTTTGTTGTTGTTTCAGAAATGAATGGCAAAGCAAAGCCTAACTGTGGATAAAATACTCTATTGTTCATTTTTTTTAAAAAAAAGCATTTTAAAAAACAATTTTAAAAATAAATACATATTTCTGAGATTTATATTCTGCCTTTCAGCTGCATTTTCAATAGTGGATAATGTAGTATATAAACATAAAGTGATTTATCTATTGCCCATGACTATTCATTAAACCATTTAAGCAATTTATACCAAGAAATTGTCATTTCAGACCCCACTGCATGCAGGCATGAAATACAGTTTCATTGAACAGACATTGCTAATGGCTTTTTGAGTTCAAATCTCTGGATACCATTAGCAAATCAGTTCTAATATCACAGAGGGTCTGGGTAAGCACAGATGTCACAGTCCCACTGCTAATGGCAGCCAGAAAGAAATAGCCTATTTTACTATGACAACTCACAGCAAATGATAAAAGACACCAAAACTGCCTAGAGTTTTACAGAAGAACGTGTTTGAAGTCTTGAGTCAGTTGTAATAAGAATCATCTGGCTGTTGTACATATAATCCCAAATAAAATTCAGCTTCCCCCATTGTTTTATCCAATCAGTTTTTGAAAGAAGTACGAAAAGAAGTCCCTGAAAGGTAATTTAAACTTTGCAAAAATACAGCAAATTGGTTTAAAGCAACACTGAATAATAAGATATTCGAGTTTCCTATCAATATTGTTTCATATCCTGTATCACTTTTAAAGACAGTTTGATGAGGACTTAAGAGGCATCCATCCAGCAACTTGACCCTTGGCATGAAGAAAGCTACACAACAGTGTGGTTGTGTTTTAAAGCTGCCCCAAAACAGTGCCACCTCTGCAGCAGTGCTTGAACACCACTGATGGGGGCATAAGAGGACAGTGAAGATGGGAGGATGAAGACAGGGACACAGTAGTGGGAGGAGGAGCCATCCTGCTTCTCCATCTAATATCAACTTGATGGAACCCAGTCTACATGGCACCAGTCTAAGAAATTAGTGGCTGCATCCCCAAACAACTTATTTGCCTCTCTAGTTTGCCTCTACTGTCCCTCTGTCCCAGCAGACTTTAAAAGTGCGGTTCAATTCCGGAATAAGCGTTCGCATGAGGCTCGGCAAAATGCGCATTTAAAACACACCTACCGTCCCCATGGAAGTGAGTTTTCCTTGCCCACATCTTTTTTCTCCCCACCCCCTCCCTGGTTGATAGGGTGCCGGTGGGAACGGGGAGGGACTGCACTCTGCGCAGCCACAACCAGGAAGACAACCCCTGACACCTCCAAAAGAAAAATAGCCATCCGTCCATCTCCTCCCCCACCCCTGCAAAGGCAGCTCATTCACACTTTCACTCTGATCACTCTGGACTCTGATCAGGAAGTGAAAAATAGAAAAATAGCCATGGGTATTTACAAGTTCTCTGTTCGTCTCCCCTGCCCTTTGCTTCCAAAGGTATTGATTTCACTGTCGAAATCCACCCGCAGTCCTTACATTGTAGCAATCCACCCACTTCACACCTGACAACAATGTTGCAATTCTCCACAATTCTGGCTCTTTAAAAGTTCTGACCTTTAGAAAGGGAAAAGGAAGGGAACCGGCTGTAGTTCTGGGAGATGTGTAACTGTTTAAGGCTGTGTGTGCGGGCAGTAGCAAAGCCAGGGTGCTTTTTTCGGAGATCTTGGCCGCCAATCCCTGCCCCTTTTGCCACGGAGCGTCCACATGGTAAATGCTGCTAGGAAAACCCGCGGCTTCCAAAAAGTGCTCTGGTAGTCTTCTTTAAAGGGCAGTCTTTTTACCACGGATTTTCCTCCTTTTGTGACACTAGAAGCTCGGAGAAAAGCTGGGCATGGGGGCACTCAGAGGCAAAAGAACCTTTTTAACAGACTTTTAATTGCTTGGGGATGGGGCCTGTATTTGCACTGGAGATAACAGACAAGAAAGGAGAAATGAAAACTATGCAAGTTTGATAGTCAAAGGTACAAATTATCCTCTCCCATTCTTCACCAGTCATCTTAAGGGAAAATAGAAGAGTTCGATGAAAAGGCACACAGGACTGTCTTTAATAGCAACATGGAAGAGGGTATTTCAGCAGCTGCAGGAAATAATTGCTTCTATGCCAGTATTAAAAGTACAGGAGCCTTGACTTCTTTTCTTTCTGATCACTCCAAGTGGAATTTCAAAAAGGAACACAGAATCTGCACTACAACTATGGCAGTATTTACTGCCTAGCTGACCACCTCTGGAGCACTCAGGAGAGCTGGTGGGGGCAGTGACTTTGGAGAAATTGCTTGACTCCAAAGATGGTGAGCAGGGGCCGTGAAACAGGGTGGGTGGGGATTCCCCCAGGACAGTGGTGGGGGCAAGTGGGAGATGTGGGGCGGTGGAGATTCCCCCAGATGTGGATGTGGATTTCCCCCTGTATCAGAAGGACATGAGAGGGGAGGGCCAGCTTCTGGGGCTCAGATGCAGATGGCCTGCTTTGGTGTTGCCATGGGAGGTGTGGTGGCAGAGAATCTGAAGGGTGTCTCACTTCACGCAAAGGCCCTACAAATTTGAAGTGCCCAAAAGCAAAAACCTTTGGCACATCCCTACCAACAAGAAAAAATCATTTCAGAAGAGTGACCACTTCCAAGGAGGAAGCCACTTGAAAACTGAAACTCTTTGAAGTAAATCAAGTTGCCATCCATTAAAATGTCTTTATCTCTGGACAGAGAAGCAGTTTCCTTAATTTCTCTCCTTGCCAGTGGAGGGCTACTCAATTGAAGTTGCTGACTCTTGAGGGGATTGGTAACGTTAAACTGGTATGACCAAGACTGGAGGTTGGGATGTAGGTAGCTTCCATGCAAAAAGGAAATCTAACCACTTCCCCCCCTGTGTTGAGAAACCTGTATAGATTAGACTCAGCAGCTTGGATGCCTCTCAGGAGAGGTCTAAGATGATATAATGTTCCTAATGGGCCAGTTTGCAGCATTAAAGTAATAAGAATAAAGTCCACAGTTAGCCAAGTGATTTCATCAGCATCTAGAAAATACCTGAGTGTGCAAACTCAAGTCAGTGCAGGTTGATATATTTTGGGGACAGCAATCATTTCACAGACTGGAGACCTTAGTAGAGAGGACTGTAACTCCAACTGCAGTTGACATAGATGGGCTTCCATAAGTAGCATTAGATAATCTAGTTTCAAGTTGTTTTGAGCTTTGCATTTCAGACACCAAATCTTAACTTGGTCTGGCAGTGAACTGACAACCCGTGAACAGAGCCTACGTTCTGCTCAAGAGGTCTGTTAAGCAGATACAACTATGTACCTGGGTGACAGAAGAGAAGGAAGTTGTGTGTGTGTGGAGGGGCCCATTTCAGTGAATGAGCTGAGATGGTTGTGGGAGCAGAGAAGCAGAGCCTAAAGGAGTGTTGGATATTTTGAGACTCCCATTCTACTCTGCCTCCTAATCAGAATATGGAGATGCCTATGGTGCTACTGTTAAAGGCCAAGTCAGTTCATGATGGTTCATCTCTCATCCATGACTTGATTTGAAATGGAAAGGCTGTCTTAGTGTGTTTTACAGAGACCTGGATGGGTAAATTGAGCCCCTGCACTAACTCAGATTTGCCTTCCAGGATATCTGGTGTAGCCCCAGTCCAGGGTAATGTAGTAGAGTGGGAGAATTGCCATAGGGTGGCTCTGGACATGTGGTATACTACATCGCCCATGCACAGCTTTTCACAGATGATGCAGCAGTGAAGCATTCTAGCAAAGTAAGAAAATGCTGATTTAACAACATCTTTTTACTTCACTCTTACCTTAGAATGCTCTGCTGCTACTGCAGGTAACGGAGTGTCCTGTCTAGCAGATGGAAAGCCGCTGCAAAAGGGCAGCACAGCTTCAGGACCATCTGGTGGATGGGAAGCCTCTGTGAAGGGGTGTCCCAGCATATTATGTATCTGGAGGCACTCATAACCATAAATAATCTCTGTCTCACACCAAATGCCCTTTTTGCTCTGTTATTGGGGATGAGGGATTGTTCCTGGTGTGGGGTCAGGGAGACAGAATGGAGTGGAGTATCATTCACCCTGTTGGTGTATCTCTCACCCTGTTGCCCAAAGGCTTCCCTGTCTGAGTGGGTGAAGGTTGACCCAGATGTGGTGTTGGAGCACCCCTGCATAGTGGTGTTGAGGGACTTAAGTCTCTACTCTGAGGACATCTCTTGTAGACCAGCTTAAGACTTTGTGGCCTGCAAGACAACCATGTTACAGGTTGGCCTACAAGACAACCATGAACAAGTCTTCACTTCAGAGCATGAGTGTGAGTATCCATTGGTAGGTGGACTTGTTGTGAGTCCAACAGTTAATTTTTTGGTGATGTTTTGGCTAATGGTGCCAGTTCCCCACTGCAGGGGTGAAATGACAATCTGTCCTCTTATGGTGTCTGATAGATTCCTGATGGCACTGAAGGAATTCACATGGCTGGTAAGAACATAAGAACATAAGAGGAGCCCATCTAGTCCAGCATTCTGTTGCACACTGTGGCCTACCAATTGCCCATGAGCATCTCAGGCAGAGAAAAGGGCAAACCTTCTCCTGCTCTTGAATCCCAGCAATGACCTTAGAAGCATCCTGATTATTCCCCCAGCCTGAAAGATGTACTTAGGCATCCATTCTAGTAGCCATTGATACATCTGTTGTCCATAAACTTGTCTAACCCTTCCTTAAAGCCATCTAGCTTTACCACCTCTTCAAGCAGGAAATACCATAAACTGATGAGCCTCTAGGTGAAGAAATACTTCCCCTTGTCTGACCCAACTCTCCAACCCATCAGCTTCATAGATTGCTCCCTGGTTCTAGTGTTGTGTGATAGAGAAATTTTCTCTGTCCACCTTTTCTATACCGTGCATGATTTTATATACTTCAATCAGGTCCCCTCTTAAATGCTGTCTTTCCAGACTGAAGAGGACTAGACGTTGCAGTCTGATTTCATAAGGGAGGTGTTCCAGTCCCTTAATCATTCTGGTTGCCCTTTTCTGCACCCTTTCCAGTTCCACAATATCCTTTTTGAGGTGTGGTGACCAGAATTGTACACAATATTCCAAAAGTGGCCTCACCATAGATGTGTTTCTTTCCAGGTTCTTTCATGATGTTTCTTTCCAGGTTCTGGTCCCACTTTGGAACTGTAACATGAATAGAGTGATTGACATGATTACTCCCCGGTGCCCTTGGCGCACCTTCAGAGCTAAGGTATAGCTGGGAGCTGTGTCCAGTGAAGCGGGAGGGCCAATGACTAGAATGGAAGTGGCGAAAATCCCAATATGAATGTGATTGAACCTTGGTAAGAGCGCATTATTGTGCCTACCATGGGTGGCACAGCAAAGAAGACTTACTGCTCCACTTCCATTGCATCCTCAAGTAACACTCCAGCAGAGTTGTTCTGGGTGATTAAGGGGCCATTTTCATTGAGCCATTAGCTTTTATTGGGAGAGGTATAGGCATTAGGGTATGCACGAATATTCATAACATTCAAAAGTCATTCGAATTTGGCCATTTCTATTTGAATCTAATGTTGGGACATTCGAAGACTGACATTCGAATTCAAATAAAATGTTTTTATACATTCGTATGAAGCTTTGTATGGGATTCACATGCATTTGTATGGGATTCATATGGGATTGAACATTTGTATCACATTCAAATCCCACTACATTTGAAGGGTATCTATTTGAACAAATACATTTTTTTTTGCATTTGATCCAATACGAATTGAATACAAAACAACAACAACAATATTTGTGCACATCCCTAATAGGGACAAAGAAGAAGAAGGAGTTGGCTTTTCTACCTCGCTTTTCTCACCCATTTAAGGGGACTCAAAGTGGCTGACAAAGCTTTTCTATTCTTCTCCCCACAACAGAACATCCTGTGAGGTAGGTGGGGCTGTGATAGCTCAGAAGAGAGCTGTGACTAGCCCAAGGTCATCCTAGCAATGGGGAGAAATGGAACCAAACCCGGTATTCCCAGATAAGAGTCTGGCTCCTTAACCATTAGACCAAACTGGCTGCAACCCTATTGATTCTCATTGACCTCTCATCAGCCATGATATCCTGTTGGTATGGCTTCATGGACTTGGGCTTGGTGGCACCATTTTATAGTGGTTCTCCTCCTATTTCCATGGTAGTCTGCAGAAAGTAGCAACTGGGGACTTTTATTTGATGCTCTGGGAACTCTTTTGTGGAATTCCGCAGAGGATGGCCAAACCCCTTATGGTTCTTTAACATCTGCATGAAATTACTGGGAGAGGTAATCAGGAGTTTTGGAGTGTGATGCTCTCGATACCCTGATAATACCAACTCTCTCTCTTCATTCCTCCTGAGCAAGGGGAGGCAGTTCAGATGCTTGATTGCAGCCTAAAGGCAATAGTAGGTTGGATGGGAACCAGTAAACTGAAACCAAATCCAGACAAGACATTATGATGTGTCTCAGGGTTTCAAATTCATGTAGTTAAGGGGTATCTGATTCTGGATCTGATCCTGTCCAAAAACGAACAAGTGAATGATCTGGAGATAGTTCCAAATTAATCACTGTCTTTTGAGGCTCATGTGGAAGTGGCAGCCAGGAGTGCCCACCTCTGCCTAGTTTGTCATCTTCAGCCTTCCTTGCATGGGGATAATATAACCTCTGTGATCCATGCTCTGGTAACCTCCAGATTAGAGTACCGAAATTTGCTCTATGCAGGACTGCCCTTGAAAAGAGACCAGAAGAAGAATGCAGGAGGTCAGCTGCTGATTGATAGGAGTTCCTGACCAGACACACATCACACGTGTACTGAAAGATCTACACTAGTTGCCTATTTGCTACTGAGCCTACTGGTTGTAGCTATTACATAGATGTTGTGTTAGCTGAAGTTCAACAGCCACAGCAGTGAGAGTTCTAGTTTCGTCCAACCTACTGCATTGGGTGGCAATGCAACAGCTTACATTTTGCCATTATCCTAGCCCCTCTGCCCAAAAGCCTTTCATAGTGGTTGATATAGTGGCCGTTATTCCTGCTCTATAGAGAAGGAAGAGAAAGAATTTTGAATGGATTCCAATGCAAAAATAGGTATATTAAATTCTGTCTCTACTCCTCCATTCCATCATGTTTTTAGATGTTAAGATTTCATTATCCTTGACCTGTGCTGGTCAAAGCTAACAAAGTATGGTATCTAAGTTCCTTCCACACAGCATGGCTTAACCCATACTGCACTGGACTGGGTTACCAGTAGTCCACCTTAAAAGTTGCTGATGAAACTGTTATCAGCTGGATGCTCAGAAGTGTCACACTTCCAGCGCCACTTCCAGATGCCTGTCCTTAATGGCACCAGGCATGGGATATTGCCCATGAATATGCACTGCTTGCATGCTGTCCATGGTCTGGTACATTGCCTTAACATGCTACATAGCTCTGTCTGGTAAAGACGGATGTGTTCCTCTTCCTTCTGGAGATCCAATTTTGTGAATGTTTTATCTCTGCTACTCTAGATGGCCATTCTAAACAAATTCCTGGTTATAAAAAAAAGTGAAAAAATGCAGGCTCTGCAGGCATTTTATAGAATCATTCATATTAATATTTTATAAGTTTTATCTTCTTTCTGAACGCATAAAAAATTTGGACAGGTGGCAGAAGCCTTCCTTCCCTTAGGCCCACTATTTTGCCCAAAGTGACCATAATAGCCAAAGCAGATGATGACTGATTGCAGATAGCTGACTTTTTGACAGCATTCTGTGTACTGAACTAAGAAGTGCACCAAAGAACAAGTAACTCCTGTTGCAAAGATTTAGACCTACTACAGTTGCTTTGGTCACCACAAAAGAAAGCAGTCTCTGCTGTTTCATTCAGTCTGTAAAACAGCAGGCAGGCACTGAAATTCCAATGTCTGCTTAAAACATATTTGAATGCCTAGGTATTTGCTGATTATTTATGGAGATATAACTATACTCATGCAGTTATTCTTGTACTTTGATTACTGAGGATGCATCTAGGTGTCACTTACTTATTCTGTTATATTTGGATATCCCAGAATATATATGCTTTATTCCAGAATATTCACATGAAGTAGAAAAAGTAAGCGTCATCTGGATTCAACCTGATTCTTATTATTTTGACTTCCCTTTCCATTATCATCCTTGTTCTTCTCCAGTCTAGGATTTGTTGTAGAGGGCAGGATACAAATGTTATATGTTACTAAAAAATGTGGCTATGCACTTGTCAATTACAAAACTGTTTTCTTGTCTATTACATTCCTTCCCCTAATTCGTCTTAGCTGGAATCATACCACACCTCGAGAACTTAGGCAATGTTCACCTGTAGCAAAACAAGTTGCTCAAAATCTCCTTAGAGCTGATGGCATCTGGCACTCGTGTTGTCATATAATCTCTAATCCAGATTTTCTAGCCTAGAATGTTTATGAGATGGTGAGGGGCAGACTGGTGTGTGAATGAACCCAGGTATGAACCAGCTCTAAGCAGTCTATAAACTTTGTCCGGTGTGCTTTTTTTAAACAAAACTGTTTGAGTGGAGCCCTATTACATAAGAACATAAGAGGAGTCTTGTCTAGTCTAGTGTCCTGTTTCACACAGTGGCCCACCAATTCCTTCCTGGGCATCTCAAACAGAGTGGGAAGGGACCTCTAGTGAAGCCATTTATTACCACTCTTTGAGTGCAATCACTAACCCAGTTATTCTGTTGATCCCATATTTGATCAATTTTCCATTAAGTATGGTATGAGACATTTGTCGAATGCTTTGCTGAAGTCAAGATACACTATGTCCACAGCATTTCCCTGATCAACCCATCCAGTGATTTTGTCATAAAAGGATATTTAGATTAGTCTAGCATAATTTGTTGGTTACAAATCCATGCCAGCTCTGGTTAATTACTGTATTACCATCTAAGTACTTCCATACATGTTTGCCTGTTATTGAGGTCAGGCTCACAGGCAAGACAAAGGCAAAGCCTTCACCTGAGGCATTTCCGCACTGGATCGCGTTCGAAACCGAACGCGTTCAGGCGGAAAGCTTAAGCCAGCTTCGGGCGCTTTCCCCGTTCACACACAGACGCGCCAGAACGCGTGTAAACGCGTTCCGGAGCGTCTGGGTGCGAATGGTCAAAGCGCCCGAAGCTGGCTTAGCCGGCAAACGCCGGCCAGGGGCGCGCCGGCAGCCGCGGAGGCAGATCGACAATCAGCTGTTTGAAAAACAGCTGATTGTCAAAGCCGCGCGGCGTCGGAGGCGAGCCGGCAGGCGATCGGGAGACAGAAGCGGCGCGAACGCTTCTTCTCCCGAACGCCTGCGGGCGGCTCGTCCGCGTTGGAACGCGTGTAGAGCACTTCGAAGTGCTCTACATTTCGAACGCGGAAAAGCCAGCTGCGGACACGTCGGGACGCAAGCCGCGCGCGGCCAATGCGGATGACGTGTCCACAGCTGGCTTTTTCGCGTTCCGTTTTCCCCCGTGCGAAAACGTCTCTGCTCTTGACTCCCTGCAAATGGCCTTTAGAGGCATCTACCTGTCTCTCAAACTTGGAGGCAGTATTTAGGTATCTATCCTAGTAGCCATTGTACACCTGTGTACCATGAATTTTCTAAGCCTTTCTTAAAGATATTAACCCTCATTATGTGCCTAGGTGAGCTTTGTACCTCAGCTATATGAAAATACAGGTGGAGTTTTTGTGTGCAAGAAAAAAGTGATTGCATAGTTCAACTTTTACAATGTTAGCACATTGTCTAGGGAAAAACACCTGCAGAAAGCAGGCATGTATAGTTTGGCTTCAGGAATTGAACTAAATGGGATACAAAATGGATCCATTAGCCAACTATTATAATTGCCTATGATGATTATAAATTACTAGTAAAGTTCCATCACCCCATAATTTGAATGGTGACATCCAAGTTTGGGATAAGCAGCATGAGGGTCAGTCTGGCACATAATTGTAAAGAACTGGCATTGTGATTCAGGTTCATCTACCAAAACACTACAGTATGCCTGGACACAGAACTGGCCTTCAAGCTCCATCAAATGATAATGAGGAGTGCTAGACTCAAAAAACCAGGATGCTGACAAAGCTTCTTTTCACATTGAAGACAGAAGTCCTAGGGTCCATTCAGACATTGACCTAGTTGTGGCACAATAATTAGCTCTCCTTTGAAATGTGGAAAAGTTTTCCTCTATTGGAAAACACTGACTCCCGTGACACATTTTGATTGTCTTGGTATCTTTATTTTGAACTCTGTTGATCTTACATTTTGTGCTTGATAGTAATCATGGTATTAAATTTGACATTTTGTGCATTGATAGTGTATGGGTGCACGCATGTATAATTATAGATACAGGTAGGCAAAAACTGAATTTTACCTAATTTTAACACCCACAAATGGATTCAACTGCCTTTTGCAACATTCTTTCCATAGAAGAGTATTGAGAAATGGTCAGACATATTTTGTAGATTGTATAGACTTTAATTCTTCCTTTGCTTATATTAAACCTTCTCAATATAGTGCAAAAAGGAACAATATAACTTTGTATGAAGTATATTTAAGGAATAGTAAAAAGGGATGACAGGCATTTTATTACAGGAAGTATGCATCTCATGAGAGCACATTATGGCATGAGGCCAATGCACAAAAGGCTGTAAAAAGAAATATAATCATCTTCTATAAATATACTATTGCACCTGTATTGTATCAAAAAAGGGGGAGATTGTTCATCTTATAGTCCTCCTTTACCAGAAGCTGCTTTGTCAGGGCTAATGGTGGTGTAACATAGTGGTGATGCCATAGACACACTCAGCAGCATAGTCAGAAGAAACTGGAAAGGTGTGGGAAACATTTCTTGGAAAAGATACATTTGGACACAGGCTTGATCTTACTCATCCTGGACTCAGTCCATGCACATCTCTGAAATATTGATTTTATTTATTTGGAGTCAAACTCAAATTTCTTTTCAAAGAAATTCATTTGTCTGCACCATGGCTGGCTACACACCCACGTCAGTTTGCAGCTGTGCATTGGTTATTCTGATTGGGTGCTGAGCAGCTATAGTCTGACAATGGTACTTGGAGCTGACCTTAGAGTTGACCTTCAATGGGCACAATATGATATGCCTCCGTGTAACTCAACAAAGTACCTTCACAGTGACATTCTGTGAATAATCCAAGCCAGTTTGCTCCTTCTTCCAGTGCTTCAGTCATAAGTGAGGCATGTGTGAATGAACTTCTCTTGCTGCTTCTGGAGAATCTCAAGGTGCCTGCAGGTGCCATGTAACTGTGGCATTCCCAACATAATCCCTGAATATTGAGATATTATCCTGCAATATTGTTGTTATGCGAAAGCCGGCAATAATGCAGAGCTTCCCATAATAGTAATACTGCTTCCATGTCTGCTGGTTCCTTCCATTATTATTGCTCTTGCAGCTACATGGAAGTTAGCCAAATGTGTGGAAAAAACATAAAGGAATTGGGCAGGCACTTGGCTATTTTCCGAGTAGCTACAAGATCATTCATAATGAAAGGAGCCAGCAGACACAGGTAAGGAGCCAGCAGACACAGGTAAAAGCTCCCGATTGCCTCCTGCATCTGGTGGGGCAGCAAGAAGAAATTGCTGGATCTTCTTTATGTCCTACAATTGCCTCTTGCCATCTGGAGGCATCTTCAGAAGGGTATCCAGGGTATCTTCTGTTCAGCCTTAGTTGAGCAGGTGCCACCATGCAGCAGATCTCACTCTGGGGTTTACCTTTCCCACAAATTTCTTTTCTAGTGTGGCATAAGAGGCCTGACTTACTCCATATTTTATTTCATGGGTTGACAGTAAAGCAGATATCTGAGTGGGTTCTAGTCACTCCAGGTCTAACTGACCTTGGAGCAATTTGGAGCTGTACCGTCCTGAACACGTTGCAGCTGGGAACCAACAAAAGAGAGAGATAATACTAACTGGCATTTTGGGATGGTGTTTTTCCCTTATTGCCTTTTATTGATACTGCTCAAGTTTTGCCTTTTATTTTAATAAACCAGTTTATTTATAGGAAAGCTTGATGAGAAGGCTTGGTCGTCTTAGTTACACTCAGTGTCAGTAAAACATGGGGGGAATGCTTCCTGTAGTCTGGAGGGGCAGCAGACTAGCCAGCATGACTTGGTTAAACTGCTTTTAGTTTATTGTATATAATTGACTTAAATAATAACTAATAAAACAAGATGGCAGATGGGGCCCAGACAGTGGCGGCTGGTGGACTTCAGGGCTGGGTGTTCACAGGCATGGGAGGGGAAGGGTCATGGGGGGTGAGGTCATGTGGGAGGGGCCAATGTCATGTGGGAGGGGCCAAGGTCACGTGGGAGGGGTCCAGGGCCAGAAAGATACAGAACCAGAATTGAACTCATGGAATCAATAACAATATCAACCTGCTTTTGCTGCATGCATGTCCACACTATAAGTGCCATAGGATTTGCAGCAGAAAAATTGGTAGTGAAAGAATCCTCCTAAGTAGAACTGATATATTCCCTTCTTTCAAAGAGTATTTGGATTTTGCAGCTTTATGCATGGAACTGCTCTTAGTACACTGGCATTACAGCCAGAGAACTTTCTTTCCCCAGTTCCAATTGCTTCCAGTTGGGGAAGTTTTCATATAGGAAACAGCCCCAGAAGTCGGTTATGCCTGAGCTTGGGAAAACATACAGGACTCCAGATATATGGAACTCAGGTCCGAACCACTATAGACTGCAAGTCAGTAATCAGAAATTATGTGAGTAAGCCATAAATACAAAGAGTGCCACTTGCTAGGACCTCTTTGAATAAAGCACTGCAGAAGTAAGATACATCGTCCCACCAACTTTAACATACACTGCTTCAGACTGGAACTTTTATCTTTGGAAAATAAATAACAGTGGTAGCAAGGAAACTCTAATTGGGGGGGAATGGGCAGCAGCAATATAGAGGTAGGTAATGCTTGCTTCCCCCACCTTAACTATATATCACTGAAAAACAGTAATGTTCTTGCAGATTATGGCCTATACAAACAGGATGGACACAAGCAATGTAGTGAAATTCAAGGAACCTCAGATTCAAACTTGGTCTACTCTAAAATCCAGACAAATCTCATTATAATCTTCAAGTCATTGCTTCCCATGCCTGTCTTCCCAACACTGAAATCACTGCAGAAGCAACAGAAGAGTTGGCTTTTCTACCCTGCTTTTCTCACACATTTAAGGGACTCAAAGCAGCTGACAAACCTTCTGTTCTCTTCCCCACACCTTCCCCTGTGAGGAAGGTGGGGCTGTGAGAGCTCCAAAGAGAGCTGTGACTAGCCCAAGGTCACCCAGCTGGCTTTATGGAGGAAGAAGAGTTGGCTTTTTCTACCCTACTTTTCTCACCCATTTAAGGGGTCTTAAAGTGGCTGACAGAGCTTCCTATTCTTCTTCCCACAACAGAATATCCTGCAATGTGGATGAAGCTGTGAGAGCTCAGAAGAGAGCTGTGACTAGCCCAAGGTCACCCAGCTGGCTCCATAGAGGAGGGCAGAATCAAACCCTGGTACTCCCAGATAAGAGTCCAGCTCCTTAACCACTTGATCAAATAGACCAAATAGTCCATTACTATTTAAATTTCAGGGCATTATTCCTAGCATCTTCACAGTATGCATACATACACTGGTTCTAGGAATAAAGAAACACCAAGAGGAGATCTAAACTGAAAATAAGGAGGTTTTTTCCTCATAAGAGCAGACAGAAAACACTAGTTATATAGTCAGACTTCGAGAAACAATCTGCCTTCATAAGGAAGAAGAGAAGTTGGCTTTAAGGGGGCTCAAAGTGACTGACAAAGGTTCTGTTCTTCTCCCCACAACAGAACATCCTGTGAGGTAGGGCTGTGGAAGCTCTGGAAAGAGCTGTGAAGGAAGGAGATGAAGGAGGGAAAGAAAGAGGGAAGGGATGGAGGGATCAAAATAACAGAAAAGACAGCTCAGAATAGACTTTCAAAAAACACACCTGTGTCAGAAAAGCACATTTATAGACAGAATAGATGGAAGGAAGGAAAAGAGAAGAGAGGAAAGAGGAAAGAAAAAGAGTGAAACAGGGAGGGGAGAGAGAAAGGGAGGAAAGGAAGAGAGAAAAAGGAAGGGAGGAAAGAAAGAAAGAACAAGAGGGAGATGAGAAGAGAGAGAAGGAAGGAAAGAAAAAGAGAAAAACAAAGGGAAAGAGAGAAGGGCAGAAAGGAGAGAGAGAAGGAAGCAGGAAAGACAGAAAGAAGGAGAGAGAGAGAAAGCAGGAAGAAGAAGAATTGGCTTTTCTACCCGGGAGGGGGAGGAATGGGGGAATGAAGAAACGGAAAGGAAAGGAAGGAAACAGAGAAGGCAATAAGCAAGGGGAGGTGGATGGAAGGAACAGAGGGAGGAAGGAAGAAAGAGAGTTAGGCCCCCAGCTCAGCCGTAACGAGCGCTGGGCTGGTGCCGCTGCTGCTGCTGGCCGAGAGAGAGAAAGAGAGAGATCACCACCTCTTCGCCACCACCGCTGCCCCAACCAAGCCGGTGGCACGAAGATTAACTGGTCGCCAGCACCAGCCCTTTCTCTCTCTCTCTCTCTCTCTCTCTCTCTCTCTCTCTCTCGAGCCCAGTTTGCCCCAAGTCAGGACTCCTTTATCGGCAACAAGACAGGCAGCCAAGAAAGAGAGAGAGAGAGAAAGGCCCGTGCTGGCGACCGGTTCCTCTTCGCGCCACGGGCTTGGTTGGGGCAGCGGTGGCAGCGAAGTCACCTCTCTCTCTCTCTCTCTCTCTCTCTCTCTCTCTCTCGGTGGCGAACAGGGCTTCATTGTTGGCAACAAGGCAGGCTGCCGAGAGAGAGAGAGAGAGAGAGAGAGAGAGAGAGAGAGAGAGAGATTAGAACCGGTCCTACACATGGCGGCCACGTGGAAAAGGAGAACCTACTCCTAGGTAGGGAATGGGGGGGGAGAGAAAGGGAGGGACGCGACTCAGAGAGGACGGAGGGAGAGGGGGGCAGGTAAAAAGGGGAGGTTAAAAGCTAAGCTTAGGGGCAAAGGGAGGGAGCAACTTACCTTGGCTTCTTCGCTCCTCCAGTCTCTCCAGAAATGGCGGCGGCAACAGGGCCAGGCGCGCACACACAGGAGAAGGAAGGAGGAGCATATCTTGTTCCACCAATCAGCTTTGTCAGAGCGGCGCTCTCTGGCAGCGCTCCTCCAGCGATAAAAAATAATGCGCCTTGAACCAATAGAAGGAGTGGAAAGCTGCTGATGGGTGGAACAAGCTATAATGCATTGTATATGCCCTCAGGGCTCAGGGTGTGCGCGCGCTCCGCCGCTCAAAAGGTGGAACCGCCCCTGGGCCCAGAGCAGCCCATACTTGTTTCTTACACAGTGATGGACATGGCATGGTTTCACAAATCTAGAATGCATCTATACATCTCTTGCTTGTGTTGGTACTTCAAGACATTCCATCTTTTAAAATAACTACGCTAAATTTATTGATTCTAATCTTTTTGGCACCTAGGAGGAGTGCTTCCCAAACTCTTTGAAATACGTGTATAGTATACAGATGAACTTTTCACCTAATTCTTAACTTGCACTTTGGCTTGATATTAAAAAGATAAAATACAGTACATTGTCAGCTTTCGTAATGCATTTTGAAGACATATATAGTAATAGCTTTTTTCCTTCATCCTTTTTTTTTACCATAGTGATCCGTTGTTAGTTTTGCTACTTCCATCCAGTGATTTGTAATTTATTACAGTAATGAAAATAATTGGCCTCTACTGTACCTGTGAGCCAAGTTAGATACATAAGAGGTTCAGTATATGTTTCATATCTGCTTTTGCACAAAAGAAAACAGATCACATCATAGTAACATATTTCAAATTATACTTTAAGACATTTGCAGGATCAGTTTTGGGTTATATTTAATAAGCTTTTTAGAAGATACCAACACTCATCTGTTCTGAAGATGGCTTAAATGAGCTGGGATTCTGTAGCCTGTAACATTTCTGTACCAATTATCCTTAGAATTAATTTGCACTATTGTACAGTAATGTATTTAGAATTGGAATGCATGCCCCCCTAAAGAATACAGGATTAACTCATCAGGAATACCAGATGATTTCTATTGTTGCAGGTTTCGCAAAGTTAAGCAATCCTGTGCACTTAGTTATCTGGGAGTTTAAGCACTACTGAGGGCTGTTTTGCATTTAATTGCCGTGGGGTAGTATCCATAGCCGTTAAGTTCAGGGATGCTGGCCACCATCCCAAACTTCAACAGTGGCTCTCGCAGTGTGGATAGTCTGTCTCCAACAGTCTGCATTGCATATCTTCATCTGCGGCAATGTCCACCATACACTGGGCCACTGTTATGGCAATCATGACACAGCACATATTTGTATGTTACAAATACAAAATAATACCTTATACAAAGCAGTTGTTCTTTCCTCCATCTTAGGGAGCAGTTTTACTGCTCCACAACTAGGGATAATCAGAACAGCTGTACATGCTCTGGGTGCTCTGGGCTGGAGATGGCACCACAGCGTGTGGATGCACCATCCTAGGGTGTGCTAGGCAGTACCGATTGCCTAAGTGTCAAAAGGTCCTGAATTTCTAAGCTGATGTAAACAACATGTCTGTACCTCTTGCACTTTAAACCAATTGGGTATAACGTAGTATCTGTCTTTGAACAAAGAACACAGCAGACTCTGCTCAGCTATGATTACTAATTCACATTCAGTCTAACCTTTCTTACAGGTAATTGAGCATTGTGTGTTTGTGTGTGCGTGTGTGTGGTAGAAGATAATAAAACAGGATGTTCCATGTGGGCCATTCAAAGTTTCTTGAAGAGCACGATATGATTCACAACATAGTATGGGTACTTTATATTAAAGACTCTGTAAATACTGCGTACTAAAATGCCAAAACAACTGTTGGCCCCTATATTACCACATCAGCTAATACGCAGCTCCTTTGTTTGGTTCCATCTTCCACTTATTTTAATGCTTAATAGTCCATAAACGTCAGTGTCCAAAAGCCATTTAATGTAATGACATTGGACTACATATCCTAATATTTTTAAAGGCTGTTTCATCACAAACTGACCAATTATTTGGACATACAGGAAAACAATTCAACAATGTGAGCCACTTCGAAGTTCTACAAAATGTACCAATATATTCTGCCATGTCAAGAAGATTTCTATGTGTCTTTCTCAGGATATTGTGCTTTCTTCTTATTTAGCTTAATTCTGTAATCTACAGATTCTCTTAGGAACATTGGAAAGCATTTATAAATCTTCTCTTCCAATGACAAACGTTGCCAACCTTTTGGGACCTAGGTACATTTGGAACATTGAGAGCATCATCTTCTCTGATCATTTCTCTCCAAGTTACACTTTGTCTCCTGGAAAGTGTTACATACACAGACCAACTATCTTTGATTTTCCATAGCAGCTGGCTCCTCAGAAATTGGAGGGAGTTTGCAGGGATTTTAAGATTATGCAGTTTTAAAAGGCCTGCCCACTTTTGACAATGAAGGTACTATCGGTGCTTCCGCACAGGGGCAAATAAAACCAGATCTCCGGCACCCGGATTTATTAAAACCGGCTCCCAGGGGAACCAGTTTTAATAACTCCAGATCCCCGGTAGATCCGGTTTAACGGGTTAGATCCGTATCTCTGTGCCTCCACACGCGCACCGAATATCCGGATTGGAGGCGGTTGCTGTGTGGACACATGGCACCTGCCTCCCATCCAGGATGGAGGGCCCTCCCCGGCCCACCACGATTGGCTCCCCGGAGCCAAGCCTGGCAAGCTGGGGGGCCTCGCCGCTGCGGCTCGCCCTCATCCCAGAAGCGGCGGATTGCTGCTTCTGGAGCCAGGACAAGCTTCCCTAAAGCCCACCCTAGCCCACCCTGGGAGGAGCGCGGCAGTTCCCCTCCTTACCTCATCGGCGTCACCCCAAAACTGAAAGCAGGTGCGCAGGATGCCTGGCAGCCCCTGCCCTCAGGAGCCGTTCTGCGCAGGTGAGCTGCCCTGACTTGCGCCCCGGCCAGTCAGGGGGCGCGCAGGACGGAGGCGCAAAACCACGATATGTGGTGTGCAAGAAACACCCATTAAGCATGCATTAAGTCCGGATAGGTGCAGACGCACCTACCGGAAGTGTGCTACTTTGCCCCCGCTAATGCGGACGCTCCGGTGGCAATCCGGTTTTGCCGCTGAAATCCGCATTAAAAAGGGGATCGCTGTGCAGACACCCCTCGCCGGAAGTGTCCTAATCAGCGACCCGTGTGCGGAGCCGCACATTGGAATGTGTGCTTAATGGGTGTTAAAGGGCCTGTGCGGAAGCACCCTATAAGACAAAACACAGGGATAGGGAGCTCGTAAACTTTGCAAGCACCAGGGGAAGCCCTAAAAAGTACTCAACTGATCTGTCTTATCAGTAAGCAGAAAAGGTAGTGCTAATAATAGGTATAAGTTGTGTTGGTGCCATTAAACACAGTCAAAGTGACTGGAACTGCTGCCTGAAGATTTGTCAAGCCCAAAGAACCTCTGCAGTGTGCCTCTGGGAACTTCCTGTAGCACTGGCTCCTATTGATAGTTGAAACATGTTTAATCCTGCAGATCTGTTCAAAATTACATAAAAATTGACCTCCTCTGGTTCTACCTCTTTGACCCCTCACCTGTGCCCAAACAGCCTGAAAGCCTACCAGCTGCCACTGAACGGTTTGGCTAGAAACTGCATTGTTAAATGGAATTAAAGTGGATTTCACGGAGATCAAAGCAAAAGTTTTAAACACATCCTTATCCTCTTTCAACAGTCCTCATTCAGTCCTTCCTTAACAAGATGCCCAGTCCCTGTCTAGGATGTGCTCCATAGCTTTCACAAGTCACTTCAAATACGATTATGCAAGATCTAGACATACAACACACTCTGAAATTACAGGCATTCAGCTGTTTGTCCCAGCACTGAAAGAAAGTAGCACTGGCACAGGATTGTTGTGCTTGAATCTTTAGGCTAGAGAACTAAGCAACTTTACTTCTGAAAGAGTTCACCAGCAAGGACTAAGCAATTTTAAAATATTACTGTAAGAAACCATTTGAGAAACATGGACTATGAGCGTTCTTTAGCATTGGCATAAATAAAAAATAGTTTTATTTAGACAAATATTTTTGCTTTGTTGCCCTACCACCTTGTAAAGCTCTGACTCTTCCTTCTCCTTTGCAAATGTCAGATCAGCAAACAGTGAGAAGCTGACATGAATTTTGCTATAAGTGTCAAAGAGATGAAATCTAGAATTTTAGCTCTGTTTGCATTTTTGCTAGACTTTTTTTTTGGATCTCTGTAAAAGTAGCAACTGTGTGAAAACAACACACAACTCTGCTTGGGCCATCTGTCATGAAGTTGTGACATATGTTTGCTTTGTTTATTCAGCAGCCAAATGTAAATTGATACGCTGAGCTACTATTTGGCTTCAATGATTATGTATCTGAATACATATAATAACTGCACGTCTATGCATACATTTCTGTACTTCATGAAATTTGCAAGAGACTTATCATTCATAGAAAATTGTGAACATGTTCGTTACACTTCTGCATATAAGCTAAATAAACAACAGACAGAAACTACTGTATCATTCTCTGGGTTTATTTCAACCAAAGCACATTATACTCAAATATGTATATATTGTGAAACCAGAGTGTTTTTAACAGGGCATTAACCCAGTTAAGTGTGATTATTAGGTTAAATGCAATCTGGATGGTTTTTAGTCAAATTTAAGTCCTATGGAATGGGTTTACTCCCTAAGTAAGCAGGCATAAGGTTGTTACCTTCATACTGTAGATCATTATTACTGTTCTATTACGCAAAGGAAAAGGAAAGGGCCTATTACCAGATATAATGCAATTTTTCACATGTGCATTTTCTTGAGGATAACTCAGTATTCAGCCTTAACAGAATTTGGATGAGAATTGACAACCTCTGAGGGTCTACATTGGTTATAGTTGTAGTTAGGGTACAACAAACCATTGCAAATAATGGGTGGGTCCCTCATATCATGCCAACTGATACCAAAAACATGCATGGAAGTTCAATTATAAACACTTTGTTTCCTGGAAAAGAGTGGAGCTCTCTCTCTCTCAGTGGAGTTTTTCCTGTAGAACATGTGGTGCTAGCACAGTGACTGCTTGGAGGATCCAGTATTTGGACTGTAGAGTTAAAAAGTTAAAATGATGCACAATCATTGGGCTCCTTTAGGTAAACTTTTTCAGCTTCCACTGTAATGCTTTGTAGCTGGGTGAGAGAAAGCATGTGTGTTCCTCATAAATGCCGGTGGCAGGACAAGAGTTTGCTGACAAAGGCAGCAAATACTGTACAATCATCATTAAAATAAATAAATAAATTGGAAATACAACATCTGATTTTAAAAGTCTGGGAGAACTGGAAGGTAATCCTCTGGTACCCTGGATAACCCCCGAGTTTTAGAATCCCTTTGCACTTAAATCTTTTTGTTCGTCTGAATTACCTGTGTTGCATTATAAAGCAATGAGATAGAATCTAAATATCAATGAACAAACAAGCACCTGAACTAACATAGGGATGTCACCACACAGGCCTTTTGGGGAAGGGTTTTCCACAACTGGAATGACACCATAATATAGGAGAGTTGGGTTTTTTCTTCTTTGTTTAATATTTAAAAGGTGTGGAATGCCCCAAATCTATTTACCAATCACAGGAAGACCTGATGAAACGGTGGGCAGTAGGGTGACATTAAGGCTGTGTTCAGAGGTGGCACCTTAGAGAAACACTGTACAACCCTCCCAAGGTCTTCTCCAATTAACCTTGGGTGTTTTTCCACTGTCACTAGAAGTACCCATTAGGTACCCATTAATGGCACAGATGTTCAGGAGAGGGGGGAGGGACAGAGTGATGTGTAAACAACCCAACTTCAAAACTTTTCTCTAAATCACGGTTTGGTCTAGTGGTTCAGGAGCCGGCCTCTTATCTGGGAATGCCGGGTTTGACTTTGCTCTCCTCCACAAAGCCGGCTAGGTGACCTTGGGCTAGTCACACCTCTTCTGAGGTCTCACAGCCCCACCCACCTCACAGGGTGTTCTGTTGTGGGGAGAAGAACAGAAAAGCTTTGTCAGCCACTTCGAGTCCCTTAAATGGACGGGAAAAGCAGGGTAGAAAAGCCAACTGTTCTTCTGTGGTTTTTTTTTTTTGTGTGTGTGTGTGTTGTTGTTGTTGACTGCGTCTGATCGCAGCTCAAGATTCAGTGGTAAGCTCTGCAATGTGACATGAAGCACACCCATCGCTTCACTTCCTTCCACTGGTTCCAGATGCCCGCATCCATGCCCTATTCTTAGCGCACTCCAAGAGTAGTTTGCCCTCCTGACTGCCTTGCCAGGATACTTCTGCTCTTGGAACTTCTAGACGTGTAAGGTTCGGGGTGGTTGTCCACAACTACTAATTTGGCCCCATCCAGTGCAGCCTTCAAGACGCTTATAATGCAACCATATTTGTCGCAACAACGACAGGACACGAAAGCCAGCGCGATGGGATGGACGTGCTAAATGCGAGGGAGAGTTACACCGCGCTTTACGTTCATTGGCGAATGTCATTTTCGTCCCACTACTAGAGAAAGGTTCAAACGTTGGATCTCTGCCCACTGGCCCTTCCCCGGCTAGTCCACCCCACCGGCGAGCCCGGCCACGAGCTGCCCGTCCCCTTGGGTCAGGGGTCGCCGCACGTTCCGCGGCCTGCAGGTCCGTTCGCTGCGAACGGCTGGGGGGAGGAGGAGGAACGCCCGAGAGCCTGCGAAGAAATGGGAGGATCTTTTCCGTAAAGCTTTGGCTGGGAGGACTTGAAAAAAGCAAAAGCAGTCCGGGGGAGGAGGGGGGGCTTCGAATCCATCAGCGGCGAAACAATTTCCCAATCTTCGTGACTCGCTTGATCCGCGGGCCTAGCAAAACCCTCCAGTTGACTTTTGAATGGAAATAACCCCCCCATCGGTGTAAAGATCCAGATTCCCGCCATCTAGCTTAGCCCCTTGGTTTTGGTGGCGAGGCAGAGCCCGCTCCGTCTGCGAACACCGCCCCGCGCTGGAGAGAGGCGCGTCCAGGAGGAGCCCTGCCCGGACAACTTCAGGCTTCCGACGAAAGTTTTCCCGGGAGCTCCTGCCAGGCGCGGGCCGAGGGACAGCTTAAGCCGAGTTCTCAGCCGGGCAGATTCGTGACCCTTCGTCGACGGGGCGCCCTCCCCGGGCGTCGGGGCCGCTGACCGCTCCGCCCCCGGGTTTCTTTCCCGTAGTACTTCCAGAAGGGAGCGAGGATCGGATTACAGCCGTCGGTTAGATAGGGGCGGGCTGCGAGCACCTGCCGGAGGGAGGACCGCCCGCCTTGCCCGTCTCCGGGATCGATAGCGCTGCTCGGTCCCTCCGTCTGCTCGCTCCGTGCGTGCGCCTCGTCCTCCGACAGAGGGGGCGACGACGTGAGCTCGACGCCGACGCCGGCAGCGATACAAAAGGCGTCGCGGCGGAAGATTAACCCGGCGCGATCTCGCGTCTTCGTCGCCGTCTGCATTCGCAGCGCGTCCCTCCCTCCCTCCCGTGAGCGGACCGAGCTAAGTCGGGAGGATTCGTTTTGTTTTGCCTTTGTTTTGCAAGGGCGAGGGAGGGGGCAGGAGCCCGCCCGAGGACTTCGAGACGCGAGGACCCCCCTCCGTCAGGAGAGAGAGGCGCTACAGGGGCGTGCGTGCGCGCGTGTGTGTGTGCCGGGGGGGGGGGCGTCGTCCAGGCGGACTAGCCCGGAACCGCACACCGTCGTGTCTCCCAGACGGCTGTAAAGGAGGACGAAAGCGGCTTCGGGGAGGTGTTTGCGTGCGGCTCGCGGACCGAGGACGAGCGGCAGCATCTTTGTTCGCTTATTCCCGCCCTCTTCCCTTCGGCTTCTTCCTTGGAGTCCCGTGAGGGGGGGGGAGAGAGAGAGAGAGCCAGTGCGCTGCCCCCAAAGCAGCAGCGAAGCTATTGGCGTGTGTCGCGCTGGCGCGCTCTCGGTGTGAGGCTCTCTCGCCTTTTCTCCCAGCGAGGGGAAAGCCCCCCGCCCCACACGCCTCGCCTCGCCTCTCCTCCGAGATGCTGCTGGGATGTGAGACCTAAGTGTGTGTGGGGGGGAGAAAGCGCCTTCGCCTGCGCCCCTCTCCGCCTCTAATCCCTTCCTTGCAGAGAAGCCGCTCCGGCTGCTACTCCTGGTGGACAAAGGACGGGAGATCGCGGCCGGCGTGGGGTTTCCGTGGGAATTCCGTGGCGATGCATTTGGGCGCTTCGGACCTTTGCCCGTGTGGACTATCTCGGTGGTGATCTTCCCTCGGAGTGGCAGAAGCGAGCTCGGCTGGGGGACGGATCCGCACAAGGGCAAGATGCCGCTGGTCACCTTCTACTTCGTTTTGCCCCTGATGGGTAAGTGTCTGGCTGTCCGTGGTCTTCTGGGATCCGAGAGGCGCCCGCTTCGGACGCTGGGCAGCCTGCTCTCCAAGGAGCGTCGCGATGAACTTTTTGGGTAGTTCTCAAGTCCTCGTTTAGCCTCCTTGTCCTTTGCCGACGTGCATTTCTCCGGCTTGCCCGTCTGGTTAAAGTGGCACTTAGCAAGTTGGACGGGAAACTTTCCAATCATCTCATCTGCCTAATGAGAGGGGAAGTGGAAGGCAGAGGCTTGCATCTCTCCTTGGGCGAACGCCGCTTCTGGGGAATGGTTTCTGTCACAGATACGGGCGAAGGGAGGGTGTCTGTATGTGTGCATGTTGCGCTTCCTTGTGTGTTGATGTGAGCATGAAAAGAAGTACATGGAGTCATTGGGCTGACCGTATTGTGCTCGGGTCGATTCAGTGAAATCTGGAAGAAGAGAAATCGGGGGGGGGGGGGAGAAAACCTGTCTTTTTCCTGTATAGAAGACATAAGCGCAGCCTTTTAAAAGGCACCGAAGTGCTAAGCATCTGTATCAGTCAGTAGGACAACCTCTCTCTCGTCGGCCCTGCTCATGACTGTAATTAAAATCGCAGCAAAACCTTTGTGGAAACCGAGAGCTTGTATTTAACCCACACTTGCTGTTCCCAGCAGTCTATGGAAAGGGCTCCGCATTCAACAGAGGCGGGAGAGGAGAAATCTTTTACACTCCAAGTTAATCCCAGTGGCATTTTGCAGACTTAAGCCTACTGGGATTTTAGTCTGAACTACTGCTAAAACAACACTCCCTCAGACACAGTTTGTCTGGGTGGGATTTGGTCCCTGGAGATCGGGAACACGGTTGCCTCCTTAAATTCTCGAGCTGTTAAGCATTAGCAGTGCAGTTGCGAAGGATGAGCGAAAAGGTGTCTTATTTGCTACAGGAATTTTTATTTAGGAGGACCTTGATTAAAGCATTGGTTTGGGGTGGGGTGGGGAAGAATAAATTGGAAAGGTGGGAAGGAAGAGGAAGATGACCTTCCCCTTAGGAAACCCAGTTTTGTAAAGTGTCCTTTACCTGTCTTGCATAGAAAAGAATGGAGTCGGGGTAAAGATAATTTCCCTCATGTTGCCTTGAACCAGTTTGTGTTTTCCTGCCTGAACCGCTGTGAAGGGTTTAACGTGATTTCCCACCCGCCATTCTCAATTTCTTTGAATTTAGAAGTACTCTTCTCTGCCGAAGTGAGTGCGATGCTTGGAGGGGACCGTCCGGATTGTGTGAAAGCCAATGACCAGTGTCTCAGGGAGCAGAGCTGCAGCACTAAATTCAGGACACTGAGGCAGTGTGTAGCCGGCAAAGAGAGCAACTTCAGCCGGGCGACAGGCCTAGAGGCAAAGGACGAGTGCAGAAGTGCCATGGAAGCGCTCAAGCAGAAATCTCTTTACAATTGCCGCTGCAAGAGAGGCATGAAGAAGGAGAAAAACTGCCTGCGTATTTACTGGAGCATGTACCAAAGCTTACAGGGTATGTTGCAAAACAGTGAACCGTTTCATCCCCCTCCCTGTTCTATTACTGTGGGATTCTCCCCTCCCTCAGATTTACCGTGAGCTGACCTTGTAATTCCCATTGTGTTGTTTAGTCGTAAACTAAGGACCTTTCCTGCCACCCAGTCAGAGCAGCTGTTGCTGCTGCAGTTGCATGCTGTGGGGAAATGCAGAATAAAAGACTTCCTCCAGGGGGACTCAGTTGACCTTTGTAAAGTGAAGTCAAAAGATTAGGATATTAGGCATTTTGCTCCTCTACACTTTCTTCCCAGGAAGGATTTTAAACACTTGTTAATGAGATCTAACTTCCTAGGATCACAGAGGTCAGCCCTTACCCACCGTGTCTATTCTGGAATTAAATGTTTCCTATCTGACCTGCAAAGTTATTTGAAGTCTACAAAACTGGCCTCCCTTCAACCTTTTTCATATATAGATAAGCATACCCCGATACGGCTGTGAGTGCTTTGAAGAGATGGTGCTGTGCCTATGTAACATTAAGGGATGCTATTAGAGCTGTGAACTTGACACACTATCCATTGATTGCTAATGCAATTGGATAATTAATACCATATTTGAATCTGGCCCTACGTCGGGCATGTAAGGGCCAGCTCTGTTGTCTTTGTGAACTTGATATGTTTTATAGTATCTTTGCTAATGCTTCCACACCTATGGTGCTTAATTGAAATCAATTCTTCAGTCAATGACAACATTGAATAATTTAATGACTTCAGATTTACTGGCGGTAGCTTTCACACTAAACTATATTTATTACTTGCTAGTATCTGCTATATATTAAATTTCCTTGCTTCTTAAATGTATGTCAGCTTAGAAGTAAGCCTCAAAGTTTAATGAGACTTCTTTCCAAGTAATAAGGACAACCTTAGATTTATTGATTTAAACCAGACCGAACCCAAGTGTGGCGTTATTACGTCTAAAGGAAAGATGAGACATTAAGTGTAGATATACAGTCTTTTTCTTTCCACCTTCCCATGATCATATGTTTTGAAATCTGGGCTACCATAGTTTCACATCCCTTTGGAACAATTACTGGCAGGATACTTATCTATCTGTGTTCTACAGATTTTAGGAAAGCAAATTCCAATACCATCTGCTTTAGTATAAATAGTGTTGATATGGGAATTAGAAAGCCTGTGCCCATATTGTTACAGAGGAATAATGCTGAGATGACTAAATGCAATGTGTAGAAAATTTGAGGCTTCTTCTGTCTTATCTAGTTGAGAGCAGGAGAAGCTATGTAATGCTGGTAAAATTCCCAACTTAAAGGCAAAAGGTTCAGTAAGACGGGAAGACTTTGGTTTTGACTTGGAAAAAAAGTGACCAAATTTGAGCTGGTTGGATTGGAGGGTTGAGGATAATTGTTTGGAATTATTGACTTTTTAAGGTTATAGAAGGTAATATACGTGAGTAAAAAAAACAAAAACCCCACCATTCTTCTTGCCTTTAGGAAATGACTTGCTTGAAGAATCACCATATGAACCAGTTAACAGCAGGTTATCGGACATATTCAAGCTAGCCCCAATTGTATCAGGTAAATGGATTTATGATTCTTCTCAGCTGTGGTTATCAGGCTAATTCTGTTGGAATAGCTTATGACAGGGCTATGCAGTGCATATCATCTTATTTCCAAATGAGTAGAACTGATGTTAAAGTTCAGCTGTAAGTCGCTGACAGAAACAACAAACAATTCTAGTATAATTCTAGCATAAACCAGGCAGGTTTAATCAAGTGGCAGTTCTGTTTTTTACAGTGAAGTTTGTCTAATTGGAATTATAGCCCAGAACTGTTCCTTCAATGCCCATATTGCATAATTTATTTCTGAGCAACAGGGTATAGGATTGCACTATTTATATATATATTATATTTTTAATATATTGGCCTGAACACAATTCAGTCCAATAAAATGGTTAATTTTTAATCCACACTGTTTTGAATTGCATATACTGGTTCATTACTGGATGATTGCAACATCAAATCACCATTTCCATTTGTGAAACAGTCATTGTAGATCAAATGCCACAGTCAAAGCTGACAGAGACTCAAATATATATCAGTTGACAGTAACTCAAATATGTTCTTGTGTACATTCATCTGTGAATCATCAATTGCTGAGCCATCCAGGGATGTATGTCTATTGTGTGCTGTGCAGTGTGTCAGTTTTTATAGCAAATTGTAATTTTTTTTTTGTTCTATACAAATAGCTATTGTTAAGTGGAGTGTACTGGTGTACTGTCATTCACAAATACTGCCTCTATGACTTCAGTCTAGTCTGTACATTCATTTCCCAAAAAGGAGGAAAAACTAAATAACCTGTAGGTGGCAATCTCATTTGCTGCCTCCAGCATTTACAGCACAATCTTCTTATATGTGGCTGGTGCAGATTACCTCACTTGGACACTAAAGCAAGTGAAATGATTCCCTGCTGGTACTAGGTAAAGAGGAAATTAAAGTTCACTCTCCTACTCAATCAGTTTTCCTTCCTCTTAACTTGATTGGTTTGTTTGCTTCCTATTCCTTTAGCAGTTTTGCTTCCCAAATCCCTTGTTGGTTTGTTGTCCTAAGCAGTTTATTACTGTTCCCCTATACAGTAGACAATTGGATGTACAGATATGGAGGATCAGAAATTAAACATGATATTACTGTGCTTTAGACAATCTTCAAATATTGCGTTCTGTTACATTCAACTGCAGAACCAACTTTTTTGATAAAACACTACTTTTCAAATATGTTTAAGAACACCCGAAGGCCTGCAATAGAACACTGCTGTTCTGCCGCCAAATCCTGTTCTTCCATAGTGGAGAAACTTGAGTGACACTGTGAAAGATGGGAGGGTATGTCAAAATATTGTAGACAGATTGCATCTAGTTGCTCATATTGACTTTCTACATCATGTCTTAAATGTACTGCCTGAAAAGTTTTGGTTTTGAAGCAAGCAGAAGTCTCCAACCCTCTTCTATGCTGCTCTGTAGAGCTAGATGGCAAGTTTTCTTTACTTTATTACTCCAGAATAAAGAGGATGCAGTAAAAGGTACGAGGCCTTGAAGAAATTTACTTCCAAGTCAGCATGGGATCGGAAAGATGTGTTGATCACTATTTACCAGAAGAGGCAGACGTTGTGTGTGTGTGGCAGCAGTAGTAGCGGATCTGTTTCCCTTTTGTGGTTTCTTGTGCTGTTATACATATTCATGAATAAACCACATCAGCTTTGTACATTTTGTTGCTCTTTTGCAGCTGATAACTTTGCTGGCTAGGAGGAAGGCAAAAAGTGGGCGAGAGAGAGACATTGTAATGACTGGTTTTAAATGGTTTTAAATCTATCTCTTCTCCCTGTTCTTCTTCATTAGTTTCAATCACTGCCAATTGGCCTGGATATTTTTCTGAAGGTTCCCAGATCCTGATTGCCTTTTTGGAACTTTTTCCAGTTTCACAATTTCCTTTCTGAGGTCTGGTGACCAGAATTCCAAATGTATTCCAGTATTCAAGATGTGGTCTATAAAGAGGCACAATGATGTTTGCTGTTTTATTTTCTATCCCCTTCCTAATTACCCCAGCATTATTATTTTTTTACTGCTACCGTGCCCTGGTGAACATCTTGGTTGAGCTATCCATCAAAACCCCAGGATCCCTTTCCTGGAGTGCCACAGAAAGCTCAGTTCCATGATTGATGAGTTTATTCAGAAACCTTTGATGAGGGACCTTGTCCATCTGGATTTTCAGAAGGCTTTTGACAGTGTCAACAGGGTCACCTTTACCTGCTTTCTTATTAATACTCTCAAAAATTAAAACAAGTTAGTAAGGCATGATTTAACTTTGCAGAAACATTGTTGATTTTCCTTCAGCACTGCTTGCATTTCTATAAATATGGTTTTGATTACTTTCTCTGGAATTGATATTATGTTGGCTGTTCTGTTATTTCCTGGATCACTCCGGATCTGTTTTTGAAGACTGGTGTTAACTTGCAGCCCTCAGGTTTTTGGGCCCAGAGGCTGATCCTAGGGGAAGATTTAATGTTTTGACTTGAAGATCAGCAATTTCACATTTGAGTTCTTTAAGAACTCAGATAATACCATCTGGGTCTTGTGATTTGTTAACGTTTAGTTTATTAAGAGTTGCAAGGACTTTGTCCCTGGATACCTCTTTCCAGTTTATTTCTTCTGACCCCTACTATGAAAAGATTGTCCCTTTGTCTTCCCCAGTGAATATAGAGGTAAAGAGTTCATTTAGTCTCTCTGCAATCTCTGTGTCTTCTTCAATTATTATTTTCAGTCCATTGTCATCTAAAGTTCCAGCTCCTCTTCTGGTTGGATTCCTACCTCTGATATACTTAAAGAAGTGTAGCTGTGTAACTGAAGTTGCACATTACATGAACTGTCCTTTTATTCCCTGGATAGGCAATGCCTGCTCAGGGAATGGGCTTGGATTAGGCAAACTGGTGCAATCTTCATCCCATTTGACAGTCTTTGTGGACTTCTTCCCTTTTCCTTCTTGGGGCCTGAGAATGCAGCTAAAATTATTTGGCTAGAGTCATTTTAACTGGATGAAAATTGAGGGTGCGGTGAAGAGGTTTGTGGTGGATGATACATTGGCTGAAAAGGAGAACGTTTTCCATTGCGGTGCCTGTCTTTTGTATAGAATTACTGGTTATATACCTGTCCATGACCACCTTATATATGAATCTGTCTACAGGCAGAGTCTGTGAATGTAACTTCAAAATGTTCCAAATTTTTTATAAGACAATCTTATAAAAGTCTGGTTGTGATCTGTGACATCTTAAGTCTCTTAATTGGGGGTGGGGGCTGTAGAATTTTTTGAATCCTGCTTTATAAATCTTTCTGTAAATTTAGGGAAATTTGTAGAAAGTGGAGATGTACCAAGCTGGCTCCCGTTTGAACTGGTTTGAATTTGAACTGGGTGGTTTGACTAGTGCATATTCAGAGGGAATTGGTTTGAACTCAAACCAGGGAGTTTGGTCAAACCAATTCAAAGAACTTAGTTCATGTTAGTATTTTGCCCTTTTAAAAGCCCTTTTTAAGTTGTGTTTTTAGTTGTTGTACCAGGTCAAACCAGTTTGAGCCAGTGCAAATTTGAACCAAACTGAACCTGTATTTTAAAGTCCATGCACATCTCTAATGAAAAGGAATTCATACAGGTTGGTTGCACATATTCTCTTGTTGGGAGGTCTCCTGTGAATCTGGGAAACTCTTATATCAGTTAGTTTATACTTAAATAAGAGAATTAAGCTCTTTTAAAAAGCATGTACAGCTTTGCATCCTTTACAGTCTGAGTGCATCCTTTTATGCTTTCATTTACAGGGCTGTAAAACTGAATGTGCCAGGCAGCTAGCATTTAGAATTTTGTAGCAGCAGTGACTATGATGAAACTTTTGATGTTTTGATGTACAATATTTGTAAGTTCTTAAGAATATTCTATCTGCTAGTGAATTCATTATTTTAGAATGCCTACAATAGTTGAGAATTTTGATCTGAATTCAAATGTTTCTCTGGTTACAGAAAATCCTCACTTGAGCATAAGGACAGGAGGAGGTATTTGGCAAGAGAAGTGAATAGTAAGGAATGAAAAACTTAGGAAGCTTTTCAAGGAAGTAAAGACATTGGGCTGGCATTCAAAAGGAAGCTCTGGATAGGAAATGGAAATAGGCAGTGATCTGACAAATAATCTGAAGAAGAGATTAATAATAATAATAATAATAATAATATAATAATAATAATAATAATAATAATAATAATAATAATAATAATAATAATAATAATAATAATAATAATAATAATAATAATAATAATAATAATAATAATTACTGAAAGTAAAGGCATTGAAATGCCAAATGGTCAAGCCATCAGGTCCCACCAGCCAGAAGCCTACAAATACCTTGGCATCTTGCAACTGGATAACATTAAGCATGGCCATGTGAAATCTGTGGTCAGTAAAGAGTACATCCAAAGGACTAGAAAAATCTTGAAAAGTAAATTGAATGGCGGTAACACCATTAAGGCCATAAACACCTGGGCCATACCAGTCATTAGATACACTGCGGGAATTGTGAACTGGACTCAGCTGGAATTAGACAACTTAGACAGAAAAACCAGAAAACTGATGACGATCCACCATGCACTACATCCTCGGAGTGATGTCGACAGGTTGTACTTGCCCAGGAAAGCAGGCGGTAGAGGACTTTTGCAAGTGAAGCAAACAGTGGAAGAAGAGAAGCATGCATTAGCAGATTACGTGGCAGAAAGCAAAGAATCAGCTTTAATTGAAGTCAACAACCAGAAGCTTCTCAAGGTGCAGAAAACCAAGAACCAGTACCGGAAAACTGCAATTCAATGCCGAACGGACAGCTGGCACAATAAAGCGCTTCATGGACAGTTCCTGGAGAAGATCAAAGGCAAAGTGGACATGGAAAAGACCTGGTCTTGGCTTACGAATGGAACATTGAAAAAGGAAACAGAAGGACTGATTCTTGCTGCACAAGAACAAGCAATAAGAACAAATGCCATCAAAGCCAGAATTGAAAAATCAGGAGAAGATCCAAAGTGCCGACTCTGCAAAGAAGTGGATGAAACAATCAACCATATACTCAGCTGCTGCAAGAAGATCGCACAAACTGATTACAAGCAGAGACATAATGCTGTAGCACAAATGATCCACTGGAACTTGTGCCAAAAGTATCATCTGCCAGTGGCAAAGAACTGGTGGGATCACAAGCCAGAAAAAGTGGTTCAAAACGAACAGGCAAAACTACTTTGGGACTTCAGGCTTCAGACTGACAGAAAACTGGAGTATAACACCCCTGACATTACAGTTGTTGAGAAAGAGAAGGTGTGGATCATCGACGTTGCTATACCAGGTGACAGCAGAATTGAGGAGAAACAGTTGGAGAAGCTCACCAGATATGAAGACCTGAAAATTGAACTTCAGCGACTCTGGCGAAAACCAGTGAAAGTGGTCCCAGTCATCCTCGGCACACTGGGCGCGGTGCCAAAAGATCTCAGCGGGCACCTAAAAACCATTGGCATTGACAAAATATCCATCTGCCAACTACAAAAAGCCACTTTACTGGGGTCTGCTCGCATAATTCGCCGATACATCACGCAGTCCTAGGTGCTTGGGAAGTGCCCGACTAGTGATATAATACGAAATCCAGCATAGTCATCTCGTTTGCTGTGTGTAACTGTTGTTTTACATCATCACAATAATAATAATAATAATAATAATAATAATAATAATAATAATAATAATAATATAGTTTATTTCTATAGCACTGTACATATACTCAGTGCTGTACAAGAGAAAATACATCAATAAATATAATATAAAAACCTGCCAGTGGTGTACAATCTACAGAGAAAACAAAGTCAAAAAATACATTACTCCAATAAAAAGAGGAAAACAATGAGAACATCAACACAATAGCAGATCAAATATTAAAAGCAGGTCACACAAAATCTGATAGGAAGATAGGGACCTCATAAGAAGGAGGTGTAAAAAAGTCAAGAAACAAAAATGGCTGTGGAAGAACCATGCCAGGTTAGGAAAGATTTTGTCAGAAGTTCTAACAGTTGAAGAAACAGAAAACAAACTTGAGAAGTAGCTAGAATGACCTTGGTTTTGCACGGTCCCACACTGTCCCACTCTAAGGAGTCTGGCCCATATTGGGCTGGAATAGCCCAGTGAGCTTAGGGTTGTCCATGTGTTGGGTAGCCCATGCTGGCCAAATTGTAGTAACTGCTCCTGAAGGCTGGGTAAGCCCTTGGTGTTGGCACTGTAGTGTTCAAAGGCCAATAATATTTCTTCCTGGCCTTTGAACTTTCCAGGAGGATCCTTTTCAGTGGTGTGCCATCTCTGACACTACTTTCTGCAACACCACTCAAGGCTCTCCCCATTGTATTCCAGCCTATAGAGGCATCCCATCTGCATGGCGCTGTAGTCCTGTATACAGTCCCTGGGACAGCTGTAGATATAAATAGTGTAGTCTACTGGTAGACTGGTCTAGGGCACCATTTTGCAAATGAAGCATGCTAAGGAGGAGAGGGGCCTCTCTTATCTTGTATTATTAGCATATGGAAAGGAGGCCTCTAGACCCTTTCTGGGCATGGAATAATGTCTATGGAATAATGTTCTACTGTGGACCAGGGCCCATACTCTGGACTATGGAGGACATCCAAGGTGGACTTCATAAGCCGGAATGCCGTGGTGGACTGGAAAGCACTGCCAAAAGTTGGCATTCTACCTAAATATGCCTTCCCAGTGCAGACTTCAAAGCTGGCACCTGGACCTAGGCTGCAATGGGCTGTCTAAACGCAGGTAGCCCTTGGAGTGGGCTACTGCTATCCTGCTCCAGTTTCACATATCCTTACTTACTTGAGCTCTAACCTATCCTATACCTACTTGAGCTCTAAGGGTCCACATAGTGGAGAAAGGGCCTTACTTGGATGTGGTGAAGGTATTGTAGTTTGTAGTCTTGGCTGTCCACATCCATTTACTTTGCTAGCATGAGTTTTCAGCACAGTTCTGGTCCCTGTTCACATTTTTTTTTTTTTTTGGCCTGTATATACAGCATCTGTGCTGGTCTGAATGTGGTTTTAGCATCACACTGGTTTTAATACGGCCAATGAAGTTTCTACTGCAGTTGCCTGGCTTTTTGCATTTGCTTTGTTATTGGTACCAAATTGTATATATTTTTTTTTACATTTGCAGCTAAACACTGGAAACAGCCATCACCAGTCATCGTACAACATTGCTTCCACACTGTACTACATTTTATACTACCAAACCTTCATGCATCTTCTGTGATTCTCTCTTACTTTGAATTACAAGCTTGGCTGTTGTTTTAACAAATTTTGTCAGAAGGATATCTGATTCCTTGGGGATGCAAGGTCATCAAGCTTCTTGCTTATGAATGTTATAAATGTCTATCAGAATTCTGAGAAGCTGTCATTTTTGGTGATGCTTCATATCAGTGGGTTGTGATGAATTAGCCTTTCTGATAATAGCAGTTTCCACACTATAGAAAACCGTCCTTGGCTTGGTTGTGAAACTAGAGCACAAGGCACAAAACAGCAATCTGTTTCTGACCTTGATAGTACCTTTTGTTATCCAGATCAGGCATCTATTTTCAAATACTTTTACATAAGATATTGATATGAATATGTAGAAGTGTTTGTGTCCACTGACATTTCTGACTGTTTTAGAGGCAGCCAAATTTGCTCCCAGGCAGAGAGCAATTATCAGCATTGTGCATAGATACTAGTAGCGGACGCCTGCTGCTGCTTCTTTTAATAATCAGATTGACCCCAGCATAGGAGGAAATCTTTTTGCTTGACTGCTTCAGCATCTTCCTGTTTGCATGCTTAGGGCTTACATAACTTTTCTAATCCTAATACAGATATTTAATAGACTATTGTAAAATCTTAGGTCTCTTACTTTTAAATTTAAGGTTCTGTAAGAACCAGAATGCCCTCATGATACTTCTTTAAGTGGAGACTGCATATGTGCCTGGGAAGATAATAGATTCCTCCATGCTTTTTCCTTCCAAATTTGTAATATTTTATCTTAATATTCCCACCGTCATAGACAATTATTCTTTGATTTTTGCTACTGAAATGCATGAATGATTCAGTACGGTGGTGAGTGATTTGCATAGAATCCTATTGACCAGTTTAGAAGGTAGTAAGGATTTACAAATCTCTTCCTAACTTTTAGGAGCTTCAGCATAGTGGGGGGAAGATGGGGTGTTTTTCCACTGTCACTAAAAGTACCCATTAAGTACCCATTAATGGGTACGTAATGGCATTTTTGTACCCATTAATGGGTACTTAATGGGTACTTCTAGTGACAATGGAAAAACACCCATGCTTTCCACTCCCGTGAAAGGAGGGAGTGACATTGCATCCATCCTGAAACAAAAAATGGATAGGCTTCTTTTGTCTTTTCAAAATGTTGTGGACACAATAGGAGAGTTAAAGAGCTAAGAGAAACATGAAAAATAGTGGATGAGGCACAAGAAGCAGGAGCGGATAATGTAAAGTCTATTAAAGTATTAAACAGAACTACAGAAATCTGAAAGACAAAGTGACAGATCTGCAATAAGAGGTGGAATCTGAGGATGAAGGATTTTCCAGTGAAGTTAAAGCCACTGAGCTAGTTAAGACCTGTGTGGAATGGTGGCAAAAATATTAGATCAAAATTAAGGAGGAGGATATTGATTGTTCTCACTGGGCTTTGCAAGGTGGACAGGAAGACTGGGGTACGGTTAACCCTCTATATTATTATTGCTTTTAGAAGAGAAAGCATAAGAGTTTTCAGAAGCTTAAGAGACATTCAGGATTTACATTTCCAAGGGTACCTAGTGGAGGTATTTTAGGACCTGGTGCATGAAACCATAAGACAGAAAACTGCTCTGCACCTGATCTGCTGTTGCCTTATAGTAGCTAAATTTCAGTTCAAATGGGTTTTCCCACACCCATTTTAATCCATCATTGAAGCAAATTATTAAGAGCAAGGAATGTCAAGGAGGGCAAGAGACTACTGAAAGACTTTGATATCAATGGGTACCCAAATGAGCAAGAAACATGGGAAGCCTTGGAGGTGGGAGAAAAAGAAGGGAGAGAAAAAGAAGAGTGCAGGAGAAGGAGACAATTGAAAAGAACAAAAACATTCAAAGATTTAAAGAATCAAGGTCCAAGACTTTGGAGTGAGGACAAAGTGAGGCATTAAAATTAATGTCAGTGATTATTTTATCTGGTTGAACTGAATTTGAGAATTAGTAACTAAGGGGAAAAAAAGGCACCAAGTGCTTTGGCAAATTGATTATATAATGGCAAAACCCCCAAATATGAGTGTAATAAAAGAATTAGACACAGGTGCAATTTGGCTATTGGATTGTGCTCCTATAACTAAAAACTGAATTTTGGACAAAAAACAACAACCAGAAAAAGGGTTTGGATATGATCCTATAATAGTAGGGAAAGAGAAAATAGAACAATTTCTTTGCAAGGTTATAAAATATTTTCAGGAGAATGAGACTATTAAAAAAATTCACTCTGGAGAGATGCACACTATAGACTGGCTAATATAGGATATTTACAGTAATAGAAATTATGTAAAAATAAAAAAAAGTAAGGAGCTGAAGAAATCATTGATGAAAGGGGAGTCAAAGAAAATTTGAAAGAGATAATATTAAGAATAAGAGGCAGACAGAATAGCAAATGAAATTATTAGGGAGGCAATATAGGACTCTTTGTCAACTGTCATATATTCGTAGGAACATGCATCCAAAGTGCTGGCATGGTTGTGAACAGAGAGGAACATATATCCATATGTGGTGGCAGTGTGAAGAAGTTAAAAAGTTTTGGGAAGGGATTTGCAAATAAATGTTGAAAATGGAAATTACATGAACTCAGGAGATGTGTATACTTCAATGCTTTGAAAAACAGCTCATCACAAAAGAGGATATATATGTAGTAAGACAAGCAGTTACAAGCAGTTACATTATTTGGTTGGAAGGATACAAGCAAATGAAGCATAGTGAAATGGTTTCATTATATATCTGAACAAATTGTTATTGCTGTTATATAGGAAAGAAGGATGAAGTGTATGGGATAGAAGATACCAGTCACAGCAAAGTATCATTGGGATAAAGTAATTATGCTCAGCAAAATAATGGAGAGCACAGAAGTGAGATAACTAATCAGTCCAATCTTCTGAATGCGGAAATGGAGAATTATAATACTGGTCTGTTGAGGAGGGAGGGTGAAGGAGGGTGAAAATAAATATGTAACAACATTCTTTATTATGGAAATGTTATATAAATATGTCTATCATATATCACCATGGAATAGGAAGGCATTTTCTAAGAAAACTAAATAAACATCTTACAAAAATGATACCGTACTTTTTTAGATTTGCTACAGTTATCTCTCCCAGTGAAGTTATTTACTTATTTATATACCACTTTGTGTTCAAAATCTCAAAGTAGTTCACAAATGCATTTAAAAATAAGAATATAAACATATAGAATCTCTATATAAAGATGTTTGTGAAGACGCATCTGGCCTTTGGCTGAGGGATCAACTTCCCCTCCCAATGCTGTCAGTTTCATTGTTTTATCTAATATATTTTATTTGTTTTTAAAAATTGATCTTATTGTGACCTGCCCTGAGACCTTCAGGTATAGGATAGGATAGAAATATTAATTCATAAAAACACTATTTTAAACAGGTAGCCATTCACACAGAGAAGGCCTGAGTGAAGTGGTAGACCTTTAAAAGGTATCTAAATGTCAAAAGAGGTGGTGCCTCCTGGATGCCACAGGGTTAAGTATTTTGAAGGGTAGACTCTACCACTGAAGGTTGCAGAATGACCTCTCTAAGTGGTCTCAGATCTTCTCAGTCTGTAGTGAAGAAAATGATCTGATACAACATTCCAATGCCATGTTGTATCAATCTAGTTAAATGATGTCTAGATGAATTTTGCATCTAAACTCCCTAATTAAATGATGTCTAGATGCTAGATGAATAAGAGTGTAAAAGCACTAGCAAGAACTACTGTAGCATAAAGGTTAACGGTGAAGTGAGAACCAGCAGTAGAATGCAGGCTCTGTTTCTGCTTTAAAACTTTGCAAATCATATCTTGGTGGTGACTCTGTACTTTCATTTCTCAGATTTCAGACTAGTCTGGTACAATAATTTTAATATAAAAGATTAAAATGCATTATGTACCACTCTCTGAAGTTATTCTGGCATCACTTGAAGAGTTTTCACTAAGCATACATTAACTGTTGACTTTATGTTAGAAACACTAGGCACAAAGTGTTTGCATTTTAATAAAAACAAATATGACTTCTTGTATTTCAAGGGGTAATGCAAACTATTGTGTTGGGGTTAAGCTCACTTAAGCCTTGGGAAGGGAAATTGTTGTAGTATACAAATTTTAGAAGCATGATCTCACAGACAGTTCTTTTTTGTTTTCTGCAGAGCACTTTTTGCTCTGTAAATGTGACAATTGGTTTCTTACATTAGCATTTTGCTCACATTTTAAAATAAGTATCATGGTAGTTTTCTATAGCTAAAATTCATGCAATTACTTGGAATCACTGCTATTGAAATAAGTCATTAACACAATTTCTGTTATTTACTTGCTCAGAAGCACTTAAATGGCAGAATGGAGTGAATGAAAGGCAATTTTTACAAATGTCAAGTTACCGGCTTGCATAGACGACTCTCTTGCTACAAATGTTGCTTGAGAGATATGCAACACACAAAAAAATATAATGGCAGAAAAATAGCCCATTTTGAGTTTAGAAATGTGTAGAACTGACAGGTTTCTAAGAGAGCTGATGATATCAGACAATTTGAGAAGTAGAGATGAATCTTGCCCTCACAATCTACATGAATCCTGTTACTGCCTGATGTCCAAAATTGCATTTTTCCATTAAAGTTTTGACATAAAACAACTTGAGCTGAAGAAGATTTTCCTTCTTTCCTTCCTTGCTTGCTGAAACTCTGCATGCACTGATGCTAAGGCTTAAATAAAAGCGCATAAGATTCTCCTTGTTTTTTTCAAACACATTTCATTGACATACTATATAATTCCATTGCTTTGCTGCAGTGCTTGACATTGGTTGTTTGTCTGCTGCCTAACTCTTATGCTTTTAATACCAGACATAATAAATCTTCTCAGTTCTTTAGAAAGCATAACCGCAGTATATAGTTACTCTTGCTGTTTTTGATAAAGCTTCATTTTTTGATTATTGTTGCCATGGATCGATCATGAACCACTTTCCATTTTGACTCCTCATACTGTTATATTACCAGTCATTCATATTCTTGAAGTGCTTACTTGCTTTATGATAGCAATATTCACTGGCTATTAGTCATGATTCCTACGTGTTATATACCATTTTCAGGTGCCATCTGAATGCCTTTGTTAAATAAAAAAGCATAAAGGAGCTACTGTTCTTATGCCTTCTTCAATGAGAATTGATTGTGGAATTAGATGGGTCTTTGGTGAGTGTCTCCACCCTTGAGCACATACTTGTGTGGTCTGTCTATTTATCTCACCCTACACCCAAATCAGAGCAGTGCCAGCTTTCAGATAAAAAATTTAATATAGGATGTGACATTTTCAAGAAACGTGATGAAGGTTAAATAAATGCTGGTATCTTTACAGAAAGTCTCATCACAAAAGGTTGCATATTGAGTTTGTGTAGTTGAAAGCAAAGTGAGAGGCCAATTTTGCAAATATTTGGATTGTAAAGAAAAAATATTTTAAAGGACAACAAAGATATTTATAGAAAGGCATGAAATGTAACTCGCATTGATTGAAGGAGGCAGAGAAAATACGGCATTGATAATTTTATTCTGAAAGGCAGTCATTTACCTTATTTTAGTTTACTTAAAAGTGAAACGGAGACTGAAAAACACAAATGTGCAGATAGCTGATGAAATAATGGCTTTGATATTTCGAGAGGTCAAATTGTATGTGTTTCTTAGCAAGCATTCCCCAAGGCAGATGATGTGCAAGATGTCTCTTCCTGTTGTTAATGTCCCACCTTCTCAGAAGAAAATGAAAGAGGATCTTGTAAAGAAGATGACTATGACTTTAATCTTATTTGTACTTTGGGTGTTGAAATTGTTGGCAGTCTGTGTGCGTTTGGAGGAGCAGGGTGGATCTGACAGCTCTGTTGTGTCCACTTTCAAGTCGACTGTGTGTGCATATGTGTGAATCTGCATGTGTACATGTAGTGAGAGATTTCTGTTGATCTGGGGCTATGGTTTTTGGGAAAAGAAGGAAATAATAATTTGGACTCTCTTTGAAAGGGATTCTCAAGCTGCTGATACTAAAATAATAGCAACTTGACCAAATGCTGTTTTTAGAACAAATAAAACAGTTGATCTGGTACATTGCTTAATGTTAGAATACAATCTCCTGGCTTAATCCTTTTGTTGTTTATGGTACTGGTATCTCGCCTTTCTTCCAAATTCATTATTATCCATAGTTCCATTGTATTTTAATCTGAGCTCTGTGAGATGGGTTTGACAGAGCTACTGAGGCTCCATCCCCATGCAACTTTGGTACGGTTCCAAGCGTGGGATTGGCGCAGTCCTTCCCCATGGGTTTTGGATTTGGTCTGCAAAAAGTGTTCCAAATGCCCCCAAACCGTGCCAGAAGGGTGCCACATTTGGTACCTGTTTAAACAAGTCTCCTCGTGGTTTAGGGGACCGGCATGCATTGCACAGCAAGTTGGGAACACACATGGGGACACTTGCAGGCTAACGGGAGGAGATTTGTGCTCACATCATTGGGAGGAGAGGTGTGCTTGCTGTCAGCCCTGTCCATTGAAGATCACAGCCGCTGACTTTTTAAAATGCCGATGGCAAAGGCGGGCTGGAGAACGGTTTGGTTTTTTAATTTTCTGCCATTTCCACAGAGGTAATTCCAATCCTGTTTCAAGAATGCCAAGACTACAAGCATGACACACACCCCTTGCCTTATCTCCCAATTTCAAAGGCACGGGTGGGTAAGGAAGGGCTTGATTTAAGCTGAGTGCACTCAGCTGAGCAATATCTGTCAAGCAAGCTGTTAACCTAAGGAGTGCATCTCCGGTAAAATAAAGGGAAAAAACAGCTGTGGCTTCAGCTGCTTTCAGGGGCTTCAGAGGCTGCAGTGTTCTCCCTTTTCCAGGGTGGCCAGGAAAAGGCTTTATTTCCTGCCCAGATCCTGAAGGGGGAGGGCAAAGCGTGCAGTATTCTCACTTTCCCAGGGGGGCAGTAAGGTTGCCATTCTGGAAAAGGGAGAACACTGAAGCCTCTGGAAGTGGCTGAAGCTGCGGCTGTTTTTTCCCCTTATTTTGCTGGAGATGCCCTCCTTCGCTTGACAGATCTTGCTCAATTGAGTACACTCAGCCAAATCAAGCCCTTCCTTACCCACCCGTGCCTTGAAAATTGGGGGATAAGGCAATCCGGCTTCCAGTGAGGTGAGAGGAGGTGGAGAGGAGGGGGCACTGCTCCCCCGTACCAGGGTTTGGCACACTTCTCATGGGGATGCCTGCATCCGCACTGAACGTGTACCTGTCCTGCGTTGCCGGGAATGCCATGGGGATGCCCAAGATGCATTTCTGGCCCCGTGCCCGGCCCATGCATGCCCAAACAGCGCCCAAGGTGTGCCAAAGGGCTTGCATGGGGATGCAGCCTGAGAGGCCCAAGGTTAATCAGGTTGAATTCATATATAACAAAAGGGATGGCTCAAAGATACCTCACAGAGATATTGTGTGGCCCTCATGTTCCTAACCCTTCCTCTATTCCATGATTTCTAGCACATAATGTTTAGGAGAGAGAGGAGGAGCAGACTGGTGTGTGAACAATCCTACCTTAAAGCCTTCTCTGAGGCATTTTTGAGGTACCTCAGAAATGCTTTGTGTGTGTGTGTGCGTGTGTGTGTGTTATCACAGCCTTTGTCAAGTATGGTTCCTTTCTGAAAAACTAGAGAGTTTCTGACAGTTATGGTTGCCCACACTAAGCAGTTTAGATTAGTGAATCCAGCCAATAGTATATGGCACTTTCATGTATTGATATTTTATGTATCTTTTATGTATCTTTTCTCACATATTGCTTTTGGCATCATGTTTAATATTAAAGGGTTTCAGTTTGATTCTTAGATAAGGCTAGTTTGTCTTTCACAAAGATGATGGGGAAGTTTGTTTAATATGAGGTTGTTTTAATTGCATTCACTAGTGGCCCATCTAATTCAATTCCCTGTTCTAATAATGGCTAGTTTGTTGCATATGGAACCCCCTGAAGAGGATGTGAGCAGAAGAACTTGCTCATAGACTTGTAGTGGCTGACCTTTAGAGGATAATCTCCTTCTATATTGGAATAGTCACCCATCTGGTTAAAGCTAGTGGCAGTAGCAGCTACTACCTCTGGGTGCATCTTTAAGTCCGCAGAAGGACTACACAGAGATTCATGGCAAATTGCAGTAACTTCCCTTCTTACTTTAGGCTTCAGAGAAGTCCCACAAATCCATGTGGTACTGTACTTCCAGGTGATTGGTTGTACCTCTACCACCGGCTGCTTCTGGCTACTTGCTAGTAGTCACTGATAGCCTTGGTTTTCATATGTTTTTAAGAATCTTTTATGAAGCCATCCAAGCCAAAGGTCAACATCACATCTTGTAGTTTCAAATTTCATTATTTAACTTCAATGCTAACAGCTACATAGAGCTGGAACAAAACTATTTGTCCTGAAGTACACTTATGAAAAGTAGAAGATACTGCATTGACATGAGATGATCCTGCCCCCCTTTCCTTCAAACTAAGTTTCTCTTTTAAATGATATTAATTTTTAAGTCACACTCACAGTTGTGGGTGTGCTACCTTTTAAAGGTTTTAATTAGGTATTTTCTACTTAATTTATAGCAGGCCTAGACTGGTCACAGTTGGTTAGCTACCTCTGCTTTATGTTCTCCAGTGCCTCTGATGGAGGTTCACAGTATGTTGGTAACTTTCATTAATAGTAATGGAGCTTAAGCTTGTAAATTCTTCATGAAATCAGCAGAAGTGTAGATTGCTTTTTATTTCATTGATAGAAAACTCTAAAACTAATAGGCTGTGGAACTTCTTTTATAAATCAGTCCCTTTTGAAAGCTAACAAAACAGTAATAAACTATTGTTTCAGCGTGGCTTATTCCAAAATTAAGGCTTCAGTCATAAACAAATTTACTTGGATGAAAGTCCCAGTGGAAGTGAACTCTCCCAAATAAATGCATCAGGGTATAAATCTGCAAATGGGCGCTTTACTAGTTTGTGCTTTAAACAGTAAATATATGTCTGTATTCTCAGACAGAAGAAAACAACAGGCATATCAAAAAGCTAATCGATAAGTAACTATACCCAGGACAGTGACTTGAGGCAAAAGGAATTGATTTGGTAAATAGCAATCTTTTCTCTAAAGCTAAACTCTGTGGGATTTTTAGAAAAGAATAACAAAAGACTGTAATGCAGGCTGTAATCGGTGTCTTGGCCAAAGCACTGTAAACAGAAGGAAATTAAGATGCTGTCATTTAAAAGAAGGTGGTGATTTACAGGTTGCTGAAATAATTTTCCACAGGGCAATTTTTTTCTCCTTCAAACAATAAAGTGCACTTACCTAATAGCTTGGGATTTTGTTGTGGGAATTGATATTGAGGTAAAGTTCTAGGTATTCAGTTGACTCTGAAATCAAAGGTCCTTCCCACACTGGGCCTTATTCTGGCATGTATCCCAGAATAGGGATCTGCTATCCACATGATCATGTAGAACATGGCAGACATGATCCACTGAGAAAACTAGCACAATCCAAATCTTCCAAAAGCCTTATTGACGTTGCCAAAAAGCTCTAAAGAAGGACATAGGAGAAAGGCCTGCTTGATCTGTGGCCATGGACAACTGTCTGGTTGAACACAAACTGAGATTGCGTTCATATGCAGATAAAAAAGAAATAAATTTCTGAAGTGACTTAGTCCGTGTTCAGACAAAAGAAAAGGGGTGCTTCAGAGGCGTTTAAGAGATAGTAGCCTGTAGTACTGGCATTCCCAAACATTCTCTAATCCACTTTTTCTAGCAATCCCCAAGCTCTGGGTTTGAATGCCTTAAATGTGCTGCTAAACTGAAGAGAACTGGGAAACTGAAGAGAACGCCCCTAAAGCATGGTTCCCTACCCCCTAAAAATCCTTGCGTTCTCATTGCTAAATAGTGATGATTATTTCTAAATCCAGCAGGAAGACCTCTTAATGCAAATAGGGGTTCTCCGTGTTTTGAGACCTCTAATCACCTCTGCCATCACCACAAGGCTGAGAACCATCTTGCCGGAGAGGAGTGGAGAAGAGGCAGCAGGCTGGGCTCTGCCATCTTGCTCCCAGCAGTGGCCCTCCCTCCTCCAACTGCCATCACCACAAGGCTGAGAACCATCTTGCCGGAGAGGAGTGGAGAAGAGGCAGCAGGCTGGGCTCTGCCATCTTGCTCCCAGCAGTGCCCCTCCCTCCTCCAACTGCCATCACCACAAGGCTGAGAACCATCTTGTATGAGAGGAGTGGAGAAGAGGCAGCAGGCTGGGCTCTGCCATCTTGCTCCCAGCAGTGCCCCTCCCTCCTCCAGCTGCCATCACCACAAGGCTGAGAACCATCTTGCCGGAGAGGAGAGGAGAAGAGGCAGCAGGCTGGGCTCTGCCATCTTGCTCCCAGCAGTGCCCCTCCCTCCTCCAACTGCCATCACCACAAGGCTGAGAACCATCATGTCTGAGAGGAGTGGAGAACAGGCAGCAGGCTGGGCTCTGCCATCTTGCTCCCAGCAGTGCCCCTTCCTCCTCCAACTGCTCCCATCACAAGGTGGCAAAGAGACTATGGCAGCCGATCCAGCAGTTGAGAAATCATCTGGTCCTGAGGCCGAGCAGGGTGGGGCTGAGTAGATGCCGGCTGACCATCTCTACCATCATCCAGTGTGCCATCAGTGAAGAGATAATTCAAAGTAAAGAGAATAGGAAAATTCCAATAAGAAACAAAGAGAAGAATTGCAACTGAAGACCTCGAGTGCTTGCTTTTGGCTGTTCCCGGTACCCTCCCGCACCATTTTCCTTTTGTTTCATGTCTCTTTAGATTGTAAGCCTGAGGGCAGGGACCTGTCTAAGATTAATATAATATTGTAACCCGCCCTGAGACCCTCGGGTATAGGGCGGGATAGAAATACAAATAAATAAATAAATAATCCGCCGAAATGGAAGATCCCTTGCAAACTGTCGGAACGGGGAGTACTCGAGCCGACTTCAAGCCTGATTAAATCCTGGGTCAGAATGGGGCCTCTCTCTTCTCCCCCTTCACTCAGGCTTTTGATTAAGTAGGCTCCTATCCTTTCCTACTGTATTGCACTGTTATTATTTGTTTTAATTTTGCTTTTATGAATTTGTAGTTATAAGTTACCATGCTGCCTTACAGTACAGTACAGGATGCAAGGAGGTGTCACTTCACAGTGGCCATGGTGACAATATAGTGGGATATGTAAGTCCAATGACTGGATACAGCCATACTTAGAATGACAGAGCTGGTGCTACATCTCACCATAAGAGACATAGTTTCACAGAAGGAGCAATATAGATACAAGTTAAATCAAAGGATTACCTTGGGATAGGCAAGTATAAAGTTTAGTGTCTGATAGTGAAAAATGCATTCTAGTGATTCCCCCACCTCTATAGGCCTAGGCAGGCATGAACTGGCCAGTTGTTGAGCAGTAATCAATTTGACTCATGCATGAATGGACCAAGTGGTCCCTTCATTCTGTTTTTGTACTTAGTTTAGGATAGTCATCAGGCCTCCTGCATTGACTAGCAGAAGATGAACCTACCCACCCACCCTTATATAAAGAGACCATTTAGAAGGATGGCAGTAATTAAAAGCAGGATGGAGGTATATTTCTGAAATTAGCACTTAACCTGAGGGATACACAGGATAGCAAAGGCTTGGTACCTGGATTAGAACTCAAGAGGGACAAAGCAATCCCCAAAGTTAGAAACATCTTTGTGCACAAGGACTCAACTTCGTAGTGGCTTAAGGGTAACTTTCTGCATGGAGGATAACTAACTGGGTGTCTCCATTGCATTAATCCTGACTACTGTTACTCTGGCTCTGTTTATTGTTTGCTGCTCTGCCTTCTGCCCACCAGTGCCCGTAAGTACCCGCCACTGTTGCTAGGAACAGACAAGTTAGAGCCTTGTTTTCAGAGGGTAAGTTTGGTAAGTGTATACTAAGAAGGAAAATGGATGGTTTTGTAGCATTCTAGGCAGGCACACAAGTGGCCTCCTGTTGTTACTTTTTCTAAAAGAATGCCAGGAATCAAACCTGTAATCCTTAGCTTTCCAGGCAGTTGCTCTACTACTGAGTACCAATAAATATAGTAAAGTAGTCGACGACGGGAAAGATCAGAAATTTGGTGAAGAAATAAATATTGGTGTCCCTGGTAGATTTGTGGGATAGATTTTCGAGGAGGAAGAGAAGAGTTTGGTATTCTACCCTGCTTTTCTCACCCATTTAAGGGGACTCAAAGCGTCTGACAAACCTGTTCTTCTCCCCACAATAGAACACCCTGAGAGTTAGGTGGGGCTGGGAGAACTAAGAGAGCTGTGGTCACCCAGCTGGCTTGTGGAGGAGTACAGAATCAAACCCGGTATTCCCAGATAATAGTCCAGCTCCCTAACTACTAACTAGACCAATCTGACACTTTATTGAAAGTGTCAATAAACCCTGGTTCTGAACTAGAGCTGCATCTCTGCATTGTTCCAGCATGAAATTATTTCTTAATTCAATTCTATAGCAACTTTATTGTAACATCATTTGGATAAGCAATTCATGGTTATACTTATGTCCATATAAATGCAGCCCTTACTCCTTTTGGATTGTGTATAGCCTCTGCTTCATAGCTAAGACTTGCTTGTCAAGTAGCTGGGGGTTGCAAAACTCAGCTGGAACAAGTTACAAGACAGGCTGTCAGGTAGCAATTGTTGCGTGCTGAAGTTCAAATGAAAAGAGGTAGCTTCTGGTTCACCAGCGCTGAATGAAAGCTGCCAGGAAAGGCTCTGTCAGTGGTATTTTTGACTTTATATCCATTGTTCCTTTTGGAACACTGCACCCTAGGATATCACTTTTAAAACACGTAATGCTGCTGGCTGATGGTCAAAGGTGGAAGAAACCATGCTGAGGAATGGGGTAGATTGGAAGGAAAAAAAAATTGGTTCTAAATTCAGTTGTGTCCTATAAATACAAACAAACATACAAAAAATCCATATGGTATCTTGTTATTTCAGGCAAAAACAACAAAAATCTATCACTTTTTATATCTCCAGTTTGAGGTAACTGTGAAATTGGTCCAGCTAAGGGAAAAGGTCTGCATTTTGACTGGGTTTTTTTTATTCATCAGTAACTTTAGTCTTCATTCAGGAAGCATTTTAGATTAAGTATTTCTACTTGTTTCTAATATTTTTAGTCAAATGGTAGAGGAAGGCAGTCTCAGTAAAGCAATATTTAGTTTCTTAGATTTAAAAGATTTTGATTTAAAGGGGATACCATTAAAATTTTACATTCAGGAAAAATGAAATCTTTGTTATCTCTTCTAAGTAAAATTCTCAGAATTGTGCATGTACAAAGGCCTTAACTGTACCAGAAATAAATTAAGCAAGCCAGCTTCATTACAGGGTTGCAACTAACTTTCAGCTGGATGCTTTTGAAATATGACATCAAGATATGTGCTTTTGAGTGAGGTGACAGGTAACGTTTTTTTCTGCTTGTATGTTAGGTAGGTAGATTTTGATTATAAAACAAGATTAGCTCATGCTTAGTGAAGTGAATGTTACATTTCAAGAATTGTCTCACTCCTGAAGTCTATAAAGTCTTATACTTTAAAATAATCTGAGGTTTACTGTATGTCTTGGAAAAATAGTAAGTATTTTTGTACAATTTATTCACAAACAATGCTGTATAATATAGTCTTAAATTAATGAGCCTCCTATCAAGGATTCTCCACTTTGAAGCTTACCTCTACTAAAGCTCCCTGAACAAACAACTTTCTCTCACTGATAGTTCCAGTGGCAATATAGCGGCAGCATATTTGAAGTAAGCTAGATGTGGCATATGGTGTTCAAGGCAGTCAAAAAGGTTGTTAGGCCATCAGCCCTGGTTGCAAGGGTGACATCAGTGTTTCCGAGCATATGACATTGTGACATTTATTGAATCATATTATAGCCATTTGATAGTGAACCACACAGAATAAAGCAACGAACTGCTCTTATTAACCCTTAGCATCTCTGTAGTAAGCATGTCCCGTTCTGCAATTACCTTGCCATAAACATGGGCCAGTGGGTCCAGAACACAGCAAGGCTAAGTTGGAAACAGCCCTGGGAACAGTGGAGTTTGCCATTAAGATGGATTTCCTTGTAAATCGGGACACAGAGGTATGCAACTTTTGCATCCCTCTTCGTTCCAAATTAGATGTCCTAATATACTGGTGGACCATGATACCAAGGTATACCAACAACCCAGAACAGGGATCTTGTGATCGGGATCATGGTCCATCCTGCACAAATGGAATGTACCCGTGGTGATTGACATCTCTCTGATCCACATTAACATGTGAACAGAAGAATCTCTGTAGAGGACTTAACAAGACAGTATTCCAGATTGTAAAAAGGACCCATAGCATAAGCACATTTTTAAAAGCAGCTTAAAAAAAAAGCCTAGACATGCATTTTGGAAGTATGTTTTGTGGTCTTACGCTAGATTTAAAGGCGATGTGGAAACGCTAGAGTGAACCACCTTTCTCTTATTGAGTGTGAATGAAAAAAAAAAGTAATGAAAGCAATAGTTCTCTTTAGGCACAGGAATAAGAAGACAAATATTTGGACTTAAATGTTTTTGGAAGTCTCCTCCCAGGTGATTGGAAATTATTCAGCATAATTGAAATTAAAAGCTCATATGTGGACACTGCTGTATACTAATGCTGCATTTGTCTGCCGATGGTTGCATTGTTTTTATTCTTCACTTTTCCGTTACTTCTGGAAAGTAAATTGGATTTGTATGTTAGAAGTGTTCCTGTACCATTGTTTGGGTGGCTGTGGAGCAGAAAGGCAAGTCATCCTAAAAAGTTGGTACAGAAATTCTTCCAAGTTTTCCCTGTCTAATACTGGCATCCTCACAAGAAGCCTCAGCAAACCACTTCTAATTGACCCTGGTCACATCTTTAGTTTAGGACGACTTCAAGGTCAAGTTACATTATTTTTATTCAATTCGTTTTCCAAGTCGGCCTACCCTCGTTAGACTGTTTTCACTAGAGTCCTCTTTTTCCAGAGGACTCAGCTTGTCCTGGCATCCTAGGCTGTCTTTGCTTCCTCAGTGTGAAGGGGGCGGGCGAGCGGGCTAAAGACTGAACCATGTTGTGGTAGGTGGGGTCCAGTCTTTCCTTTCGGCCAGTGTCTAAGAGAGGGTAGCACACATGGAGTTGGTGAGGCGCTTCCACTTTTCTTCTTAGTTTATGTGTATGATTCCTCCTGAATGACATGAATGGCACCCAGTGTGAAAGGACATATATTTGATGTCGCAAAAGGAGTGGAGAGCTAAGAGTTCTGTGGAGGAGGCTCAGGTTAGTTGTGGAGAAGTGTGACTGATGCAGCCCAAAGCTGAGGACAACCTATAATGATCTAGGTGTGAACAGAACTGGTACGACCACAGTTTGAATTATGAATAGGACATCCTGTGTCATATAGGTGTGACCAGGGCCATTATCAGTTGATCCAAAGAACCTGGTTCAGCAAATTGCAGCACTCAACGAACCAACATTTTCTTTGTCAGCAACCTTTACTTAAATCTTCCCAGAGGTATTTTCTTCAAAACTACTGTTTCTCATTGCAGTTCTAAATTGTATCATAGAATGTCTGCTGTGCTTCATTACATTTTATAACATAGTTAAATACTGAAGATTAGAAAATGTTGAGATCAGTTCAACTAAATATGAAATGTGTCACTTTTATGTTTTGGATGGCTAGGGGTTAGAACAGAGGAAGGTGACATTTAGTAGGCTACACCTTATTTTGGTAAGAGTGGGTAGGAAAGCAGTTAAGTGTTTGCACCATTTTAAATGGAAGCATCATGAATTTTAATATTGCACCTTACAGTTAGCAATATTTCTGTTTCCTGAGGAGAATATGTAGCCTTTAAGCCTGATCGCTAGAGTGGAAAACAGTATTTTGTGTATAACATTATTTGACTGATTGTTAGATAACATATATGTATAGTCATGGACATATGTGGACAGCCTTTCATTTATATAAGTCTGTTTTTATAACTATGTTGCATCCGCAAGGTTTATTCCATTGTAAATAAGTTATAATTGGCACAGTGAAACTATGACTAATGGGGAAAGGTAAAGAAAAGGAGAAAGGTATGTATTCTTTAACATTTTGGTGGGTTGTTCTCTGTATGTTCAGTACTGCATTAAAGGGAAACTCTGTGTCTGCATCCGCATAAAGAAAAAAAAAAGCAGCTTAAAAAGTAACTTAGGCCCTGTCCCCAAAAGACTTATTAGCCCCTCTCGGCTTCCTCTGCCGTCACTCTGTTATAGCTGACTTTAAAAGTCCCCTCCACTTCCGGAATAAGCGTCCCCATGGTAGCCGCGATCTAAACGGACTTTCCGTCCCCATGGTAGCCGTCTTCTCTTTCCAGGCATCTTTTTCCCCCCGCCCCCTCTCTGGTTAAAAGGAAAAATAGCCAGATCTCCGTCTCCTGAAACGGCTTCCCGCCCCTAGCAAAGGCAGATGATCGCTCATTCATTCACTTTCAGCACTTACTTTCACTCAGTTCTCTGTTAGAAAAGGCTTTCTGCCCCGGCAAAGTCAGCGGCTGCAGGCATCGGCAGCGCGATCCTTCGCTCATTCTCTTTTAAGGCTTTCACAGATCACTTGATAACAATGTTGCAATTCTGAGCAATTCTGGCTCTTTTTACAAAGGAAAGGAAGCGAACCTGCTGCATTTCTCAGATGTGTGAATGCTTTTTGGCTGTGTGTGCAGGCAAGCAATACCCGCTCCTTTTGCCATGGAGCGTCCTCAAGGCAGATATAGCGAGCAAAACCCGCGAATCGCCGAAAGAGCGCTGGAACTCTTCTTTAAAGTGCACATATTTTATCGCGGGTGTCTCACTTTCCTAAGCTCCCTAAGCGCCTTGTAAAGCCTGGAATGGGGCCGCTCAGAGGCAAAAGAAGAGTTCCAGCAGACTTTCAATTGCATGGGGACAGGGCCTTAGAAGAGGTAGCATTTGAATGCTGGAGTTTAGAGCCTTTTCACATGCACCTCCAGATGCTCTTCTGTTCACTTGATGGTCAGGCACTTCTACATTGCTTCGCCGCCGCCACAGCCACTCTGGTGTGGGATAACCCCTGCCCAGAGTAATCCAGCTGTGGACTACTAAAAAGCAGCCCGTGACGTGCTGAGAAGCAGATGGACTGCTCCTGGAAAGGTGTCTTTTACACCATCATCTTGATGCTAGATTGCCACTGCGACATGTGGTCTCTCACTGGATGTTGCTTTGGACATTTCCTTGGCTAGCCCGATGTTTTAGGCTGACTATTCACACTTAAAAGTGCTGCTAGTCAGGTACAGGGCTAGTTTAGCGCTTGTAGTGTGAATGGCCGCCACTGCACTCCATCCTTACTTGTCTAGTATAGTACTGTACCATACCAGGCTGGCAAATGCAAATCCAGTTGGAGCCTCCCTTTCACAAATTTGGGCAGTCTAAGGGAGGCCTCATTATTTTTGTTTCACCTGTTGTATAAGAAGGAGCATTGACAACAGTACCATTCAGATGACTATTTCTTGGCCATCTGGGCAACTAACCAGAGATGTTCAGCACCTAACCCAGCTCCTCCCATCAAAGGCACCATCTCCCCCCCCCAAAAAAAAAGCCTGATTTAAACACTCTCAGGTCATGTTGTCTGGGCATTTGAATGGCTTCTGTTTGGGTGTGTGTGGCAGCCAGGAGTCAACTGAACAGCCAAGAATGCAGCTGTAATTGCTGCCAGATCCTGAAAGTGCAGCAGACGTTCACCTGTCCTTTTGGTCCACTGCAATTTGAGCTGCATTTTCTCAGGCCCCGAGGGCACTATATAGCCCTGTCTGTGGTATACTCACTACACACTGTGTCCTGAAACTCCGCTTTTAACAGTAATTTGGATGCAGCTGGTGACCACTTTTAACATGCATTTTAAAGAACTGACACAGTAGTTAAGTAACTAGTGGCAGCTCATGCAGAATATGCCTGAATTGGTTGTTGAAACATAGGTGAGAGTAAGGGTTCATCTGGGTGCTTCCCTGACACTTTCCTGTTAGCAGTTTGGCTGTATCCAGACATCATTTACTTATTCTGCTATATTTGGATATTCTGGAATAAAGCATGGATGCAGCCTCACTTCTCTTTGAACTTAAGCAACACTACATTGAATACTTAAGGTTTTAAACCAGATGTTTTGTTATTTTAGATTTTACCTTTGTTGAGCAATCATTTCCTGATATGTCCTTTGACTTGTGTGATTTTGTTGTGGTTCTGAACAAAATAATTGTCATGGCTGTAAAAAGGTGTGCTTTTAAAATAATGTGTACACTAAATGCTTAAAGGCCACCTGTAGCTGGCAGTTCTCCCACAGAGAATCAGCATCACTTAATCGTAGGAATTAATAAATGTAATACTACAAACAAAGATCTTTTTGAACCTCTCCATGAAAAGACAGCATGCATTTTAGCACTGTTGAGTGTATGTCTGGGAAACATAACATGCAAAGTCTCAGTAAGATAATTTTTGTTGAAAACTAGAGGAGGAAAACAGATTACAGGTAAATGATGAATTGTTTATCAAAACAGAGCTGAAATAATGCTTACGGGACGTGCTTGTAGACTGTAGAAACACTTAAATACTTGATAGTTCACCCTCCTTACAGTTGCTTAATACACTGTGTGAAATCTGCTCATAAACTGAGTTTCCATCTCTGTTATCGGTGTTCATGTTGTAGCATCTTATATGTATAAATTCACTTGTTTCCTGAAAAACAGACATTGGATATCTCTTAGCATTGAAATCTCCTATAGCAGCCTTTTTGTATAGTGAAGGGATATTGCAGGGAAATAGGATAATAATTACTTCATAAAGAAGTATTTACCTATGTTGCATCCTGAAGAGATTGCGGTGGTTATACGTCTACTAGATTTGATGCAGCTAACTAACACTGAAAAATAGTTCTTCAGAACTGTAATTAAAAAAAAAAAGATTTTATTCTATCAGTTGCCACTAACTGTAACACGTCCATCCTTTCTGATATAATATTGTATAGATTCAGAATAATGGTGGCTGTGAACTATGGAGCTTATAGTGGATACACAAACAGGTAAGTGCTGTGGTTCAGTCTCATAAGAAACTGTGATTTGCACAAACCAAAGCTTAAGCGTCCACTTTAAAACGGTTTCAGAACAGTTTGAATCCTTGTCATTCCCACTCCCAATCAATTAAAATGCTTTCAAAATGGTTTGGATCCTCTTCGTCCCCATTCCCAGTCAGTTTTAGGGGGTATTTTGAGGATTATTTGGCTTAAAAATGGAGTAAATAAACACCAGAATTTTCTAGTGGTTTTTTTCCGCTTTTGCTTTTAAAATGTTTCTTCCTTAGTGCTGTGGGAATGCTAGAGTATTCCCCTATACAAGAGACTGTTTAATTGAAACAATTCAGCCACTTCACACCTGATAACAATATTTCCTTTCCCACCAAAGCAAGCCTAAAGATTGAAAGAGGCAATCCTGCGCAATTCTGGCTGTTTCCCTCCTTCCTTGGTCGTTAAAAAGGTAAAGGGGTGAAGCTGCTGCAGGAACTGGGAGATGTGTGTATGTTTAAGTGTGTGTGTGCAGGTGGTGGCGGCAGCAGAGCCAGCCAGCCAGCCAGGGTGCTTTTTTCGGGGTGAAGCTGCTGCAGGAACTGGGTGATGTGTGTATGTTTAAGTGTGTGTGTGTGCAGGTGGCAGCAGCAGCAGAGTGAGCCAGCCAGCTAGGGTACTTTTTTCAGAGGGAACCCCTGCTGAGGATGGTGGCACATCCAAAGTTTTAAATATTGGCTATCTTATGTGGCTATCTTTGAATCTAAAGACGCTTCTGGGACAAGTCTCCATCATTCTCCATGTGTATAGACCACCATCATTAGTTTTTTTTCTTGTGACTTCATTATAAAGCCTAAATTCCTTCAGAATGTTTTCAAAGCTCAGTTGGAGTTTATGTATATGGAGTAGATATTGCCTTGAGTGAGCATTTCAATTACTGTCATTTAATTTTTGCCATTTCTTCTATGTATGAAAGTAAGTTAAATAAGTGAATAAATTGACACACATAAGAAATGAGGTACGGCTTTAAGTTTTCTGTATTTTTGTTTACAAACTTCAAAAGTATTTTGTGTGTTTTATGCTATGCATTTGTTTTGTAATGCCTCCCCCACTGTTTGAATTAATTTGTAGGTCACCTGCTATGATGTACTCACACTTTGAAGTATTTAAATTAGTGATTTGATATTAGCAAACAGGATATTTTAAAAACCATAATTCTTTTAAACATGACGTGAGAAAATTTGTTGTTTTCCGGAACAAATAATATTCCAAAAAGATTGCTCAAGGCTGTTTACAACTAACACAAGATAAACAGACAGTACAAAATAATACATTATAAAATTATGTACAATACAAAAAAAATACAGTATATCAACAGAGTTGATATAATTGTGTGCCACTCCTGAACACTATGGATGGCAACTTCAGAGGCTGGCAACTCTTGTCCCTGCCTGGCCTCGGAAGTTTGGCCAGGATGTGCTGCTCACAGAGTGAACAGCTCTTGGCATGGCTTACTGGCAGCCTGGCCACTCATGGATTGGAGAGCTACATGATTGGGCCAAAGTAGTACAGTTAGCTCACACTATGCAGAAAGGCCCTCTAAATCTGAAATAGCACTGTGCCAAACCTCCAAGAGGTGTGCCAGAAATGAAGATATGTGTCTTCCAGAGTCAAAAGTAGCGTGGGACAACTATGTCACTCATGTGTGAGCCAGTAAGAAAACCATGCCAAAAGAAGTTAGGCTGTACATCAAAAACATCTGCACAGCTGCATGTGCTGAAGGTCAGACAGGATTGCATCAGTCTGCCCATTGCAGTTGTATCAACCAATCGTAGAAAGCAACACTGACCCTTAAAAAATCAGAATAGAGCAAAGATTTTAAACCTCTCTCTGTGTGTGTGTATGTGTATAGTGGCATTAAAGGAAAGGGAACACCACTATTAAGGTAAGAACACAAGATTATCCCTGCCTGATTCGCCTCAGCCCATCTAGTCCAGCATCTTATCTTACACAGTGGTCCACCAATTGCTTCTGGGCATTCTGAAGCACAAAACAAAGGCAGATGGCCTTTAGAGACATCCTGCTTCTTTCTCTAACATGCATTCTAGTAAACATTGACACACCTATCTTCCATGATTTGTCTCACCCTATCCAGGTTGGTTGCTTCATCCTCTCTTTTGATAGTAAATTCCATAGACCCATGACCCTGTGAAAGAATACTTCCCCTTGCTGGTTCTCTCTGACCCATAAACTTCACAGAATGTCTGTTACTAGTATGGTGTGATACTTTTCTTCTATCCACTGTTTTCACATCATGCATTTCACTTCAGTCAGGTCACCTTTAAACACTGTTGTTAGCCTGAATAAGCCTGAATGTTGTTCTAGCCCCTTGGTCATTCTGATATGGTGCCCAGAATTGTACACAATATTCCAAATGTGGCCTTACCATAGATTTATAAAGGGTGACAATGATGCTTGATGACTTATGTTTTCTTCCTAATTACCTCAACACTGAATTTGCTTTTTTCACTGCTGCTGTGCACTGGGTTGACAGATTGATTGAACTGTCCACCAGAACTCCAAGATCCCTTTCCTGGTCTGTTGTAGAAAGCTCGGCCACAATCATTTTATAGATATAATTGGGTCCCCCCCCCCCACATTGTGTATTACTTTGCATTGCACCAAATGCAATGAAGTGTTGATCAAGGGGCTCCTGCTCCAGGTTACTGGTGTGCCTGATTAGTTCACTGTCATATCAGCAAGGGTGATCTAGAACATGGAGGCATGCTGAAGGACTACCGGGGGACCCATTTTGACGGCACACCAAAACATGGGTCATCCTTGGAGGTTAGCCCTGAAGCTTGTGTAAGCTTTGGAGCCTGTGAGGTGACTGGGCTGGAACAGCAACACCATGCATACTGTGTTGTTTCAAACTAGGTCTTGCCATGATCCTATCCAGGTGGCCTCGTGTGATCCAGACCCCGTGGTTCAGATCATGGTAAGGTAAATGCAGAAAAGCCTTTAGTGTCACCAGCAAGCTTTGCTCTATAACTATTTACCCATACTTACAATTTACTAGTAAATTATAAAGCACTGAACCTCGAGTCATCCCACTTTTTACTTCCTTCTGTTGTGAGAATTGTCTGTTTATTACTGTTCTCCTTTATTGCTTTTTTATTCCATAACTGTTGAATTTATTCAGGAACATTTGATGAGGGACTTTGTCAAAAGCCTTCTGAAATTAGCCTTCTGCTAATTTTAACCTTAATGATGATAAGGCTCTGTCATTTCCTCCATTCAGGCATGGGCTATGAAATCAGCAATTTCACACTGGAGTTCTTTAAAAACTTAAGGATGTATCCCACATGGTCCTAGTGATTTGTTAGCATTTTGTTTCTTAAGACATGCAAGGACCTCTTCCCTTTGCCTGTATTCTTCAGCTCCCTCCTTGGAAAGATAAGTGAGCTGCAGGCCTTCCTCAGTGGTTCAAATGGAGAGAAATAATTTATCCACCCTCTCTGCAGTCTCTGGTGTCCATTGTCGTATAAAGATCCTGCTGCTTTCCTGGTTGGATTCCTATTTCTGACGTACTTAAAGAAATTATTTCTTCTGATGTTTTTAGCAATGTGTTCTTCCAAATGACTTCCCATGCTGCACTTGTAAGCCACACTGGTGACCTTTTGGACTTGACAGTGCCCGGGACTTTTCAGTTTTGATATGTGAATTTGCACCCAAGCATGGCCTGTTAGTTCCCTTACTGATGATTACTAATTAGGCAATTAAAAGTTGAACTGTCAGACTTTTGGGTTGCATTAAGTCCTTGTTGGTTAAATGGGTTAATTTTCACTGTTTTTAGTTCTAGCATAGCATAATTTTAATTCTGTGAGCTGCCTTAGAGGCTTTTGGAAGGGCTGAGAGGCAGGATGCAAATGATTTTATACCTTAGTCCATGCTGAGGTTTATTTGGAATCCTTCCTTCCTTTTCAGGGGGAAAAAAACCCACATTTGCTAGCTTGTTTACAGCACATTTCTCTAGAAGTAGCCAAACCTGAGTCCCGGCATAAATCCAGCCTTGACTGTTTACTTTTGTGCTTTCAAGTTTTTGTTTCCATTTCGTATGGCATAGCTTATTTTAAAAAAAATGCACTTATTCTCTTAAAACTTGTGGTGTTGCATTGTTGTTTCCTCCCATCAAAGTTGCCATGGTTCACTTTAATAAGACTTGGATAAAGTGCAGTTTTTGGATATTAGTTTGGATAGTATAGTTGACTGGAAATATATTATTTTCGGTAAAGAATTTTGTTAGAAAGTATTGAAGGAATATTGGTGTAGGTGGATACAAATCAAATCAAATTTATTACAGCCATTGGCTGACCAGCCAACAAAGTAAAAGTATCTACAAGAGGATTAAAACAAAATATAATAAAGCATGCATATAATAAAACATACACATAAAATTTTACTTTTTGCATTTAGCTCTCAGATTCATAGTGGTGCAACCCCCCCCCCCCCAACCTTTGCTACTTTTCTTGAAGTTTCACAGCTTACATCAGCAAGACAGTAAGTTGTATACAATATCATTTCATACACATGAAGTTATATGTTTGTTCTTTATTCTAGCTGTGAAGATACTTAAGAATGCCCAAAAGAATTTCTAGGGTTTAATCCAGTCAGCAAGAAGCAACCAAAGAATCCTGTCTCGGGTATAATCTTTAATTACTGCAGGCAGGCAGAGGCTCCCTGGCTAGACGCTGCTTTTGAACCATGCTCTTCGCATAATGGCTATTGACATCCTTGTATATATTATTTTAAAACTGCAAGTTGAAATAAAAGCCTGACCAGAGTGTTATATGGTATATTGACAGGTTCAGCAGAAGTTTGCATTTAGGCTTCCTAGCAGTTAGCATTCAGTAAGCTCTGCCAATGACCCCATGAGCTCTCTGTAGGGAATATATATGTTTATTATCAAATTAGCCAGTGGACTTATAAATACGCCTCAAAGAGCATTTATCTAGAGAAGTCTGAAAATATTGATTTGTAAAGTAGGAGACCTGACTTTAAAAGCAGTTTGGGATACATCTGCTAATAGAAAAGAGAACACTGTTTTTGTAAACACTGCAGGTCTCTTCCATACTTACAACCTAAACATGAAGGGATACAAAATTATATTGAAATCTGCTATGCCTCAAAATAACTGAAATAAAGAACTTAGAAGGATGCCTAAAAATAAAGTCTGAAGCCAGTGGTTGCATCAAGAACCGTTTGGACAGGTTAAGAACATAAGAACATAAGAGAAGCCCTGCTAGATCAGGCCATAGCCCATCTAGTCCAGCATCCCATCACACACAGTGGCCCACCAAATGCTCATGGGCATCTAAAGTAGAGACAAGGACGAAGGTTGTAACTGTTGTGTTTGCTGTGACAACCTCTTGGGGGTTGTATCTTGAGTTTCCTGTAGACAGGAAAGGTCATGGCGTACCCCTTTTCCAGGGGCTGTTTTGAATGAGCACTTGCTATACTTAAGCATGTACTGTGTTGATTTTCTGGAAACTTCCAAAATGTTAAGAATTTGCTTTACCTTTTCAAGAGGGAGTGACTGAGAGAAAGGGAAGGAGGCTGCTTTAACAGGATGCAAAGCTAATGCTTGACTTCAGCCTTTTACACAAGCTAGTTAAGGAGGAATAAATAAGGAGGAATGTAAATAAGTTAGGATTAGGGGTTTCCTAGAACAATGAGCAGAGCCAGGTAAAAGAAGATGTTATATTTGCATTAGGAGAGGTGATGCTCTAGATAAAGCTTATCATCGGGATTTCTGCCCTCTGACTCTACTTAATTTATTACTCTTCTATTACTAAGTATGAGAGCACTAATACAAATGCCTAATTTACATGCTCATGGGCATAGGGAAGTACAGTGTTTGCCTGTTCAGGATACCATCTGGCTAGAATATTTGAGCTTTAGCCAGTGGATTCCCATTGTCCTCAGAGGCCATAAATCTAAGATTCTGGGTTGTGTTCTATAGCTTTATTGGTTAATAATTAATTGGTCAGGTTATGAATAGTTACCCCTCATGGCTCAGTAAAGACAAGAGAAAGAAAAAGTGATCTGAATTAAAACTTTCACTGCAGCTTTTCATCATTCATTTTTTACTTGCAACAACAATTTACTAACTTTAAAAAAGTACACCCACCATGACCCGTAGCTTAATGGCAGGGCATCTGTTTTGCAGACATAAAGTCCATGTTCAAGTTCCATTGTCTTCCCTGGAAGAGGGCAGCAACAAAATACACGTGCATATGTTGCCTGGAAAACTGCATTGAGGCAGCCATGTGAATAAGGAATGAGAATTGTCTGAAGAACATCTTTATTTTTTTACATTGTGGGAATATTGCTCTTTAACAATATTACATCTCAAAAAGAGAAATACATAGATATATAGCAGGCTGTCTGTGTTCCATACCTTTTCAAAAGTGTTGACAAAAAATGGACATCTCTAAGAAGAGGAAAACAGTTGTAAAATTAGTAGAAAATATAGGATTAGATTCAGATTCCAAGGAACATCTGCGGTTGTATGCATAGTGGTGCTCTTTTGTTTTGCTTTAGGATTATGTTCCTCCAAAATATTATAGATTATAAACATACAAAATATCAGACGCTGAGCCTAATGGGAAATAGAGAGGTAAGAGAATTGTTTGGTCCTTGTCAGATCACTGCGTCCCTTTTGGTTGCATCTATTAACTCCAAACAGTACCTGCTGAGAGAAGAAGCAGTGGAGAAGGCAACAGAAATAATATGTGCAAGGTTCCAAAGGTAGGGGAACTGGAAAGGATGGGTCTCTTGTGCTAACTCACAGCTGTACGATCTTGCTGTTCACAAACAGGGAGCACTAGAATGCTTTATTTGCAGACATGTCAAACATATGACTAACAAACCCACAGATGATGAGGAGTAACTATTTTCTGAAGACAGATCCGTTTTGAAAGAGAAGGCAAGTAGGGACTGCCTGACTGATAAGGAAAAGGAGGCCTGCAGTTAAAAAAATGGGAAAGCAATTCAGGCCATGTTTCAAATCAAAAGGATTCAGAGCAGCAGAAGTAGAACAAGACTGTCATAATGACTTTTTAAAAGCTTGGAAAGAGCAGACCTGAGGATCTGGAAAGTTGTGCTTTTCTGTCCATAGCTTTCAGTGTCACCAAGTTACAGAAGGCTGTCTTCCAGGAAAAGAATACTGGAAACAATGAAACATTTCACATGTTGGAGCAGGAAAAAACATACTGTAGCTAAAGCGAACGCTGTTTCACATATTTCACTGTCATTTTGCCCTTAACTCTAGTACAGGCACAGAACCTTCATTTTCTTTTCATCAGTAGTCTCTTCCCTTCCTCAGTAGAAGTGACTGAAAACTTTGTCACTCATATCTCAGGTCCTGTGGGTAAAAAAAACAAAAAGGAAACAGGAAATTATCATATGTAGTGTTTGAAGACCACCAGGTCATGATTTGTATTTGCAAAAAAAAAAAAAGCATCAGATTTTTGTTATGATATTTAGGATGAGTGCAGAATACATGCGGTGCTGGATTGTAATGGCTGTTTCCATACTGACCCAGGCTATCCTGAGCTAAGGTATGATACCTGTGATGGGATGCCTCTGGGCCATGGGAACTGTTGAAAAAGTGCTGAGCCTTCTTACTAGCTGCATGCTTACTGCATGCCCTCCATGGTTCAGTATACCAGCAGTCATCCATTCATAGGAGTAGGATAATAGCAGCATTTTGATGCCATATCCTCCTCAGGCGCTAAACTACTGTGGACAGGTTGCTCTGAAAAGGTGCGGCCAGATTTGCGGTAGAGGACTAGACTGCTCTGGGGCCACTCCAGGGGCCTGTGTGGAAAGGGCCTAAGATGAGTGCATTTAGATACTCTGAGGCAAGTTGAAGGGAGAATGTTGAGGCTAATTGGATGGATCACGGCTTCTCCACTGTCTTCCTATATACGTTTTTTCTCTCCTTAGCCAAGGGGTGCCACTTTAGGATTGCTACTCTATAGGACTGTCTTAAAGGTACAAAGTAAAAGCAGTTTCAAATTTAGATCAAGGAAGAAGTTTTAAAAAATCATATTGGAAGCAAACTGCCTCTATAACTCATAAAGCCAATATTTGGTTCAAGTATTTTGCCTCATGATATGAAAGAGCTCTCAAATGTGCAAAAGGCAAATGAGGGTCTGATTAGCAGATTTTTCCAGAAGAAATAGTGTTCAGTGTAGGTGCCTACCTAGTATTTGGTTCACTGGTTTTGAATTCTGAGAAACAAAATGAGCAGAAGAGGAGAGCCTAAAATTTGAGGCATATTCTATGCCATTTATAAAATGTGGCACCTGCCTCCAGTAATGCACAAAAGATCATATCCAGTGAAATTTCTCCCTTTAGGGATGGAAATCTATGGAAGGTAGCATAGTTCTAAACATTATTTTATTTATTTACATTTCTTTCCTGTCCCATACCTGAAGGACCATAGTAAATATCATGGTCAGGAAGCCCACAAGGAAAATAGAGCAAAGATCAATTGAACTGAAAGTAAAACCAAAAGCAGTGTTCTTCTGTAGAAGAAGAGAAGATACTCTTGAATAAAAGAAAATTCCATACTAACAAGGAAAATATCAGTCGCACCCAAGCAGTAGGGGGGAATTGGGTACATCATTCTTTGAATTGTGTTATAAAGCAATATAGATTGTAAAATTAATAAAAATATGAACACAGTGTTTTAGTGGATTCTTTTAATTTGTTGCAACCTGCCCTAAGGGCTTTGGCTGTAGGGCAAGATAAAAATACAATCAAAAGAAGAAATGAATAGAAATACAAACTAAAGTTAAAAGGAAGGAAGGGGAGGGAATAACATTTAAAGATCTAATAAAATAAATAAAAGTCTAGATTATAAATATAAAATGAAGAATACTTGATATATGGAAGACTGGCAACAGAAGTTATTACCAAAGAATTAAAAAAATAGTGATAAATCAATATCAAAAAGTGATAAGTGCTCAAAATATTGAACTACTGAGGAAAATGTGGTTTGAAAGAAATATAGAATTATTATAGTATAATTAAACAACCACTCAATATACGGGAAATTAGAAGGAAGGCATTGATTAAGGAACAAGATTGGTTTTAACAGCTGTGTATCACTTTATAAGAGATAAAAGATGAACAGAAGTATTACATAAACAGTTTTAAATGATTTTGAAAAAATATAAGGGGACTCACCTCAACAATATAAAAAGTTATGATTTGTTGAAAAGTGATATATTCAAAACAATAAGATGATTTATAAAACGTGGAATGAAAAGTTAGGAATACAAATAGATGAAAAAGAATGAGAGGAACTGGTAAAGAGAAATGGAAGTGATGTTAAATATATAAGGATATGATGCTGATATTAATTGTAAATGGTATTTCATTTCAATTAAACTACCATATATGCTGACCTAAATATGTAGCATATGTGGTGGGATATGCACTTCTGGGCTTTTAAAAAATTAGGCAAATAGTGAAGAAATGGAACTGATAATCTAGGATCCAAGTGAATTTACACATGAGATGTATCTTTTAGGGAGACTAAGAGGGAAAAATAGGGAAATAAAATAAACATCTGTTGCTGAAACTGTTATTGGCGGCAAGACAAACTCTGGTGTATGAGGGGAAGGATAAAAAGGAATTTATAAAGGATTGGTGGAAAGTGTGGGAATAGTTTGATATGATGCACAATAAAAGAATAAAAATCAAGGGCAATAAGATGACGAAATTAGGGCAAATCTGGGCAAGTTCGTTATTAAATAATAGTGAGATCATGAATGGTAAATACACAAAGGAGATAATAAGAGACATCTGAAAAGCATTAGAAGTGGGTGAAAAATTGAAGGGTTAGGAGGGAGAATGGAAAAAATATAAAATGTTGAATAGTGTGAAGACATACCCAACTAAAGGTAGTGGCAGATTCAGGTGTGCAACGCCGGTACCCTGGTGAGACCAAACACTTTCAACCCAAAGAAAGCTCTAATGCTGAATATAAAGCCCAAAAAGGGAGATATTTATTTTAACGAACATAAATAAGGGGCGTTCTCCTCCCCGGCTCTAGCTAGCCTTGAAATAAAAAATACTTTACAGTTTGAAAGTTTCAGCAGTCTTGAGGGTGTCGTCTTTCTGGGCTTGAGCTCCTCACTCAGTGGAGCTGGTGCAGGGTCTTTCAGCTCCTGTTTCTTTTCCTTTAGCAACTTCGGATTTCTGATAATCACTTTGGCTTACTTATTTCTGGTAACTAATTTGGCTTAAGTGTTAGAAATGCCCTTCCCGGCTGTCTGGGCCTATTTGCGACCAAAACTTTAGCAGGACCGCTCTCTGCAACCTCTCAGCAAAACAAAACATACAAAGGGCTGAACTAATTACTAAGGAAAATGCAGGGAGAGATTAAGGTTTTTTTCCACTGACCTCCCTTAATCCGGATCTAAGATGATCCAGATTTAAGGAATGGGTACTTCCCTTAATGCGGATCTAGTAGATCCAGATTAAGGGAAGTACCCAGTGCGTTTCCACTAGTGGTCTAGCACCCAATAGCAATGGGTGCTAGCTTGCTTGCAGTAGAAACGCTGGAGCACCATGTGGCGAATCCAGATCTATCCACATGGAGCCCGCCTGTCACCCCAGGTGTTTTGGAGGACAGGGGGTGCAATCTCCATAGACGTTCCGGAGATTCTTTGAAGATCCTCCAGAGTGGCTCCAGAGAATCCCTGGAGCAGCTCCAGAGAATCTCCGGAGCGAGCTGCCCCAAACTTTGAAGATTCTCTGGAGCCCTTGACAATGGCATTGGTCGCACATGGGGTCCTCTTTGGAGCCTGTGTTATTCTTCGAAGGCAATTTTGGAGGAACTTCGGAGCCTGCTTCGGAGAATGTGCACAGGCTTCGAAGCTTTGAGTTTTGGGGCACCCCCCCCATGGGTGCCCCCCCCCCGAGCTGCCCATAGACCCCATTGCCTGATTGTGGTGGAAACAGGCTCTGTATAATCCAGATGTGATGCCTGAAGACCCCATTGTAGACCCCCTTAATGGGGTCTACAGGGAATCCAGATTATAGGTCCTGAAGGACCCATACAATCCGGATTTCCCTAGAACAAGTGGAAACAAATGTGGCTCTAATGGGGTCTGTAGTGGAAATGGGGTCTTCCTGCTCTGAGCCAAATGGGTCCTTAATGGGTACTTAGTGCTAGTGGGAAAACACCCTAAAACATTCCTGGCTGGACATCACAAGTGAGAATAATGTTGAAGTGTACACACATATTTATAACAATAAAATTGCTTCCACTTTTAGATGATACCTCAGCTCTTTCCATTCTCTGCTGAGGAAGTAGTTTAGACCTGTCATCAACCTCCATGCCACTTTCTGTAATGGTGCTGCATCCTTGTAAGTCATTTCCAAGAACATTTGATGGAGCCTAAGGGGTGCCTCAGTGATTGACAGTCATTGTCAGCAAAATGTCATTTGCCTGTGTCAATAGGCTTACTGCCTATTGTTCTTCTTGAAGCTAAAGCTAGGGATATGTTTCCCCAGAAAAAAATATTATCGAAATTATATAAATTGTAGAGTAGCATACAAGAATTCACTTTAATTTCTATTTTAAGCAAAATAAGCTTGGGAGTAGTTTTATACTCAAAACAAAATTGCATCAGTGGCAGTGGTCGATTTATATATTTTTAAAACTTACTTCTTAATAAAATGTGGCACATTTTCATAATCAGCAGTGTGTTAATTTCAGAGCTGTGACTTCACATTCTAGGTTGATTTTCTTTAGTCTCTCCACCTTTCTCTTTTTGGTGACTGATGGGTGCATTGTTCCCCGGTTCTTAGCTACTTATGGCTAAAGATAATTAAGAAATCTAGTCAAAGCCTTAACTAAAACTGGTAATAACAGAGTAAGGGATACATGCATTTCATGCCCTGTTTTGGTGGAATAGGACCCACATCTATGTAGGAGCTGAAGTGTCACTTTAAGTCGTTGATAGAAGAAATGTCACTGCACTTTGTATTTACGTAAGATGTTCTTTAATAAAAACAAAAATGTGGAGCAGAGTCTAGTTACATAAAAATGTGACTTAATAAACTGATGTAGGGCACCTTTAATGGGAGAGATAAGCAGAAGTTAATCTTGTCCCCTTAAAATTCGTAGGGATTTCAAGGGCTTAACTTAGATTGTGTTTGCAATTTATTTCCTTTAGCATATAAAGCTGTATAACCATGCACCCGTTATTTGATGATTGTAAAATTTCTGTTTCTCTTTTCCAGTAAGGGAGGTAATAATGTTAATGCTTCAGGACCACAAATACGATGATGTTGAAATTGCTGGGTGCAACTCTATTTTATGTTGGCAGACCAGTACAAGGGCTTTCTGTCATGGTTGTAAGAACTCTTTAAGAGAAGGCCTCGGAGTCAGCCACCACAGAAAGCAGTGCATTTTGAGAAAACTTTAAGTCGAGGCAAATTAAAATTAGTTAAGCATTTAAACAGCACTCCTACGCATAGTGGAACATCTGTTCCTTTGGGCTGTGCCTGTTCCTTTAGCCATATTGGCTTTGGCGTGGCATTCAGAGCACAAATAAATCCCAAGCAGCATTACTGGTTCGTGAAGATGAGCCAGGCCCATTTAACACTTTCCTTTGTCATCTGACAAGGATGACATTTTGGGTGCTTAAGGTGGAATAAGCTCTGCCACCCACATGACTCCAATAAGGAACTCTGCTCAGTCATAGCATTTCTTCCCCCCTGACCAAACCATCCCCCCCCCCCCCGCCCAAACTTTCCTCTTAGTCTTTTATTAGCCTCTTTAGGTTACTGGGGGAATAAAGAAAATATATACAATTAGGAAAGCCCTCTTTTTTAAACATCCAGATATTGCTTAATTATTTTGCTATATTTGGACTATGGCCTCACCTTCACCTTCTTCAGTCCATGTTTAAGTTTGACTCCTCACACCTTTTCATTTCTATCCAAATGGAGGGCGGAAAGTCCGCAAATAAAATGGATAGAAATGAAAAGGCGTGAGCAGTCAGATCTGAAGATGGACTGATTTAAAATGAAGGTGTAAATATGGCCTTAGACATTCTAGACCATGGATGGCTGCATCTAGATGTTGGTTACTTATTTCACCATATTTGGATATTACAGAATAAAATATGGATAATGTGGGTTAGAAGCAATTTAGAGGTGGTAGCTCTAGTGCCATAATTTACACCAAAGACCCCAAAATGCACTTCCACAATGCATTCTCTGGCCTTTTATGTGGATTACATGAGATGGAGACACTAATGTCAATATGCTGTTGTCTCTAAAATGGTTCTGAGCTTTTTTTTTTTTAAAGATGTGTGTGCATATGCAGCTTCATAGGGAATACAGAGGGATTATTCTGCTTCATTTTTAATCTGAATTTTTTAAACCTGTTTTTATTCATTGTTAAGTACTTTAATCTGAGACAGCATCTGCACAGGCCCAATTTGCTTGCACATGTGTGTGCCCTGTTACGACCTAGGAGTGCTCCTAGGATGCAGTATACACACTCACGGTGTTCTTGGTGGTTAGCTCATTTGAATGTTATAATGGTAGGCTGCTGGAGAGAGATCTTACTTGCACCATGTTGTCTTGACCTTCCAGGTCTGGTGAGTTTTTTGTCAGAGAGCCCAGAAAAATGGCCAGCTTCTAAGCTCACTACCAGTGTCTTCTAAAGGACCCTGGGTGGAAACACTGAACAAAAAGTTTCCAGGTCCAGTGTTCCCTTTGGCTGGATTGGGGCAGGTATGTGAATAGCATACCACAGCCACTGGAAGCACTATTGGGACTGCTGAAGGTAGATCAGAGAGCGATTTTTGTATACAACACATTTTGCCATCATGTGGAACCTACCTGATGCCTTGAACATCATTCCTTATAAACTGATCAGTAAAACTGGAAAATAACCTGGTAAGGACTAAAGTGAAGCAAACAGTAATATTCCTTTTTTTAAAAAAATCTGCTTATAAGTTTTAGGACTCTGTCTGTAAAGAAACTTGGAGGGGAATATTAAATGGACCATATGTGTCAAGTGTATGCTGGATGAAGAACATGTCATCCAAGAGGTTATTTGGAACCAACTCACTCTAATATTTCTCAATGGAAAATAAATTGCTCCTTTTATTACTGTGTACCTTAACTGCCTGGCCTAATTGTTCCCATCTCCACAAATCCAAAACTCCTCCTTTTGTCCATGCTTGCAAGTGTGTCTTTGCGTGTTTTCAGTAGTTGTTAAATACTTTTTTCATAACAGCTTTGCTCTTGCTGTAGCTATATTATTGGCTTCTGGGAATAAGAAGCAATATTCCAGGAAACATTGGATGTTGTTTTGATGGATTGCTCTGCAATGATTATTCCTGATTTTTTTTTCTTTTTGGTGTGTGTGTATCTGTGTGTATCTGTTTTGGCTAGTGAAAACCTTACTATGTGCTTTTTATTTCCTTTATACCACCCCTTTCCCAGCTGCTATTGCCAGCATAGTTTTCAGCTCCTGGCCAATATGTGTAATAAGCAGCTTCTGTAGCTGCTGGTAATATCTGTCAGCTACTCAGCCAAGAGATAGGGAACACTGAGAGAGATGTTTGGCATTATCAGTTCTGTTCCCTGGTTACCCGGAACATACCACCTGCTACCCATTGGCCCAAGATTTCCTATCTGATCTTTGCTGTGTTGCACTGAATTCAAGTTCCAGCTGGGGCAAATTTTATGGTGGCACAGCAGTATTGGTTTTTGCATTATCAGATTTTATTTCTTCCAGGAAACTGCAACATTAAACACTTGTGTTTTGCTACTTCATTTCAAATATAAAATGCCTATTTCTCTGCTTATGTGAAAAATCTATAATTTTATGGATTTTAGTCCCCCCCTTTAGTAGCATCAACATTTATGCAGAGAGATAGCACCACAAATTTATTTGCTATAGAATTAAGATGCTTTGCTATCGACTCAGGGCAAGAAGCACGCGTGGAAGGGACCCAAGAGTCCATGCTATCCACACTAATGGAAGGGGTGGGTTTTTTTTTTTTTTTTTACTGTTTCCTGCCTAAACAGATTGTAATAGTGTTCATGCAAGGAGAAAAAAAAAAGTCAGCAAACTGGATCCACATATTGTATATTTTGGCGTATAAGATGACTGGGCATATAAGACTACCCCTGACTTTTCCAGTTAAAATACAGAGTTTCGGATATACTCGCTGCATAAGAAGACGACACCTGGCGAATAAGACGACCCTCGACTTTTGAGAAGATTTTCCTGAGTTAAAAAGTAGTCTTATACACCAGAATATACAATATGTTTTTTAAAAAGGTGTCTCAAAAGCAAATTAGATGTGGTAGCTACCACACACTAGAGTTCCCATCCCTACTTCTAATACACATTAAGACCAACATGCATTTCCAAAGTGCATTGTCTGGCCTTTAATGTGGAACTGCTGCCAGAAATACCTTGAGAAGACCGGTGCTGCATCCTCTCCATGTCCACCGTGCATGGTGAGAATGGTGTGCCAAATGTTTGTGAGAAGATTGCACCCGTGCCGCTAGACTGATTTCCTCCACTTTCCTGACTACCTGTAGAGGAAGTACTCTCATTTAGGGACGTGCACAAATATTCGTAGGCATTCGAAATATGATCAAATGTGCCAAATTTCGACATTTGAACTTGAATAGGATGTCCCAAAATCTGAATGTAAACATTCAAATTGAATTTCTATTCATTCAAATTATCTGGACATTTGTATCTGTACGGGTTCGTACATGATACGTTCTTGAAGATCTGCATCTTTCCCACATTTGTATGCATTTGTACGGATCCATAAGGGATGAAAATGGATTGCATACCGGATAACTGTGTACGGCCTGTGCAGAGAGCCTCCTGATGGCAGGTACTGCCAGGCGCTCCCCTGGCCAGTCGGGAGGCATGCAGGATGTAGGCGCGGGGCCCCCTGGGACCTCGCGGCCAGAATCGGGGTGATTGCGAAGAGGTAAGGAGGGGATCGCACATGCTCTCCCCAGGGTGGGCAAGGGTGGGTTTCAAGGAAGCTCCCCCTGGCTCCAGAAGCGGCGATTTGCCACTTCTGGGGCGAGGGTGAGCGGCGAAATTGGAGTCCCCCGGCTCACCATGCTCGGCTCCGGCGGAGCCAATCATGGACAGCCGGGGGAGGGCCTCCAGAGCATAGATTTGAGGTGAGTGCTGTGCATCCGCATAGCGCCCTCCTCAAATCCGGGTCTAAATCATCCTTCCGAGTGTGCGGATGGAAGGGGTGTTGGTAGATGCAGATCTATTAGATACGGATCTACCTTCTGAAATCCGGATGTACGCTAAAACAGATTTACTAAATCCGGATGTAGTAGATCCGGATTTTAATTGGTAAATGCGGAAGCACCCATTGTTTTTTGTAGTACAATGAAAGTTTAAGTTTGCAAGGGGTTGTGTCAGTAATTTGAAAGTATTACTTTCCATTTTTTCTTCATCAGATACCAAGTTCATATGTCATCTACTTTAGGTTGTAATTGCTCTTCCAAGGTTTTGTTTTTTTTAATGGCCAATAAAAGAGATACCGCAATTCTCCACAAACCTTTTCCCATTTTCATATAGTCAGAGCTCATCCTAATATTAGCTACAGCCTTAAAAAGGGCAAAAACAATGAATACAGTTAATTGTTTTCAATCTTTTCTGTAATCACATCCAGTGGGAGCTCACAACTAAGGCATTTCCGCACTGAATCGCGTTCGAAACCGAACGCGTTCAGGCGGAAAGCTTAAGCCAGCTTCGGGCGCTTTCCCCGTTCACACACAGACGCTCCGGAACGCGTGTAAACGCGTTCCGGAGCGTCTGGGTGCGAATGGTCAAAGCGCCCGAAGCTGGCTTAGCCGGCAAACGTCGGCCAGGGGCGCGCCGGCGGCCGCGGAGGCAGATCGACAATCAGCTGTTTGAAAAACAGCTGATTGTCAAAGCCGCGCGGCGTCGGAGGCGAGCCGGCAGGCGATCGGGAGACAGAAGCGGCGCGAACGCTTCTTCTCCCGAACGCCTGCGGACGGCTCGTCCGCGTTGGAACGCGTGTAGAGCACTTCGAAGTGCTCTACATTTCGAACGCGAAAGAGGCAGCTGCGGACACGTCGGGACGCAAGCCGCGCGCGGCCAATGCGGATGACGTGTCCGCAGCTGCCTTTTTCGCGTTCCGTTTTCGCCCGTGCGAAAACGTCTCTAGTATCTACAGATTTAAATACATGAGTTGTATAAGACTGCACATTCGCTGAACATTTGCTTTCTATTATAGGTAAGCTTATATCCTTTAATCATACAGCCACAACAATCAAGAACAGATTAAATGTATGTCACTCAAGATTGATTCTTCTGAGTCTATTATGGATGTTGCCTCCAAACCAATAAAAAGGAGAGACTTGTAGGGCTGTTATTGACAGCAGTGCTTTGCTTGACAGAGAATGTAAGAGCTTTTCCAGATTTTGTACTATCATTGCTGGTTCCATCCTCATGACCATTACTGCCTCTTGACATGTCAGGATATTAATATAAGTTCTAAACTAAACCATAGAATAATGCCTAAGAGCAGCAGTTTCAGGAATTTCTAAAACTGGCCAGAAACAAAAAAGCTACTGACCTCACTCCAGTGCTGGAAGCATCCTTTTCTTCTCCCTACGTTGAATGTTGTGCAGACCAAGGGTGACTCCCCACTGGTCAATATACCAGACCAACGAAAATACTAAGAGTTTCTTTTTCACATGCTCATATGGACTAATGGAGGCTGAATGCTTGCTGTCGAGTATATTGGCCAGTGCAGAATTGCCCCAAGACAGGGTTTGCAGTATCAGAAGAAAGCTTCACTCAGAACTTTGTTGTTTTCTAATTACCCTGCAGCCCTGTCTTAGGGCAAATTTGCACTATATTTCCGTCAGCTAGGAGACATAGTGCTAGAATGCTCTAATCATCCCCACTTGCAGATGCTTAGAGCATTCCAAACTTACCTACAGTGTGAATGGCTGTCTGGACAGTGGCTATTGCAGACCCCAGTAATGGTGGCAACATGCCTGCATGGCACTGTCATGGAGCAACCTGGTGACGCAGTACGTCATCATGCATGTACCATCAGTGATATGCTCATTATGCGTATCTTTCAACTGGAAGTCATGCTATTGGGAGCTTAAGCCAGGCAGCCAGTCCAAAGGTGGTGCAATTTTAACTACATCACACTTGTACGGCCTTGGGGATGTTCGGTGGAGCTGTTTCTGGTTCAGAAATGGTTTCAAGTGGTGCAGATGTACTATCTGATGCTTGGAAAGGCCCTTAAGCTGCTAATGACTCCTTGTGATCATGAGAGCCTGCCAGACCAAAGGCAGACATCAGTTAGTTGAAACAAGAATCAAGGCCACTTCACTTCTCTCACAGAGGTAAACAGAGCAATCATCTCTGCTGAATTTCTTGTTCAGACTGGATTGTATTAATCTAAAGCATAACTGGATAAAATATTGCCCCTTGAGTTTCTATCAGAAACAACCATACTGTTGGACAATTAATGTAGGCATGTGGCACTTCCACTTTTATTTTAAGAAGCACTCTTCCCATTTACCTGAATTTTGCAACTGTCCAGATGTTATGAGAGTAATGCAAAATATTATCCACCTTTGTAGAAAGCATTCCTACACTACTCTGGTAATATGAGCTGGCTATGCTTGATTTGCTATCCAAATATGAAGATTTGTTAATTGCTTTATTGGTCAATGTCTGTATATAAAAATAAAGTTCTCCCTCTGGGTGTAACTGGAGATGCAGAACATGAAACTTAAGTCATTGTCTGGCCTCTTTGTGGAGTTTGGCTCTTGAACGATTTGGCTTTCCACTGTGCTTTTTAATAAAAAAAATCAAGCAGTTTCATGTAGCTTCTTCTGCTGTGTAAAGAGTTAAATAAATAAATAAATAAATAAATAAATAAATAAATAAATAAATTTATACTTATTTATATTTCTATACCGCCCTATACCCAAAGGTCTCAGAGCAGGTAACAACCTTTAAAATCCAGCATATGAAACAAAACAATATATATTGAAACAATAAAAACCACCTCAAGTCTTGTTGAGGTCTCCTGTGAAGCTGCAAATACCGGCAAGTGGACGTGGTCCCATAAACTATTTATTTATTTATTTATTTATTTATTTATTTATTTATTTATTTATTTATTTATTTGTATTTCTATCCCGCCCTATACCTGGAGGTCTCAGGGCAGGTTACAATTTTATAAAAAATCTTAGACAAGTCCCTGCCCTCAGGCTTACAATCTAAAGAGACAATCTAAACTATGGGGCTTACAGTTATGGTTACCCAGGAAGGATATCAATACTTGGGTTAGATTGTCTGTGAATATACTCTTTTTTCTTGCAGTAGATCTAATGTGGAGTTCACTGCTTTTTAATGTATATTAAATAGCTTGCATATTTTAATCTGCTTTTATCCTTGTTTTAAATGTCTATTACATTTGTAAAACCATTTTGAGATTCTTTTACACTTGAGTCAGTTTGGTTCTGTGGTTAGAGTGTCGGAGTCTTATCTCCTCCATGAAGCCAGCTGGGTGACCTTGGGCTAGTCACAGCTCCGTTTCTGAGCTCTCACAGCGCCACCTACCTCACTGATTTCTGTTGTGGGGAGAAGAATAGGAAAGCCTTGCCAGCTGCTTTGAGTCTTAAAGGGTGAGAAAATCCAACTCTTCTTTTTTTGAAAGGTTGTAAATAATAAATAAATAAATTCTGAACTTTTCAGTGCAAAGGACATACGTAGTTAGGAAAGTGATGGATTCCCCTCCCCCCAATTTGATGTTTTAGGGCAGTGATGGTGAACCTTTTGAGCTTGGTGTGTCAAAATTCACAAGAAAACCTAGCTTAACTCGGGTGCTGTGTCACATCTAGAAATATCCATAATTTTGTGGTATTTGTAGCTCTAGTAAAAAAACTTATATTTTTGATATATGTATTTTATTAAAAGCAAAAACAAATAATTTGCTAAATCTTCAATTGAAAGTTGGTATTCTGTATACTTCCAGAACAAGCAAGCACTACACGCCCAGGTGCCAGGGTGACCATGTGTGTCACCAAAAAGGGCTTGGCATGTCACCTGTGACATGCATGTCATAGGTTGGCCATCACTGTTTTAGGGAATAATTTGAGTCATGGATATCTTATTAGTATCTTAATACAAGTCTTTAATGGGTCTCTATTAAGTTGTAGTAAAGGGGGGGGGGGTGGTGGAAAAAACATTGCTACCCCTACTACCTTGCTGTTTATTCTGCCATATTCAAAAAGATATTCAAAGAATTTGCAAGGTTGGCAGTGCAAGAGTTAAATTCCCAAATGCTACCTGAGTAAGGTAAATCAAGCTTTCCTGGTATTTTTTCTTGTTTTAGTTAACTCAGGTTTAATATTTGTTTAAACGATGGTAAAAATATTTTCATTGAGAACAATGATGCCCCCCCCTCTCCAAATATGATCCTGAACCAGTTTTTAATCTGTGAACATCTTCATGTGGGAGAAAATAAGTCAGAATGTTTCAAATATTTAGGAATTCATTTGAGCAGTTTTCATTAATATATAAAATCAATCAAAGTCATTTGTATTTGCTGAAGCAATTCATAGGGAGTTGACCTTCAGTTCATAGTGTGACCTTTGAATAGATGTTGTGAGTAAACATTGATAAAGACAGCATAGAAAATTGGATGGCCATTTCTTTAATCTGTTTTCATATTAGCTGCTTCAGAATGTTTCCATATATTAAGGAACCGATGAATATAATACAGTTAAAACACTACAATTTAGTACTTGCAACGCATGTAGCCATTTCCTACCGAGTAAAAAGGCATAGTTAGAAATACGCTAGTACTATACAGTTGATGTTCCAAGAACATACAAGGTCTCTCCACACATTGTAATGGCTGAAAACTTTATTACCTGTTGTCAACAAATGTCATTTTAATTTAATTTCTGAAACTAGAATTTAAATCTTAGGCACGTACTTCCTTTATAATTATATGTGCTCATTTCAGCAGCATATGGTGAAAATGGATAAAGCTTATCAGAGTTAAAGAATAAGAATGAGAAAATGAGGCTTTTATGGTGATTGTACCTGTATGGGGCTTTAGAAGCTTGTGACCTGAATCATTTATAGATGCAAACTCAACACAGCTCGAACATAACTAGTACTGTGTGCTTTTATGCTGACTAAATGATAGGCAAAGCAGTTTTCAACAAATGTCTCCCAGTAGGCTGTCATCACAGCAGCCTTCTAATATTGCTTTTTAACCTTCGCACTGGCAGCTATCCAGAAATTATTACATTGATACCAAAGCGCTTTGCACCAGCCTTCTGCCCTTCGTGCCAGATGGGAACAAACAAATTCTTAGGTTTATTTCTCACTGCTCCTCTCATCTTTTATATGACGAGAACATCTTTCAACCTCTTCTTTCTCCATGCTTGTTTAAGATGCTGAGAGCCCTGATTGCTAGATGATGCTTTTAACGGGTGGCTAGTACAAACGTTTTGCTAACAAAGGGTAAACTTTGTTTGGTAATACTCCGCTTGAATATTGTTTGTTGCAATTGATTTAATTGGTTTAAAAGCTCCAGCTTAAATCGAAATGTGGGTAATTCAGATAGCACCACAGTGACTTCAGTACTCATAAACCATTTTATTTGTTCCTATATGTTTATGAATATATTCTGTTAATATTGGTTAAAGCATTATATCCCTGGAGGCTATGAAACTTCTAAAGCAATTAAGTTGAAATGATACAAGGAGACAAGCTTTGGATCCAGTTTTGTGTTTTAGGGTCAGGCCATCAGGAAATATCTGCAGTCTGTTCCTTAGGAGGCGAAAAGTGTCCAGTAAATAGACTTCTAAATTCAGATTAGGAAATGTCTGTGTTTTGGCACTCTCCTGTTTAGTGACCTTCGGTAGAAAAAAAGTAGATTTTGAAAGTCTGGTTGGCCTCCAGGTCTCTTTATATTTTATGGATCATTGGATCTCCAAGACCTTCTTGAAAGTCTATTCTTCCAACAGTCAGTAGATGTTTCCTCTGTAAAAAGATAGTGGATATTATTAATTTACCATGCATTAATGAGATCTACCATCAACTTGCTAGAGTTGCATTTTTTAAAAAGATAGAGATATCTTCTGATTTTTCCCTGTCCTCATTTTCCAGGCAAAGCTGAATTAAATGAAGGTAGTTATTTTCCTTGAGGATTGGCTGTGGGTGTGCGGTTCACTGATGGTGCTGCTAGCTTTGTCTTCTGTAATTGGCTGACCAACTTGCATGACAATAAAGGTTGTCCCACCTTCCCCACCAATCCAGTGCTCAGTCCTTCCTTCCTTCCTTCCTTCCTTCCTTCCTTCCTTCCTTCCTTCCTTCCTTCCTTCCTAGTGTGGTGGGATTTCTTAAATCTGATCTTTGAATTCTTGAGTATTTGGGGGAATAGAAAGTGAAATGGATTCAGTTGAAATGGATTCAAGAAAATAAATGCAAAGCAGTGGCAAGCAGATAAAGTGAGGACCATATTCTCAGAGTACAATCAGTGTAAATGGTAATATAATCAAAATACTCGTTTTACATTTTACTTTATTTGAATAATTTACTGGAAGCTGTATGTACACTAGTTACAATAATAATAATAATAATAATATTTATTTGTATACCGCCCTATGGGAAACCAATCCGGGCGGTTAACAACAATATTTCCAAACCTTCCTTTCTGGCTTGGTATAGCAGGAAAATAGGAACATAAGAATGTGACTTTGTTCCTGCAGGAAATTCCAGATACCTGAATAAATGGACCATTGTATATCTATGTGTTTAAATAGAAAAATCCGGATATTCAGACATGTGAAACTGTGCTTTAGAAAAATCAAGATACCTGTGTATTTGGATATTACGTATGTACAAATATGTAGATGCATGAATTTCCTCAAAGAATTTTTGTTAATTTTTCTTAAAACCCTGCTGTGCAATAGAAGGGGAAGAATGAAAATGACAATGGAGAATGATCCGTTGTAGCCGTCCAGCAGAGCTAAATGGCCTGTTAAAATCAAGCTCAAAGAACCATGAGCCAGGGCCAAGTAATATCTGCTGTGACAAATTTGCAAAGCACTTTGAGGATAAAGTCATTCAGATTCTTGGGGGATTAGGTGCCACAATTGGACAAAGTCCAATCAAGGCGTCTGGAGAACTGTCTGGTCCAGTTTGCTTGATCAGTTTCAATTACTGCAGCCTGAGGATGTGGGCAAGCTGCTTGTCAGGGTGCGGCTGACAATGTGCTCTATGGATCCTTGCCCCTCCTGGTTGATAAAGGTTAGCCAACAAGGTATGACTGGGTGGATCCAGGAAGTAGTGAATGCCTCTCTGAGGGACGGGGTGGTTCAGCACCAGAAAAGATGGAGAAAAATGTTCCATTTTAAAAACAAAATGAGTAATAACAGCAGCAACAACAACAACACATCAGAACTTGTTAGGCAATTGATTCTTGTGGTGGTCTCGTAATTAAGAACACCTCTTAGTGAGCCAGTTTGATCTAGTGGTTAGGGAGCTGGACGCTTATCTGGGAGTACCGGGTTCGATTCCGCCTTCCCCCATGAAGCCAGCTGGGTGACCTTGGGCTAGTCACAGCTGTCTTCTGAGCTCTCACAGCCTCACCTACCTCACAGGGTGTTCTGTTGTGTGGAGAAGAATAGAAAAGCTTTGTCAGCTGCTTTGAGTCTCCTTAAATGGGTGAGAAAAGCGGGGTAGAATGCCAACTCTTCTTCTTCTCCTCCTCCTCCTCCTGTCAGCGGTTTTTGATACCATTGACCATGGTATCCTTTGGGGAGAGGCTACAGAGTTTTGGAGTTGGAGGCATGATTGGCATTGGTTCCGCTCTTATCTCCAGAGCCGATCTCAGATAGTGGCTGTGAGAAATACTGGGAACTCGCTTGTGGGGTTCCCCAGGGGTCTGTCTTATCTCCCATGCTATTTAACATCTACATGAAGATGCTGGGAGAGGTCATCAGGACATTTGGAGTGAGGTGTCATCAGTACGCAGATGATACCCAACTCTATCTCTCTGTGCCATCTGAATCAGGAGAGGTAGTTGAAGTGCCTGGCAGGTGTCTGGAGGCAGTAATGGGCTGGATGAGGGCCAATAAATTGAAGTTGAATCCAGACAAGACAGAGGTGCTGTGTGTCACAGGGTCTCGCGTCTATGTAGTTAGTAGACACCTGTCCTTGATGTGGTTGTAATGCCCTGGAAGGGATAGGTGTGAAACTTGTGGGTACTCCTGGTACTCTGCGTTAACGCTTGAAGCCCAGGTGGAGGCCATGGCCAGGAGTACCTACTTCCAGCTAGGTGTTAACTCTGACTTACAAGGCCCTAAATGACTTTAGCCCCAAATATCTAAAGGAACGTCTTCTGCCATACTGACCTGCCTGTGCTTTGAGATCTGGAGGTGAGGCCGTCCTGGTTGTCCCACCACCCTCAGTAGTGAGCCAGGTGGGCACCTGGGAAAGGGCCTTTTCGGTAATGGCTCCCAGGTTATGGAACAGTCTCCCACTCAAGGTGTCACACCCCTTCTCTGTATACATTTAGGAAGGCAGTGAAGACTCACCTCTTTGCCCTGGCCTTTGGCTAATATGACCATTTCCTCCCCCCCCCCACCCCCATGTAGATATTAGTATTTTTAATAGTTAGATTTTTAAGTGTTTTTATGGATATCATTGTTTTAATCTGTTGTTTGAAAACCTGTAACCCACCCTGAGACCTACAGGTATAGGGCAGTATATAGATAATAAATAAAATAGGAAGACTTAGAAGCTTGGCAATTGCCAGGGAGCTCCCAAAGTCTCCATTATGTCCTGGACACATTAGGAACCTCACTCTTTGCTACAGTAGTGGGGACTGTACTTTAAGGAACATCTTCACTTTCTTGCCTTGTTGTGTGTGTGGCTTTTGGATTTTAATTTCAAATGGGTATGCATTCTGAAATACTTCAGTATTTGCTGCCTTTGTGATTTTTTTTTTAAAAGTTGTCAACTCTTGTGATTTATATATTTATTTAACTAGATTTGTATGGTGCCCTAGATTGGATTGCAGGACAGTTAACAGTAAAAAGGAAGAGTAATATAAAATATCAACATTAGATGTTTTGACAGGAACATCTCTTGTATAAATAATACTTATTATTACAGTTTAGTAAAGCTGTTCCTTACAGGAATACACAACATAGAACTGAAATATGGAGGAGGTAGTCTGAGAGTGAAGTTTTTCATTGATTCATAATAGCAAAATGCTTCAAATTTAACCATGCAAGGATCAGATAGCTCTAGTGCAGAAGTGAGAAAAGGCCTGACCCCTGAGCCAGAGCTCTTCGCCCTCTCTTATTCTATGTTTAAGGGGTTAGAGAGGGAGATGTATTATATAGTATCCCTATTACATGATTAACATAGGAGTAGGAACAGAACAAGAGTTAACCCCTCTATGCCACTTTGTTGTAAAATTTGCTTTTGCGTTTACACGGTTGGTAAAATGTTACTTCCATTGCATAGCAAGGCTTTTTAATAGGATGGTTGTCCTTTTATGTAGTTGGTAGACTGGGCCTCTTGTGAGCCAGTTTGGTCTAGTGGTTAGGGAACTGGACTCTTACCTGGGAATGCCGGGTTCGATTCCTCCCTCCCCCATGAAGCCAGCTGGGTGACCTTGGGCTAGCCACAGCTCTCTTCTGAGCTCTCGCAGCCCCACCTACCTCACAGGGTGTTCTGTTGTGGGGAGAAGAACCGAAGCTTTGTCAGCCGCTTTGAGTCCCCTTAAATGGGGTAGAAAAGCTAACTCTTCTTCTTCTTCTCTTCGTAAATTGGGTTTCCACAGTTTTATTAGTAGTCTCGGGCTCCTCTCTGCAGCACCATTGACTTATGTTGGCTCTCTCTATAGCCTTTGGCTACATCCCCATGCTGGCCATCTGGCACACTTTGTGTGCTGTTTGGGCACGCATGGGCTGGGCATGGGCATGGGCACACATTTTTGGCATCCCCATGAGATTCCCGGCAACGCAGGACAGGTACAGGTTCGGCATGGATGGAGGTGTCCCCATGAGAACCATGCCAAACCCTGGTACAGTGGAGCAGCGCCCCTTCCTCTCTGCCGCCTCTCTCCTCATTGGCAGCCGGATTGTCGTCAGCCCACCCCTGTGCCACATCCCCCTTCCCTCAGCGGCACAGACAGCCAGGACTGGGGTGGGAGGCACGGAAACAAGCTAAAATAAAGCTTCATTCATAAAAATAACTTTAAAAAAAATTAAAACGTCAAAAGCTGCTACGAGCCTTGGGATTCTTGAAATGGGGTTGGAATTACCTCCGTGGAAATGGCAGAAAATTTAAAAAGCAAGTCATTCTCCAGTCTGCCTTTGCGATCGGCATTTTTAAAAGTCATTGACCATGATCTTCAATGGACAGGGCAGGGACAGCAAGCACACCCCACCCCTCAATGACGTGAGCGCAAATCTCCTGCCCATTAGCTTGCTAGTGTTCCCATGAGTGTTCCTGGCTCGCTGAGCAATACGTACCGGTCCCCCAAAGTGTGCCGAGATGTCTTTTTTCAGGTATCTAATTTGGCACCATTCTGACACAGTTTGTGATGGGTTGGCACGCTTTTTGTGGACCAAATTCAAGACCCATGGGGATGGACAGCGCTGATCCTGCCCTTGGAATCGTACCAAACTTGCATGGGGACAGGGACTTACATTGGTAGACCAGGTCTTCAGTACCCCAACTTTCCATGTGTGGCAGTTTCCTGGATTATTGTTTTTTGTGCAAAGTGGTTTGTGAGAACTAAACCATAAAATTATACAAAAAGATTATTGTATAGAGAGATAGGCTCTTACTTCATAACATTAAAAAAACCAGTAACTGCAGAGGGAACCTCAGTAGAATACTTCAAAACCAGCCACGGTTGTCTATGAGGCTGCATTTTATTACATTCTTGTCAACTTGCGGATTGTTATTTTTATGAGTTATGTGCAGAGGTTGCTGAGAGTACTCAAAATTCACATTTTCTTATGTACAGTTTATGCAGTACTCAAAATGCCTACTACGTTTGTTGCAAACATGTGTTTCCCCATATCTCTGAAAGTCCATTTAAGTTCCATTAATGGTATGATCTAGTTTCCTTATGGCATGGTAACTCAGCCACATGGGTGAAGAGTCTGCTCACAGGAGTTATTGCACTAGTATGGTGCAGGTCCATGCAGACTGTCACATAGCCAGCAGTCACCCTACCATAAGCACTCTGTACAACACTGTAAGTCCTGAGGGGTAATAAATGCTAACTATGCTCTTCAACAGCCACTGCTGCCACTTGGTCCACTGTCACTAGCAGAGGTGGCCCTGTATTTCAGCCCCAGTAAAAGTGCCCCAGTCAGCCACACTGCAGCTGGGAAATTAAAGTTCCCCAACCACAGTGATAACATGGCAGGAGAGTGCATAATGCTGTTTTGTACAGTTATTCTTGGCAGTCATCTGGTTAGACCTTGGCTAGGAGCCTCTGTGCAGATTCTGCTATAACAGTGTGATTGCCTGACACCCTGCTCCAAGGAGGTAACTGAATGGACCACTAGGAAGATACTTTCATTGGCTTCCACTCTGTGGTCATATCACAAAAAATACAGATACTTATGCCATTCTTTTCCTTAACTGACTAGTACTTTGATAGTTTAGGAGTGACTGTAATCTCCTTTGCATGCGGAGTGCTCCAAGTTTTATCCTCAACGTTTTCCTGAAAGAAGACAATAACAATCCATTTTTTTCTTAATTGCCAAGAAAATTGCATGAGTGTGACCATCAGGGGAAAAGGCCACATAATGGTTGGAGAACATTTATCTCATCTTTACCTGTACTTTTTTTACTTTAGGGATGTTTCTCCACTGTCACTAGAAGTACCCATTAAGTACCCATTAATGGGTACAAAAATGCCATTATGTACCCATTAATGGGTACTTAATGGGTACTTTTAGTGACAGTGGAAAAACACCCCAGCATAATTTTTATACAGGTGGAGGTTCCTCAGTTTCTGTTTACCAAGTGATTTCTGTTTTCCTTAGGCTGTTATTAGGCACACAAAAAACAGCATCTCTGAAGTGCCTCTGAGGCACTTCAGAAAAAGCTTTGAGGTGAGACTGTTCAAACACCAGTCTGCTCCTTCCCCTCTCATGAACATTCTGTGCTAGAAAAGATGAATTAGAGGGCCACACGCTGTCTTCCTGAGGTGCCGCTTTTGTTATGTCTGAATACATCCTTACTGTAGCTTTTCCTGGTTCCTTGCAGACTTCTGTTCTGAGCTTGCAGAATTCCTATGTATGTTTCTCTCACATTATAGTTAATATTGAAGAGTAGTTATCTGCTGCAGTAGGTGATAGCAGGTGTTTCCTCATCCATCAGCTCTGCTGAACGTCCCAGGATATATAGTCTGGTAGTAATGGTACTTTCAAGATTCTAACGGATGATTTTTGTAGGTTTTTCTCCCCCCCCCCCCCCGGCTTTCTTTTCACGCTCTGGGATTCTTGTCCACCAGCCAGACATAATCCACTGTATAAAGATGTCAGCCAGATTCCATTAATATATTTATTGGAGTCTTATGAAGCCAAATGCTCCCAACCCTCTTTGCACTTGCGGGAAGAACAATTCTGCTCATGAATAAGTAGACTGTCAGACCTGGAGGTTTATAGCCATTCTCCATTAAAAACACACACACCCTGCTTCAGCTGTTGCAGAGCTTTTATAGGACTTGAAAATCGGTGCCATTTCAGTCACTAAGGATGGGCCCAAATCCATCCTTTAATTAAAAAAAAAAAAGTTTGGTACTTCCGTCAGGGACTGTGCATCTGGGCTTGGGCAAGAACAGCAGGAAGTTGATAGAAGCAGGTTATTATGGAGGCAGACTATTATAGGTAGGGAAGGGAAAATACCAAAATGGTGCTATCGTGAGGCAAGGTTGAATCAACAAAGATAAGATATTGGTAAGCTTTGAGTTACACTGTCTGATGGGTACAGAGGAGCAGTAAAGCATTTCCAGGGGCTGTCAGAACTCTTCCTTGGCCCTTCCTTGGTACCTTCAAGTTAGTACTTGTTAATCAGAACCAAGGAACTGCTAATAAGGAACTGCATCATCTGCACTGAGGCAGAGTAGATCTAGATCAGATAAATGTGGTCTACTTCTGTGCTAGCACTTTTAAGCACACATTTGGTGTCCTAAAACCCACTCATTATCTGGAGTTGATCCAGATCTAGCTAATATGGATCTAGCTAACACTGACCTAGCTAATACAGACTAACTGAGGCAAGTGCAGAAAGAGCCCTAGAGTTCCTTAGAGTATTCTCCTTTGCCTTCTTATGCTGTGTGAGATCTCTAGAAGATTAGCAGACTGGTTTAGGTATCCTGGCCTTTGTTATGCATATAAATAGTGGAGAGGAGGGCAACCACTATCACCCCACAAAAGGGAAGGATTTACAAAAACTTACAGTAGGTGAATGCATACAAAATTGTATTTTAAATGCACAAGGGATGGGAGACATTATTTGTTTCTCCACAGTTCTCATTCAGCTTTGCTGCTTTACCTTAACTGATGAACATGTGTGCAGTTTGAGGAGAGAAAAGCTAACAGGAGTGGTATATGCATTATTTAAGGGCATCCTGCAAAGTGTCCCTAGGAGGGGCAGAAGAACGAGATCTAAGCAGCAAATTGCTCTTAGACATTAATGATGGGAGACCACCCTAAAGAGGACTTCTTTTTGCTGTACCTCAAAGCCTTGTTTTCCAAAGTTGGCTGATGCCAAAGGCAAAGAATTATTTAGCCCTTCTCTTACTACTGACTTGCTGCTGCTGCTCATTTTCTTCAGCTTGTTCAGGAACAGACAGCAGATGGATATAACAAATAGGCTCTTCTCAGAAGAAAAATCCACAGCAATACCTGGACCCTTGCTTTTTTAGATAAAAGGATCTCTGCAAACTAGGAAAGTGGTGTCATGATGTTATATATGAAAAAGTGTAAAGTGGCATTTATTGGAACAAAAAATCCAGACTAAACCTATAGCCCAATGGCATCTGAGTGGGTGGTGACTGTCCAGGCAAGAGGACTTGCCATAGTGGTAAATTGCCGCACCTCAAGAAAGACTATAGCAAATTTGGAAGTCACTTGAAGAAGGAAAAAAAAACGAGGAAAGGTTGAAATGCTTGGAGCTTTCTCATCTAGGACATAAAACAAGACAGGAATATAATGTTATGCATGTTGTGGGCAGAGTGTTTAAGAATTTTTCTCCCTCTTCTTTCACAATACCAGTACTAGGGGGTCACCCAGTGAAACTGAAACTTGTGAAAATGCACAGTTAAGCTTTGGAATTCAGTAGCATAAGATGTGGTGTTGTATGACTTCAGGAATAATTTGGACACATTTATGGAAAACAGAGCCATCTTTGGTTACTAATAGTGATGGCTGGCTTTCAGGGTGGCACCTTTAGGAAGCAGGGCACCTCTGAAAGCCAGATGGCGGGAGACTTGGGAGCAGGACAAGGTGTGTGCTTATGTCCTTCCTGTGGGCTTCCATATGTGAGAGGACACTGCTGGACTGGATGAGCCACAGGTCTGATTCACCAAGGTAGTTCTTATATTCTGTGCTTATATTGCTCGATAGGCTTATCCCAGATAGCTTTAGAAGAAGAGGAGGAGGAGGAGTGCTTGTATTTGTTGGTTGTATTCATTGGGTGTTTTTCCACTGTCAATTGTACCCATTTTTGCACCCATTTTTGTACGTTTGGCTGTGAGCCGGATGATCCCATTTCCACTACGGCACCCATTTTGAACCCAGTTGTTTCCACTGCCGTGGGGGAAATCCAGATCTTTTTGGCCTTTAATCTGGATTTTCTGTAGACCCCATTAATGGGGTCTACAATGGGGTCTTCTGCCAGAAAATCCGGATTAAAGGGAGCCTGTTTCCAAAGGAGGCTAGGGGGAGGGGATGCACCTTTGACCCCCCCCAACATTGGCTTTGAAGTCGCTTTAAAGTCACTTCGAAGTTGACTTCACATTCACTTTGAAGTTGACTTCAAAGTCAGCTTCGAAGTCACTTCGAAGCTGACTTTGAAGTCACTTCGAAATCACTTTGAAGTCGCTTCGAAGACTGCCCCCCCCCGCCCCCCAAAACACCTGGGGTAATGGAGTGACCCCTTGTGGGTCAATCCGGATTCCCCAGATGGGTGCAAAGCTGTTTCCACAGCAGGGGTGTTAGCACCCATTTCTAATGGGTGCTACACCTCCTGTGGAAACACATTGGGTGCTTCCCTTAATCCGGATATACTAGATCCGGATTAAGAAATGTACCCATTCCTTAGATGCGGATCTTCTTAACACCCATTGTTATTTCTCTTGTGGTCTGTTTTGAATTTAGATGTAGCTAACCTTAGCAGTCATGAAAGGCTAAGTAGCATTGTCTAAGGATAGTGCTTGTATAGAAGACCACCAGGAAATCCCAAGGCTGTAAGGCATAATGGGGAAACTTAAGAACAATAAGAGGACTCCTGCTGGACCAGGCCAAAACTCATCTAGTCCAGCAATCTGTCTCACACAGTGGGTCACAAATTGCTTCTGGGCATTCTCAAGCAAAACCTTCACCTGGTCTTGAATCCCTACAAACGGCTCTTAGAATTAGGCTGGTGAGTGTCCTAAGAATTGCTGATCGTAAACAATCCAAAATTTATGTTATGGAATGCCAGCTTAGAATTCAGTTGAGAAAACGGTGGCTAGCAATAGGGTGTTTGCTATGGTGACTCCCCATGGAACATTTCCCTCCAGAAAGATATACCTAACTCTCCTTCTGAATGTTTACAGGTAAACAAACAAACAAACAATCAAACAAGACTCATTCATTCATTCATTTAAAAATTTAGATTCCACCATTCATGAAAAGGTCCCAGGGCAGGCCACAATCTTAAAAAGATAAAATATATCAAGTATTAAAAGCATATTTAGAATATACCCTTCCCTCCTTATTCTTATATATCTGGCTTTTTACCAGTTTGTGGTTTTTTAAACTTTAAAAACAAACATACACCAATCACCAGAAGCAGTGTAATCAGGTCTTTCTTTCTTTCTGCTGCTGTATAGTTGCTACTCTTAGATGTTGGTAATACAAATTAGTTTGTAGGAGAGTGTGTTCCTAAGGTTGCTATTCATTTGCCAAAAACATGTTACTCCTTTTGTGGTTTGTATGTCTGTGCCTGCCTCTGAAGTGCTTGGGGAACTTTGCTTACAATTAATGATGATGATGATAGATGGCACCTTAATATGAGCATTCACATTCTTTTCGCTTGCATGGGGAATTCAAAAGATAATTGGATGGGAAACAGTATAGCTTTTAATCATTTTTTTTTTAAGTGGCACATTCCCCCTCCCCCAAGATAAAGAGACATCAGTCTCCTAGAGTTATATAATATCATAACATTCAAGTAAAACTAATGAGATATGCCACATGCCCTCATTTTGTAAGTGCAATAACTCATTTGGCTGTTAGCAAAGCTTTGCTTAGTGGTGCATCAGTAATTAGAAACTGTCACAGCCTATATATGAAATAACACTTTTTCTTCCTTTGCTGTTTTGTCTTTTATTAATAAAATGTATATATCACATTTTGTCTATATTACAGTAGAAGCATATTTCAGTGTGCTAAGGTATCTCTGGACTGTCATTAATTTAAGAATTGTAACTTTAAAATGAAAAAAAAGAAACAGCTACATAGGACTAGCGGCTTTCCAAATACCCTATCTGTGTACAGGTAACTGTGTTTGTATTTGACACAACGTGTAGCTATTTTTGTATTAAAACAGATACCAGGAATACTTGGCAGGGGTATGGAGTGGCATGTTAAATTACAGCACCCCAATGCTTGTGTGACTCTTTTCTAATCAGGCATCCTCCAAATATTGTTTATTACAATTCCCAACAGCAGCAGCACTGTCTGCAAAGACTAATGTAAAGTGAACCTTAAATCTCATTAACAAACACCTGCTTATGATAGCTGTACAGAATTAAATGAAACTGTGCCTTGCATTGCCTGCAGTGTGGCACTTTTCAGGGTTGAAGTAGAAGAGTCTGTTTGCTCTTAATGGCCTGGTATGGATTTATCCCATTCTGAGATAGCTACAGTGGTGGTACAGTGTGGATGCACCTGCCCAGCCACTGGAGCAGAGCTCACTGAAAGAGAAGCATGAACAGGTCTGAATTTTAAAATAAATCCAGTTCTGGATGACAAGGGTTATTACCACACCTGCCCACGCACTTTGGAGGTGCCCAGAAGTATACGAGCAAAAGGATTCCATCATAAGGATTATTTTCCTTGCACAAAAGTAGAGGTTTTATTGATACCCAAGACACAGACAGTTATTCATAGTTATACAGTTGTGGTAAGATTATTTCAAAAATACTCGTTCTATATGGGGACTTAGACCAGAATACTATAGTTCTGTGGAGCTATGGATGTTGAAACAGGAAGGTTGATGGCTAGACTACGGGTGGCAAAAATTCTGCTATGTGTCTGACTGAACACAGATTATAGTGCATTATTATGCTTACCAAGAATCAGTAGTGAAAGCAAAAAAGATATTTCTCTGCCACCACTGCATCTTCATGTAGCCAACCTGCAGAGTTTTTTGAATGGTGTATGGCCTCATACGGTCAAGTCCAAGGAAACATGGATGACAGCCGTGTAATTTCTGCTGTGACAAATTTTCAAGGCACTTGGAGAGCAAAATCCCTCAGATTTGTAAGGAATTGGATGCCATGACTCAGAATAATCCAGAGAAAGTATCCAGAAAAAAAACATCAGAGGCTTTTCTGCACTGCAATGCGTTCCAAACGGAACGCGTTCAGGCGGGAAGCTTAAGACAGCTCCGGGCGCTTTCACCGTTCACACACAGGCGCGCCGGAACGCGTTCCGGCGCGCCTGTGTGTGAACGGTAAAAGTGCCCGGAACTGTCTTGGCCGGCAAAGGCCGGCCAGGGGCGCGGAGACAGCTGCGGAGGCAGATCGGCAATCAGCTGATTGTCAAACAGCTGATTGCCAAACCTGCGCCGGCGGGGGAGGCGGGCCCGCGGCTGTTCGGGAGCGAGAAGCAAGCGCGAATCCTTCTCCTCCTGAACGCCTGCGGGCAGTTCGTCCGCGCCCGAACGCATGTAGAGCACTTCAAAGTGCTCTACATTTGGAACGCGCGAGAGACAGCTCCGGATACGTCGGATCGCAAGCCCCGCGGCGGCAATGCGTTTGCCGCGTTCCGAGCTGTCTCCCGCGCGTTCCAAACACCCCCGTGCGAAAACGTCTCAGGTCTGGTTATTTTGGATCAGTTTCAATTACTGAGGCCTGATGATGTGGACAAGCTGCTTCCTGGGGTCTGGCCTACCGCATGACCTCTAGATCCATGACCTTTTTGGCCGATAAAAGCTAGCCAGCAGGCTGTGACTGAGTGAGTCCAGGGACTGGTGAATGCTTCTTTGGGAGATGTGGTGGTCCCACAAAATCTTAATCAATGGTGATCTATCTCTTCCTCAAGAGGTCCTCCCTGGATACAGAAGATTTAAACAATTATCACCTGGTAGCAAACATCCTTTTTGAGTTATGTAGAAGGTCAAGGCTGTTCAAGTTCAGGTGCTGGGAAGAATCTTGATCCATTTTAATTTGGCTTCAGACATATTTAGGCATTGAAAATACCTTAATCACCCTAATAAATGAACCCTATTTAAGGTGTTAACTTTGCCTTATAATCCCTAAGCAGCTTGGATCCTAAACACCTAAAGAAACAGCTTCTCCCATATTGACTTGTCTGTGCCTTAAGACCTGCAAAAAACACCCACCCCTCAAATGCTGATAATTGGATTTGTCCATGTGTTTATTTACTTTGCAGGGATTGTTTTGCAAATTAGTGTAACATAGGGTACATAGATTAACATATGACATACTAGAATCCAGTAGGTCCTGGTTTCAAGGCCCCGCACATAAATGCTCCCTGAGTGCCTCTTAAAACAATCTACTTCAGAAGTTTGTTGTGAAGAAAAAAAAAGAGGAGAATGGGATAATGATCACAGCATTTAACGTTTTAAAATAAATGAATAAATAGATGGAAAACCAAAAAGTGTAAAAAAAGCTTTCCTAAATGCCTGTTCAGTGGACTATGGCTATCTCTAGATGTGCTAAAAATGCCTACGTGATGTCCGTCACCTCAAAAAACAAACAAACAAACAAACAAACAATTGATTGGGTAGGGGGATATTCCGCTGTTTCTTTTTTTGTTTGTTTTCATGTTTTTCACCATGTGCATAAAAATAAAAGAAGATAAAAGACTGGTGAGTTCCCAGGAGCTGCATTTGGCTCAGAGCTGAAGGTGCCTTTGTGTGTCTGGTAGCCCTTGCATATTGCCATACGCTGATGTTGTATAATCTGCCTTTCAGAAAGTTTCCTGGTGAAAGAACCACATTCATTCCTGGGAAAACATGGGTGTTTCTGTTGTCAGATGTCTCAGAGAAACAATAAAAACCCAAGTTAGAATTCTCATTTGGCTCCTGTTGCGCATTGTCACAATAGTGTATTTTTCAGTATGGACTTTCAAAGACGGGGCCATGAGTAATAGAAAGGTGCTTTTTTTTTTTTAATCGTCCAAACCAATGTGCCCATCCACACCACATCCGCATATTCACATATGTTATTAACACACACTGTTGCTAGTGTGATCCTTTTAATGGTTGTAAATTCCACATTCCTTCTGTGACTGTTACCTGCTCCACAGCTCTGATCTATTTTTGAGCAGAGTAGACTGGGGAAGGAAAGTAAGATTGTGGGCTGTTCACGCTTAGCAGCATATTAGGTTGGTAGGATTGAGGCTGTCCACACTAGGGCATGCCTGGATGTTGCCATGGTAAGTGTGACATGGTGCATAACTGCACAGTCACAGTCACACCACCATGGCCACTTACAGTGTGCTGCTGCCCAGGAGCTGTGTAGCTGCTCTTGCTTAAACTGTGCACTGCATTTTAGCCTAAGACAGCTCACGACGCTTTGAGCATTCACACAGAGGGGCGCAGGGATGCGTGTAAACGCATTCCGGAGCGCCCATGTGCGAATGCTCAAAGCGTCGTGAGCTGTTTTAGCCGGCAAATGACGGCAAGGGGCGGGGAGACAGCTGAGGAGGCTCCCGCAGCCGGCGCTGGCTGAAAACAGCTGATTGTCAAAGCTGCGCCGGCGGGGGAGGCAAGCCCGCGGCTGTTAGGGAGAGAGAAGCATGCGCGAACGGTTCTCCTCCCGAACGCCTGCGGGCAGTTCGTGCGCGCCCGAACGCATGTAGAGCACTTTAAAGTGCTCTACATTTGGAACGCGCGGAAGACAGCTCCGGACATGCCGGGACGCAAACTTGGCCGCAGCAAAGCGAATGCTGCGCCCGGAGCTGTCTCCCGCGCGTTCCAAACCCGAGTGTGCGAAAATGTCTCATGATTAGTTAACTCTATCCATCAGTAGCAGGTAAGTGTGAACAGGGCCTGTGTGCATTTGCATGTGAGGCAGGAAGGTTTGTTCTTCACCAAGAGTAGTAGATTACAAGTGTTATCTCCTTTGGGAGTAAACATCCCCACTATGGGCCTTATTCCAGATTATATTCTGGAGTAGGGGTCTGGTATACACATCCTAGTGCAGACTACAATCTATAAATCCCAGATTACAGTTATGATTACATACTGTTGCCGATATGGATTTCTCAAACGTTAGCAAGAATATTTTGTTTATAAAGCATCCACCCCAAACTAAGTCCTATCTTCTTTTGGTTTGTTTGTTTGTTTTTATAAACCTTTCACCTTTTCAAAGTACCAAGCTTTTCCCTTTAGGAGCTGAAAAAACAACGCAGTGAGTCAGATTTGATTTAGAGCACGATTTTAAAGGTTTCTACCTCTTTTCTTCCCTTTCTAAACAAATGAAAGCAAGGATAAAAGGTGTAAAAATAAGAGGCAGAATTTTTCAAAGGAATACCAAACTATTTTCAGACAGAAGTTCTCAACGTGAAGCTCCATTCAAACCAAAAGGTACAAGCAAATTATCCTTAAATGCTAAAAGTTGCAGCCTCAGTCCTTAGGATGCACAGGGTCCATTGGGCTGGGTCTAGTGAGGAGGTGTGAACCCCAACTCAGGCAACCCCTCCAAATCTCTTACGTAGAAATAGGATTGTTCAAACACCAGTCTGCCCCCCCTCTTACAAACACTCTGTGCTGGAAAAGGGGGATTGGAGAAGGAAACATGAGGGCCACATACTGTCTCTCTGAGATGCCTTTAAGGCATTTTGTTATGTCTGACAAACATTTTTTCTTAGGAAAAATTGTAGTAGCTGAACCAGGCGAGGAAAAATAAGGGTTGAAGGTTCAAAAGTGAGAGGGGAGGAGACGGCGGGGGCGGAGAAATCAGTGTGGAAGGGGTAGCAGTATTATTATAGACCCTCTGTTCCTGCCAGAGCATTTATATAGCTAGATAAAGTAATAGTCTCTTATTTTTGTGACTTTTATTTCCATTACCTTTAAAAGCTATTTCCATATATTATTAGTTTACATGTACTATGATATGAATATATTAACTCAAAAGCAAAAATGAGTCAAATTGCAAGGTGTGAAGGGTTGTAAGAGTGTTAAAATAAAAAATATTCATGAGTTCTGTACTATCCTAGGACTTAGATTGATGATAGTGTCAGTCATTACCATTTGGAAAAAAAATGTTGTAGCTTCATGCAAAGTTCTGAGTATAAAAAAAAAACATTGTAGTAACCATTCATTGGCACTTGCAGGTTCTCTTCCTGAAATAGCACATTTTGTATGAGCCAAAAGTGAGCAGCTTTAAGTGACACCATCAGCTGGAAAAATCACACTTCTGCTTGAAAATGTGTTACTAATGCTACTTCTAACACTTGAGATAACTATAATTGAAAGCGATCTGAGGCAAAACAATTTGTCTGCTTTCTCCAGTTTGTTTACCTTGTCTTTTCTAAAGGCACAGGCATTTCACTATTTCCTGAGCTATTCAGCCGTTTGCCAGGTAACATTAAAAACAACTCCCTTTTTTTTTTTTAAGAAAAAGGGAAGATGGAACAAACCCGAGCAAAAAAGCTATGGAGGTATAATAATAATATTTGCTAGCACTACAAGGTATATACAGTATCATTTTACTCACACTCTAACCCTCTTTTGACCAGAGAAACCTTTGGTCTACAATTTTGCATCAACACTATCAGCTCATTCATTTCTCTGTCCATCCATCCATCCTTTCTGATTTCTTTTACTGTCTCACAGTGTTCATTGCTGCTATAAACAATAAAATCTTAATTACAGTATACACTTTTTAAAACAAAATAATAATAGTTATGCATAGTGTGCATAAAATTTGGTAAGAATTTGATGTCACTTATTCATAGCCTCTCATGGGGTGTCTTTCCACTGTCACTAGAAGTACCCATTAAGTACCCATTAATGGGTACTTAATGGCTTTAATGTACCCATTAATGGGTACTTAATGGGTACTTCTAGTGAGAGTGGAAAAACACCCATGTATGTCTATCAAGTGGTCATCCCAAGCTGATATGATTATGTGTTGATATAAACATAAGACCTTTGAGAGTGTCTTAGAGTGAATTAACACCTTCACATTCCTAGGACATCGTCCCAAGGAAGTGAAGATGTGGTATGTATTGGAGGTCTGCACTTTGGGGCATCTGATGCATCAGAACCTAACCTGGCACTTCACTATGTACTGGTTAAACACAACTGTTGCTATAGTAGCAGCATTGCCACACTACGGCAACAGCCATGAGTGCTGGCCATTGCCATGATGACTGGGTGATCTGTTCACCTGGAGTTAGGCTATCCCAGCCGGCCTCATGCACCGTTCACCCAGAAGAGGTGCATGCAGGGCTATGCTAGTCATGTCCCAGATGGAGCTGAAGCTGTGGAGCACTTTTTAGCACTCCACAGCTATCTGGCTAGAGGACATTTCAGCATATGCAGAGCCATTTTTGGCACGGAAACAACTTCACTCAGTGTGTATGTCTTGTGTTGAGGTATACCCGGACTTCTTTCTCTTACCAGTCTGCCCTTCCCCCTCATGAAAGCTAGAGAAGGTGAATTAGAGGTGGGATGAGAACATGGACACACACAACTATCTATTAGGCTTTTTTTTTTTTTTTTTACTGAATGTTACCTTGTGTGCATAAATTGTTGATAATTTTTTGGGGTGGCTATACACTTCTGCTAGCTTGCTCTTGGAAATCAGGTGAAGTTGTGTTGGTCAAATATTGGGCATGATCCACATGAATCTCTCCAAGGTTATTTTTATGGGGAGCAGCATAAAATAGATAAAAACTCCTCAAATTGACTCAGGGTGATGTAGACAACTGAAGATGGATTTAAAAATGCCTGACTCTGTCTGTACTGTTGAAAGGCAGTAGTAGCTCAGAGCTGCCGTTTTGTCATTTTCCATGAGGATTTTATTAAAGTAATTTTCCTTTGATGTTGATTGTTCATGTCAATGTAGCTATATCACTGAGGTCTTCTTTTTACCTATGGTAATCCTTAATATTACTTTTAAGCTACAAGTAGTAGGACAGTTTGTAGCTACCAGCCCATTTGATGAAACTAGCTTCAGGGAGTATATTGCACCAATTTGCCAAGGAATTCAAGGTCTGCTTTGCTCATTTTTGTGCCATTCACGATATTACCATCATACCACTATATTTCGTTTCCACCTGGAGCTTTACTGCTTGTCATATCCAAAATGAAATGAGACTATACAATTTGCAGACAGTTAGAAAATGAACACTAAAATATTTATCATATGTTTTCATTATGTAAATTAACTTGCATATGAACTCCTAACAATGAAAGGAGCATGCAGCTGCAGTGACATAATAATGGGGACTGGGAAAGCCAATATATCATGATAGTCATGAATTGTTTAACAGAAAGAGGATGGAAGATTTTTACTAACAGAAAAAGGGACTCTGGAATTGTAGCTTGGGAACCTCACCCATTCTGCATCACCCTCACAAAACAGCTCCCTAAATCTCCATTGGAGGTTCAGTATAGTGCAAACAGAAGGTCTTAGATGTGACCACTAAACTGCTAATCAAAAGTGTGTTGGCTTCAAGCACCACAGTAGTATAGCCTTAGGTAAGTAGGTGTTGCAGCTAAAGGAAGTAAAAAAGGATAAGGAGAGAGAGATTGCTCAGTCTCAGCCGTTAATGGAGCATGTCTGAGAATGTCTGCACGGCCACAGCCCTGCTCTGCCTTTTTTGGAGGCTGGGGAACAAATGTTCCCTGACTTCTGAAGCTGCAAGCCAGGGGGATTTGAGTGACATATCTCAAACATCCCATTTCTAGGATTGTTTGGGACTCCATGTGCTGCTGCTGCAGCCCACCATCTGGGGACATTTGGGAGATCACAGTATTTGCATTTCATTGGGGCACACTCCAAGTGAAAGGCTTATACAGCCAGAGAATTCTTGGGAAGGCTGTGTACCTCATGGGGATTGTTATGGCAAATGGATGCCATGTTCCCAGGTAGCAACAAGTATGGTCTAAATGGACCATGTAAAAGCTGCCTTGGAGTCCAAGAGGCCATAGAGGAACCAAACAGGGTTCAACCACTTTCAAATGCTTCACTGATATAAAAGAGTTGGTTAGATAGAAAAGGAAAGCTGAAATTCTGGCAAAGAATAAAGCATAAAGAATTCTATTTTCCTAACCTTTTATAGTTCGTTCAGAGTGTTAGCGTGTTAGACATTATATACTTGCGTTTTTTAAAAAAATGTTTGGTGCATATTTGTGCCAAAGATGTGTAAAGCACTTAATGAGGGAGAGAAAATAGTAAGCATGCCCTCACAAGATATGTACTGAGGCCTTTTTGCACTACAACTGGAACGGCTGTAGTGCACTTAGGGTAGGACACTCTGGGATGCTTACCCCATTCACACGGAGGCAGGTAAGGAATGTGTCTACACACGTTCCTACCTGCCTACGTGTGGATGGGGAAAGCGCATCAGAGTGTCCTAGCCTGAAAAGGCCGTGATGGGGGTGGGACGCCCCTCCCAGGCTTGGCCGCCATTGGGTCAGGTAAGACTCAGGGGCGGGCAGAACTGGCAGGGCCCTTCCCTGGGTTCCTGCATGTTGCAGGGGTCCGCAACAGCTCCCCTACAGCTGGCAGAACCCCCGAGCACCCACCCCCCTGGCCCGGGAATGCACGCACGCATCTAGTACATGGCTGTCCGGCTCGGCCAATGTTGTAGTGTGTCTGTGCATGGTGCATTGGCTGCCTTCCTCTCACACTTCCCGGCTGTCCTCCTTTACTTGGCTTTAAACCAAGCCAGCCTTTTCTTTCCCCCTTTTGAAAACGAGGAGGGAAAAGGAAGGAAGGCAGCTGAGGAGGAGCCTGGCTGCCGCTGACAGGTGTGCTTGTGTGCAGCTGCAGATTCTATTTGGAAGGAAGGCATCCGAAGACATTAGGAGGAGGTTGTCAGCAGCTGCCTCCTTCCTTTCCTCTCTCCCCCTGCCTGCCGCCTGCTGCCACCACATCCAGGAGGAAGGCAGCTGGCGGCTGGTTAAGTGAGCAAGGGGATGCACAGGGGAGGAGGCTGCCCCTCAGATGCGGTGGCAGTGGCGGGCAGCAGGTGGGGGGAAGGAAAAGGAAGGAAGGTAGCCACTGACAGCCTCCTCCTCCTGACGTCTTCAGCTGCCTTCCTTCCTTTTCCCTCCTCAAGAAAGAAAAGGCTGGCTCGGTTTAAAGCCAAACAAAGGAGGACGGCCCGCATCCAGGCCGCACCCCCTCAGTCACTTACCCAGCCGCCGGCTGTCCCCCTTCACTCGCTTTTAATCTGAGTCAGCCAGAAAACCCCCTGTAGGAACAGGGGTTTTCTTTCTCTGGATTTTCTTCAGAAAATCCAAGAAAAGAAAACTGGCATTGGGACAGGGCTGGAAAGTCCAGGGTGGATTTTGGGGATTGGGGGATTTAATGGAAACCCCCAACACCGAATGCACCCAATATCTCTGGCAACTTGATATTAATTCACCTGTACATCAGACTAGTCAAGCTATGGCACGTTTTGACTACCACTTGTTTCTTTTCTGCTAATATTTATTTATTTTCATTTCTGTCTCTCCCTATATCATGCAGTCTCAGGGCAGACTGCCATGAAACAATGCAAATAAAAATGAACAATTTAAATATGATTCATTCATATCACAGCTAACAATGCCTGAATGGAGAGGGTAGTTATCTCTTGGCATGATGTCTTTGTTGTTCTGTTATTCCTTTAAGATTGTTGCTACCTACTTTGGTGCTTAACTGCTGATAACTTGCCAGTGACATCTTTGGTCTACAAGACCTCATATTGAGATTTTTCAGAGTGTTCCTAAGACTTTGAGGAAGTCTGAATGCTTGTTAGAAGGTCAGTAAAAATGTTTAAGCATTACTCTCGCTTTCTCTTTTTTGCACAGATAATCTTCCTGTCAACTACACCAAACTTATGTATAGTATGCTTTATTGCAAAAGAAGTAAACATGATGAGATTTTTCTTTAGAAAATACTATGGGTCTTTGAAGACTTATACTTTTGAGTAAAGATATAACTGGTTTAGATGAAATGTTTGATCAGAAACAATTACTGAATAGATGAAATGAATTGAGGGAAAGAAAGAAAAAGAAATTTTGAATGTGGCATTGCAGTAACAAAGGCTGAATCTGTATGGGTGAAAGAAAGAAGCATAACATCTGCACACCAGCAGCACCCCTGGGCCCAAAACTCACCTCCATGGGCTGGTTCTTGGAGGCATCTTCCCCACAGAACAGAAGAAAGGTTCTGTGGTTGTTGGACTACTACTACATGCTAGTGCTGCTGGTGTGTGTGTAGGGGGTTGTCACATAAGTGATCTGCCTGATCCATGATCTGGGGCCATTTCCAGCACAACGGAAAGTACCACTGTGTAGTGTAGAGACATCTGGCCTCAGGGGTAGGAGAGAGCATGCCCTCAAGGTGCCACAGTTCCTCATCATGAAGATGCAATCCAAAGTTCCAAGGCCCTTTCTTTATTCCAGATGATATCCCAGAATAGGAGGCTGGTGTCTGCATGCTAGCACAGACTACCATGAGTCCTGGTGAGGCCTGCCGTCATCTACACTAGCATGTGGATTCTGGGATATTATCTGAAATAAAGCCCAATGGAAGAAGGGGCCTAAGATTGTAATATGCTAAGATTTTAGTATTTCCACAACCTGTTCATGTCTATATTTATTATATAATCTTTTGCCTTTTTTCTCTCATGCATGGACATAGCAATGAGAAAGGCAGAGTTATTATGGTGGCTGAATAATATGACAAAACTAATATATTCCATTCAGGATCTGGTATTCAAAGATTGATATGCTGTTTCAACAAGAAGTAAGAGGTACAAAATTAGCAATCATCGTAATGTAGGACAGAGATCATCTGTGAGGCATTCTTTCCCCCTTGGAGAACAACATGCTGAATAGAGGCAGGAGCATTTTCACCTTTATTTTTTCTGAAAGAAGAGAAACAGGCATTTGACTTATATCACACATTTCTGGTATGTGTGGAAAGGCCCAGAAGATACTGATCCTCTTGCTGTTTTGGAAGAAAAGATAGCAGAGGGAATGTGAAATATTAAGCTTTGCTGCATGTTATTATCATCCTAATAAGCTAATAATTTTAGACCCAACCTCCACCTCATTTCTTATGTCTTGTCTTTGATTGCAAACCTTCTTCCACGACCTGTTCTGTTCTTAAGACTATGAATGATGGTTTGGGCAATTTAATAATGGTGGTAGTGGTAATGCTGATGACAACCAAAATTTAATGAAAAGCAGTGCATTAAAACTTAGAATATGGTTTACATATTTTAAAAGAAAGATCTACTGATGTCCTGTAAGGCTGCTTCCGCACAGGGGCAAATAAATGTGGATCTACCTTACCTGGATTTATGAAAACCAGTTTATAATAGAGGGGGATTTGTTAATGACGGTTCCTAGTAGATGTGGATGTAGCGAATCCCGATTAGCGTACATGCGGATGTAATATATGTGGTTGTTGCCCATCCAGTTTTGCTGGATGCGGATGTGGCTGGATCCCCATCTAGAATATATGGGTCAATCTGCATGGGTTTTGTCCACACACACGTGGGAAAGCGCGCCAGCGGGGGATGGATTCTGCCCATGCCGTGTGGACGCAGTAGTACGGATTTGCAGGGAGCTCCTCGGGGAGCGCCGTGATTGGCGCAGGGAGCTGTCACTCCACGCTGACTTCCGGCTGCTGCCGTGCGCGTTGCCGATGGGCCGCACACCACTCAGGGAATGGGCCACGGCGCATGGAAACATGGCCGCTCAAGGACTGCCGGCCGTGGGGGTCTCAATCCCGGCCCCAACGCAGGCGGCCGCCGCACCACCACCCACCCCATGCGTCCGCCTGGCCCAGCCTCCACCTTTCCTTCCCCGGAATGCGGCGGCGGAGCGGCACGCGTGCCCGTGCGGAGGTGACTCCGCCCAAAACCTGTCAGGAAACCTGTGGCGCTCAGCAGATGAGTTCCCGCTGTGGGTCCCCGGCCCCGAGCCAACTCTGCACCGGCGCCAGTCGAGGCCGGGTGACACGGTGCGCCGTCGCCAGCAATGGGGACGGGCTTCAGGGCAGAGCGGTGCCCGGGCCCCACCCGCCGCCTGCCGACATCGGCCCCACCCCCCGTTCCCCAAGCCAACATGCCGACTTCCTGTCCCGCCTCATCTGTTCTCCCCCTGTCCCGTATGCGGCTGCGGGCTCCGCAAATCCGGTTTTAGCCCGAAAACACCCATCAGGACCACCTCGAATGTGGTGTGCAGTTAAACCCCATTAAGCACACATTAGAGATGCATATGTGCGGACGTGCCTCGCCAGAAGTGTGCTACAGAGGCCCGCCTGTGCGGATACGGGTTTCCCGAAGTGTGCTTAATGGGTGTCACTATGCGGACGCGCCTCGCCGTAACCATCCTAAATAGGCCTGCCTGTGCGGACACGGGTTTACCAATGTGTGCTTAATGGGTGTTGCTGTGCGGACGCGCCTCACCGGAAGTGTGCTGAATAGGTACGTATGTGCGGACGCACGTTTCTGAATGTGTACTTAATGGGTGTTAAAAGGCCTGTGCGGAAGCGACCCTTGTGTTGTCAATATAGGTTTCTCTTGTTTTTCCAAAATAATCTGAAAAAAAAATCTGCAATCAGATCTGTATTGAAAGCAACACACTAAAGGAGATTATTCCCCCCTTTTCTTCTCATCTTCCTTTTATCAAAGTTCTAATTTGGGTTAGTGTTAGTGTTTTCAGATATGGCAGGCCTTGGCACCAATTTGAATACGTGGAAGTAACTTTGTATGCAGTTCATGATGCAGTTTACAAAGGGGAAATATTTAGGGTGCCGAATGAATTAAAAGCCTTCCTTGCATATATGGGGATGAAGTCTATATTACATCTGTATATAGTAATGCTATTATGAGATTCAAATATAGTATTTTTTTTTTGACTGGCAAAATAATTAAATCCTGAATCAATATGTCAATGATTATGGTTTTCATTAATTCTAAAATAAACCTGCTCAAGGTTTTGAAAATGTAAGCTAGATCCATATGTTAAAGCCACTTCCTAAAAAAACATAACTTTTAGTTTTCAGCATTTTGCAGATAAATCATATTTAAAAGCTTATTAAAATGGTACATGAATATTTTTCAACTGTAATTTATGTTATCACTGGTGCATAACCTTTCAAATGAATAATTTACATCTCTAAGTAGTCACATTTGATAATCTATCATAGTATATTATGTTGGCATTCTACTGAGAGATTATTGGTCAAGTAATAGAACTGGAGAGAAGGGGAAAATCTAATCCATTTGTTTGCTTATTTTTGGCCATAGACTTTCTCTTCAATTTAAACCTATTAGTTTGATTTGAGAGTGCTAAATCTCAATCTGTCTTAGCTCAGCTTGGAGCCTTATAAAGGAAGAAAAGGATGCATAATGTATTGCACCGTCAGAAATAAGACATTGAAAAATATTTTGCAAAAAATGAAAATGCATAGTAAAGGAAATTGAGGAATATTTTGAAAATGAATGAATGATTCTTGTCTTTTGGATACTGCAGCTTGTTCTTGAGAAATGTGTGGTACTTCAGGTGGTTTTGTTAAGGAAGCACCAATGAATGAGGGATTCCTTGGTTTGGAGGCTTCTATACAAGGAGGGGGAGAAAGAGGAGAGTGACACTAATGTACTCTCCTCCTTCCTCCTCCCCTCCCCCTCCCCTTTCCACTAATTAAGTAAAAATGGCTAAAGGGTTGTGTTGGGACATGGCTGTGTTAGGACACGGGTGAGGGCCTTCTCAGCTGTGGCACCTCACTTATGGAATGCCCTTTCCTTGGAGGTCTGTTTAGCGCCAACTCTCCTAACTTTTAGGTGCCAAGTAAAAACCTCAGTTTTTTATGAAAGCCTTTGGGCAATAATTCACTAAAGCATGATTTCAGTCTTAATTTTAACTTTTTAGCTATGCTGTTTAATACTGTTTAATGGGATATATATTTAATGTTTTGCTGTATGTGGGTTTTTATTGTATGCTGCCCAGACATCTTAGGATATGAGGCAGGATATAAATATTCTAAATAAATAAAATAAAGAGAGAGGATTGGAGTAAGGTGTTGTGATCTGTGCCACATTTTTTCCTCCTGTCAGGGTTAGGGTCAGTGTATTTCCGTCCTGTGGAACAGGGATGCAAATATAATTCACTCCCTCCAGTACATAGATCTCTGAACATGCTTCCCAACAAAGAAACACTTTGAGATTTCCGTATCCTTCTCCAAATTAGACGTGATTTTCAAAGTCACATCCAATGTCCCCTGTAGGAAGGCCCTTTATCTTGGCTCTCTTTGCTTTAATGCAAGAGTGTTCAACCTTTGGCATCTCTGGGCCACACTGGAAGTTGAAAAATTGCCTTTGGCCACACATTAAATACACAAACGCTAACAAAAACTGATGATCCCCTCCCCCCCAAAATCGATCCGTACATAATTTCACAATAAATAAGCAAATTTATCACTTTGTGTTGGGCTGCATGAAGCCCAGGATGGCTATGAATAAGCCTATGGTACAAGGGTTGTATGTCCCTTGGTTATGGCTGCGGCTTGGGCAGGGGTGTCCAAACTTTTGGCATCCCTGGGCCACACCAGAAGAAGAAGAGTTGTCTTGGGCTGCACATTAAATACATGGACACTAACAAAAACTAATGAGCAAAATGTTTAATTAAATTTAGGATTTTGTGTTAGGCCACCATCATAGACATCCGGGCCATGGGTTGAACACTCCTGCTTTAATAACAAACTATCTCTCAGGACTATCTCACCTCCTCTAGCCTCATTCTTTGCTTCTTTTATTTCTCCACAACATGTTCTTGATGTTTTTTTTCCCCCTAAGTATGTTTTCATAATACAGTACTTTCTATTTTGGAACCTAATCGCTTGTCTCCAGGCATTCTTTAATGGGTTGGTTTGATTCATACATGCAATTACCCTGCTCTGTGCAAGGTATTCTCTTGTGAGAAATTTGATTTAGCATATTGAAAAATCAAGTGCATGAAAGAAAAAGAACAGGCCAGCTAGCTTGTTAGGACAGTTCTGCAACTGCTGCTGGACTGGACCAGCAAGTATTCTAGGAGCGTCCCTTCTGTATGTCAGTGTGGCCTATGGGAGGTCCTGCCATTTGCTATACACAAAGGATGAAGCATAGCCCACACCAGGAGGCCTAAAATGGTGGACTGGCATTTTGGGGTGATGTGACTTCATGGCCAGGATACCACAGGCCCCAGTGTGCCACTGCAATAGAACCCCTGGGTCTTTGGAGCTTTCAGAAGCCCCCCCCCCCCCCCCGCCCCCAGCTCTGAAGCTGGCATGAGCTTTGCAACAGGTGAAGGGCTTGGAATGAAACAGAGCATCCTATTGTAGATGGCCTTGTTCTGAGCCAGGAATAATTCATCCTAGCAGGGTCCGGATTACTTGGTTGTTCAAATCAGTAATATTTGCTTATCTGTGCAGTTAAATTCAAACTTTTTGTCCAGGATATTCAAGCCCCTATGCACTTTTCTCCTGTTCTCCATTTTATTCTTATAAAAAGAGCAGTGATTGGCTCAAATTCAAAGAATATGTAAGTATTTGAACTCTGACCTCAGAGTCCAAGTCTATTACTCTCACTACTTGTATGGAAAGGGGCAAAGGATGGTTATTTTACTGCTATTGTCTACTGTCTTTGGAATTTTGGGGGTGCTGTCCTGTTAGGGAGGAAGGGGGGAAGGAGAGTTACATTTTTAATTATGTTTTAATATATGTTTTATTCTTCCTTATTGTAACGTACCCTGGGACCTTTTGGTGAAGAGTGGGATATAAATTTCTTAAATAAATAAATAAATAAATAAATAAATAAATAAATAAATAAATAAATAAATATTTTAGTAACATAGTATTTTTCAATAAGAGAAATGTAATCTCTGAACCTCAAGATCATGATAGGCATAATTAACATTAGTGATGTGCACAAATATTTGTAACATTTGAAATTTTATTAATTCAGCTGAATTCGGAAATTCAAATTAAAATTGATTTTGGCACATTTGAAGATTGACATTTGAATTTGAATGGAATGTTTCGATACATGCATACAAAGCTTTGTTACGGATTTGTATCTAACATTCGTATTGAATTTGTATGGAACATTCATATTGAATTTTAATCCTACCACTTTAGAAGGAATTTATTTGAATAAATTTGATTTGATATGAATTGAATACAAAATAATAATAATAATAATAATAATAATAATAATAATAATAATAATAATAATAATAATAATAATAATAATAATAATAATAATAATAATAGTGCACTTCCGAATGAGGAGAACAGGAGGGAACATAGACATTGGCAATACAAATGCCAGATGACCATTTGGAAAGCTAAGAAAGATTTTGAGGAGCACATTGCTAAAAACATCAAAGGAAATAACAAGAACTTCTATACGTATACCAGAAGTAGGAATACAACCAGGAAAGCAGTTGGACCATTAGATGGTAAAGGACAGAAAGGAGAGAAGGAGATTGCAGAGAGACTAAATGAATTCTTTGCCTCCGTATTCACAGAGGAAGACAGAGGATACATGCCAGTAGCTGAGCCTGTATTTTTTGAAGAATTAAACTGGACAGAGATAACCAAGGAAGAGGTCCTTGTGTGTCTTAATAAACTAAATGTTAACAAGTCACCAGGACCAGATGGTATTCAAGAGTCCTTAAGGAACTCAAATGTGAAATTGCTGACCATCTAGCAAAAATATATCATCTTTCCCTAACATCAGGCTCTGTACCTGAGGACTGGAGGGTAGCAAATGTAACACCAATCTTCAAAAAAGGATCCAGGGGTGACCCAGGCAATTACAGACCAGTTAGCTTAATGCTGGTTCCATGTAGGGTGATGGAAACCATCATTAAAGACAAAATTAGTGTGCACATGGAGGAGCAAGCATTGCTGAACAAAAGCCAACATGGCTTCTGCAAAGGTAAATCATGCCTTAAAAACTTGTTGGAGTTCTTTGAGAGAGTCAGAAAACGTGTGGATAAAGGCAAACCAGTAGACATTGTCTATCTGGACTTTCAGAAGGCTTTTGACCAAGCCCCACATCAAAGGCTACTGAGTAAACTCATAAGCCATGGAATAAAAGGGCAGGTTCTGTCCTGGATTTGTGACTGGCTTAAGGGCAGGAAGCAGAGAGTGGTAATAAATGGCCAATTCTCAGGGTGGAAAGAGGTAAAAAGTGGGGTCCCTCAAGGTTCAGTGTTGGGACCAATGCTTTTTAGTTTATTCATTAATGATCTAGAAGAAGGGGTACATAGTAAAATAGCAAAGTTTGCTGATGATACTAAATTATTTAGGGTAGTAAAAACCAAAAGAGCAAGTGACAAATGTGCTTTAATCTTAACAACTGCAAAGTAATGCACATCGGGGCCAAAAATCCAAGTTATGTCTATAAACTGATGGGGTCTGAGCTTTCTGCAACACACCAGGAAGGGATCTTGGGGTTTTAGTGGACAGTTCAATGAAGGTGTTGACCTAGTGAGTAGCAGCAGTGAAAAAACTAATTCAATGCTGGGAATAATTAGGAAGGGAATAGAAAATAAGTCAGCAAGTGTCATTTTGTCTCTTTATAAATCTATGGTGAGGCCACATTTGGAGTATCGTGTACAGTTCTGGTCACCGTATCTCAAAAAGGATATTGTGGAACTGGAAAAGGTGCAGAAAAGGGCAACCAGAATGATTAAGGGTATGGAACACCTTATGAAACCAGGCTGCAACATCTAGGCCTCTTCAGTCTGGAGAGACAGCGTTTAAGAGGGGACCTGATTGAAGTATATAAAATTCTGCATGGAATAGAAAAGGTGGATAGAGAAAATTTCTTTTCTCTATCACACAACACTAGAACCAGGGGGCACTCTATGAAGCTGATGGGTAGGAGAGTCAGATCCGACAAGGGGAAGTATTTCTTCACTCAGAGGATCATTGGTTTATGGAATTTGCTGCCAGAAGAGGTGGTAACAGCTACCAGTCTAGATGACTTTAAGGTAGGGTTAGACAAATTTATGGACGGCAGATGTGTCAATGGCTACTAGAATGAATGCTTAGGTACATCTTTCAGGCTGTGTGTGTGTGGGGGGGTGGAAAGCAGGATGCTTCTAAGGCCATTTGCTGGGATTCAAGAGCAGGCAAAGGTTTGTCCTTGTCTCTGCTTGAGATGCCCATGAGCATTTGGTGGGCCACTGTGTGTGACAGGACACAGAACTAGATGAGCTGTGGCCTGATCCAGCAGGGCTTCTCTTATGTTCTTATGTTCTTGAATCCCTAATTAACATGCTAGCATCTTTTCAACATCCTGCTGGTGCTGGGAAACGGGCCTCATGTGCCATTCATTTTATGTGTTTTTTTAAAAAAACAGAGAGTATATCTCTTTAAAAACAAACAACTTGTCCATGTCAGGTTTTCCTTTGAATCTCCTAAGCTGTACTCAGATGTTGGTTACTAATTCTGCTGTATTTTTATATTTTGGAATATATATCCAGATAAAATGGATTAAGTAAGTGACGTCTGGATCCAGTGCTGGATCCAGGATCCAGCACTAAACTGCTTGTTTCTTAGAAACTGGTCTAGGGAAACTGGTAACCCTTAAACAATTTCTGGTTCAATTTCTGGTTCTGATAGGCCAAGCTCTGGTAAAGATAAATGAGCTCCTACTCAGTTTGGAAGGGCAGCTTTGCTTCCTTGTACATATTTTTAAAAAGAGGGTTACAGTCTTCCTTCAGTCACATTTCCTGCTTTGAGGTGAAGGAATAAAAATGCTGGTGATTCCTCTCCACCCACCCTCCCCGACCCATAGCCTATGCTTTATTCACCAACCTGGCAATTCTGCACAGAACTAGCATTATTGTAAAAATAATGCCTTCATGCTGGGACCAAAATGCCCTCTTTGGGGTTACCATTGTACCAGAACTTCAAGCTATGCCTGATAGCTAAATTCAGGATAGTGTCTTCCCCTACATTATGGCCATGTATACGACTCTGTCACATCTCTGCTAACCTTCAGTCATGATTTTATAATGCACAAATAATTTGTGACATGCAGTAAAGTGAAACAACTGTTCTTAAATCTTGTCGCCTGCTTGTGTTCATAAATCATTCAGAGTGTAAGCTTCCTTTTTAAAGTCAGTCAGATCATTTAATTTAATTTCTGGAATATATTTAAGTAGAGAACAATGTTTTATTGTGCAAGTTATTACTTTAATAATAAGCAACCAAAGGAAAACCAATATCTTAGATCAGGCTTGGCAGCTACACAAATGCTGGAGCTATTGTTTATGAAAGTAGAAGAAAAATAGTTACTTCAAGGTTTCACTGAAAACAAAACAAAACAAAAGTCAAGAGATGTTTAAATTGCACCGTAAGTTAAATTAAGATAATCGTTGTTCCTTCCCTTTATACTTTTTCTTTTTTCTCTTGCTCCCCTAGCTGCTGTTTCTTAGTAAACATTGTTTGATCAAATGTTTAAGGTGGAACCTTAACATTTTCTTTGAAGAACTAAATTCTGTGTTATTTGTGAAAGTAGGCTAATATGCCTGAATCAGAAATAAATGTATAATTAACCCCTTTTCATGAGAAATTAACATTAATTTTCCTGGGATTAGAAGGAAAAGAGCATAATGCAGGGCAGGTTTAGCATTCTCTCTAACTGTCTCAGGGGACCTTTAACACTCTTACAGGATTAGTGCCGGCAGTGATTCATCTGGTTGCCATGCATACAGAAATAGTGCACAGCTTCTGACCATCAAAGAGGCTTTCCTAATTATTGGCTTTTACAAGTGAACACAGAAAGATTAGAATATAAATATTGTAGAAAGATGGCTTTAAGGTTGTTGAGGGAAGAAGATAAAATGTGCTTTTCCCTCCAGGGGATACTAAGATTGGTGAATGAAACTTTCCTGTATTGTTTGTGACAAACCAGTATTTGGAAGATAAATTAAGCATCTGCTTAAGCTTTCCCAGTAACAACTGTATGTGTCTCTTTTTCACAAGGACATTGCGCACACTCCTCCTCAACTTTAGATATATATTTTTTCTCAAACAGAAGGCAGGTGTTTCCTTAGATTAAAAAAGGCACAGAGCTGTGATGAAGAGTCTTTGGTTTTGTTCAGGAGAGGCTTTTGTTGCTGACGCCCACCCTGAGACACATAATTTAGGGTGGGATATAAATCTAACCGAATATGTAAATGATATAAAATCTGACCGCAGACTAAAGCCGTATAGTATCGAAACAGTGGCTGAATTCGCACTTGGGCCTCTGGTATGCAATTAGGACAGCTCTGGTACATTACATATCAGAGGCCTAAGTGCAGATTCAGCCAGTGTCTCCTCTCCTGTTTGTAACTTCCAGGTCTAAATCCGTACTTGTTAGGGATGTTATGTTATTCAGTAGAAGTTCGTATCTGGGCCATTCTTACAGAATTTGATTTCTCTCTTTCTCTCTTTCCCATCCTAAAAACCAGAATTGCCAGGTTAACAGTGCTGATGTTTATAACAGTGCAGTACTGCCCAATGCATGTTGCTTATAACTTTGAACATTTCCCTATAAAAAAGGAATTAATTCAAGTAAAAGTATGAGTAAAAGCTGAAATGGTCTCTGACTATTTCTCCCTTCCATGGGTTAGTATAAGTTCCCTATCCCAAAACATTGATAACAGTAATAATAATAATTTTTAGAACAGTCTTTATACTTCCTCTGTTCCTGTCTGACTTACAGAAAGCACTAAAACATACCCAAAAGACACCAAAACATCTGGAAAAAAGTACTCATCAGGAGGACAGCAAGATTTGATCCTGATCCAGGCTATTCCCTGTTCTTGTATCTGCATGTCAGCACAGTCTTACTTCCTTGCCTCAGAGGACCTTTGAAGGGCTGCTGTCTGCTATGACACCAGAGAAGAACAATGGCCAGTGCAGGAAATGCTGCTTTAATAGGCCTGGTTCCATATGGATATCATGTAATTTCTGTCTCTGTATTACATTTGAGTGTGATTCATTAAAAGCTACTGTGAGAGCCCCTTGAGACTATATGCTGGGATCCAAGGGTTCTTATTCAGAAAGAGAAATGGGATGGTAGTATTGATGAGAACTGCACTGCTTGTATCACCAAGAAGCATCAGAGTTCCTTTTGACACAGATATGAATCCCTGGACAGAAGGTATAGATTCAAGTTCCAAGATGCTTGTCAGCTCCAGCACTCTCTTTTTGGAGATTAAACTTGGGAGGTACTTGACCTGGATTTGAGCTCAGCAGGCCTTACATACTGAGAACTAGGCCACTTGCTATCAAATTTCTTCAAACACCACAGTGTCAGTCGCAACCCATCCGATCATTACTAGCATCTCAGAGTATGTGAGTGATGCCTGAACATAGTGATAAATTGGTTAATGGCTTCAATTGCTTCTCTCCTGTCTCTTACTGAAGTCTCTTAATGCATTGCTATGGCTTGCTGTTTTTCATTCCTTTGCTCATGTTTCTTCAATTAACTTCATTGACTGAATTCTGGTTGGGTCAGGTTAAAAGCTGCCTCACTTGCTTCTTTTCCTTGCTCTTATTTCAAATAAATAAATAACTACATTAGGGTGTTAGAATAGACCAAGGGTCTCACTCTTGTAATCTGTAGCGGCTAAAATGCTACATTCCTCTAACATGGATCTTTCATTCCGGGTTGTGTCTTAACAATTTCTGTGTGCTTCAAGTACACTGGCACATTCTTGCTTTCTTAAAGTATAAAATAACAAGTGTACCACATGTAAATGTTATCAAGTAGGTGGAATACAAATAAACAAGTGGCAGGATCGTGTGGTAGAAGGGGAGTGATGAGTCTGTATGTCATTTTTATCTCCCTGAACCACATTTTGCTCTGCAGTGAATAAGAACATAAGAGGAGCCCTGTTGAATCAGGCCACAGCCCATCTAGTCAAGCATCTTGTCCCACAATTGCTTTGGGGCATCTCAAGCGGAAGACAAGGGGAAAATCTTCACCTCCCCTCAAATCCCAGCAAATGGCCTTTAGAGGCATATCAAGTACATCTGTTTCAAAGGAGTGACAGTGACTAGTAAAAACAAATAAAGATTAGCATTTTTCCAGATAGGTAGACATATATACAACTGGAGAACTGGAGAGTGGAGGAAGGTTCAGCCTAAGAAGTAATTCATAGCTGTCATAAAAGGTGCAAGAAGAAGGTGATATGCTGAGGGAGAAGGAGAAGATGCTGGTCATTGGGGCTTCAGAGTCAGTGCTTAGATACCATGACATTGCACCATGACCAGATTACCCCATTTTCCTTGTTCTGGACTAGATTAGGAAGCACCAATGACTGGACTGGAGTAGGCAACACGGAGCTGTTGTAAACATCATCAAACAAGTCTACAGCTAATCCTGAAATGAGATAGTTCTAATCTGACGCAGATAAGTATACTATAGAGCCATTTATAATTGCAGTGGGCAACTCTGGCTCTGCCCTGCCCTGCTCTGCCACTCACAGCTATGGAAGTCTGCACGGACTTCATAGCTGTCTACAGAGTCAAACACAGGCTTCGTAGTGGCTACATTGGCAGCTGTGAAGCCGTGTCTCTCTATAACAGGAAGTTACCCCTGACTGACAGCTATGCCAGCCAATTGTACTGTGGCAAGAGCGGACCTTCCTGCTGTGCCCTAAATGGAGCCCCAGGATGGGTGTTACGGTGGCCGCACGGTGGCCCAGTTTAGCACCCATTGCTATCGGGTGCTACAGGGCCCATGTGGACACATGGGGTCCTGACCAAGGTCCAGATCTTCAAGGACCAGATTCAAGGGAGAACCCCATCTCCAAGATCCAGATCTTCTTAATCTGGATCTCCAAAGGTAAGTGCAAATAAGCATTTTTGTATTAAGCATATTTTGTAACCCTTTTGTATTAATCATAGTTAAAGTTGAGAAACAATTGCAGAATTTAAAGAAGTGAAAGAGCAAAGGGAAGCTGGGGTCCTTGCTCTGTTACAGATTTAGGTAACTGTTGCCCTTTCTGTAGTAAAGGTGCAGAAGATCCAGATCAGTAAACCTAGATTCATAGGATCTGTCGATCTGGATCACAGGCAGTCAAAGAATGAACTCCATCTGCATGGACAGGCCAAATTTGGATTAACCCTTTTGTGACTTTGAAGCTTGCATAGTGTGACATGAGCTTTACAGCCATCCCCCACTCCCCACACTGTGCTGAAAATCACCAGTAATTCTGGATCGTGATGTGGATTAAGGCATCTTGATCTGGATTTGTCTCCAACTTCTGAGGCCTAACAGCAGGTGAGGTCTCCATGATCTTGATTAATGTGCAGATGTTGAGGCCGTGCTTCCAAATCAGAGGCCCTCTAATCCAGATCAACACTCTAGTACAGAAAGGGTCTAAGACTGATTTATGTTCAGGAACCTTGACACTTGCTTCAGTGGTTGCTGCTGATGTACTTGTCCTCAATTTTCTTGTTGCTGGTTACTAATGTAGCAGAATACATAAAATACTGTGTATTCTGGTGTATAAGACGACCGGGCGTATAAGACGACCCCCAACTTTTCCAGTTAAAATATAGAGTTTGGGATATACTCACCATATAAAAAGACGACACCCGGCGTATAAGACGACCCCCGACTTTTGAGAAAATTTTCATGGGTTAAAAAGTAGTCTTATATGCCAGAATATACAGTAATATAAGATGAAAGCTCTGTACTGATTTCTTCTCTTTAAGCATGGCTCACCTTCACTGTCACAGATTTGTCAGTGGGCTTTCTGTCCATAAATGTTTATGACTGTGACCTTCCATTGGAAGAGGTCATTTCTAGTAGCTTTATAAACATAGAAATTTCTCCCCTGAGTGGTCTTTTTTGTATATCTCATTAATAATTAACTATCAACAATTTTATGCTATGTGGGGAAAAAAACATGATTTCTCATAACAAGTAATTATAGTTCACCACCCAAATGTGACTCTGGTTACAAAATGTGGTGAAGATTCCCCAATATAATGAAGGCAGCTAACAAAATGCTTAATATGCATAAAACAGGATTTGGGGAATTGAACTTAGAGATTAAGTAGCTCAATTTAAGCACTGAGCATGAAGAAATTAAATATTAAGCAATCTGATAGAAATACTTAAATTAGCAAATTTCACTTGTTTGTTCCTGAAGCAGTTCAACTTTTGCTTTCCAGTGCTTAGAACACATAGTAGCATATGCTCTCTTAGGTCTGTCCTTTTGTCCTTCAGCCCTGGAGATGAACAAGTATTTCCTAGCTCTAGACTAAACGGATCTTAGGCATCCTCAAATTTTTCACTCCTTTTGCGTTTCCTTTTCTCATCTTACACTTCTGTTGTGTCACAGATTTCTTCAAAGTAGAGTTCATCCCCCAAATATCATTTCACCCATCCATTTGGGACACTTATGTGTAGCCTATAAAATACCTAAGGAGCACTAACAGTTAAAGGAGTAATTCCATGATCCCAAAGTCTGCAGTCTTGTACAATCAAACTTGTGCAGTAAAGTACCTGTAGTATTCTCATTATTGTGCAAATCATTTTTATCCCACAGCCAAGAAAAGGCTCCCAAAGTTGCTTACAACATGTCACTAACATGTGATAGAAATTTTTATGTTTATAAAGCTACGAGAAGGGAGGTTGGAAAGAGAGGGAAACGGGCACAATTCCTTATACATTTATCGTAATAACTAATGGCTGTTTAAAGGAGAGGAAAAGTCTAAACTACTGGGTCTGAAGTAGAGGGATGAATTTCTCTCACTTTCAGATATGCTGCATTTGCTAGTGATGATGGAACCTGTAGAAGGTGGTCAAAAATAGAGAAAACATTTTGGGTGGTTAGCTACAGTCTTCTGGTTGAAAGTGAAAAATCCAGTCAATGGGTGCAGCTGCACTCGGTTTAGATAGTTTGCATTTGTGCCACTGAATGGTGACCTCTTTTATACAAGAAATCCAGAACGTGATGGCTGACATTTTAGAAAACAATATAAGAAAATTAAATGAATTGTGCAAAATAACCGTGAGGTTTGATTAAGTTGTAAGAAACTGAGATATTTTAAATTTTATATTTATTTCCATTTTACTGTTATTTTGCCTTCTTTCTGTTTGCTCTAATTAATTTTATCCTATACCATCTTATGAGTGTGGTAACAGAGTGGTATAGAAATAATAAACAGTGGTAGCTTGTGGCAGGGTGATAGGACAGGCTGTTGGAAGCCTTCTTTTGATCTTTGTGCAATGCATTTTAATCTACAGAAGGAAAATTGACAAGATCAAAGCAAACACCCAACCAGAGGTTCATTCTATCTTCTGTTGCCTTTTCAGAAGTACTCCATAACCTGCCATTGGTAATGGGACCCAGAACTTCCTAGAAGCAAGATTGGTAGTTACTGAGTAGAATAATGTTTCTCCAGGAGATGTAAAGTAAATGTCCATGCAGTTAGCTTGATGGAGTTATAAATATTCATAATATGAGCAGGGAACACATTGTAGAGCTAAGGTAGTTGAAAGACATAAAACAGAATTACAAATCGCCCTCATGGGGTCAATGGATGATCTTGGTGATGAGATACAGGATTGCATTTCCTGATGACTTGCTAATCTCTGGGTCAGTAGGAAGTGCATAAAAATAAATACAATGGGGTACTACATGACTTATCGTGTCATTTATATAATCACAGGAACTTCTCTACTCATCTCTTGCTTTAGAAACAGCACCCTTTTATTCATTGAGTTTGATCAGTGGATGAAGCATGGATTTTGGGAGACTACATAAATGTAGGATTCAAATATTCTTGTTTTAAAACCAAATGCCCTTTTAATTAAGCTGGAACCTCAGGACTGATGAAAGATAGAATAGTTCATTTTTTGCAGATAACCCTGCCCTCTCTGAGGGGTCTGCAGACAGGGCTCACAGACATTATTTCCTTCACTTTAGTGTGGATCTCCCACAGATGTGGCAGGTCACTCCAAATGTGTATCTTTGAAATGCCCAGCAGAAGTACTAAATGGGTGTTTTTCCACTGTCAAAAAGTGCCCATTTTGCACCCATTAAGGACCCATTTGAGTGTGAGCCGGATGACCCCATTTCCACCACGGCACCCATTTGGGACACATTTGTTTCCACCGCTGCTGGGGAAATCCGGATCATATGGGTACATCTCAGCCTTTAATCCGGATTTTCTGTAGATCTCATTAATGAGGTCTACAATGGGGTCTTCAGCCAGAAAATCTGGATTAAAGGGAGCCTGTTTCCACATTAGTTTGGCAATGGGGTCTGGAGGAGGCTAGGGGGAGGGAGCACCCGGGGGGGGGAGCCCCAAAACCTAGGCTTGGAAATCATTTTGAAGCCATTTCGAAGTTACTTCTAAGTTGCCTTCGGAGATTACCAAAGATTACCGAAGTCCCTCCGAAGGCAACTTCGAAGATTAGCATAGGCTCTGAAGACAAACCTCCAATAACAAAGGGAGATCAAAGCGGACTGTTACCTTCAGGCATGGAAAGGGGTGCATATTTAATGAGGCTGACTCATCCCTGCTCACAAAGAGCTAATTCATATGCAGGCTCTCGCAAGGGGTTTGTCTTCAGAGCCTTTGCTAATCTCGGAAGTTGCCTTTGGAGGACTTCACAGCCTTTGCTAACCTTCGAAGGCAACTTCGGAAGGATTTCGGAGGGACTTCGGAGATTACACCCCCTGTTCCCCAAAACACCTGGGGTGACAGGCAGACCCCTTGTGGGTCAATCTGGATTCTCCACATGAGTGCAAAGGTGTTTCCACGGCAGGGGGGTTAGCACCCATTGCTAATGGGTGCTATACCTCCTGTGGAAACACACTGGCTGCTTCCCTTAATCCGGATCTTCCCTGCGGAAGAAAAACACCCAATATGTATTTTTGTGGAGGATGTATCAGTGTTCCTCCAAAGGAAATAAAGCTGGAATAAAAAGTGTTCTGGTCATGAGATGAAGGCTAGTCCTGCAGTGTGTACTTTTTCCAGGTCTTCCTGTCAGCCATTTACCCAGACTTCTGCCTGTTGCCTGCCTAACCCCATCCTCCATTCAACTGCTTGGTGTCAGTATCTTTTTAAAGGAAGAAAGCAAGAAAGCAAAAGAAAGGGAGTAGGGTTAAGTACAGCGGCAAGAAATAGGGAAAGCGGCTCTAAGGAAGGCCTGGGGAAAGTATGGATGGCAAGGCTAGCTCTGGCTAGTGAGTAGAACCTAATTTATTATGGTTCTATTTGCAGTCAGACAATTTAGCAGGAACATTGAGGTATCAGACTGAAAAAGGCTTACATTCAGATGTGACCTTCAGGTAGAGGGCGGGATAAAAATGTAAATAAATAAATAAATAAATTTGCAAGGAGATCAGTGAGGCTGCTTAAACTATATAGTATTCATTTTGGGTGTCTGTGGGGCATTGATGTTCATGAAATGTAGATGAGTGCTTCAGTTCCATAGTGAGCATGGATACAACAAATTTTCAACTATTTTAATATTGTTTTAATTAAATGATAGTATTTTAGTATGACCCCTGGTTAAGTGACCTTTGGTGCATAATGGAGATGCACCCCTTGTTTCCCTGAACACAGCTCCCATAAAAGACTGCATATTTAATAGGAGTTTGTGAGCATTTGCACTATTCTCCCCAGTCATTTTAAACTTCCATATATTAATGTGGTTCAGGAAAAGAGTGGAATAGGTTCAGATTTCTACCTTGGTGTGATTTCCAATTGTAAGTGTGGAAATTTGGAAATACAAACCTGACAGCAACCTACGTAATAGATGTGTACAAAGCACCCACACCATCTCAAACCGTGACCCTCTACATGGGATGCTGGTGTATTATTATTTCTTTTCCAGAGAGTGAATGTAGGGCCGGGAGCCTCAATAGGCCCTAAATCATGAGAAGGTCACATAATTATGTGGTTTGATGCAATGATGGGCAGCCCTGACCTTCCAGGCAAAGGCAGTGAAGTGAAACCAGGAGAAAGATGGGCTCAGGTAAGTGCTCATCTCACTCCTAGGGTAGGGCTTGCAAACTGTTGCATCTAGCAAATTCAGTCCCCATGTAGATCAGTCCTGCTATCTTGAATGATTCAGAAAGTATTGGAGATGGTTGCGCAGACAGGGAAATATACCTTCAGAAACCTAGAACTGCCAGGCATACAATGCATTGCTGAGCATTCTCAGGAAAGCGCAAGCCTGCTTGACTATGAACTGCATTTGTCCAGGCCATGCGAACAACAGTGAAAGATCATTAATGCCATGCTAGCCTGGCATCTCACTTTGAACATGATGTACCTGATTGTTCTAACAGACTGCAACACCATGTATCAATGGCTGCAATTATCGTATTGTCACTGTTTTCTGCCACATGTAAAGATACATAATTCAAGCTGACAAGTACAAAGATTTTATTGGAATGACCTACGATACTCTAACTCTTCATTAATACACAGACGAATGCACAGTATCAATTAAGTGTAAGATATAGCCCCAGGGCTTCTTACCATTAGAAGCAGTTAAAAATTAATAGTCCAACAGCAAGTTATTTTTGTTGCGTGTTTCCCACACAGTGTCGATACTTATACTTTTTTAAAAAGAAAAACCTTTTATTGTAACACTTCTTTCAAAAAATACTATATATGCATGTGTGTTCATTTTTTAAATTATTTCCTTTTGTGGCTTTTGATTATATATTGGAATGGAGTAAAAGTGAATTGCCTTTAAAATGAAGCTATTGTTTATTCACAAATCAAATAAGCTAGCGACAGCTGCCCCAGTGGCTTCCTCATTCAGTTAAATTAATGCTTAAGGCCTCGGGGTGAATAGTCTTCTGGGGAGAATGTGGGCATTTATTTTCGATTCCCATTCAGCATAAGGTCTTTTAATGCCAAATCCTATTTAATGTGCTCATGTTGTGTTGAACTGTGCGCAGATTTATACTGTGGGCCACTTGATAGGATTCATACTGTTAAAGTCCTATGCAATTTTCACTACAACAGTAAGGTCTTCTGTTGAGAGCAAGCAGAACATGCTTTTGTTTATATTTTAGCTTCAGCACCAGAAAAGATGGAGAAAAATTTCCATTTTAAATACAAAATGAGTAATAACAACAGCAGCAACAACAGCAACACATCAGAACTTGTTAGGCAATTGATTCTTGTGGTGTTCTTGTAATTAAGGACATCTCTTAGTGAGCCAGTTTGGTCTAGTGGTTAGGGAGCCAGACTCCTATCTGGGAATACTGGGTTCGATTCCGCCCTCCCCCATGAAACCAACTGAGTGACCTTGTTTAGTCACAGCTCTCTTCTGAGCTCTCACAGCCCCACCTACCTCATAGGGTGTTCTGTTGTGGGGAGAAGAATAGAAAAGCTTTGTCAGCTGCTTTGAGTCTCCTTAAATGGATGAGAAAAGCAGGGTAGAAAAGCCAACTTCTTCTTCTTCTTCTTCTTTCACCCAGTATATGGCAATATTTCAAAGTATACTACTTCTTGAATAATTGCCTGTGGCCCAGATGAGTAGGCAATAGCACAGGGAAGCGGGTGTACTTACCAGTATGGATGCTTGCTCCTGTGATGGCATGTCATATGCATCTGGTTATTTAGATGATGTCAAATACCTGGAAGTGTGTAATCACCACCCTGTGCGTGTGCCATTTTCAGCTGGGCTTGGCCCTGGACATGCACAGTGGCCATTCCCAAGATGATGAGTCATGGAAGCAACCATCCAGACGAGGTAAGTGTTACACATTTGGTTTGAGAGTTTAATTTTCTAGAGTAACGTTATTGTGGCATGTCACTCCAATATCTCAGGTTTTACACCCAGTATGGTTACAGCCTTACTTTTCCTCAAGAACTTCTGAACTTGCTTTTCCCGATTTTATCTTTGGAGCAGCACCATGTAATAGGCAAGCAAACTTACTGCTTTTAGTTTTTAATGTTCACTTTTCCAGTCTGGGTTTATTTAATTTCTTTCTTTTTAATGTGAAAATCTGCTTAAATTATCTCACTTTCGCTCTATTTTTATTTTAAGCACACATTTTAATAATGTTTTGAGCTCTTTTTTAACAAACCACACATTTTTGTGGTACTGCCCAGTGAAACGCAAGCAGTGGAATGTTTAGGGCAGTTCTGTTCTGATTGGTATATTGGACCAGCAAGTGTACTAGGAGACTCCCTTTCACACACTGGTGAGGTCTAAGGAAGGCCCTGGGTAATGTCACTCTTAGACCACACCAGCCAGTGGGAGGCTTCGAGTACACTTGTTGGTCCAGTATACTGGCCAGTTAGACTTGCCCATAGATTGCCTGAGACTAGTTCAAATGTAAACCCAATTATGGATCAATACTTGGCTCCCGTGCCATCAAACACATACCTATCAGCTTTGTGATGCTACCGACAACCCCATTTTCAGCTTACTGCGCTCTTGTGTGCTTTTGCCCTATGTTGAGAAATGATTTCTGAACTGAAGAGTGTGCCTCCCCAAAAATGGTGCAGTAGAGTGTCCAAGGACCTTCCACATTCCCAGGTATGTCCATTGTAGATGGATTCTCATAAAGGGGTGAAATGCGTGATGGAACTATCAGATGATGAATTTTTTAAAGTGTTTTTATTTGCTTTTTTCTTTATCTTTTTTTAAAATCAATCTTCTGTAAACTGCCTTGAGATTTTCTATGAAAAGTATATATAAATTTTTGAAATTAAATGACCAAATGATGTTCTGAATCCTATTGGAAGGAAGACTGTTCTCTGCTCCTTATCCATCTTGAATTGGTTTCCGAAAAAAATGTATAGTGATTTCAGTCATTCTAATTTATTCTGATCAATTCCAAGTGCATCCACAAATGTATGTACATGCCTGAAACCATAAGTATAAAGGTTTGTAACAATGAAATACGATGATGAACAATAGTATTAGATTTTAGAAGTTAATTATAAATTGGGTTAACTTAAAAAATTAAGCTGATGAAAACTGAACTCAAGTGTCAGGTAGGTGCAGCTGACACTTCAGTAGCAGTGGTTGCCTCAATCATTTCGCTGCAGCAATGGACCTGTGTGGTGCTGTTGTTATGGTGTCTGGACAATGCAGCATGCAACTGCTGCTGCGTTGCCCTGACCCTCTACCCAGAAGAGGTGCAAAGGAATGTGTGAAGAAGCATGCTAGTCATATGCTAGCTTCAGGTAGTATAGCTGTGTAGAGTTATTTTGTGTTCCACTTCCTTCCAAGGTGGGGAATAGTCCGAGACGTGTGGAGATGCTTCCAGGGTAGAAGCGTCTTCATGCAGTGTGAATGCTTCATGTCAGAGCATACCCAGAGTTCTTCTTTTTATCAAGTGTGAACAGGCCTTTAATCCACTTTTTCTCACCTTGAATGTTCCTGGGAGGGGGGAGGAGCTGACATGTGTGTGAATGATCCTATCTCTTAAGCCGTCTCTGAGCTGCCTCAGCAGTGGTTTGTTCATTTTTAATTGTGAGTGAATGCAGCCTTTGTTTCTATCTTACCCACAATGAAGCTGATTTACTTAGACTGACTTTATAGACATCTTTCATTATCATCCTATCTCATGTTCTGCAATGTTAACAATACATTGCCTTCCAAAACAGGATGCCTTATTTGCATGTTTAGCAGTATGCATAATCTGTAAATTAGACTGTTCAGATTTGCAGGAATAGACAGTGACAGGTGATGAGCATACACGATGGCTTCCTGGGAAGAAACCCTTTATTTTACATGTTCTATGTTATATTTAAATATTCATATTTGGAGATTTTGCCTCATTGAAATGTATGTTGGCCTGTTTATTTACTGATACCTGTTCCCTGGCTTTGTTATTTATCCACATGCTCAAATATGACACTACGTGCTATGTTTAATTATTATTTTTTAAAATCCCATTGTTATATTTAATTAAGCAACTCTAGCAGTCTTGAACAGAATTCTTCTTGCGTTATTTCCAGTAGCCACTCTTTTTTGTCATTGCCAAAGATCTAAGCAATGCCTTACTTGGTCATAAAATCAATTAACATTTCAATCTTTGCTTCACTTGAGTAGTTCATCTGTATGTTTAAAAGAAAGACAATTCTGTGGGTATAGATAAATAGGGTGTGTGTGTTTTTAAAAAGCCTAACCATATCAAATGAAATTGAAATTGGAAAAGATTAGCTATAGCTACTACATTTACATTTGTTTTTCCAGAGTGAGCTTTTGAGTATTTCTTCTAACAGACTGGAAATGAGTAGCTTATATAAACTCATAGTGTATGCTGCAGAGAAATGGACTAAATCTTATTTGCATGCATTGTATTAAAAACATGACATTCTGAGTGTATATACAGAGCTCTCATTTTTCAGCCAGTTCAGGCAAATCTCCTAAACAGCTGGATGACTTCACACTTTCAAAGGAGAGCCAAGGTCTTGAAGTTCTGCGTTAACAGTAAATAGTTTACACATAAAGACAGCCTTTTGCTGGCTAAATGTTTTTTGCTGCTCATATTATTTATTCCTATTCACTCCCTTTGGGGATGCATTCCAGGGACAAAATTCCCCATGCAATATTGCACAAGGGCATGGTTAGCAGTAGAAGAGCCTGGTGAATGGAATACTTTGAAATGTTAACAAGCAAACTCTTTGGCAATTGTTTTACTGACAGCTCTGGAACTGGGTACTGAATCTTTCATGTGCTTTGCCTGATGAAGGAAGCTTTGTTCTTGGGAACATCTTCTTCTGACTGAGGCAAGGGATTCTTGTAGCCATCCAATATGCAGTCTATCTGCATAGCAGATTTTCTTTCAAAGATTAAAAAAAACCTTCTACCTCTCTGCTGTATAAACAATCTTCTTGTGATTTCAGAGCACTTCAGTTTATATCCTCTCTTTGAAAACAAAGCCCCTTAAATGATATTTGAGCAGGAGTTCCAGATGTGACAGTTACAAAGACACTTCCCATAGGATTTTGCTAGTAGTTTTTTTGCCCAGAATGCTTTATTACAGCAGTATTTGTGTTCCCCATTAATTTATTTTCTGTTATCCCCCTGCAAACGGCTCGTTCCTAGTAGCTGTTGAAGGGTCGTGTTTGCTATCTAATAAAGTAATGGGAAGAGCAGTAGGGTGTACACTTCATTCCATAAATTTGTTGGGCTATATAATGTATACAGTGGCCAGTTTTTCTGTTTATTTAATAACAATAATAGTGATAGTCATGATGATGATGATGATGATGATGATGATGATGATGATGATGATGATGATAATAATAATAATAATAATAATAATAATAATAATAATAATAATAATAATAATAATAATAATAATAATAATAATCCATCTGCCCATAGTTCCTGGTGCACAATGCCTCTGGTGGTCTATTTAGTCTGGCAAAACTAAGAGTTCCTGCATGTGAAAATTATCCCTTCATTCCAGGCTTTGTCAATATGTTCCACATGTTTAGAGATATGTGCTTATTATATGCATGCTTCACATTCTTCATAGGTGCACACGTACTTGCCTGTGGCATGCCCTTCAGCCCTAGCAGATCTCTCCCGCTTTACTGCACTGCTTGGAGCTTTTAAAAATATACTTTCTTAAATAATGGCTCCCCTTTAAAGTTGTGTCGGCCAGGCCAGTCTTGAGTCCTGTGCCAAAGAGCATACCACTTTCCCTTGCCTCAGCAAGGAAACCCCCTAGTGGAGAAGCGTCCTTATCAGCCTACCTCAGCTCACTTTCTCCCGCTAGCTTTTCACTAGTTTTGAAATCACAGAGTTCCAGCTACTGGGGCAGACTATAGCAGAGCACTCTAGGAACCTGATGTAGTCTGCACTAGCATATGTATATCAGGTCCCTACTCCAGGATATAACCTGGAATTAAGCCCAGTATGGAAAGGGTCTTTCTTTAAACCTCTTGTTGTATGTTATAATAATGCAGCCATTCTTCATAATTTGGCTATAGTGCGGATGCCAACATTAACAGAGATCAAGTGGGCTGGGAAATAGTGCTTTCCAAACTATTATCACTCTGTTCTCCTGGGAAACCACTTTGCCAGCACAAATGTTTCGATATGTGAATGATCTTTTGTATGTGTGATTATAGCAAGGTAAAGTCCCACATTAGGGTGCTCTGTGGAGGCCATTCACTGGTAGTTAATCGCAGACAGAGATACTGCCTTTCAGAATGCCCAGAAGCTGTTGGTGGGCCACTATGTGAGACAGGTGGGCCATGTGGCCTAGTCTAGCAGGACTCTACTTAAGTTCTTATAATCTTATGTATGGTTGAAAATACAAACTGGTATGGAAGTCAGTTATCGATGTGGCGACAGTGGTCTTTAACACTCATGCAACAGAATATTAAGAATATTTACAAGTTTTCACACCAAGGAAACATGTGCTTGATTATTGACTCATAACAGAGATGTTCAACAGCACGTATTTCTGTTTTCTATTCAAAATAGAAGACAACACTGTGGAAATGGTCTCCATTTTTATTTATTTCTCAGCACTTTAAATGAATGTTTCCAATTATCTGCCTCTGTGATTTTCTATTTCCTTTGTTCTTCCCAATCATTTTATTCTCATTATGTCTCATTCTTCTAGACTTCCAGTGTATCTTTCTGGGTCTGGCATAGCAGTCTTGTCTTCAGCTGCCAGATGCCCTCTCTTTCTTTCCGGCTTTTCTTATTAAAACCCCTTTCCTCCCTTGAAAATCTCCCTTCTTTGCCTTTGAGTAATCTGTTTGTCTTTTCTAGACTGTATTGTAGTGATGTGTCATGTATTTGTTTTTATGTAACAATTTATTTGACTCGTGGAACGATTGTTCCAAATGTTGAGCAAATGCAAAGGGCTAAACAATTGTGCCAGAGTAATAATAATACTGATTGTTGGAATGATGAAAGTGTTAGTAGTTATAAAAGATTTTATATAGGTTAACATTTTCTTTCTTATGAGATGCTTAAAGACTGACAGAAAGTGCTTGGTTTATGTAAGTTAAACCATTTTTCAGTACTGAAGCAAGAAAAAAATGCTTTGGATTGTAAAGCTAAATATTAAAATATATGTATAACAAAATAATCAATCCTTTAGAAAATGAATAAAATCATTTAAACCTATGACATAATTAGAATTTACTCTTAATGAACACTAATTTCCTTTTTTCTAAAATGTGCTGCTATTGCATTAATCAAATTGACATTGCTGTGATGTATTGCCCTCATTTAGCATTTCCATATCCCAACAACCCTTCCAGTGATGGTGCAATGATTGTAACATATTTCAGTTAGAATGAACCACAAATAATGCCGCTAATAGAATTTGGCAGTACTAGGCAGCCATATTGCACTCACAGCGTAGCAGAACCTACTATACAACAACAATAGCAAGTATAACTTAATAAGTTCCAGTTTAGTAAACAGGAATTAGATAAAGAACCTGTTTGCTTTATGTTCTGATTATTGTTTCCATCTGCAAATCTGGAAGGTGATGTGGAAAAAATGGTTCTGTTCTCTGTGTAGGCCAAATTCATAAACAAATGTCTATCATTATGACCATTTGCTTCCACACAGTCACTAAAGAGTTGGCCTATGATACAGTTGACATGTATTTCCAACATGATGATTATGTTACTTGTATTTATTAGGTTGCCAAGCTTTAAATATTTCACAAAGCATTAAAATGGGGGTTGTTATGCCAAAAAAATTAATCCTGTATTTCTTGATAACTAAGAACTTGCTGAGTTATGAACAGTGCTAAGGTTTGCTCCCCATGATCCTTTTTTAAACATTTGTAAGATCTGTGTGAGCTGTGTGGTCATTCCTTGGCCAGATTGCTTTCTTTGACTAGGAGCAAAATAGATGGCCATCCATTCAGGCAATGTGTCCTGTCCCACACTTAATTTGAGAATAAGGAATGAAAGTCTCCCAGTGTTGAAGTTTTTGCCATACTTTGAAAATGACCCTAGAAATTTTATCGTTTTTGGACCATAGTGAAATGCTGTTGGTCTCTGTTGTGGCATATAGGTTGGTCCTGTAGCCGCTGTCCTTCAGACCTGGTCTGTGCCATATTTGCAGAGTAGTTTTTCTTGCTCTGCAGTTGGGGACAGGGTAGGCTCTGGTGATGAGCTGTCACCATACTCTAGGCTCTCTTTTGGCAAGCAGTGATGTGTGGATATTGTACACTGGGTGTCCTTGTGGCATGATCCAAAGGGATTGTTAGGAGCCATACTCTGGGGTGATTAATTTTGGAGGGAAAACTAGCCCAAAAGGATTCCAAAAGGGTTATATAGCCAAATTAGCTTTAAGAATGGAAAATTAGCCAGAGTGGCAAGGTTGCAAGAAAGCAACAAGATCAAAGTTCATGAAAATAAATATACAACTTTTGGACAGTTATATTCAGGAGGCTGGACAGGAGGCTTCAATTGGCAATGGTATAGAAGCAGGGAAGTGACAAGCTGGTTGCTGACAGTTGTAGGACAGGGAAAAGGCATAGCACAATGCAGATATAAAAAGGACAACCCAATTGAGCATGCGTGCGTCCATGCGTGCGTGTATGTGTAAACATACTGAACATCTTAGGCAATGACAGCAAGCGATCAAAAGAAAGTTCAAAGAGAGCGGTTCAAAGCTGGGATAGCAGGAAACAGCAAGAGTGGAGGAATGTTTCTTGGCAGCAGGAAGAGCAGGGAAAGGAATCTCGGTGGCAGGAACAGTAGCAGATGAATTGAAGGAACTGGATTGGGGATGATGGAGAGAAGAATCCTGAATGGAGCAAGGAGGTCAAGCCATGATTTTTGATGGCAGAAACACCATTCTGGAAGCTATTTTTATTACCTGTTCTGGAGCGGGAACAGTGGCCCAATTTCTGAGATGGCCCAGAGATTGACTTCAGCATGAGGACAAGGTTTTCCTTTGGTAAAGAGGGGGCAAATTGCATGTGCAGAGAAGTGGCTAGTGCAATGAGAGGACTTCATTTTTCTCGGATGGGTGACTCAGGTTGCTTACTGGTAGAGTTGCCCTCAGCAATGTGTACTGAAAGCTAAAGAATTAAAGAGGAGAGTGGCACCTTGATCACTTTGCCTTCAAGGTTAAGACAGAAAAGGTTACATGGATGGACAGGTGTATCAGTGGCTACTAGAATTGTTACCTAAATACTGCTACAGCCCTTCTAGTACAGCATTCTGTCTCACACAGTGGCCCACCAATTGCTTCTTGGTATTCTCAAGTAGAGGACAAAGGAAAAACCTTCACTTGCTCTCAACTTCCTGCAAATGGCCTTTAGAGGCATCCTTACTGACTCTCCCACCTTGAGGCAGTACCTAGGCATCCATTCTAGCTGCCATTAATACATCTGTCTTCCATGAATTTGTCTAATCACCTCTTCTGGTTGTAAATTCCACAGACCAATGACTTAGCAGAGAATATTTGTTTTGGATTGTTTCAAGCATTAACGTCACTCTGTACAATACTGTGCCATTTAATTCTAACAGTAAGAGTAGTTATGAATAAAAACATTATTTGACGCTACTACTCCACAGTTGGCTAAGGGGCCCTTCTGAATGCTGGTGCAATCTAAGGGAGGCTCTGGGCAAGGAGGCCTGGGCATGGCCTCCCTTAGACTGCGCTGTTGTGCAAAAGGGAAGCTCCTGATACACTTGTATATTCCACAGTAAGAGAAAAGATTAAAACAGCCCCCTTGTTAATTGAAAATTGGCTTTTAAAATATAATATCCACAGTAAATATGTTAATAAAGAAAAATGCATGTAGGATTAGAAGATAAGTATGGCTGATGTCGAAAGATATCTTGTTCGGGAATATCGTTCATGAACAGCTCATCCATGTGAAAATAAGATCCTTGTAAGACTGCCAAGGTCAGTGAGGCCTGCAGTGATCTGATGAGTAAGTGCTGGTTATGCCTGGAGGCTGCATTAGCTTCTGAACTTCACAATATATTTTTTTAAAAAGTATATAAAAAGAAATACAATGTTATTTCTTTTGCCTGTTGTTTCTAGTTCTCCTCTGGTTTTCATAGTGGAAGGTGTCTCTGTGCCAATTAATACCTGTTTCTATTATTTTAAAATTCATTTTTTCCTATAGTGTGTTAGTCAACGGAGAGGATGCAAAATGGTCCAGAGTGCCATAGTCTAACATAGACGGGAGGAAATGAGGACAGAGCATGACTAAGGCTGTCTTCAAAGGCACTAAAAATGCTGGAAATGTGCAGGCATCACAGCAATACCAATGGCTATGTTGGGACAATGCATCCTAATAATTTAAGTTTTTGGTATCTCATGCTTCCTTTGCTGGCTGACATATTACTGTGTGTGTCCTCACATAGAAACTCTTCAGATGTCTTCTTTTGTAATCAAAATATTTTAATCTGAAACATTTTGTAGATTTTAGTCAACACATGTTGGAAGCCTTCCCTGTTCTTCCTCTCCCTCTGTCTGTGTCTCATGTGCTTGTGCCTGTGTGCATGTGAACAGAAAAAGGGGGGAAAGAAAGAAAGAAAGAAAGAAAGAAAGAAAGAAAGAAAGAAAGAAAGAAAGAAAGAAAGAAAGAAAAAGAAATTTAAGAGAATTCCAAGCTGGTATACTGAAAAATCTACAGGCAGAAAATAGAAGGAAGGAAAATCTAAATAAAGTGAAAAAACAGGAAAGAAAAATGCACAAAAAAGGGAATGGTAGAAATATTTAAAACTACATATAAGAAAGATACTGGAAACCATAGGGATAGTGGAGATGTGTTTAGAAACAGAGGTGAAAAAAAAAGAAAACACAGTGAGGCCTTGCCTTGTAGCTGCAGTATTTTTACTGCTATCATTCTGCATTTAGGTACTCAGCATAGAAAATGGATATGAAGACATAACCGTATTCTACCGTTCTTTTTCCTCTACACAACTGCTCTCACTTCCCATAGTGAAATCTGACCCTATTTCTGATTGTGGTTCTGGGTTTTTATTGCGGCTTGTTGAATAGCAGTAAATGAAGTGGCAGCTAGGCTTCCATAGCCATGGTTTGGCAGAATGCCTTACTGTACCTAATTGAATCTTACCAGAATTCATGGTGTGGCTCCCAAGAATGCTGAAAAATAACCCAATAATACCTTCTCCTTTTTCCATCCCCTGCTGATTATAGAAGCTGAGAAACTTTTGTTTGTAAGAAACATATATAGCATTGACTGACCTATGACTTTCAATTTCAAGCATTCATGGTGGGTAGCAAAACATGTTTAATTCTTTTATTGCTTGCTAGTCCTTATCTATATCTTCTGAGAGGGAGAGCTTTAGTAATAATGAACATGAGTGAAGTAGGAACTGTATATAAATGGTGTCAGTTCATGGGCCCAAAGTAAGAAGAAGGCATCTCTATCAGAAAAAGACATCCTGAGGCAAAGAGCTAGAGACCAAAAGAAGAAGAGTAGTTGGCTTTTCTAGCCCGCTTTTCTCACCCATTTAAGGGGACTCAAAGCGGCTGACAAAGCCTTTCTATTCTTCTCCCCACAACAGAACACCTTATGAGGTAGGTGGGGCTGTGAGAGCTCAGAAGAGAGCTGTGACAAGCCTAAGATCACCCAGCTGGCTTCATGGGGGAGGGTGGAATCGAACCTGCTATTCGGAGATAAGAGTCTGGCTCCCTAACCTCTAGACCAAATGGCTCACAAAAGAACCTTTTATAATCTGAACAAAAACTTGTCCCAGTTGTGCAGTCCAGACAGTGGCATCCCAATGATCTCTTGCCTACCCCCAAGACCACTAGATGGAGCTTTCAGCCTGTTGCCTTCTGAGAGCTACGGAAGGTCATGATTGTGTCATCCTCTATCCTTCATTTCTGGTTCAAGGCTTTCTCTGAACTTTTGCCACTTAACTAAAATCTCTGTTATGAAGAGAACAGCTGCTGCATATGACAGTAAAGGTAGAAATGCCCTTCAGTCAGAGTTGACTTATGGTGATTTCGTGGATGTGTCTATGCAAATTCCTTGTTTACAAATGTTTGTTTTTCTGTCAGAGATCTGAAACATGCTTATGTAAAGCTCAGGTTTGTTTCTGCATCTTGCTCTGGACAAGGGTTGCTTCTTCTTGTTCTTCTTGTTCTTCTTTTTTTGGGGGGGAGTGAATGCCATAGATATCCAAGCACTCCACACACGTTCAGGACCATGGCTAGCATGTTATGTAGCCAGCAGTCTACAGGCCTGCCCAAGAACATAAAATATCCAGCAACTCTGGAATCTTGTGAGAGCTTTAGAAGGGCTACGTTTATCAAGCTCAACTCACTCTGAGGAAAAAATATTGTCTTTGCATAAGCATATCTAGCAAATGTTTGAAGATCTTTCAAGGGGCCTCTTGTCCTCCTTTTCCCCCCCTTGCTGTGAAACTTCCCATCATTCTTGATCATGTTTTGCATTCTTGACCATGAAGCTAAATTATATAGAAAATACAAAATACATAGAAGTGAAGCTGGGCTTTTTATCCTTTGGCAGGGTATCCTTTGACATTCACAACTGAGTCCTTAAGCAGAAATTAATTATAGTCAGGGTCAAAAGAATGCAAATATTTGTTTCCTTTAAAAGCTGAAGTGTAACAGTTGCATTATTTAAGTATGGACATTGCAAGTACAAGGTACAAAGTTCTCACAGAAACCTAATCATACTTGTGAACAGTCTAATGAGCAAAAGATGCAGATCCAATCTGCCAGTTGTTCTGTCTCTTCTGAGATTTTAGCCAGGTGTTCATACTGTGTCAGATTTGCATTACAGGTTATTTTGTCCAGATACCTCTGATATCCCCATTCCATACTCTTCCCTCAGCTATTCTTTAATCTTAAAACCAGACCTTTGTTCCTTTTTTGTACATCATACAACAATACTTAACTAGCACCCTCTCAAATAACCTCTCTCTTATTTTATTAGCAATACTACAGTAGCAATCTCTCAAATAAATCACTCTTAGTTCAGTTCAACCTTGTGTCCTAATCCTTACTATGCCAGGAAGTTTGAATTCACAATACAGTGTTGAACCCCCTCAGCATTCCAGTTATTTGATCCCCTTGCTTATTAAAAAATGCAAATCTAAATTGTATCTTATTAATGTGTTTCTTTGTGTTAAAGCTATGGGGGGTTAAAATCCCAGCTCTCCCAGTGCATTTGGATTTTTAATGTGCAAAGTGCAATGCGAGCTAGACTTTCTGCAGGCTGTATTTACTAATCAACTGTTATGAAAGGTTTTTATTATGCTTCTCTTTTTTACTTTTCACAGAATGCATGGATATTAAAAGAGTAATGAACCTCATTGTTATACAAGAGATCTTCTTGCCATAAGTAGAAAGCAAAAGTGTGCTGAAATTCTACAAATACTTGAATTTACTATACTTGAAAATACTATAATTTTTCCTCTTCTGTGTGAATGTGTGATTGTTTCTCTCCCTCTCTCTCTCACGTGTATGTGTGTGTGTGAGAGTGAGTGAGAGAGAGAGAGAGAGCGCTTGCCCATAAACGTAAGCTGTGGGGAATATAAGCGCTGTGAAGAAGCTTTGTCTGCATCCAGATCATATATAGCAGCTTTTAGTTGGAGTCGTCTTTCTTTTGCTGTCTAGGGGAATCAGTGGGAGATGAAGCTTTTAAAAATACTGATGCAGTTAAGGCCATTAAGCTGATCTTGACATTCTTATATTACTCAACATGACTGCTGTAACTCTACCTACCTCTCTGGTCAGTAAAAGCTTCCCTGCATGCTTAATGTTTCTCCTCTTATCTTTACAGATTATCTTCTGAATTGTTTTTTTAAAGGAAAAAAAACAGGAGGATTCACTTAAGCCACTGAGAATTAAGGTGGATTATCCCAAGATAGTCTTTAGAGTAGAAAAGTATAGGATTTTTGAAGCCAGGGAAAATGTGTGATAAGCCTAAGTTTAGTTGAGTTGGATCTAGTGGTGATTTTTGAAACAGTTTCTATACTACTTAAAAGTTTATTTTACTCTGTAGTAGGTGAAATTCATTTCCTGAAGAGGCATTTTAAAAAGATTAATGAGAGCTGAAGCTTTGACAAATAGTTTGTAGAAGAACAATACCTCTTGTGATTAATCGTCACAAAACTGGAAGAGAGGGTATCTTCACACTTGCAGTATTAGGATGAGGACATATTTTGAACAGTGATCCAGTTGCATAAATGGAATTTGGAAAATATCATTACATGGATTTGGAAATATGATGGAATTAGGAAACTGTAATTGTGTAAACCGAAGTGGGGAAATATGATTAAAATCTGAATCTGGTTCCAATGCTGATATTTACATTTGAAAGCTATTGTGTGGGGTTAGATTCACTTCACCTCTGCGACCTCTGTTTCAATGGTGAATAATAGCTTAGGTTTTAGGACTATTCATAGAGAGTAAGCCTCTTATTAAAGACTCTTCCTTTCTTACTAGCCATTCTCCTAGGAGGATTTTGAACTTTCGTTGTCCTGCAGGAGAGTGCAGCATACACAGCATTTTGGTTCAAATGTACAAGAGTCAGTCTGCACCCAGGAATTGCTTACTTACTCCACTATATTTGGATATCCCAGAATAAAGTATAGATATTCAAGAATATTGATGCTTTATTCCAGAATATCCAAACATAGTGGAATAAATAAGCAATATCTGCATGCAGCCTTAGATTCAGTTTCTCTGTTGATCAGTGCACAAAGGCATGCACTATTGCTGGGGGAAGAAGGAAATGTATCTTTATTTTGATTCCTGTAAAGGTGTATTGTCTGACCACCTTGGCAAGGGACTTTTTATTTGACAGGCTCACTATCATATTGAACTAAGGTATGACTGAGTATTTGAGGCAGCTTTCTGTATTCCCGTGTTCTCATGTTTATTTTGCCTAACTACCTTTCTACTTACAGCGTTTCATTTCTTATTCACTTCGACAATAGTTTTCAGAGAACAGGATTGTCACAGTTGCTTCCCTGTGCCCATTCTGTGTATAGGGGACTAACGTCTAAAATTAACAGTATTTCATTGTGGCTTGAGTGTAATTCTAAATCATGTGGGGAGCTGACCTGGGCGCAGAAGACATTCCACTTCAGAACTTTATCCCCCCACACCAAGCAGGGACGACTAAATTGATGATGCAGTAAAAGGAGCTTGTTCAGGAAGCACAATTCTTCCCGTTCTAATTGCTTGAAATAAACCGACTTTGGAGTAGATTTCTTTCTAAGTATACCCCCTTAAACCTCTTCTCTCTTTGTTTGTGTTCATACATAGCAAAAGGGGTGTCCTAGCCCTTCTCTTTTCTGGCATAGAATGTTCAAGGGAGGGGCAGAGCGGTGGTTAAACAACCCCACCTCAAAGCCTTCCCCAAGCTGCTTTCTTTGTTTTTGTTTTGCTGTGTCTGATCCCAGGCTTAAGCTACTGTTTTCTCTTTTCCTATTAATGTTTATTCCTCATTTTTATGCCATTCCCCCAACAGCTAAAGGGGTGGAAACTTGTGAGAGGAATGGCAATGGTCTCCATTTTGAGCTATGTGTTGAGCACCATATTTCTGTACCAACCAACATCACCGTTAAAAGATTAAACCATTAAAGCAGTAAAACCATTAAAGCAGTAGACAAACAAAATCAATGTTAATCTTCAAATGCTTGTGTGAATAAAGTATATTTTTATTAGATGCCAAAAATACTCCTAATTGGTGCTTAGGATGTCTCTGAGCAGATTTTGAAGCTGGGGGTCACCATGGACAAGACCCTGTTTCTAGCCTCCATCCCAAGGACCTTGTAAAGTGACAGGATTACTAGAGAGCTTCCATAGAATAACTATGCAGGAGAACACACTTCTTCAGATATGTTGGGCCCATGTACTCAGGGCTTTAAATAGTTAAAATTCTGAGTTGGTTCCAGAAATGAAGTAGTAATCACTACATATCTTTGAAGACCAGAGTAACATGACACATCACCACCTATCTGACTGCAGTGTTTTCCAGCAATCCAGCTTCTGAATTATCCTTAGGAGTAGACCCATGTAGTGTGTGTTGCAGTATTCTGACCTGGAAGATGCAAGGACATCGATCACTGGGTTTTACTATCTAAATAGCCTGAGATGGGAATACACAGTCCTGGCCGGTGCTACCACCCTGGGACTCAAGTGACTGTCATGAATTCAGGAGTACACCTAAATTCTGTACTTGTTATCTCTGGAGGAGTGGAATGCTGCCCTGAGGTGGGACCTTCTTCTTTGGAGACCCAGGACATACAGAACCTTTTCCTCAACTGAATTCAATGTCCTTATTCTCAAATTCCAAAGCTGTTCCCGCAAGGTACTGCAATCAACACTATAAAAAAACCACTAAGTGCAAACAACATTGCACTCCCTCTGTTTCTCTCACGCTAAAGGTTATCCTTCAGAGTAACCAAACCAATCTTGATGTTGTGGTCTAATCTGAAGCCAAATTGAAATGAATCTAGATAATCTACTTCCTACCAATGCACCTGCATTTGGGTTGGCCAAATTCAGGTTTGCAAGTGGAGGATAGTTATTTAAGACCTCAGAATCCATGTATCTCAAACATGCCACAAACTCTGAGACAATCACTGGAATCTCCTAATCCTTAAAGAGGCATTAATCAGTCACTGAATCCATTGACTTAAGTTCTTGTGGTTATATTTTAGTAGCCCTGAGGGACAAGGGTCTAGAGAACAAGTGTGGGACAAATCTTTGCAAGCAGCTTGTTCATTACATCAACCCATAAGATCCTATTTAACTAGACCCAACAGTGTTCTTGAGACCTTTAAGTAGATGAAGACCCAGGTTGAAGATGCAGGCTGTCCATTTCTTTTCAGCACTGTTTATATTTCTTATATATTTCAACATATACATATAAATAAAAAAGCTCAAGTTTCATCTTTGTCTCATCACCATTCTTCCTATAGTTACAAAGAGACTCAAAACAAATGCCTTCAAGGTTATAACCACCACAGATGATTGTCCAAAAATGAGTTGGTGGAACCAGAGGTCCCCTTCAGTAAAGGAAGATAGCCAAATTTCTAGTCATCTTGGGGCAATCAGATTGTCTTGTATTCTGTTGAGTTGTCCAAGGAGATGTTGGGAACTTGAGATTTGTGTTTGTAATATTTTTATTCCTCCCCCCAATTCTTTTTTATGCCCCACTTTGAAGAAAAAATAGCTTCGTAGTCATAGTTCTTTGTCTACATGTTACAGTAGTGAGAACATAAATATATGATAAATCAGTTACTAATAGCAGCTCTTGCATGGAATGATGTGGGAAAATGTACAGTCCAAATGTGGTATAAATACATTATTAATAATCAAATTTAACTTTTATAGATAACATTGAATAAATTATATGGGAATACAGTGTAGAAATACAGTTGAAGAGGAGTGAAGAGAGTTAATAAGTTCCGTTAACAGACCAGGAATTCACAATACACTGAGTGAAGAAATAAGGAAAATTATAAACAGTCTCTATTAATGAAAGGGGATTTTTTTATTATTATTAAAAATCCATTGGTGAGGTTGTGGGGAGGGTCATGGGAAAAACTGTGTAATATATGTGGTTGAGTAATTGTGACTAGAAATATAGTTATAAATAAAATGAACTGATATAGAAAAAAATGTACTCATGTAGAACTTTTGACCCTTTACCCACATACGTGGTATTTTCTTCTTTACTTTTTTTGAATTCTGTCAGCTATGCTTGCTTTCATTAATATATGTTTCAAATCCCATCTTATTAGTTATCCAAATCAAAGGTAATATTGTGTGTTCCATTCATTCATTTCTTTTTTAACTGCAAGTGTCCACACAGATTCAGGTGAAGAAGCTTTATTCACATCAGGCTGGCTTTTCTCTGGTTAGAATTGGGACCTGTTTAATTAGGCCTTCATCTACTACAGTGATGGCCAACCTATGACACGCGTGTGTAGTGCAAACAAAATTCAGCAACAAAAGTCACTAGTGTAAAGAATTATTTGTTTTTGGTTTTAATACATACATCAAAAATATCATTTTTTTACTAGAGCTACAAATATCACAAAATTATGGATATTTCTAAATGTGGCACAGCACCCGAGTTAAGCTAGATTTTCTTGCGAATTTTGACACACCGAGCTCAAAAGGTTAGCCATCACTGATCTACTAGGATGATGACTTTGGGGCAGGAACTGTATGATGATAGAAAGTGTCTTGACTTTTTTTGATCTGCTGATACAATGTATTTCCCTAGCTTTTGTGCCCATTTTCTACAGGGTAAAGTGATGGTTTTGCAAACCAAATACTTGCTTAATATTGTTAATGAAATCACTTTGAGTTCCATTGCATATGTCCTTCAGTGCATTTTTTTCAGATGTCATTGTCCTCATTTACACAACACTTAGATAAAAATGGCTGAAATCTTATTTTTACATCTGATGCTTCCGGCTGGCTAGAGTGACAACTGCTGTCACAGTAAATCTTAAATGTCCAAATTCAGCATTTTGCTCTGTACGATCAGGGACTGTACAGTCCAAGATGTGAAATTGTCATGGAGTTCAACTTTAGCACTCTAAACTGCCTGCTATGATGCTTTGAAGATTCTCTTTGCACCTACAAAGACTTGAAATGTCTCTGTCACTCTTTTTCCATATACAGAAGGTGGATGCTTTTAGCATTGTGACAGGAAACCAAAAATGCCTCAGGTCCATGTGTAGCCTCTGGGTTTTGTAAAAAGTTATTGTTCTTCTTGTCTGTACTTCAGAATGCAGTGGAACAGTCTTGTGATGCTAAACTGAACAAACACCTTTTAGTACTCATAAGCACTTGTTGAAACTTTGAGTTTGGATGACTGTATTTGATCAGAGGTTTCTGGGGCTGTGCTATGTATACAGCATGTGCTAATTCTTTTGATCCACTAATGCAGTATTTAGAGAATGAGCAAGGTGTAAGAAAAGTGTCTATTGTGAGCCGGTTTGGTCTAGTGGTTAAGAAGCTGGACTCCTATCTGGGAATACCAGGTTCAATTCCACCCACCCCCATGAAGCCAGCTGGGTGACCTTGGGCTAGTCACAGCTCTTCTCTGGGCTCTCACAGCCCCACCTACCTCACAGTGTGGGGAGAAGAACAGAAAGGTTTGTCAGCCACTTTGAGTCCCTTAAATGGGTGAGAGAAGCAGGGTAGAAAAGCCAGCTCCTCCTTCTTCTTCTTTTACATTTAATGCTACAGATATCTGAAATAATTTGGAAAGACATCAATATTTTTAGCAAGCTAAAAGGATCATAGACTTCCTTTTAAACTATAGGAAACAGTACTACACTATTTGGGCATTTGTGAAAATTTCAGGAAATGTCTTCTATCTCATTTTGCAAAACTACTTTGCTTCTGCATTTGTGTTACCTAATGCAAAAGGCAGGCACAAACAATCCCCAAACTTACATTTGATTGAATTTTGTTGAGAAAGAGTGTTTGCACTTCAGGAGCCAAAGTTCTGATTTCCAGCATTTACTAATTTCTCTAGAGTCTTGCACATCTAATACTACTTTCCCATATTTAAGAGCAATTTTATTTTCATCAGCATCTGCAGCCACTTGTACCTCTAAAAGATATGAAATGCTGTCATCAGGTAAAGCATTACAGTTATTAACATGTCAGAACTATAAGCAAGCCTGAGCATATGCTTTATGTCATCTGTTCTTCAGCTTCACTAGGCGAGAAGACATGAATTTCAGACAGTCATTTTAGGCAATTGACAAATAAGTCCAAGTTTTGCTTTCCTCTACAATTAGTTGTTGAGTTCATCTTATAAAGGAATGAATGGATATATCCCATTTGGCTTGAAGCAGCAGATCTATATACAGTTAATTTGTGGATAAATATGGGTTTCTTCCTATTGATGTTTCTCAGTTCCCCACAAAGTGGTTATATTAATACGGAAACATTATTAATCAATAAGTAGCTCTTTAAAAATACATCAGTAAGACTAGCCAATTGCCTTTAAGTACATATCAAAGGCCACAGAGCAATTTGATGTACATTCATGGTCCATTAGAGAATATCAGGCATTTTAATTATAATTTTAAAAAAAATCTGCAGTGAGTCTAACAAAGCAATTTAAAATTTCTTCTTTTGGCCTCAAGAATTTGCAAGCCTGGTTGCTTTTCAAACCAAAACTCTGTTCTTAAAAAAATGTTTATTAGCATGATAAGCTCCAACTCATTCTCTGAATCAAAGATATCCACATTTAGATGATAGAGATATAGGGCCAGACCCGAGCAATAAAACTAGAATAGCTTCACTGAAGCTTACAAAGACACCGTGCTTTCATAGCCTTATAATTGACTGCAAATAGTTTCAGAAGAGTTATTCTAAATTTGCTATATAATCTATCTTGTTGAGTATGAAAGCTGCCTTAATTTTGACAGGTATTTGGCTGCAATCAACAAACCACTGTACTTATTTTGAAGTAGTATCTTTATTTTAATGACTTGCTCTGTGACTCATGGATTGCATCTTTTAAGTTACAAAAGTTAAAGAGTTTATTCTAGAGGTAGTTACTGTATTTAGTTGGCTGAACTCATGTATGGCTGAACTGACATTGCAGTAGTCCAGAAGAGAGTTCAGTAGAAACAGTGATTACTGAGCTGAATAATGATAAGTTGTCTTCTATGTGTAATGTTATTCAAACAAATATGAATAGTGGACAAGCACTTTATTGCCCAGTCCGATTCAGCTTACCCAGGCTTTTCCTAAATAACAATTGCATCCCCCCAGGCAGTGAAAATGAAAATATTCATATTTCATATTTGTTTGAATAACATTACATTATATATATATTATATTATATATTATATATTATATATTATATATAAGCTTACAACTTGGTGTTAGAAACTTAAGTAAGGTCTGTATGGAACCTTTAAACTGGTATGTGATCCTAGCAAGAGTTCTCTGGCCATACATCTGTGTGGCCAAAGATTCTCCCTAGAGTAAAGATTTTGCTCTGAGAGTTATTCCTGCACCATTATTATTCTAAAGAGTACTCTAACTGTAAACTTCTGCATGAATCTCAGTCATTTAAGTAAAGGTGCAGTGTCCAGTCTTAACTGGTTGGTTGCTGTCCTTCAGTGAGCACAGGAGAGTGGTTGACTTCCATGGCCACTTCCTGTGCTTTCTTAAGGAGCCCCCAGATGAAAACACTGATGCACGGAACAAAGATTCTCTGTTTCAGTGTTCCTACTGCTGCAGCCAGTGAGAAGTCTACTGTAAAAATACTGCTCTTCATTCAGAATGCTCAATCTACACTAGTGTGAAAGCAGCCTTAGGTGCTTCCACACAGGCCGCTAAAACACATTAGCAACACATACAGAACACATACAAGACACTTACAGGACTTACCTTCCACACTGGAGGCCAGATCCAGGACCCGTCGAGGCAGCCGCTTCCGCACTCCAGCGCGCGAGACCCGCTCTTAAAGGGGTCTTGACACCAGCCTCCGGGAAGGCCTGAAAAATTACAGTAGGTCTTCCATCTGGCCCCTTGCCTCGATCCGTTCGGAAGTAGGACAATTCTGCACACGGAGAGGCAAGGGGCTGGATGTGCTGGCGGCCACCATCTTTGGGAGGGGGGAAGCAGGCTGGGCTGCCTCTGAAGCCCCTCCCCCATGTGCCGCACGCTGGCAGAAATGTGCTGTGACTGACAGCTGCATGCTCCAGTCCCACAGCTCTGGGGGCGCCATCGGCGCAGGAGTCCAGATCCCCTTTGGAATGGGTGCTGTGGCCTCCGCACAGCACACAGGGGATCTGGCCGTCCTCCCCATGCATGTGCGGATGCGTAGAGCCTCCTTGGATCTGTCTCTATTTCAGATGGATCCTCAGGAGGATGGATCACCAGGAAATGGATTTTCTTAAATCTGTTTCTTGGCGGCAGGTGCAGAAGCAACCTTAGTCAGATACCCCTTAGGGCTCAGTGAAAGGAAGTTGTTGTAACCTGAGGCGTTTTCGCACTAAGGCGAAGAAGCCTCAGACCGCTTCCCCCCCGAACGGGTTGAGAACACTTTCCCGTTCACACAAGGGCAGGTAAGGAACGCTTTGAGAGCAGTTCCCTTACCTGCCAGTGCGAACGGGAAAGTGTTCTCAACCTGTTCGGGGGAGGGAAGACCCTCCCCCGGGCTGCTCCCATTGGCTCCTATGGACCCAGTGTGGGCAGCCCATTTGCCTTCTTTCCCTGGGTTCCTGCTCACTCCCAAAACCCAGATCGGGCTCTGGGGGTGGGCAGGAAACCCAGCCAAAAGCCCCCAACCCATCCTAAGGGTCTTACCTTTTCCTGCAGGCTCCATTCTGTCTAGGAAGGCCAGGCCCTTCTGAGCACGCTCGAGGGGGCAGCCCCTCATTGGCTGGGCACCCGCACAAGCTCAGATGGGCAATAGAAGCCAACCAATGAGGGGCCGCCCCCTCAAGCGTGCTCAGAAGGGCCCAGCCTTCCTACACAGAATGGAGCCTGCAGGAAAAGTAAGACCCTTGGGATGGGTAGGGGGCTTTTGGCTGGGGTTCCTGCCCACCCCCGGAGCCCGATCTGGGGTTCAGGAGTGAGCAGGAACCCAGGGACAGAAGGCAGCCGGCTGCCCACACTGGCTCCATAGGAGCCAATGGGAGCAGCCCGGGGGAGGGGCCGAGCTGTCACAGGGAGAGAGCATGTGAATGCTTTCTCCCTGGGACAGGTTGGAACGCGCCGAGACGGTTTCACAGCACTTTTTAGTGCTCTGAAACTCGAACGCATGGACGCTTGCGGGCGGCCTGGAATGGATCCCACCGCCCGCAAGAGCAAATGCTGTGTCCCGACGTGCCCTCCATGCGTTTGAAAAACCCCTGTGTGAAAAGGCTCCTGTTTTGGACGCTTGATCTCGATTAGGGTTAAGAAAAGATCTTTTACAGAAATACTTGGGGTGCAATGAATAAAATTGTAACTGGCAGTTCTAACTGAACATCCATAAAGAAGATAGTGTTGAACAGCTGGAGATACCAAGAATCAATTAAGGTAGAACATAGTATGCAAGCATGATCACAGCTGCCATACTGAAATGGACCTTTTGTCTACATAGCCTATGGGCTTTTTAGAAAATGATGGTGTTAATTTTATCAGTGACTTAGCAAGAGCTCCACCTGTGGAGAGACCTGTGTTCATCCTGATGTCAGGAAAAGTTCAAAACTTGAGAATGGATGATGGTCTTAAGGAAAATTGGAAACAACAAGAAATTTTGGAATGTTTTCCTGAATTCCAGGTTTCCCATTTTTCTACTCTTTTGGGGTCAAGAAAAACACAGAGAATATTCTGCAACTCTTGCTGTGTCTTGAGTGACCGCTTCCTTCAACTCAACACCTGTTGGGTGTAGTCTCTAGCTTGTGGGAACAGGCAGAAATTGCTTATTGTCATATGTTTTTGATGTGTAAACCACTTTGAAATTCAAGGTGAAAATGTTTACAAATGTAAACAATCACTGCAATGCCATCAAGATCTTCTGATAGTTGGCATGCAGTCTGTAGGTACATAGCCATAAAATCCCTCCTCTCAAATGTCTATGGATCTCAGTGGGCAAATGGTTCAATCCTTACCAGCCTATAGGCAGCCTTGGAGCTGCAGAAAATATCCTCAGAGTTGCCCTAACTATAGGCAGGGCAATTTTAGGATCATTTGCCAGCAGGTTCACCTTCTTCCTCCTTTCCTGAATTGAAGTGAATCAAGGGGCCATTCCGCCTTTGACATTTTCTCTTTGGACTTAATATAGCTGACTTCCAGGCCATTTCTAACCTGTTTCAAAAGCTACATGGATGGAAACTCTGCATAAGAGGCTGCAGTCTGCTGTTGGCCTGGGGCTATTTGACCAATATAGGCAATATGAGGGCAATGCAAATGTCTACCTCTAGATCCAGTGGATTTTAAAAATGGGCTCTTAATTTTAGGCAAAGAAAAGGAACATTAGTCATCATAATCAGTGTTAGTTGTGTCAAGTATATTATCTGCAAAAAAAAAATGAAGATCTGAGTTTTGTTTAAAGGAAGTGTTTGATGGAAGTTTGAAGCATCATTCTGATAACTAAACAACAGTATATTTATAAAAGTTAGATAATAAATATGTGGAAGTACTTTGTCATTAAATGGGTATGTTTTGATGAATATTGTACAGAACAATAAACTTCTTTCATAACTGAAGGAGATTTTAGTGGTGTTAATATAATCATGAGTTACAGTGTGTTGTAAACAATAATAAAGGAATATAAGGTGAATTGTTCCTAAAAGGAACACATGACTGTGCCACCTGTATTTATTATTTATTCAAGACATTTTACTTGAGGAAGGGAAGTTGGGCTTAGTTTCTGCTTAAATGTGCATGTACAGTCTGTGTGTGAGAATTGTCTTTTCTGCACTTGGCTTTATTTTGGAATATATCTCAGGATAGGGGCATGTTGTATACATGCTAATGAAGATTATGCCAGGCCTCCGCAGGGGCATGCCATAGTTTGTACTAGCATACAAACAGCAGGTCTCTGTTCCGAGATATATTCCAGAATAAGGTCATGTGCGGAGTGCAGAAAGGTCCTATGTGTGCTAGAAACCTGGGCTGTGATCAGAGAGAGCAAAGAAAAGCATCTTTGAGGTGCGTCTGAGGCAACTTAGAGAAGACTCTGAATTGGGAGTGTTCTCACATCAGTCTGCTCCTCCTGCCCTCCTGGACATTCTCAGCTAGAAAAGGTGGATTAGGGAAGGCTTGGGAACATGAGGGCCACCCACTTTTTCTCAATAGTACCTCTGAGGCACCTCTTTTGTTATATCTAGTTACTTCCTACTTTAACAAGGCTCTGTTTGCACTGGGCCTTATTCCAAATTATATCACAGAATAGGAACCTGTCATCTGCCTGCTGATAAAAACTGTGGCATGCCCTAGGTGGTGTCTACCATAATCTGCACCAGTTTGCAGACAGCAGAGGCCTTTTCGCACAGGCCTTTCCCGAACGCGTGGAGGACAGCTTCGGATGCAGCATACGCATTGCTGCAGCTGGGTTTCCGTCCCGGCATGTCCGGAGCTGTCCTCCACGTGTTCCGGGTGCAGAGCACTTTAAAGTGCTCTGCATCCGTTCCTACGCGTACGAGCCACCCCGGCGTGTTCCGGGAGAGAAGCGTTCGCTCACGCTTCTCTCCCTGACAGCCGTCGGCACGCCCCCAGGGCCTGACTTGCCAGGCCGGCGATTGCGCCGGCGCGGCAAAGCCGGTAGACGGGACCCACCGAATCGTGGTTCCCCTTTCCCATCTGCCAGGGTCAGTGACCCTGGCAGATGGGACAGGGGAACCCCGATTCGGTGCGTCCTGTCTGTCGTCTCCGATGGCCGCCAGGATGTGGCTCCTTCCCGGGTCCGGCAGCCCCAATGGGGCTGCCGAAGCCGACAAGCCACCAGCATCAGCGTCCTGTCACCCTTTCCTGGGGTGGCAGGAGGTCGATGTTGGGCTGGCTGGGGGTGAGGAATGCCTTGGGCGGCCGGAGCGCATCGCTCCGGTCCCCCAAGGGTCCCCCCCCAACCTCATCGCGGCCATCTGCGGGGCGCGAGCGCCCCGCAGATCAGCCGCCCACCTCCCCAGTCCCCAAAACCCCCACCCCCAACCACCCTCCGACCCGGATCGGGCCGATCTTCGCGGTGAAGGTGCTTACAGCGAGGCACCTTCACCGCGAAGATGTTCCCCCCCTCCCCCAGGGCCCGGGGATGGGACGCGCGCGACGGATCACCTACCTCGTGGCCGTCCGCCGTCTGACTGAGGGGGGCATGCCGGGATCACGCAGCACGCAGCCCACCTAGGCCCCCTATTGGACAAGCAGTTCACATGAACTGCTTGTCCAATAGGGGGGCTAGGTGGGCTGCATCCTGCGCGCTCCCGGCATGCCCCCCTCAGTCGGACGGCGGACGACCCCGAGGTAGGTGATCCGTCGCGCGCATCCCATCCCCGGGCCCTGGGGGAGGGGGGGAACATCTTCGCGGTGAAGGTGCCTCGCTGTAAGCACCTTCACCGCGAAGATCGGCCTGATCCGGGCCGGAGGTTGGTTGGGGTGGGGGTTTGGGGGACTGGGGGGCGCGGGGACTCATCTGCAGGCTGGAGGCGCCTAGATCCAGGCGCCTGCAGCCCGTAGATGGGCGAGATCGGGGCGCGGGGTGAAGCCTTTGCAGATCAGAGCCAGGGGCTCTGATCTCCAAAGGCGTCCTGCCCCATAGGGGCCTTGCCCCAGGCCCCATGATGGGTGCCCGGGTGCCTGGCATGAAGCGCGGCGGCTGGCTTGACAGTGCTGCCGCCCCTTGGGTGCTCTCACCCAATGGGCGGCAGCGCTGCCGGCCGAATCCCCGCCCCTGGCCGGCCTTTGCCGGCCAAGACAGTTCCGGGCGCTTTTACCGTTCACACACAGGCGCGCCGTAACGCGTTCCGGCGCGCCTGTGTGTGAATTGTGAAAGCGCCCGGAAGTGTCTTAAGCTTCCCGCCTGCATGCGTTCCACACGGAACGCGTTGCAGTGCGAAAAAGCCTCAGGTCCCTATTCTGTGAAATAATCTGGAATAAGGCCCAGTGAGGAAAGTGCCTCAGATTTTGAACTCTCTGTTCAAACACTGCCCCTCCTTCAGTGAATATTTTGAAGTTTCAGTAGTTTCACCTTGTTATTTTCATGTTTTCTTTTGGATGAAGTCTACACATCTACATTTTTTAATTTGATAAAAAGCACCATCATTTTCACTTAAAAACAAACTAGACACCATGTCTTTAGGCTATATATGTAGAACAGTTCATTCTAGAGCCCTGTGGTATGGTCTGGTTGCAATAGATTTTCCCCTCCCTGCCTTCCATCTATACTCCATTATTATGTATGCACAATCTGCTGAGAATAGGGAGAGGTGTAACTCATTGTCATCCAGTGCAAGCGAAATCTTTCGGTGAGCATTAGTCACTGCTTTCGACATGGTAACGTGAAGTGGAAGCAGTCAATTACCGACTAAAGTCTTTATGGCTACATTATTACTATCTTACTATTAGGTTTTCAGTAGCAGTATTCTGTTTGATCGATCTATACCTAGGACACTGATGGATAGCTTTGTTCTTCAAATGCCAAATATGTGGGACTTACTGACCCCCTAATCTACCCTAGATACCATTGCTCTCCACAGTGTTTTGTTTTAGTAGGCAATCATTATTCATATTGCTCAGCTGCATTTAATAATATTCTTAATCATACTGTGTCTTGGAGGGCCTTTGTACAAATGGAGTGTAACTGCATCCTCATTCTTGGGCTTCTTTGCATAGTGGTGTCTCTGGATGTTTTATCAGACAGCATTTCTGAAAGACTAGGTTCATTTTCACTCCCTGAACTTTTCACTTGGCAAATGTGTCCTTAATACTACAAACAGGAATAATTGTGGGAGGCAGTGGAGGTATTTTTTCTGTTAGGAAGCTATATCTTGCCTTCTCAAGGAAAACATCCAAAGCTTCTGGCACACTACCAAAGTCACAACAAAAGAAGAAGAAGAAGAAGAAGAAGAAAAGTGGAATATTTCTTCAGCAGCAACAGTGTAACAGGATTCCCCTGGGGAAGTGCTGGCTTTTGTGGGTTTTTTCCCCTTTATTTCTTCCAGCTGGAAATACGAGCACATCTCCAAAAATCTGTCCACTGTTATATTCCTGGCAAACAAAAGAGCACCTTTTCAGAAGTCTGTATTATGATCCACTTGACAATGATTATAGTAATGACACACCTAGAGTATCAAAAGCATTCTGTTAATAGGGAGTCTTCATCTTTGTGCATTTGGAGCCAAGTTGCACACAAGTTATACGTCACATTGAAACAGTTTCCACAGCAGGTAGATCACACCTGAAGGTGTGATTGTGCTTCTCATGTGCAGTACTGAACAATATGTCAGTGGGAAGTTATGTATTGACTGTATGGGGTTTTTTGATCAGTAAAGAAACATGGTCATGTCTCTCAATTTGCAGTTGCCTGGGCTTCATTCGTACATTTTTTTTTCATTTTGAATTTGATAATATTCAAGGGCAAATTCTCATTTGAAAAAAATGCTGAAAGTGACTTAAATTCTAAGTTGCCAGTATTGATAATTTTATGAGGGGACCTTTGCTCAGTGTAGAAAAGGTAGATAAATTCTTTTTTTCTGTCACACAAGACTAGAACCAGGGGACAGTCTATGTAGCTGAGGGGCAGGTGAGTTAGGACTGAAGAGTGGAAGTATTTTTTGCTGAGAGTGCTATCGATCCATGGAATTTAGTACCAGAAGACGTGGTGACAGCAACTAGCCTGGATAGCTTTAGGAAAGCATTAAGACAAATTCATGGAGGTCAAATGTGTAAATGGCTACTAGAATGGATGCCTAAGTACTTCTTACATGCTGCACAGATAGGCAGGATGCCTCTGAAGGCCATATGCTTGAAGTTGAAAGCAGGTGAAGGCTTTGCCTTTGTCTTCTGCTTGAGAATGTCCAGAACTAATTGGTGGGCCGCTGTGTGAGACAAGAGACAGGATAAGATGAGCTGTGGTCTGATCCAGCAGAGTTCCTCTTGTGTTTTTATGATATAATCATGCCTTCCAAAGCCACATCTGGCTCTCTGGAGAACGTAGACTCTTAAAATTCCTTTGAGAAGTTGGATTGGACTATGAATCATATGAAATAGACATATTGATGCTGCCTGTTACAAAACTTTCTAGTTCTTCACCAAGCTTCTTTTTCAGAACTAGCTGCATTTTCGTGGTACATGAAAAGAATGGTAAAAGTTATGGAGAGATAGCTACACTCTTTTAAAATGATAGGAGATTGAGACCTATCCACACTTTAGAATTGTCACTGAATTTTGTTGTTTTTAGAGAGTGATTAGGATGTTTTGAGTTTGAAGGGGTCAATTTCTAATTCTGATAGCAATAAACAGGAATGTTTTAAGACCTTTGCTGCTTTAAAGGTAAGATTGAGAAAAATGTGGAGGGTGTGCAGAGTATTGTATTTACTGAATATATTGTTTCAGGGATATATTGTTAATCTCTGGATATATTGTTAATCTCTGTTAAATTAGAACAGAGATTAATAGAGTCAATCAGACCAGTCTTATTTTCCTAAATGGAATTTGGGTCAGCTTTGGTTAGGGTATTTATGGATCAACTGAAATAAAACAGGGATGGTCAGCACTGCAGGGTGAAACAAGCTATCAAAATTCCCAGTTTTAAATACCTGTTTGTTTTGTGCAAATGTCTGTTTGATTCATTTTTTATTGAAATAAGGACTTTGGTCGATCATTTGTTTGGTTTAACGTGGAACCTGGGAGACAGGTATGCTTTAATGAGATGGTAGAAGGATGTTATCACTACCCCAAAAGCCTTTTAGGTGCATTTACACAGGTGCATGTAGTGAGATTGTTGCTATAATCTTCAGACAGCATATACAAAACTTATGTACAAGCTTGTGTGGATTTCTGGAGCAGCTTAATATATGGTGTGTTGTGAAAAACAGAAATAGATGACATTTGGAGTGTTTATAGATCCCTTAGTGTATTTTTTTTTCAGACTAAGCTGGAATCATAAAGAACTATTGGAAATATCTTATGGTGAGAGATGCTGTAGCAGCTCCCTTTATTATTTGATCCTGCATTATTTCTCCTGCAGAGATTCATTCCTTTTTTAAAAAAAGATTCAATATGAAGAACAAAATTCTGCACGTTTCAGTTTTACCTGGCTGTCCTGACTTCAAAGTATGTGACCAAGCCTCCTTGGGTTCCTTCCTTCCCGGGTGCAAGGGAGGCTTTGGTGACTGCTGCTCCCAATTTTGAAGCAGCCACAGTATCTTTTAGGGTGATTTTCCACCAGGCTCCTTTAATATGGATCTAAGAAGATCCGGATCTAAGGATACTTCCTTTAATCCAGATCTAGTAGATCCAGATTAAGGGAAGTACCCAATGTGTTTCCATGGGTGGTCTAGCACCCAGTAGCAATGGGTGCTAGCCTCCCTGCTGTGGAAACACCGGAACACCCATTTGCAAATCTGAATCTACCCACAAGGGGTCTGCCTATCACCCCAGGTGTTTGGGGGGACAGGGGGTGCAATCTCCAAAGTTGCCTTCAGAGATTAGCAAAGACTCCGGAGTCCCTCTGAAGCTGCCTGGGTTCGCCCCCCCCCCAAGCCTCCTCTAGACCCATTGCCAGATTGTAATGGAAACAGGCTCCATACAATCCAGATTTTCAGGCTGAAGACCCATTGTAGACCCCCCTTTAATGGGGTCTACATGAAATCCAGATTATAGGTCTCGAAGGACCCATTATGATCCAGATTTCCTTAGCTGTGGTGGTAATAAATGTGTCCCTAATGGGGTCTGTGGTGGAAATGGGGTCATCTGGCTCTCAGTCAAATGGGTCCTTAATGGGTGCTAAAATGGGTACTTAGTGACAGTGGAAAAACACCTTTAATCTGACTTGGTATCTCAGCTTGATCTCAAATAACCCATTAAAACCTAGTTGAATTCCCTAGTTTTTCAGTGGAAACTTCCAGCCTCCCTCTTTATGACAGTGAATGCATGAAAGCTTGAGGTATACTATTGCTGAAGAAGAAATGAAAATCTTCTCATTATATTGCAACCAGTTTGTGTAGAAAGGTTGTCCACTAAATGTGGGTGGCAACACTGACAAAGAGCCCAGCCCAGATCTCAACTTCAACAGATCCCTATCAGGACTATGGCAACAATGAGATTAAATCATGGCTGTGTTTTGAAGCTTTGCTTTAACCCAACAAAATGTTAATCTTGTGTATTAAAAGGGGTCTTCCTGGCCATGCTTTCCCCCACCCTTGTCAGCCTTTGTAGAAGTGTTTTATAAGTCACTACTGCTCCATTTCTGGCCAGGGCTACTTGTCAAAAGTAATATCGGTACAAGTCTGCATTCTATCCAGAATGGATGGATTGGACCCTCATCTGAAAATAGATTCTAGAAAACGATGGAAAGTAAGAAGAAATTAAAGAGGTAGAGACATGCACAAGCACACCCTTTGCCTATGTTCAGAACAACTTCCAGAGAAAACTAGTAAGGAGGATCTCCAAGGAAAGATGGCTACATCAATTCAGCAGAAGCTAATAAGGAAAGCTACTACCAAACAACAACAACAACAACAACAACAATTTACTGATCATGCACAAGTAGCAAAGAAAACTAGCTCATATACACTGGGAGCTCCAGGGAACCTTCCAAAAGCACTATTCCCACGCCTTTCTTCCTAATATCTCATCACCCACTTTGAGGCAAAAATGGGAGGGGTAAGACCTCTTCTGTCAAGCTCTCTTGACACAGCTTTAAAAAAGCTTCCAGCGTTTCCTCATAACTCACAAGAGAAGGCATACAATCATCCAGTGACCACACACATCTAAGCTAAAGCTTAGGACGCTGATTGTATCAGTAGAAGCAGCAACCCTAGTGTAGTCTCAGCTTTCCCCTGGTGGTCCAGGCATAGAAGGAGAAGGGGTAGAATGTGCAGAGATCATCTGGGTTGGAAAGGGAGCTCACTGCAGCACTCACTTTATCTCCACTCAGTCCTTCTTGAATCTCCCTCTTGTAATGCGCTCCTAAATGCTGGTATTTGCCCTCCCACCTCACGATAGGGCATCCCATCCCCTCTGTTGGAGACCCACATGGAAGGGCTCCCATCATATAGTATAGTGCAGAGTCAACTAGATTCAACAGAAGAGATAGACCTTTACTGGTGACTGGTCAAGTGATGACCCAAAGATGATGCAAAAGGTGTCTTCCAGAGTTCCCAGTGATTTCTTATTACATACCTTACAACATCATCTGGGTATGAGAATATAACCATTCTAATTCATCTGGCTCCTTACAAGGATGCAAGCACGGTCAGAGTTAACATTCTGTTTTTATTTTATTGTTTATATTTCTATACCCAAAGGTCTCAGGGCTGGTCCCAAAAAATCACTATAAATACAGAGTAAGATCCCTGCCTGCTTTCCCCCCTCTTCTCAGGCAAGATGGTTCACAGCTTTCTGCTAGTAGGTAGAAGAGAGAGTGGCCACTGAAGAAAGATGGCAGAGCAAACCAGGCTGCTGTCTCTCTTCTCAGGAAAGACAGTTCACAGCTATAATTTTGAATTGAACCCTCCCTTTCAGCAAACAGAGCTATCATCTAGCAACTCAGATTTGCACCCAGTTTGCTGAACTGGAGGGTCCTTTGCTCACCCTTCCCTGTGTGAGCTGTCAATCACCTGCTTGTGAGATGCTACATTGCTAAGTCATGATGTAGTTTTTCTCACCTGAAGTAACTTCAGCTGTGGCAGTTCATGATACTTGCTGTTAGTTCCAGTGGCTATATTGGCCAACATGTATACTGTCTTTTCAAGGGCAGGAACAATAGCAGAGTAGCCATTTGTGAAACTGAGAGAACCAGGTGAACATTGAATATATTTCCACTCTGTCCCAGATAGGAGGGATTTTATAATATTTAAACTTCTTTCAGGGAGATATAGGATATAGGAGATAAATGGCTTCCATAGAGAGTTGCTAGACTGGCAACAACGAAGTCCTTCAGAAACTCCCAGCCCTATGGCTATCTAGAAGACTTCGTTGTTGCCAGTCTAGCCATTTTGGGGCCAGACCCACTTCCAGAGGCACTTCCTAGAATATCACCAAAAAGGGGTCTCCACGATATACTGGACTTCAAGCATCCAAATCCTTCTGTGGTTTGGTATACCAATCCTGGACTAGTTGTAGACCTGAACGGCCAATGCATGACAGGAAGCAGGACCTGTCTTAATCTGCACTGTTAAGATCAGAACACCACACTAGTTCTCTGTGTAAATCAAGTATGAGCTTACTCTAAATGGTCTACCGTGTCAGTGTTTCCTGAGCTATCCTTCATGTTCAACAAAAGTCTTTTCGTAATGTGTTTACAGTCCTGTGGAATTCCTCATTTCAAGATGACAGAATCACCTTTAGTGTTATTTGTGAAGACCACAATTTTTGCAGTGCCTATACTTTGCCTTTTCCACGCTAGATCTCAGGCATTATTGTGGCTACAGAATGATAGTCTACAGTGCAGTAGGAGACGCTGTTGAAGCTGATGGGTAGGAGAGTCAGATCAGACAAGGGGAAGTATTTCTTCACCCAGAAGATCATTGGTCTGTGGACTACTAGAAGAGGTGGTAACAGCAATCTGCCTAGATGGCTTTAAGAAAAGATTAGATAAATTCATAGATGACAGTGGCTACTAAAGTGCATGCCTAGGTACATGCTCGAGGCTGGGGAGACAGGCAGAGTCCCTTTAGGGTAATTGCTGGGATTTGAGAGCAGGTGAAGGTTTTGACCTTGTCTTCTACTTGAGATGCCCATAAGCAATTGGTGGGGCACTGTGTGGGGCAGCGTGCTGGACTAGATGGGCTGTGGTCTGATCCAGCAGGGCTCTTCTTATGTTCTTGTAAGGCAAGAAAATCTCAAGGTTTAGATAGCAGAATTTGGACTGGAAAAACACATTTGTTAATCCCCATATCTGAGGAGCCCCTCAAAAGATCTGTGATGTAATGATTCCCTCCAGTTTTTCTGCCTGTAAAGAGAATGGAAAATTCCAAGCAACCCTTCACTGATGCTCGCCCAATACCCTTTTCTCCAAGAACCTCTTCAACACAAACTCCATTTCTCTTTCGCATGAAAACCACTGTGACATGAAACTACACAAAACAAACTCTTCCTAAACACTTAGTAGTCACGGAGTGTCACAAAACTGGACAAAAAGGTAGAACATTGACTTTTTGGCAGAAAAGGTGCACAGATTGAACCTGACAAAATTGAGAACATCATGTGCAGCATATATGACACAAACAGTAATGTGTGTAGAAGTCCTTAGACTAATATACTTTTGGCTTTTCTCTGTACTTTGCTTCATTTTGGAATGACTGTATTTGCAATCTATGTAAATTATATTAGCATAAATTATTTTTTAAAAAAATATTTGAAAGACCACCTCAGAATCTGTAGCAAACATAATCCATCTGTTTCCTGCTGAGTGTCTTTCTACAGACTCTTTGGGAATAATCATGATTGTTTATCTTGTAGAAGGGTTTTGCTGTAACACAGTAGTAGAGCATCCACTCTGAGTGCAGCAGGTCCCAGGTTTAATTACTGGCATATTCCTGGAAAAATCAATGACAGGGTGTTTCCTTATCGTTGGTAACAAATCTGCATGGACAGTTCCGTGTAATCACCAGGTGTTTTTACCTTTATTTTATATGCAGCTAAGTATTCCAGAGTTATCACAGATTATGAAAGAAGAATCAAAATGCTACAATTGCTAAGCAAATCATAAAAATGTATGCAGTGAAATGTTCTGGGTCATTTTCAGTTTTTCTGATACCATTCCAGGATTTCAGTATGACTCTGGTCAAACCTGCCCCTTCTGCTGCAGTTTCATATTTGGCACAGCTATGTCTATGAAGCACTTGTTAGCAAATACAGAGAGAAGCTTTGGAATTTCCTGTATTCCTGCTGGCTGGATTCAAATGCTAAGTTAAATAATGCATGAGCATAAGATTTGTATAATTGATCATTGTATGATTTATACAGTGTAATTATAATTAGGTAGAAAAAGAAATTCTGAAAAGCCAGCTTCCTGGTAGCCAGAGCCATTAACTAACAGTAGGCTGCCAAAACAAAAATTAGGTGGGAACAAAGCCACAGAGTTCAAAATATGTGTCCTAGATCTGATTTATAACAGCCTTTCCTTCAGAACCATGTACAATACCTTCTAATTTGTAAGTAGCAAGGGTTATTTTGCAAATTGGAGGGATAATTTTTCATTTGATTGTTTTAACCTAATCAAACGCAAACAACTGCAAAATTGCAAAGAGCTAATGTATAACAAAAGTAGAAGGTGCAGAAAGTTGAAGAGGTTAATTAAAAATGTAATGATTGCGTTTGTTGAGACAGCACTATTAATCACTTTACATCAGTAGTCATATGACTTGCAAACCATTGATTAGTCTCAAGCATTTAATTTTTAATGGGGCAACATTCTATGTATTCAGGGATGCTTATTAATTTTTTTTAGAGCAAAAAGGTGCCTCCCCATACCTCTCCCCTCTAAGTTTTGCAGCAGCAAAGAAAGCCAGTTTCTGCCACGACTTTATGGGGAGAATGAATTACAGGAATGACACCAATCAAGACACAGATGTTGCTGCTATATGAGCCATTGATCTACAGATCAGTTTGCTGCATTTTGCACCATCTGCTGCATTATCTAGGAATGTGGCATCCCTTGCCCTTCTGCCTTGCAATATTTGAGCCAAAATGTACTACAAAAACACAAAGGTGAATTGTGATCTTCATTGCTCTGGCATAGTGATTTGTGGGATGAGGATAAATTATTCTTTGCCAGTTCCTGTATACACATAATAGTCAGAATATAGGATTTTTAGTGAGCCGAGGTAGAATAACTTTTACCTAGCCAGCACAGTCACTTCCAGATTTTGTTCAGCTCCCATTCCCATTATCGTTGCCCTTTCCGCATGCTTGTGGAATGTCCTGCAGCTGAGTCAAACTAAAAGTAGGAAGACTCTCTCCTCAGATGCTCTTCAGCTGATCACTGTCTCTTTAGACAAACCTATCTTGTATATTTATGAAGATTAGAAAAAGGAAGAGATACCTCCAGTTTGTCTTTTCAGAGGAAGAATTCCACATAGGCTATAAACATTCAGATCCAAGTCCCTTTGCTTTCTGAAGCAAGGCAGTGTATGGAATTAACTTCCTTGGTTAATGTTCCTGTCATCATTCCTGACTATCTGCCATTGTCCCTTATTACTTCACAACTAGAACCAGTCATGGTGGTAGATCTGCTCCAAAGCCTTTATTGCTAAGTACAAACAATTAGCATCCCATCAGTTAGAACCAAGTAGCCTATCAGGTGGAACATTGAAAGAAGTATATATTAAGTTGCTGAATGAGAGAGAGCCAATGTGCCCAAACAAGTAAGTGCAAGATTAAGAAACTAAACTAAACTGCAAAGTTACTGGATCAGTTTGTATATGAATCTAAGCTCTGATCTCTCAATGGCCATTTTCACACTTACTTCCTTAAATCTGGATTAAGGTGATCCAGGACTTCAGGATCTGGTCCTTGCTAAATTGGGTCCATGGAGTTCCGGATCACCACAGAGACCCCATCCATCCACACGGAGTATTTAACACCCAGTGGTAATCCAGATCTAAGGCCCAAAGACTCCATTAGGAATGGAATCCAAAGGCACTTGTGAGGACAACGTGTTCCTCATGAGGTCTTCATGGGGTCTTCCATGTGGAAGGTAAGTGCCGGTTTCATTCCTAATGGGGTCTTTTTTGGATTCCTAATGGGGTCTTTAGGACCCATGCAGAAATGGCCAAGGTGTGCCTTTCTAGAATTATTGGGTTAGCCTAAGCCATGACACCCTTTTCCCTTGATACTCATGATGGGCTTACATAAGTGGTGAATCCAACTAGAGAGGAAAATAGTATTAGCCATATGTGAGAAAGGAGTTATTTTTACCTACCAAGGGTTTTTTTAAGGTAAGAGGAAAATTGCAGGTAAACTGGAGAAAGATGTAACCATCTTGTGGCCATTTGATGAGTTCCTGGTATTGAAGCCATTTGGATAATGCCAAAAAAATGCACAACAGTGCCACATCTAGACGTTCGATCATGCTTAGAAGATTTTATATTGCTCGTTATCCTACTTCTATATCCAATCATGTTCTAACAAATATCTTGAATACTGATAGAATTTCACAAATCTCATTTTATTTGGCAAGTGTATGGTTTATAAAATAAAAAGTGCAAGAATTTAATCCACTGCCCAGAAGAGAGTATTTGCTGCTCTGTCTTCAACTGGATTCTTGCTGAAATGAATGGCAGCTTAGAGTAAAGAATACAGTATTTATTGCTTAGTTGTTATGCTCTCAAAATGTTGCTCAAGGGGAGGCTTCCTTTCAGATTAATGCTTAATGTGGTTTTGGACATGGGGTAGGGGAATATCACCGAGTACAGATTAATCAGTAAGTAATGCAATCCCTCTGAAACAATCTAGATGACATCTGAGAACTCAGATTGTTGATCAACAAGTACATTTACACAGTATATGTGATCCTTGCCAGGTCAGTGGGGAGAAGGTGGGAGGAAAGAACCTGGAAAGATCAGTTACACCAGCCACCCCCCTTTATAATATCTGATTTTCTATAATATTCATGCAAGCTTTATTGCAAAAGAACATAAATTTGAAAAATAGCAAGATTAAGCAGAGCTGCAATACTAAAGCAAGGAGCTGGAAGCGTTTTCCTGTTTTATTTTGCAGGGGCAGCACTTTAGAGAGAGGCCATTTATAAGAAAGAGAACAGTAGTTATGTTAACATGGTGATTAATCAAGTTGGAAGGAAGGAGGAAACAAGTTGTGAATTGACTTCTGCGGTAATAAAAAGGGATACTGAATGATACTCTGTAAATTGGCAAGGGGTTGGTAAACACTTCCTCACTGTGTCTTTGGGATTTTGTGCATGCTAAATCAACTCTAACTTTGACACCGCATCCAACAAGAAATTCTGCATGCAAGAGCATGCTTTTACATGTAGATTATGTTTCAGTTTCTCGGACCACACATGCAGGTTAAATAGAGGCGTGCATCTGAGCATACATCTGGACACACACACACACACACACACACACACACACACACACACACACACACACACACACTGTACTTGCTTCTAAAATACCCTGCATCTTGACTCTGTTCATTTTAGCCCTGATCTCAGCCACACACCTGGGGCTTGGCTGCATCCCACAAAGGGTTGCTTTTAGAGTGTCCTTCATCCTTGAGAGTAGAGCCTACTGTTTGCCTCTGAGGCATGAAATCTGCCCTCCAAGGCAACCTATGAACAGAACTTGATGAACTTACTCCAAAGGCTCATTTCATCTTCATTCACTTCTGCTACTGCCATGGAGAGTATAACAGTGGTACAGGTTGAGTTTGGTTTCCACCTGATATAATTTAGCATTAGAAAAGAGAAAGTTGATTTGTGCCACTATTTCCTATCCTATAATAAAGAATGCAGGATAGAGGCAGGACTGGACATAAGGTTGGAAACCAAAATAGAAGGAGCTACAGCCTAGACTTAGGAGAACAGGGCTCAAAGCCATTGTAGGAGATGCCACTGAGGACCTCTTGTGAGAAGGAGTGTTGGACTATTTTTGCATCAGGTCATGAGTGAAACAAGTGCTTACTTGGGAGTAAATGCAAAAGTAGGAACTGGTAACAGAACTATGCAAGTCAAAGATGGGATGGATATATGACAGAAAGAATAAAAGATTGGATGGAAAACAGATCTGCAGTAGTTCAATGAGTGTCAAGTCACAGCTTCCAGAATCAGTTGCTGGGGCAATTTGAGGAGTTGAGACAAAGTGTGTCAAGGAGTTCTATAGCTTACTAATGTCCTGCTACACAAACCACTACTGTAGATACATTTCCTAGAATCCCAGATATCCTAGTATTGTTGATGGTGGAATATATGACACAATCTGTTTTAGCACCCATATGCCATTCTGGTTGTTTAGGCTTCGTATTTCAGGGACTTCTTTTATTACAATACATTTTCTCCTTGTTTCTGCATTATGACTTAATGGGAATCAGCTTTGGGCTATTCGTTCCTTGCTGCAGCCCTACAGAATCACGATCCTTTAAAATGCCATGTTATGTGAAAACATGGATTGGGTTGCTTTACTGGCACGTTGAAAGAATGAAAGCAGGTACACGAGAGACAGGAAAACAGGATGTCAGTCCATCTAGTTCAGTATTATCTGTATACTCTGGCACATCTTCAGAATAAAGATGTGCAAAATTCAGTTCATGTTTGACTGGATCAAATCTATCCAAATGCTTTTGACCCAGTTTGAATGTAACTAAACCATCATTACTCCAGTCAAAAGGAGATGGTTCTATTAGAACTGAACTGGGTGTTCGTTAGAACTCGGTCAAATGACACCTACAAATAAAGGCAAAATAGGGTGGGCATGATCTGGACAACTGCACAATTCTGTACCTTTTGCAAAATCTTCAGAACAAGGTTCACTTTGATTAGAACTGAACCTACGTATTTGAGTTCGGGCATATCTCTTCTTCAAACTTTGAGGCTTTATTTGGCAGAAATCACAATTCAGCAATGCTTGCACAATGTCTCCTCCTTACTGGACTGTAATGTAGTGATGAAAGTGGGAACTACCACATCATACATATGCTTCCAAAAGATTTTAAATTTGTAGTTTGCTGAGTAGAATGCTCAAGAAATTATTGAGAGGTAGTTGCCAGCACATTTGAAATTAATTAAACTCAGCTGAACTCCTTCTATATTCATATACCAGTCATATGCCAAGACAGTTTCATTGTATGGAGTTCCTGGCTAGCACACAGGGATTGATAGTTCTGATGGATAGATTTATGGTATAGAGTGCTCTTCTAATATTTACTTCATTCCTAATTTTAGTATAGAATTAAACATCAGGAAAACCTTGTAGCATCCCACTAGATTACCATGGCAATCAGTGGTGTGATGATATTAGAGATAACTAAATTTGAATCTGTATGCCGTTAGGCGTATAACTACTTTAGCTTTGCAGCATTATTTCTTCAGCAATAACTTCACACCTTTTGGGGGAAAGGAAAGTGAGAACTCATATTCATGTGTTGGAAAATGGATGCACTGCAGAACCTTCATCACCCAACAAACAATGTATTTAAGGGGAAATGTGTAATCATAATGATGTCAGCTCTGTGCCAGCAGCCATTCTGTGGACTCATCGTCCTGCCAGGTTTCTCTCCCAAACACTTGCAGCCTCTTCACCTTGCTGCCAAAATCTTTCCAAAACAAGTGAGTGAGCAAACAGGTGGCAGGGTGAGCAAGAACACTACACAGATGAGCAAGCTGTTGGGAGAAGAACCCAGCAGCATGGGTTGCCAGCTCCAAATAGACTTCTTTATCTGCAGATATGGTGTGCAGTTGAATGTTAGGTGGAACATTGCCTAACCCATCAACAATGTTTTTGTTCTAGAGCCTGTTTACATTTAGCTTCAACACCCAGAGCAAAAATAATACACAGACCTCACACACTGTCTGTATCTTGTCATCCTCCATCATACACCAGTTGAGTGGGCATTCAAAACACAATAATAATAGTTTATTATGATTAGTCAATCGACCATATCATCATTAACTACAAAATATTCATAACATAACTAAAATTAAAAATAAATACATCCCACAAGAATTAGAAACACTATAACCTACACTTTAAAACAACAGTGACCCAGGAACATAAAAAACAGATCTCAGGGCTTCAATGACTGATTCAGAAATTTTTTCCTTAACCTAGACGCCCTAGCTATAAAAAGACTGACTCTGATGATGGTAAACCTATCAGAGCCATTAAGTAGCCTCTGTAGATGAAAATCTTTATTTGGGGTTCGATGGGCTTGTAAAAGGGGCTCTATAAGATGTGTTCTAAGTTCAGAATACGCTGCACAATCCAATAGGAAGTGTGTTGTATCCTCCACAGCCATATCACCCCAAATACAAAGTCTATTTTCTCTTGGGACATTATAGTATCGACCAAATTTCATTGCCGTATCTAATTGATCAAATCTTGCCAATGTGTACAAATTCCGAAGTACTCTAGGTATCGGGATTGTAAGATATCTTTCCAAATTTATTTGTCGTTTAGATTTGGCTAGGAATGTTAACGCTTTTGAATTCTCAATGACTGCCAAATCATTCTGCATGGCAATGTCCATAATACGTTGTTTAATTATCAATTTGGCATTAGTTCCAAGATAATTTAGAACATTCAAAGGGAGACCAATATGAGCTAAAGATTTCATCATCTTAGCAAGCCATGGTAGCTTGGAGTAGATTTTAAGTTGTTCCATCAGACAGAGCCTCGGGAGTCTTTGACAATTCATCTGACAAACTTTTACCAAATAATTGAATTGCCTGAGTAAAACTTGGCTTTCTACTGTTAAAACTCCCAATTCGGCTCTAACTGCTGCTGATGAGGTTGAGGGCGAAACCCCTAGGAAGGCCCGCAAATACTTCATTTGAAAAGATTCCAACTTCTGTAAGTTGGTAAAGCCCCATATTTCTGCCCCATACAGAAGAATAGAAAGAATTTTGGCTCTAAAGACCTCTAGGACGGGTCGTAATGTACCTGGACTTCTATGGTAATATAATCTATATAAGGGGCAAGCTGCAGCTGTTGCTTTGACAATTACTCTATTTAAGTGTTTAGACCATGACCCAGAGGCTGTAAAGGTAGTGCCGAGGTATTGGTAAGAATGCACCTGTTCAATGGCCTTGCCATCTATGTGCCAGTATAATGGTTTTTTAGAGTTTCCAAAAATTAACACCTTAGATTTCTCTCGGTTTATGGAGAGATTGTTTGCCTGACAGAAATAATTGAGCTTTGACAAAGCACGCTTTAAACCCACAGGCGTAGTTGAAATCAAAACCATGTCGTCAGCATATAGAAGGATGTTAACCGGTCTATCTAAAATATATGGGCCATGAAACTCTGGCAAATTTAAAACATCTATTATGTCGTTAATGTAAAAATTAAATAAGAACGGGGCTAAGATACAACCTTGACGTACTCCTGCAGATGTTTTAATTGATTGTGAAAGTGCCCCATTCGAATCAAGCCTAACCTTTAATGAGGTGTCCGAATATAGTTCTTTGGTTAGCGCTAGCAGTCTGGGGTCAATATTTGTTGCGGACAACTTCGTCCACAGAAGGTCACGGTTTATAGAATCAAAGGCCGCTGATAGATCTATAAAAGCTGTATAAAGTTTCCTGCTAGCAGAATTATATTTATGAATTAAATGCTGCAGAATAAAACAGTTATCAATAGTAGAACGACCCACCCTAAACCCCGCCTGTTCTTCATAAATTAAACCATTATCCTTTTCCCATTGTTCAATCTTATTATAGAGGAATTTTGTATAAATTTTTGCTGCAATGTCAATTAAACTAATGGGGCGGTAATTCTTCGGGATTAACTTATCTCCATTCTTATATATCGGTACGACGATACTAGTTTTCCATCCATTAGGTATCTGACCAGAGTTGTTAATATGTGTGAATAGTCCAGCAAACAACTGAGCCCACCAATCAGGCGAGTGTTTAAAGAGTTCTGAAGGCATGAAGTCCTCGCCTGGGGCCTTATTGGATTTTAAGGATACAATGATGGATTTAACATCATTCATAGTCACTGGTGGCCATGCTGGTAGCGAATCAAAGTCGGTGTCCGAATAATTTGGGTTAGAGCAGTGTGCGTCTGGATTAAACAGTTCCCGATAAAAATCTTCCCATTGTGTAGCCGAAATTGGAGAGTCAAATACAAAGTTCCTCACTCTTAATTTAGCAGAAACCGCTTGCCAGAAGTGACTTGAATTATAGGCTTTGAGTGCCCTTTCTAAATCTATCCACATATTGGTATTGTAGTGTGCTTTCTTCCTGACGATCAGAGATTTATATTTTCGTCTAAGAGTCAGCATATTATTATGGGCCATATGATTAGGTGACTTTAAATTTAATCGCATAGCTTTCCTTAGACTTTTCCTCGCTGAGGCGCAGTCCGAGTCAAACCACGGATTTACCCATGCAATTCTGTTTTTCGTTATGGTTTTTTTCGAATAAGTAAGAAATGTTTTTAGATTCTGACAGATATCTGAAAATGCCTGCAACACCGCGGAAGGAGTATTGCCAACTGAGCAGATGATTTCCCTCAGTCGCAGACCCAAGGGGGAGTTCAAATATATGTCAATGGCAGTGACATCCACTGTCCACCATTTTAGCCTCTTATTGTGAGTAAGAGCTAATAATGATTGACCATTGGCACTGTTGTTATGTAAGTTTTTTCGCAGGTCTGAACGGATGTATATTTCCACGGTCAGGGGTTGATGGTCACTATCTTCTCTTGGGGTCACAATAATGTCCGAGAAGAGAGACGAATATGCCTTGGAAGCGCAAATATAGTCCACTGTGCTGCTCGAATTCATAGAATGGAACGTATAGGGATAATGAAAATTTGTGCTAGTACCTCCAACAATCTGAAGATTAGTTCTGTAAAGTGTCTCAATTAGTTTCAGCCCAAGACGGTTTCTCTTGGTATCACTAGCCTCCCATACAGCCGTTAGAGGGAGGTCATCCACCGGAATGCCAGAATCTACAGAGAGAGCATCAAACGCATTTCCAATTCTGGCATTAAAATCCCCTGCCAATATTATGAGTGCAGTTGGATATAAACTGTGTATTTCATCGAGAACTGTCTCTAGTAATTCCCAAATTTCAATTGAGTAAAATTTTGATGAAACAGGAGGAATGTATATATTTATAATTATTGTTAAGCCCATAGAATTTTTAGATGACAAATTATACGTTGAGCAATTAAAGATAACCGCAAGGATGTTGGCCTGATAGATTGGAGTCTTGAAGGTTATCTCCTCACCTTTCCATCCCATCTCACCTTTGATCAGGATTGCTAATCCCCCACTTGGTCTCCCACATGTGGCTGTCTTAAGTGCTGGTTTATACCAACCCATAAATCCTGGGATCTGGGCTTCTTGCCCCTGCAGAAGCCAGGTTTCCTGAAGAATTAATATAGAATGTTTGGCAAGAAATTCTATAAAGAATGCATCAGCCGCTTTAGTATTCCAGCCAGCGATGTTCCAAGACAACATTTTTACTGGAAGAATGTAGTGGGGTAGTCAAGCTGAAGAAACAATTTTCACTTCTGGTTCTAGAGGGATGGGAAATGTTGGCTTGATTGAATCTTTCGCTGCAACGTGAGAGATTATAGGATTCAGCTCCATTTCATTGGGCTCTAAGTAGCGGAACTCTGTCCATTTTTGTGTAGTTGGCATTTCTCTTTGTAATTGTCTCTCCCTTAGAGTTTTGTCATCAGCACCTTCATCCTTCAATGTAATAACATTTTGAGATATTATTGACTTTTGAGGGGAGCATTTAACTATTGGTTTAAAGAAATCTACAATCTTCCCCTGCACCCCTAACTCTGGTGACCGTCCTTTCTTGATGGTTATACTATTAGAATTCAGGACGGTGAGATTGTTGGCTTGTGTCTTCATGACAGAGGGCCGTCCGCTATTAGAGTTGCTTACTAGACCATAAGTACCTTTTAATGTCAGCAGGAGAGCTTCTAGTCTATGAATAATTTCAGTCTTTCCCACTTCGTTTAATCTGGAATAGGACTGCAGCAGATGAATCTCATCGTCATCCCATGCAATCTTAGGATTAGCAAGGAGGATTGATGTCTCAGGTGCATTGGATTCCTTGACTGAAATAGGCCTAGCTTGACTCTTGATTTTCTTGGCTTTAAGGGTAGAAAGTTGAAAAACTGTATTACTAGTAGGCTGAGATGGTCTTTTACTAGCCAATACATTGTTACCCAATAAAGACAAAGGGGGCAAATTTCCTGTGTTTTTAAATACTCTTTGAATTGAAATTCCATAGGACCTATCAAGGTAGAATCGAAGATTTAAAATTGACCTTACTATATCCAACTGCGCAAAGGAAAGAGCCACTCTTTTAATGCCATTAATACTTGGCAGCCAGAAAATTGATTTTAAGTCTGTCCTTTTAATACCTCTATTCAGTAGCAACCCTAAGGCGTGTAGAACTTGCCGCTTGTTATTCCATCGATGTCTGTTTATTTCAAGGGGACTAATATTCATTACCAGTTGATAAGGCAATAATTGAAGATTGTAGGTTATTGGGTGCTGGATGTCTCTAGCAGTCGAGAGAACAGGCTTCGTATCCAGGAAGTTAATACCATTAGAATCACTAGGAAGAGTTTTGTCTTTTTGTTGCTGATCCAAATGACTCTCTACAGTTAAAGGGCTATTCTCACTCCCATCCTTGCAAATAAATTTTTCTTTAGCTATCAACTCCTCAAGTCTGAGTTTGATATCCTCAGTAGTCGTTAGAATAGTATTTATTTTACTATACAAACTGCGTAGAGTGTCCGTTGTTAAAATAAATTGTTTAGCTAACAGCTCCAGAACAGATGGTTCGTAATCTTTTGAAGGTCGTTTAGGGGGAGAGATTGTTTCCATATTCTTTAAAGAATCTGGCGTCTCCACACAACTTTTATTTAAAGAACATTCCTCCTGCAGGAGATCAAACTTGTTATCTGAATAAAATTCTGATAAATCTTCCACAATAAAAAGCTCATCATTCTTTGCTTGTTTCGCTGCCTTCCCTGACTGAATGTCCGGAGACGCTCGAGCTCTTTTTTTTCTGCCCATTAAGACAGAAGAGAGATAAATAAGTCTTCTTTTCAACTTGAAAGTTTTTTTTTTTAAATAAACTTGAAAGGTTTTAAAAGTAAATTACCTTTGAAGTGAAGTTGCAAACACTACCCACAGGCACGATAAAGGCTAAAAATAAACTGAATCAAAGAGAGAGTGGCGAAATGTTACTCTTGCACTAGCGCCATCTTGTCTCCTCCTCCAAGATATGCCTGACATAGTATCTGGATTTTGTGCGGTATTTTTGGAGGAATTTTTTGGAGTTGCCGTATAATACGACAAGGAGTATGCACAAATGAAAATTGCGTGCTCAGTTTGCCAGTGAACTGAACAACTGTTTGTCCAGTTCAACAGACAGTAAGGGAAAAATAGTTCCCTACTATTGCTGGTAAAGTGAATGAATGAATTCATGTTTTATTCTATACAACCAGAATATAGTGACATAGAACACATGGGAGAAAAGCATTTTTATTGTAATTGAAAAATGGATAGCAGTATTTTTTAATGGTTTATGGTAGATAAATTTATAAAGATACCTGGAGTGCTTCACTCATTGAGGTGACAAATTTATTAAGATACTTTCATATGATTTAGAAAGCTGAAGTCTGGTATGGTAATAGTCCAATAAATCATTTTTATGAGGGGGAAAAAGTGTAAAAACTAGAAAACAGTTGCTTTCCACTTAAAATGAGGGACATAGAGCTTAGCCATGGTTTGAAGAGCGCAATATAAAATATTGAAATATGCTTGCTCAAAATGATCTATTCATTAAAGCATCTAAATTAGTACAGATCTGTTTCCTACAGAATGCTGCAAATATCAATTGTGCTGTTTTTAATATTGCTATTATAATTACCCTGGCCTTTGGCTAAGAAAACATTATTCCTTCCCAATGCACTGTTTTATCACTGTTCTATCACTTTTAGCTAATTTTTAAAATCTGTTTTTATAGTGATTTTATTGTGACCCTCTCTGAGATCTTTAGATAGAGGGTCTCTATCCAGGATAGAAGTACCATGATTTTTTTCTTCGAATTTTTGTTATCTAGGGGTTAGTGCTTCAAATGTTTCAGCACTGACTTCTGGCTGTAGTTGCATGCCTTCTTGCATATTTCCATCATAGCCTTGTAATTCTCATTCTTCAGTGGCTCCTGATGTTGTTGGGGTTTCTTCTGTTGTTCTTGTAGTAGTTTTTGCCTTTTGCTTTTCATAATTTTTCTGAATTTCTTCAAGTATTCACTGAACTCTTTGTTTCTAATAATGAATCATCACTGTTCAGCCAGACATCATTGTGTGATCTGTGATTGTGGCTGTTTTTCTTTCCATAATTTAAGCATTTGCTTTAAATATCCACGTTTCTTAGGTTTCAATTGATAGCAGCAAGTTATGATAATGCAATTCTCTGACACAGAATATTTCGGACGCTTTTGTAGATTTTTTTCCCAGTAATCCTACAGGACTAAGCTCTGGTTGCCCAACAATAGTTCCTGAGTTCTGAAGCCCACTTGTTGATGGGTTTCCAGATACTCCAGCACCTGATATAGTTCTGTTTGGCCCAAGCAAAGACAAATCCAGAATGGATTTCTAATTTCTTTGTTTCACCATGGTTAATGGGTTGTTGGGGATACTTAGTCTAACTCCTCAGTTGATATCAATCTGGTTTTGATGACTTTACTGGTAATATATTCTACTGAAAGTACAACTCTATATAGGAGTGAGTGAGTTGCAGAGTCCTCAGGCAACAGGTCTTCTTCAGAACAAAAGGTAAAGGTTCTTGAAGACAACTGAATAGAATGGCTGTTTCTAGCTGGTAGTTATAGCAGGGAGAAGAGTTGATGGGACTAGTCTCTCCTTAGTCTCGCTGATAAGGACACCCTGCTTCCTGTGTGTAGTCTAAGCAGCTGAGGAGAATCTTTAGGTAGGAGGTCTCTATCCAGGTAGAAGTGCAAATAAATACATCATCATCATCATCATCATCTGCATTTATCTTTCCCTTATCCAAAGGTCCCAGGGTGAGTCACAGCCTCTAATAAAGATTCAAAGCCTAAAATATTTAAAAAATAATTCCTACCCACCCACCCTCTCTCCCTCCTATCCTGCCTGGACTATATCCAGAGGAAACTAAGCATTGAAGGCATAGTGCTATGGTTCTCACAAATTACTGCGTAGTGCAAAATCATGTAACTCAAGTCAGGCAATGCAAGTCATTGTGGAGGGGAGACAAGGAAAAAACTGAGAAGACACAGTTTTTCAGTGTAAGTGAATGATGCCTCAGAGGCCAGATGACATAGTTGAAAGTTTTCGGAGTAAATTAACTAAAAAGAGTCAAAACAGTAGAAATGTGAAACTGAGTTATGCATAAGTGTGTCATTTGAATCAGTGGCAAAATGCATATTAGGAGAAACAAAAGAGACCCACAACTAGAATGGATGTCTAAATGCTGCCTCCAGGTTGGAAAGACAGCATTTGCAGAGAGTCAGTCATTTGCATAAGAGTCAAAAGGAGATGGAGGCTTTGCCTTTTTCTTTTGCTTGAGAATGCCTGGAAGCAATTGGTGGGCCACTGTGTGGGACAGGATGCTGTGTGAGACAGGATAGGTGTGACCAAATCTAGTAGGTTCCTGTTGGGCCAAAAGTGGGACTATGCTTGGCGTGAGTCAGTGCTATTTGCCAATACAAAGGAGAGGAAACAAAAATATTTCTTAGTTCTGTGTATTGATCAATCAGCAATATGGAGATCACCCTGGCTGTAAGCGTCTGCATCAGTAGACCCTGAGCAAAGATTACAAACAGGTGTGTATATGGTACTTGCTGACAAGTTGTACTTTACCACAAAGCCCACAAGGTTTCCTGTAATGCCGATGGCACACAATTCCATGGTACTTTCTTAGGTAATTTTCCCTATTGTAAGCATTGGTTACAGAAGGAAAAGTGCAGTAGTCAATTTCTAAGTAATCTGTGAATACAAAAATAAAATGATTTCCTAATATCTTCAGTAATACTGGTTACATCAGACTAATGCTAGGCAAATTCTAGGCCTGAGCTTGAAGCCTTTGTTACCTGGCCTCTTGCCTTCTTGTGAGTCTGTGCTGCTCTTATTCTCTCTGGCAGCTTTAGAAACTCTGCTTGCTCAAGAAACCTCCATCAAATTCTGGTTTAGTCCTCTTTGCTCCCTTCATGACATGGGGACAAACTAAAAGGTAGTGGACTGGGTTGAGCTTAAGCTGGCATGGCTGCCAGGTTCCTGCTTTCCCCAGTTCCACTGCCAGGCTAGGCCAGACTGCTGATGAGTCCAGATGGAGGCCCACATTTCATAGAACAGACAATGGAAGAACATAGTGATTGGTGAAAAAAGTCCCCAAATACCCTGAAAGGTCACAAAAAAGAACAAGCAGATCACAGCTTGCCCCACACTGCTCTTTTACTGTCCCAGTCCATGCAGATTTGATGAAATCTATTCATTTTCATTCCCCCAGCAGTGTCCTCTTCTTCCCCAGCCCTTGCAGATGCCTTCCCTGCTTTGTGCAGCTTGTGTGTGATGTCCTGAATAGACATGTGCACAGATTTTTGTGTGTTTTTGAGTCAAATCAAATAAAATGTGAGGAAATTTCCATTTGCTTGAATAGAGCCATTTCGAATGTGGTTGGATTTGAATTTGGTACAAATATTCTTTGAATGCTATTTGAATACAATTAAAATGCCTGCTGCAAGTTGTGCCTACAAATCCCCTACAGATCCTGTATGGATATGCTATGAATTCATCGAATCCACTCTGAATCCACTTCGAATCCGCTTCGAATCTGCTCTGAATCTGCTTTGGATCTGCTCTGCATCCGCTGCAAATGTGGTTGGGCAGTAGGAATGTGCACAATTTTTTTTGTGCATTTGAATTCAAGTCGAATGCTTAGAATCCAAATGCAACAAAAACTGATTCGAATCCAATGCATTCAAATCTATTCATTCAAATGTTAGATTTGAATTTGAAGATACGAATGTCGACAACATTTGTATGTGTTATACGTATCTATGCGCATTTTGTACGCATCCCGTTTTATCCCATATGCATCCCGTTTTCATTCCGTATTATAAGTGCAGATGCGTACAGATACGTACGTAATACATACATATCTGTACATTGGAATAATTCAAATGAATGTTTTGGAACATTCAAAATTTGTTCAAATGTTTAAATTTGACCGAATTTTGAATGTTTAGAACATTCGTGCCTTCCCTTCTGGGCAGGCGCTTTCCCACTACCCTATGTTCATAAATATAAGGAAGCTTCGAACAAATGTACAGAAACATTCACTTTGCATCTGAATGTCAGTATTCGAGTGTAACCAACGTTCTATCCAAATTCAAATGTACAAATTTGAATGAATTTGTTGAAATTTTGAATATGGCCAATATTCATGCAGACCCCTAGTCCTGAACATAGTTCTGAAATGTGTTATAAGAGGAGTAGGTTTGTGTTCAGTGTGAACTATCCTGAACATTGCATGCTGTGGCAGGCTGTGAAACAAACACTAAAACTATCCAGAATCATTGGATGGTGGACGACCTGGCGAGGAGAAAGAGGTTCACAAGGCTGTGTGTGGGTGTCTGGATGTCTCTGTTTCTGTCCTGGAATCTCTCCTGAACACCAGCTGATGACGGTTTGCCCTGGGGAGAACGGGTGAAGGGAACATCAAGTGGAACAGGTTCCCACTGAATTATAACCCTGGACTGCACAGAACAAAACCCAACCAAGAAAATGGATACTGAAATCTCATTGATTTTTAGGGGAAGAAATTTAAACATATGCTTAACCCTTCTATAGAATCAGTGGCATTTCAGATTGCCCAGCTTTGGCCAGATTATATGTATTTTACTAAAGATAATACATTCTTTTCCAACAGTGTTAAAATCTGACAGATCCAAGGAAAACAGTTTTTGTGCTGGTCATAAATGTGCTAATTTTTTCTGACAAATGAACAATCTTCCCTATGAATCCTCACAAGGTTGTGTCTAAAGTCAGAATAACAGGTGTAAATGGGAACAATGCATAGATTTTCATAGAGACTGAACATCTGCTTTGGTGAAAAATTTATCTCATTTGTGAAGAAAATAGAATATAAATCACCTAATAACTGTCAAGAATCATGTCCTCAAAGTATTCTGTAGGCATGTTCCAAGCTTAAGCTAATGGGACTTGCATATGCAAACTGCTCTCACATTAAAGGGTGTGACTGTTCCGAGAATTAAATACTTTCATGTTTTCTATACTTCCAGTTGCTGCTAATCATAAATTCTCTTGCCATAAAATATAGGCTCTCTAAAGAATTGCAGTGCATGCCATAATAATTCTCTTTGTTGTGCACTTGCTTTCCCCAAATTGGTACCCTTATGATTCTTTAGACTGGATGACTGAAGCTTTAAGGACACTGTGTTTGAGAAGACTGATACAGCGAAGACTCCCTCCCCTCTATAAAACCCCAAAAAACTATAGGATGCAAACCACTGAATATTTCATGTCAGACCTAATACATTATAGCAGTAATATGAATGGGTTGAATAAACAGTTCACTGGGAATTGTCCTGCTGTTGCTTGTGTATTAAACTAGCACAGTTTTATTTATTGCGGTACCTTCATTTAACAGTGCCAGAATGCCTGTAGTATCAGTGAAATAGGCCCATGTTTTGTTTGAGTGCCCATGTGCATGTGTGTAGTGGAGTTGCATATTGCCAGTTTTTATTTTAAATCTATAAGGTCTCACTTATTTGTTATTTACACCGCTACTGCTGTTGGTTTCATTATTGTATGCATTAAAATAGCCCTCGTTGTCTGCTAAAAATGGCTGTTTCACGCCCAGTAGTGTCCAAATGGCTATAGCTTTCAGAAGGTTTTTCCTCTGTTAGCTTCCTTTTCAAAGGAATGCAAAAACCTTTCTTAATGTGCTTGCCAGTGATCAGAACATCAAAAAGTAAAGGTGATGAGTTCTGTTTCCCCAGAATAACATCATTTGCTGCGGTTAACAACCATGTGGTCTGGTTGGACTTTGCCAGATATTTTCTGGGACCTTCCAGTACGTTCTCACAGAAGGCACCGGCTCCTGGGAAATATATTGAACACACTTTAAAGTGGTCTTCTGCCCATCACAGACTTTATACCAGTTTCTGTCACTGCCATGTAGGCAGACAGCAGCAGCAGCAACAAGAGCAGCTCAGGACCCATTCTGGACTCCCAAAATTTGCTCTGGAAGTCAGGGGCACTTCCAGGGCCATTTTCAGAGCCAAGGTGACAACATGCCTGACCTTTGAGTTTAGGAAACTCTTTGTTTCCCAACCTCCCAGTTGGGACAGGGTGTATTCTGTGCTGCCCTTCTGCATTCTTCTTCACCCAGAGCACTTGTGTCTGTGAGGAACATCCTTTGCACTGTGTACCTAAGAAGCACGTGTGGAACCTACAGTGGAGTCAAAAGGACCACTTTAATCAAAGCTTCTTCAATAAATATGGAACTAGAAAAACTGGTTTGGAACATATCTGATGAAGGGGATGCTGTAGTAAGATCATTGCATTTCTCAGTCAATCCATGATTCAGGAAGATGGACTCACTGGACTTAATGACCTCTTTCACCTCTATGATTCTGTGATTTTCTTCATAGAACTTGGTTTCATGTCCATGATTTATCTTCATTGCCATTCTCCAAACCTGTCTAATTTCTGTGAAACTTCATAAAGTGAAATACTTACAACTGGACACAAAATACCACTGAATAAAAGGGAGTTCTTACATACCTACTTCTTTCTCCCCCTTCTCCTCTCCTCCTCCTCCCACTTTGATTCCTGAATCACCAATTTTAACCACAGGTACTTTGAAATTGTAGTATTTGCCACAAACGCCTCTTCCCCAAAGAGCTTTGTGCCTGTAATATCTGATGATTGATATATTTCTAAGTTGGAGACCAATAGATTGCAGACAGTTCAGTATTTAGCTGTGTTAATCCCTTAGTAGAACCAGTGCTTCAACAAGCTCTGAGCTTTTTCAAAGTTTCTTTTATATAACTCTTATTTCCCATGAGCCCACAAATTACTCTTTATAGCTTCTGTTTCATAACTGCATGGTCAGACTCTGTTACAAAATATTCTCCTTTCTGTGTTACATTGATATCCATATGAGTGTGCCGTTGCTTTCACTCATTTAATGGCACAGTATGGGAGGAGGATGGAACAAAACTAGCAGTTATTCCTTCTGGAAATTTAATTGTACAGTTCAGAAGAGGTGGCCTATATATGAAGTTGTCTGAAGATTTCTGAGCAATACTGCAAATGCAGTATATTAGAAAAACTAGCTTTGCCAAGAGTACTGCTCAGTAAATTCTCACGTGTAACATTTTTCTTTGCTGAATTAAGTTGCAGTTCCAAAAGTGGAATTGTATGTATATTTTGCACTTAATGGAACTTCCAGGAAAAGACATATGATCTTGTATGCTACTTGATAGAAAACTCCAGTGATTTTTAATAGTCCCACTGTAGGATTGCAACCTTAAAGCCTTAATTTTAAATATGTGAGTGTGTAACTGAAGTTACTAATGCAGTACTAATGCAGATCATGTTTTGACATCTCTTGAATGTGCATGGGTCCTGGGTTATCGTTGTTGTGCTGTATAGCATTTCTGCAAAACACCCACATTCTACCTAATTATGGTTTTCATTCAGTCTCTGAAGCCTGCAAACTGCGACCTTCCAGTTAACTTGAGTGGTATGCTCTGGAGAAATCTGAGGTAGCGTTCACAGAAATTAGCTATCCTTTTAAAAAGCTTTTGGGTCACCGCACAGGTAAATGTAGAATCCATGTACTTCTGTGCAGAACATTGTAAATTGTTTATATAACAAGCCAACTTTATTGAAGTAATACAATACTTCTGTTGTGCTTAGATATTGCATTTCTTGGTTTATATCATTGACAGGCCATGCTTCAGGGACATTAGGGCAAAGTGCAGCATGAAGTAACAAATGCTGGAAAGGAAACTGAACTAGCCCTTTGTGAGAATAGGTCTGTATCTAGTATTTGGCATACCCTTTGTCCTTATAACTAGCCTAATGCCTTTTGATTCAAGTGGAAGAAGCTGTAAGAGTCAGCTGTGAATTCACTTGGATTTTGTACATGTAACTTCTTCCCTTAAGAAACAAAATACCTTGGTAGTCTTATTGGTCTGATCTGTGATTGGCTGCCAGCAGCCTTCCCTTTCTGTTTCATAAGATGTTATGGAGAGTTGTTGTAGAGTACCTCTAAGTGCTTGAGAAATAGTAGCAGCAGCAGCAGCAATGATGATAGTCATTTTGGCAAGGCATGAGGGATTGGCATGCACACGTTTTTTCTTTTTCTCTAGCTTTACTGGCCATCACCAGTAAGTGAAGGAAGTCATGAGGAAGGATTCTGATTGTGTTAATGCACAGTTAAAAAAAAAAAACCCAAAATACTCATGAGATGGATCAGACCTGACTTGGGGGCATCCCCTAAGATAATTGGAGTCAAGGACACCAGAAATTTTACTCTTGGATACATCTTACCACATCCTGAAGCTGGGAATGGGCATCTCTTCTTCACATGGAAGCTGACAACACTCAGGGTGACTTTCTTTCAGTTTCATTGGGAGAGGACACAGATGAGGGAAATGTGGTGAATCTCTGTCCTTGGAAAATTGAGCAGACAGGTGGCCAATCAGAGGAAAATACATTGTTGAGGTGTTGGCAGACTTTGAGACAGGAAGAGTAAAGTGTAAACAAGAGGTGAAGGGTTATACTTTTAAGTGTTTGAATGTCTGGTGTTTTGTTTTTTTGGTGGATACAGAATGGGTATATTTTCTAGAATGGACAACTGAAAATAATCCTGTCTGATTTCACCCTTAGGAATGGTTCACAGATTAAATTGTTCACGTACCAATTTTTCCTTCCTAATGAAAATTATAGGCTAGGAAATATAGATTAGAGATGGGTTGAGAACCTGCACATCACATACTACCATCTCGAAAGCACTTTTGAGCTACTTCCGCTATATATTAAGCTATAGAGTGTCTTCACACACAGTAAAACAAACAAAAAAAAACTTCTCTGTGGTTGCTTTGACACTGTTTGAAAATAGAATTGTTCACACCTCTACCTGTCCTCCCTCTCATGAACATTCCAGACTAGAGAAGGTGGATTAGAGGTGGGATGAGAAGACAAGGGCCACACATCTATCTCTAAGGATATTTTGAGATGTTTCCTTTGCTACTTGTGAACACAGCCATACTCTGCAATAAAGCCCCCCTAGCCTTTAGTAGTTTTGAACTGCAATATATAGCTGTATTCCTCCATGATAATTCAAAGCCCATCATATGGATTCTCGATAACTGCTTTTTGAAAGCAGCCTAGTTGAAGGCATTCTGCATAACATTCGCCTTCCAGAAACAAATAGGCATGTAATTACTCTGAAATCACATAGTAATTAGTGTCTACTATGCCTATATTGCATAATTATATGCCCTGCAAATTAGATGGAAATTATACTTGGATTTAGTATGCATTTTTGCTCACTGTGTTGTAGACAAAATAAACTTGGGATTTAATATATAATTATAGCTGCAGCAATGTTGAATTTTAGAGCTATCTGTCACCAATAGTAGGGTTTTTTTGTTATAGTGTGGTTGTGATCCTCAAAGTCTTTTAGTAGCATTGTAACAAAATTTAGCAAATGTGTCTAAAATATCAGTATTGCTGGTTCACATGTGGTCTTGTGCTGTACGGTTCCAGTTATAATTAGGGAGTTAGAGCAAGCTTTGGCCTCATGGGCAATAAGTTCTGCACAAGGAACCCATATAGTGAACTAAAGCTTATAAGAATAACCTACCTCTAAATTATCAATGTTCATAAGATTAATTTATCCTTGCACGCTCTCTGTGTTTGTACACCCGCATGTTTGTATGATGAATGAATAACACACCCAGCAAATGATTTATGTAAATATATGGACAATTGGAGAAACGTGAATAGTACTGTGTATCAGGACAAGGCTCACAGGCTTCAAATCCAGTGTGCCGTTTCTCTACCTGCCAATATACCATTTACATTTTACCATCATATAGTCATTTATTTGAAAAGGAAGAGAATATCCCTCTGTAGAGATGCTGTCTGTATGAAGGTCTTGTTCAATCCATATCTAGTTTAAGATTAAAGAATTCCAACAACAGAGACAAGAGAAGATTCCAATAAACACCTGGTAATAGCAGATCCAAAAACATCTAGCACTGTCTGATATAGCAGAAATGGGAGTAGGCAATTCCCCTGCCCAAACCAAGTCCCCAAGTGATCTGTTCCAGCAGCTGAGGTAGGTGAGTAAGACTGAAGTGCCCCAGAGGTTCTAGTCATAAATTGCTATGCCAGCAACCATCAAGATGCTCTGATCACAGATTTCCTTCTAATATCTTTCTGCAAAAGCAGTACTTCTTTTTATTTGTTTTATCTTTTGGCAAATTGTGTCAGCCACACTTACTGGTATCCCAATATAGTGCAAAGCCCTCTGAACTTCTTGTTCTGCACTCTAGTGAACAGAAGAGTCTTCACCCCCTGCTAGGTTGCTCTGCCCGCACTGGATGGAGAGTAGCCCAGTGTAGGTGGCCAAAAAAGCTGTCTAGACCAGGGAATTGGTCCACAGGTCTCTGGAATGGAAAAGGGAGGCATGCAGAAGGGTGCCTACTCCCTGTTCAGTTTTGCAGGAGAATCCATTTCAGCACCACATCAAATTGTGCTACCGAAATGGATCTCCCTGGGCCTCTGAGACCAGGAACGACAGGATCTGAAGTTTGTGCAAGCTTCAGAGTAGTGCAGAGTGGCACTGGGCCTCTTCTGGAACAGGGTGTACGAGTATAGATGGCCTGATCCTGGCCAGCTGGACCATTCCAGCTGGGAACCGCTCTATTCAGAGCAGTTCCAATCAGCGTGGTGCAGCACAGTACAGAAATGGCCTTAGTGGGTTGAGGAGAAGGTTAGTAGACTTAAATATTACTTTCAGTTACTACCCTTTGTTTTTTGTTGCATACTCTTATGACTAAATATGTTTGTATTTAATCTATTAATGATATCTATGTAGAATAACAGAAGTAATCCTGTTTCTTTTCTTTTCCTCTTTTTTCATACAGTGGAGCCTGCAATTTCAAAAGGGAACAACTGTTTGGATGCAGCAAAAGCTTGTAACCTCAATGATACCTGCAAGAAATACCGATCAGCTTATATAACCCCCTGTACCAGCAGCATGTCTAATGAAATCTGCAATAAGCGAAAGTGTCATAAGGCCCTAAGGCAGTTTTTTGACAAAGTTCCCTCAAAGCACAGTTATGGGATGCTTTTCTGCTCCTGCCGAGATGTTGCATGTACAGAGCGGAGGCGACAGACTATTGTCCCTGCGTGTTCATACGAGGACAGGGAGAAACCAAACTGCTTGAATTTACAAGAAACTTGCAAGACGAATTACATCTGCAGGTAAGGTAGCACATTGCGGTTGGGTGATTAATGAGGCAGCAGAAGGAACCTTTGGAACTGCTGAAATTGGCAGGGCTGGTAAGTAGCATTTTCACCAGGGAGAGGAAAGTAGGGAACGGAAATCTGACATCTTTAACAGAATAATAAAAACATCTTGTTAAACCAGCATATCATTAAAATATCTGTTCATGATTTGAACTTTTCCTGCGGAGGATTCAATAGGTAAAGTTTTCTTGACTGGAAATTGCAGTTCAGTGATGAAATCCTTGATTTTCTTTAAAAAAAAAAAGGGCCAGGAAGAAAAATCCAAGATAAAACAGAAATTTGACATTTGGTAGACAATATAATTGCAAATAGATTGGGCAAAATTTGCACCTTAGTTAGGATTATTGCATTTCTTTCTTTCAGATCTGATAATGAGGAGAAGGCATAATTCTGGGAAAGGGATTATTTTAAAAGTATTGTAGAAATGATTCACTAAGCATAAACCAGGTATAATTTTAAAGTCTTAGAAATCTTGCAACATATTGGAGAAGATGGGCATCCAACAACCTGGTACACATTAGGTGCTTTGGAGTAATTCCATAACCATCATATGATGTGCGGAGAATTATGGGCACTGATAGTGTCAAGTTGATGAAGGTTGGAATGGATGAACCTGTGAAGAACCTTAGGCTTACTTCGTTTCCTTCAGTGTCTGTACTGTGCTACTTGTGTCTTTGGCATTTTCCATACAGGACTACGCTATCCTACTTTAGGGTCGGCCAAACTGGGATGGAAAAGTATACCATGTGCCTGGCTGAAAATGCCAGGCATGGAATAATAGCCAACACAGATGTTCTGTGCATATATACCCTCCATCCACGAATATACTAAAATAGTCCGCTCGTGGATTGCTTGCTTTTAAAAGATTTTCTAGTGGAGCATCATATGCTACTATTTTGGTGCCATATCCTGCTCTGCATCTTATTCCAAGGCAGACAGGCTAGACTACTATCCTGATCCAGATTAGGAACACTCCAACCTACTGGCAGCCCTCGACCCAGATAATAGTTCAGTACGTAAAGGGTCTTAATGTGTATACATTCAAAATGTAGGGATATCTTCATTTGAGCTTAATGTTGCTAAGTCAGCCTCAGCTATCATTGTCTTTGTTTCATGCACCATGCTCCTCTTCTGTATAAATGTTTCAAAAAAGATATAATTTACCATAGGAAAAAGTTAACCTGTGTAGGAGTCTCTGTGAAGCAGTTTTTGCAGTTTAGTTTGCATCCACTCCAGCAAGTTTGATTCAGCAAGTTGTTCAAAGTGAGCAGAAGAGACTACTTTGGTTCATATACAAATCAGTAAACACCTAGTTCAGTGACCTATCCCCAAAACAAAACATCTAGTTATGTCATAGTTTATCTATAAAGAATAAAAAGGAACTCAAATCCATTGTAAAATTCTACAGCTATACCTGAACCCAACTTTCAAGGCAGTGACTTAGCTACCTTTTCTTAAGCACCTACTGACTGCATTACCATTAAGACAGCCTAACACAAGCCCTTGGAAATAATCAGTAAAGCAGAAAAATCTTTAGCCTAGGCTTGTGGATTGAACAGATATGTAGGATGTCTGAAGCATACAAATCTTCACCCAGTTCCAGATGAAAGTGAGGGGAAGGCAAGTACTCTAGGACTCATCTACCTCCATTGTTTTCTTCACTCCCCTCACTTGCTTTCCCAGCCACCTGCATCCAGGATGGGCTGAGACGAGGAAGGAAAGGGAAGGTGATGACACCACCACACAGCTTGTTGCAATCCCAGGTTCTTGGGCTTGCCACAGCCCCTAACAAGCATGTACAGTATGGGGCATGAAAAAGCTGTACTATACAAGCTTGGTAGAGCCGTGGGAAGCTCCAGGAATCCTGGGATTGCAACTGGCCACATAGGCTGTATGTTGTTGTCACAACAAACCCCACATGGCCCTGCCCCTTCCTGACTCCAATGCTGGCCAGCAGTGCAAATGAGAGAAGTGAAGAGAGCAGCAGAGGCAGGTGGTCTTTCTTTTAAGCTATATCTGCACTTACCTTCTCTTCCCCTACATAGGTCTGGGGTTGTGAGGTGCTGGTCGCTGCAAACTCTTTGGCAGGTTCTTAGGCTATGAATATCTCACAAAACATTTTGATGTACAAGACTATTTTAGCCATGTGGCTTAGCAACTTCCAAGCCATAGAACTGATTGAGAACCAAGCTAGTTTGGGTGGGTTTGCACCAAAATGTCATGCCTTTTTTCCTTCTCAGTTTGGTTCACATCTTGATCTGGCTGAACCAGAGTGGTTTGCCACTGAACTGATCTATTCATGTACACCTCCTGTATTCTTCCTTGTGAATTATAGTGAGTATGGAATGAAGATTACCAGGCCCATTTGTCTTGAATTGCACACATACATGCATGCAAGTTACTTCTGTTACCCTAGGACACATGTGCTCCAAGGTTAGAATACTGTATTATTGAGGAAAAAAGAAGGCCAGGGGTATGCAATCTCACTGCCCCATATGTTGAAAATTGGCCTCTAATCTGGTCTTTTGCCTCACATAGTCATAGCATGTAAAATTATAGCAAATTATGGGGATTGTTTTAAAAAATACCGGGAAAAGGTTAAAGGCAATTTGATTTCTATAGTCTTGAACTAATGGAGACGGCAATGTAATCAGCATGTGCAAGCACTAATCCCCAAGTCTCCCTGACATTTATTTTCACAGTATATAGGCTAGTTTATGCTTGAAGCACAACGTTTGTGAATGGTCTCCTGTGAATGCCCCCTTCCTCCAGTATCTGTACTTTCTCCTGTCTTTTGCTGCAGGTAGTCATTTATTCACTAACTTGCATTCCCTTGTTAACAGTTCCTTGTTACAGTTCTGCTGAGTTGCACAGTTCTGGGATAAAAGACAATTTTATACTGTAAGCTTTGTGAGTTTGTTTGTTTTACTTCTTTCATTGCATGTTACTGCTTGCATTTGTACCAAAATTCTAGCCATATTTCCAAGGTACCCTATGATTATGAGAAAAAGGGAAAGAAGTAGTTGATGACTAGTGTCCTCATGTTTGAATCTGCAGCAAGAAATATTTCCTTTAAATGCCATCATTATTTCTTGTGCTGTCTTCATTCATTTCAGCATCCAAGTTGCTTAATGTTATTTCATTTTCTCACTTTTCACTCATCTTCCTTGACTTTACGCCTTTCGTTCTCCATCACTGCACAACCCAGTTTCTTGGTCCAAAAATGTTATTACTATTTTTGAAAGCGACAGAAGTATGAAAATAGATTTCTTCACAGATTACTGAATGCAGTTCTCTTTCCATTCAAACTGCCGTTCGGCAGGTTATACCTCAGAGAACCTGGTCATTTGGAGTAATTGTCTGTGAGCTGGTTCACACTTTCATGTTCCTTAACAAAATTGCTGCAGGAGTGAGGACTTGTATGTATGTGTGAATGAGCTTCTCTCAGATCAAATAACAGTATTGAAATTTTAATATTGACTCATATCACTTCAAACACAATATTTTTCAATGTAAAAAAATTGGAATGAGAAGTAGGCTTATAATGTGTTCATTTCTGAACTGGGTTTTTGTTTTGTGTTTCTAATATTCTGTATACCAAGAGCAAATTTTCTGTCTGTTTGATCAATAAGTGTGGTGAAGCTTTCAAATTAATCTAATCTTGCCTTTTAGCTTAATCCAGGGCAGCTAATCCATGTTTGGCCATACCCTTTATTAGACTTCTAGGGGGCAGAAGCCATGGCTGGGCAGAAATTTTTCTATTTACCAGAAAATCATGGTATTAGAACCATCTGCAGGGTAGCTAAGGCCATGGTCACACTTTCATATTAAGCCTTCTTCAGTACATCCATGGGTCTGACTGCTCACACCTTTTTATTTCTATCCATTTTATTTATGGACTTTCTGGAGAGTCCAAATGGAGGGTGGAAAGTCCATAAATAAAGTGGATAAGCTATTTGCTTATCTTTAAAGCAAATAAATATGGCAAATGGTATGATAAGGGTTCTCACACAGGTCCAGAAGAATGTGTACAGAGGCCACTTCACTTTCCTGTCACATTTCTTAGACTCCATCTGCCCATGGCACAAGCAATGCACATGTAATACCACAAAGAGTCCTATATGTTTGTTAATTTGCATAAATGTATAATAGATAATGGATACATGCAGATATATGATCATACTTACTCCGATTTCCAATAAAGTGAATGCATACGTATGAGCAGTGAGGAAGAATAACACGTGAGCAAAAACATAATATACATACAATTGATGAAAGGCTAAATAACATAGTGATGGCATTTGAGATCAGAATACTGAAAATATCTCATGGCAGCCAGCACCCCTGACAGTTAGTGTCATTTATGGTGCACAAAGGTGGGACTAAGTTTCCTCTTTGTTGGAGTTCAAATATGCTTTGGAGCTTATCTTTCAGACTTATGCAAGCTTTGGAGCTTATCTTTGAAACTTGTCCAAGCTTTGGAGCTTATCTTCAAAGTTTTTGCAAACTTCAAAAATGGGGCTGTAGTGTTTTCCTTCCTCCAGAACAGGTCCTAATGACTCAACTGGAACAGGAAGCTTGAAAACCTTTTCAAACAGGTCCACTGCTAAACTAGGATAGGGAGAACAGGCCTGGTCCAGACTGGTGCTATTGCCGTTCCAAGGAAGTTTATTAGCCATTAAGTTGTTCCAGTATACCAGACATGTGTGGAAAGGTCATATGTTTCTGTTGTACTGATTTCTAGCAGCTTCTTTAAAAAGTTACTTTCTTCTTTTAAGTCTTACTTCAATACTATTTCCTACTTGACTCCTAGTATTATGGAATGAAGGTGGAAAACTGCATGTTGTGATGACCCTGTAGCTACAGAAAATGTAGTAAATTTAACACAGAGGGAAGGTCTGACATTTCTGCAAAATAGAGTGATTCTGCACTGACTGGTGTACCAGACCAGCAAGTTACTAGGAGCCTTCCTTCTATACACTAGTGTGGTCCAAGGGAGGTCCTGGGCAGAGACTCCCTTAGACCATATCAGTGTAACAGTGTCTGTTATTCTGGCCAGTGCAGTATCACCCATAGATTTTGTTTCCACCACTATTGCCTTCTGAACTTACTTATTTCCACCTAACACACCTACTTTTGTGTGTGGTACCTAGCTAATTTTATAGCTATATCTTAATCAAATACTTTTGCTGCTGTTGTTTTTCCTCTGTTTCTGCTAGTAGGCTCTGTTTCTGCTAGATGCCTCAAGTGTACCAGCACTGTGATCTAAAATTGCTAAGTCTGTTTAGTAATTGCAGGGGCTAAATGAAAATAATTATACGTAGTAGCCTCTAGGTACTTCTTTTGGACACCGAGAGTTTTGTTTAATTTTGTTTCTAAATTGGAAGACATAAATCAAATGAACAGCACTTAAAACCACATTTGGTAAATACTGTGATCCCTCGTCTACTGGGAACATCATTATTTGGTTACATACCATACATATTAAAACAATAAATAGACTTGTTTGTACTGGAAATATTTTGAAGCCCATTTCTATGGCCGGCTTCCAGGTTGCCCTGACGCTGGTATCATGGCAACTAAGTAATGGCAGTTGATGCCAGCATCTGCATGGTCATCCTGATTTGCTACTTTGTAATCATTACAGCTGCCTGCAGAGTTCTTGGTGGCATAGCAGTAAATCCCCTCCTGTGCAGGAAGCCCCATGTTTGAACTTCTCTGTGTTTGAATTTTTATTTTATTTTTTAGTGACCTTCTACACAAATTATATAATCCGCCTTTAAGAGGTATCTCTTAAAGTAGCTTCTGTGCTACTTTGTCAAAAAGCGCTTCTAATGGAAAGAGCTAAAAAGCTGGATGAACTTTGAATTTCACTTTTGACATATGCAGACCTTTGAAGGCAGGGCGAAAGGCATTTTTTAAAAAAGAAAGCAAGCCAAACCAGTATGCTCATCTATATAGCCGTGATCACATCTGCACTTTAAACCTTCTTCAGTCCATCTTCAGGTCTGACAGCTCACATGTTTTCATCTATCTGTTTTGTTTGTGGACAGATAGAAATGAAAAGGTGTGAGCAGTCAGATCTGAAGTTGCATGAAGAAGGCTTAAAGTGAAGGTGTGACCATGGCTTACGAGTCAGCCTCTGAAATTTCATCCAATCAAAGTCAATACTCTTAGCAATCGTTTTATTGGCTGTAAATCCAACTTTCCCACCCCCTTCTGCAGCTATACTTGGATAATTTTGAGCACAGTGGACACAGGAGGGAAAGAAAAAAAAAACCCTTTTATATGTACTTGTACATGAGGCATGGAAATATCCTTTGCCAAGAATGAGCATCTCCTTTGCTTTCTACTACTTCTGTCTGCTTGAGCACAGGTTCAGTGCCCCAGGGTAAAAAAGAAACATGTCCCTTGACAAAACTAGTGCTCTCTTCTATCCTGTTTCACTAGCTATTTGATTATATTAATTTATACATTAGACGCTCAATGTAGAAAAGAAACATTTCAGAGAAAGCAACATTTTTCATCTGCTATTTTATCAAGCATTTGAACTGACAGTGAAAGCTCCACTTTGATGTCCTGGATTTTACGTAGCTGTTTCTCCCTCCTTAACCAGTGATGATATGTCTGTATGTTGTTGATTACTGGTTCACCACCATCACTTTTTCCCTGTACTCCATTTTCCTGCAGTTTCTGCATATAGGAAGCAAGTCCGCACAAACAGATAGGTCGCTTTGTGATCAGATCTTTTAAATGCGATCATGCTGCCTGTAATGTTTTTATGCGGAATGGTTTTTATAATAGGTGGTTGGTAAAACATGCCGTCCCTTGCTTAATTCAGTGAGGAACAACTGCACACAATAGAAATTACTGCTAGCTATGCCAAAGCCAGGCGGTAGATGAAGCTGCATCAGGATCATATTTTTGTAACATGGTATGCATTCCGCTATACTAGGAACGTCTGTGCTGAGAACTGGTCCCACCCGCAGGCCTGTGGTCAGAGTGAAAGCATATCAGTTCATCATCTGAGAAATGGAGTCCTTTGATGGGAAATTGTTTCGCCACATCATGATGCCTCTAAAGGCCATTTGCAGGGAATCGAGAGCACGTGACAGTTTTGCCTTTGCCTTCTGCTGGAGATGCCCAGAAGCATTTGATCGTCCACTGTGAGACCACATGCTGGACTAGATGGGTTGCCGCTCAATTCAGCAGGGCTCCTCCTCTGTTATTATGTTCTTATGACCTGTGGTTCAGCTGGTACAGCAACCTAGTTTCATAGGTACTAAGCAGATACCTTTAGGAAGCCACAAGCAGGACTTGCCCATAAATGTGTTCTCCTTAGCCGATCTGCAGAAACATAATGAAATACCCAAACATCATGAGTAGAAAACAGCAACACAGCCATGTGCTGCACGTCTCTCATAACAGAGCCGCTCCCTCTTTGAGCAGCACCTGAATGACCCCACCCCATTGTCGCTGAAAGTTTTTTATACATGCATCTCATTTTCTCCACTTCGCAAATCACTCCAGATCGTCTTCAAGGGAATAAATTTTGAGATGTTTATTGCACTATGCACAAGCATGTGTGTGTGCATGTGCATCACTCACTCACTCAATCATTCACTCATTCACTCACTCACTCACTCTAACTTAACCTGTCAGGGCAAGCTACAGTAAAACCATGGCTGTAAAAATTCTAATCAAAATCATAGTAATAATTATAATAAGCCTCAAAGGTGGAACTTCTACACAAAATAAGTAGATAAAACACAAAATAGTATCTAACGACAGTAACGTATATTCAGTGGAAACATTGTCTTTATTTGAACAGTAGTATTTTTTGTCCAGAAGTTGTGAGATGAGCATAAGTTTGTTTCTAAACTTCATTCGGAAACTGGATTTTCTGCTTTACATGCACACAGCTACCAAATGTACAGGGCCCTCCACTGTCTCTCTGGTCCTTTGAGGCTAGGATTCCCTTGTTCTTCCACATTCAATACTTTCTTCCAAAGCACTCCTAAATCTACCCTTAGGCTTTGTAGGGATGGATTATGGCATAGAAAAGTAAAGGCTAATATCTTTGCTTTCAGTAACCAATTCTAGCATGATTTATGTTTCTTCTTTGATGAAGACATAGAAAGATGTTCCCATCATTCTTTAGCATCTTGAGTCTCGATTTCAGGTTGATTTTTTTAAAAAGTTTGATTATGTTATATTTATTTTGGCTTCACAAATCATTAACACAATTAAATAAAATCAACAATTGTATTTCTACTTCCTGTAGAGAAGAATGGGGCACACAGTAGAACGGAATGACTTGCTGTCTCTTAAAATAAAAATGTAATTAAAGCACACTTACATTTTATGCATCACAGCTGTTAGATTCGGAATGGTCAAAGCAAACAGCTTGGCTGTTGTTGAGTTAGAAGTAGCCAAAACTTTCTCTCTTCTTGGCTTGTTTCTGTATCCAGATGTGTTTTTGTACTTATATGAAATACATTTCTTGAAGATGAGTCTCTGTTGGTACCATCATTAAGAACAATTTATGTCACAAATTCTCTCTGAAACCCTCCTGTGACTTTAATATTTTAATGAAGCAACCATTGCAGCACCAAAGTGTAAATGACATTACTAAGAATCTATGCAGACTTTTTTTTGCAGCACAAGTTGAAGAATCTTGTGTACGTTTGCTTTCTATATTTTTAAACGCAAGGAGCAGACGTGTGCACAAAACGAGTGTGAACATTTGCTATATTCTGCCCTATACTTGAAGGTCTCAGGACAGATTTCAACAGTAAAAACAAATTCCTTAGTCAAAGCGGTAAATAGGTGTGTCATTGCCATTCTTCTGAATGTGTATAGTGAAGATGCCAGGCACAACTCAGGTGGGATACAGCTGTTATGTTTGCTCATTTGCTTTTTTCAACACAACTGATCTGTGATTTTGTGTATAAAAAATAATAATAATGTATATTTTATCAATGCAGATTTTCCACACTCATAGGCTTCTTTGGTAATTTCCATATTATGTTATGATTATTCTTGCCCATTTAAGCAAGGAATGTGTTGACGGGGCATGGAGTGTTCCAGTAACTATACCCAGGATGGCTATGCTGTCTTGGCTTATCTTTGGAGCAGGGAAGCAAAGGTTAACGTTCCTTGAACTTGCAGGCCTCAAAAAGCTCTGCAGCATGCCTGGAAACTGTCCCTGAAGTGTGATGTCTTCCTCATTTACTGAGGTCAAGTGTGAAGCTGGGCTGTTGTTGCTGTGTCCACATGGGCTGTGGCCCCATGGTCTCCAGTTATTGCGCTGCTGAATTGGGGCATCCTTAATCCACATTGTAGTTTGAATTAAGATGTCCCCGTGTGGTTGAGGAGAGTGCGGATTCAGTTTGAATCCACCTGTCCCCAAGCAAACACGGTAAACCCCTGCATCAGGGAAACCACATCCTTTTTTCTCCACCTCCTCTGTCCTGATTGAAAGCCCGGCTGACGTCACCATGCTCTGTTCTGCCCGGTGCAATGACAGGGGAAATCACTGGGAAATGTGTCCAGGTTGCACCTCCAAAACACAACCCACACTGGAAATAAGAAAAAAATGACAAAAGGGGGGGCATAATAGGATGGCAAAAGGGCTAATGGCTTGAAGCCATGGCTCTGACTTTAGCGGACTTGTGCACCCCCGCATGACTGCAAGCACACCTCTAGTTGACAGCGAGTCTTGTGTACACATCAGCCTCCCTCTAAACCCTTGCAGCTTGGATCCATTTTCTTATCTTCTGTTCAACAATGCTGTTCTGGTCCCGCATGCCTCCAGCTACTACCGTTAGCAGTCTCAAATCCAAGCTTTGAAAACCATAGGTTTTTGGCAGAGAATGAGTGATCCAGCACTGGTGTGGAAAATCTACCCCTGTACCCATGTGTGCCTTGCCAATTGGGGGATCAGGCAAGGGGGGGGCAAGCTTTTAGCCAGAGAGGGCAAATGAGAGCTCATTTCAGCTTAATTTCTTTGCTGCCTTATTTTCTTTCCTCAAGCAGTTGTGATCGCAGCGCACATGGCAGGAACAGCGAAACCCTGCCTGCTAATGCTCCGATTGCCAAACACCTCCCCCAATAACCTGGGAGTGTTCCCATGAATCAAGATAATACGTGCTTGCCTCCTAATTCAGAGCAATAACAGTTGGAAAGGGGGGGGGTTGCTGTGGATTTGTGCCATTTGCCCCAAATGTAGCCTGGATTAGAGGCTGTTCATGGGGACGATCCGAGGCAAACTCAGGTTTGCCTTGCAGTATTTTGATTATGGGGACAAGCCCATGGTGGCAGCAGGAACGAAACAGAGACTGGGAATGCAAGGGACACCACTTTAAAGTGACCTGCTGCTCCTGGTCACAGTTTTCATGCCTGGGTTGAGGTTTACGCAGCCAGGGCATCTCTATGAGCGGAAGCCACCTATAAAACTCCCAGAGTGACTTACAAAATGTTCATAATCTACTGTAAGTCAGCTTTGGAAGTCTTTTTTGGTGCGTATGCTTATAAACACATAAGAAACTCATTTGGATGAGGAGGGACAGTGTTTTTTGCAAGCATAACTAAGTAGACCAAATATAGATTGGAACCGGAGTTCAAATCCAAACTCAAGGAAACCCCATGGTCAAAATCAGTGGGTCTGGGACAGCCATGGCCGCTGATTTTGTCCATGATGAGGTGCAGCTGGATCAACCCATATCACAGCCTCAAGGCACACTTGGCCCTCAAGGCTGGGCACCGCTGATGTGCATTTTTCAGTAGTCCAGATCAGGCCCACTGGTGTGCTGGTAGACACAGTCACATCTACCAGCAGCACCAAACAAGCCTTCTCAATTTAGCATCATACTCTGACTAAGTCTTTGATGGCAAAGTGGACTGAGGGATTAAATGCTGTACAAAGGTTGTTTCCTTGAGAACTTTATTTATAGCCAATTGAGAGGAGTCAGGCATGTGATCTTGGGCTAATCACAGTTCTCACAGCCCCACCTACCTCACAGGGAGTTGTGGGGAGAAGAACAGAAAGCTTTGTCAGCTGCTTTGAGACCCCTTAAATGGGTGAGAAAAACATGGTAGAAAAGCCAACTCTTCTGCTTCATCATCATCTTCAGTCTTGTGTTAACCTCAGCTCCCAGTGATCAAAACAGGAATTATAATGACCTGCTGCATAATATGCAAGGACAAGCAGCATAAAGACTTTAAAGTACATTAAACATTACAACTGTTCCATAAATGATTAATAATATATCTCAAACAAGGGATTATTGAAGCATGATATGGCTTACGCCAACTACAGTGTTCATATATATTTTGAAACATTTAAAAAGCATGCATTATTTATTCAATACTGAGTCTATTACATTTTATACCGCAGTTTATGAATAAATCTACAAATGTGTACTTCACGTTCCTTATTGAAAATAGGAGCTTTCATGTGTGAAGCACTTTCATTGCCTATATTTCAGGTCTCTGCAATTTCAAGTTACTGGGACATTGACAAGGTGTAAGGAATGCCAGGTCATGCCAAGAGTTTTTCCTGGAGAACATCCTCTTTCATGTGCCTGTATTAGATTTTAGTGATGTCATAGGTCTTTGTTTTCTATGCTTGGTGCAGTTTTTTTTTAAAGTAAGCTGCTGAAAGCAGTGGAATTTAGCAATTGGGTTTGGAGAAATATATTAGTCTGGATTATATTTTGAACTGAAATTGACAATATGAGTCCATATTTTATTTTTTAAAATAATGTAAATTTCATGAATACTGAAATACAGGGCAGGAAACTGACCTACACTGAATCATATATGTAATAAGAGCAGATCTCTAGGGCTACATGCCCATGCAAGCCATTTGGTGCTGTTTGGTGCAGACCAAGATCGAATCTCGTAACGTGGGCTGGTGGCAGATTCAGCCATCCCTGTGCAAACTGCACTGGCATGGTGATTTTACTCCCTTTCCCAGGCAAGACGCTTGCCTCGAAAGGGGAGTAAAAGCAAGCCTGTCAGCTGGCTGACAGGCTTGCTTACTCGCTTTCCCAGGGAAATGGAGTAAGGGGGTGCAGAGGCTTGAGATTTCTCTCTTTTCCAGGGGAGCAATAAGGTTTACATGTGTTCCTACCTACCTACGTGCAAATGCTGAAAGTGTCCTGAACTGACTTAGCTGGGAAAGGCTGGACAGGGCTGGAAAGCCCCTCTGAGGCCTGCCCACCATTGGGTGAGAACACCCGGGGGGGGGGGCAGACCTGTCAGGGGCCTTCCCCCAGTTCTTGCACATTATAGGGGACTCAATCAGTCCCCTACAACTGGCAGGAACTGCCTCTGCCCCCACCCACCCACCCCGGGCACCCATCCTGGAGCTCAGGAATGCGCGCATGCTCCCCTACAACTGGCAGGAATGACCCCTGCCCCTCCAACCCTGGGCACCCACCTTGGGGCTCAGGAACGCACGCGTGCCCACCTACCTGCTGGTTGCTCTGCCAGCAAATGACTTGGCTTGGCATTGCTTGCGTGTGCACACGCTCTGCAGCCTGTGATTGGCCAGCCTGTCCACGTGGCCGGCCGGCCGGCCCAGTTTCTACAGCTCGACATCTGGAATGCGTGGAGAACACGTGGAAATGGGCTGGGATGGACCCGCCACACCAGCAATGCGAGTGCTCCGTCTCCGCGTGTTCTCCACGCATTCCAGACGGCCTTGTGCAAAAAGGCCTCTTGATAGAAATAGGATTCCAGAGCTTAGTGTGACAGCCTAAGGGAGTCCTGTCAGCAACCTGTGGTGGTATAGGTTGTTGGGTAGGCTGACTCTGAGAAGACTTTGACAGTTCCTTAGTTATTTGTCTCTTTTATTCACAAGTTGCAAAACAATAAATCATTTTCTTATTTCTTCATAAAGACCATCTGCCTGCAGTGTTCATTTGAAACTAATAGGCCTTGGCCCTAGGGAAAGGGAAAAGCTGTGGTGGACTCTTTAGCCTGCGGGGGTTAGGGAAGCAACGACCAACGCTTTAAATAATTATAAAAATAATTTATTTGTAAACACTCACTAGAGAGGTGAGAAAGAAGGAGTAAAGTCCTGCCCAGGCTGAAGGGTTGCCACACCTCTGCATCCCCTCTTCCTGATCTGCTGACAGGAAAGAAGCTTGGCTTTACTCCCAAAGATTTACTCCATCAGTCCAATAGGGTCTTTTTTAGGCAGAAGACTGGGATTGGATCTTCTGAATACAAAGCATGTGTTGTTGCTTGGTACCATCAAGCCAGGGCCAATTCCTAGTAACATCATGGAGATACTGGGGTTTGAAGCTGTAGTCTTGTGTTCTTCAGGTGATCTATCGTAGACTTTTGACCACTCATGTGATACCGAGCTTTGGTCCTTTTTTCCTTTAGAAGTAAATACATTGGAGTTGTTTAAGGTATGTCACACTTTGAGAAGTGGGGGTTTCTTTTGATTCATGTGTCATGGCACACTTTTATTTTTATTTAACCTGGAACAAACTGAGAATATGGAGGCAGAGGGGGAGGAAGGAAGCTTCCTTTGGTCTTCCTTTGATCTCCATGAACCAGGTTTTGATTGGATTAAAAAGTTTCCACTTGAATCTCCCCTCAGAAGCATGCTATGAGCCAATGGTATATTCTTCCAACAATAAAACCTTTATTTGTCAGAGAACCTCTACCTTATTTGCAATGTTTGGACACCCTACCCCCAGATTGCCATATTCTGGTCGCTGTCTGTTAATCGAATCTTTGGTTCCCAGGGCACCAAAACTTTTATGTAAGTATAGGACACTACATGTGAATGAGCACAAAAAATTATCAGGGTCCACTTCTGGAGGTGCAGGCCAAGAACAATTTCAGTGAAGAAAATATTTGAAGATCACCCAATCAAAACTGGCAATTATTTCATCTCTGCACATTTGCCTTATACATTTCAGGCTCAGTCAAAAATGGGAAATTATGAAAGAACTGGCAGTTTCTGTGAATAATGTGGCTTTAGGGGAGAATATGTTTTCATGGTCAATGCCCAGCCTTAAAAATGAATACCAAGAGCCCTGTTGGAACAGGCCACAGTGCATCTACTCTCAGTCGGTGGTCCACTAATTCTGGGCTTTCTGAAGACAAAGGTGAAATCTTCATCTGTTCTCAGCTTCCCACAAGTATCCTTTAGAGGCATCCTGCTTGTCTCTCCAGCCTGGAGGCAGTACTTAGCCATCCATTCTAGTAACCATTGATACACCTGACCTCCATGAATTTGTCTAACCTTTTCTTAAAGTTGACAAGGCTGGTTGCTGTCACCACCTTTTCTGGTAGGAAATTCCTTATCTTTTCCTTTTCTTTATACAGTGAAAGACAACAAAGATTCATAGTGAATCCATGTCTTTAAAAATGATATTTTGGTATTTAAAAACAAAGGTACTCTCATGTTTCCTTCTGAGCAGGTTCTGCAGTTATTTACCTTTGTTATTTACCAGGCAATTACAGACCAGTTAGCTTAATGTCAGTTCCATGTAAGGTGATGGAAACCATCATTAAAGACAGAATTAGTGTGCACACGGAGGAGCAAACATTGTTGAACAAAAGCCAGAATGGCTTCTGCAAAGGTAAATCATGCCTCACAAACTTGTTGGAATTCTTTGAGAGTGTCAATAAACACGTGGATAAAGGTGAACCAGTAGTCATTATCTACCTGGAGTCCAGAAGGCTTTTGCCAAAGTTCCACATCAAAGGCTATTGAGTAAACTCATCAGCCATGGAATAAAAGGACAGGTTCTGTCCTGGATTTGTGACTGGCTTAAGGGCAGAAAGCAGAAAGTAGCAATAAGCGGCAAATTCTCAGGGTGAAAAGAGGTAAAAAGTGGGGTCCCTCAAGGCTCAGTGTTGGGACCAATGCTTTTTAATTTATTCATCAATGATCTAGAAGAAGGGGTACATAGTAAAATAGCAAAGTTTGCTGATGATACTAAATTATTTAGGGTAGTAAAAACCAAAAGAGATTGCCAAGAGCTCAAGAGGGATCTCCTAGCATTGGGCGAGTGGGCAACCAAGTGGCAAATGTGCTTTAATCTTAACAAGTGCAAAGTAATGCACATCGGGACCAAAAATCCAAATTATGTCTATAAACTGATGGGGTCTGAGCTTTCTGCAACACACCAGGAAAGGGATCTCGGGGTTTTGGTGGACAGTTCAATGAAGGTGTCAACCCAGTGCGCAGCAGCAGTGAAAAAAGCAAATTCAATGCTGGGAATAATTAGGAAGGGAATAGAAAATAAGTCAGCAAGTGTCATTTTGCCACTTTATAAATCTATGGTGAGGCCACATTTGGAATATTGTGTACAGTTCTGGTCACCACAACTCAAGAAGGATATTGTGGAACTAGAGAAGGGGCAGAAAAGGGCAACCAGAATGATTAAGGGTCTGGAACACCTCCCTTACGAAATCAGACTGCAACGTCTAGGCCTCTTCAGTCTGGAGAGACGACGTTTAAGAGGGGACCTGATTGAAATATAAAATTATGCATTGTATAGAATAGGTGGATAGAGAAAATTTCTTTATCGCACAGCACTAGAACCAGGGGGCACTCTATGAAGCTGATGGGTAGGAGAGTCGGATCTGACAAGGGGAAGTATTTCTTCACCCAAAGGGTCATCGGTTTATTGAATGTGCTGCCTAAAGAGGTTGTGATAGGTACCAGTCTAGATCGCTTCAAGGTAGGGTTAGACAAATTTATGGATCACAGATGTATCAATAGCTCCTAGAATGAATGCCTAGGTACATCTTTCAGGCTGGGGGTGGGTGGGAGCAGGATGCTTCTAATGCCATTTGCTGGGATTCAAGAGCAGGAAAAAGTTTGTCCTCTGTTTGAGATGCCCATGAGCATTTGGCGGGCCACTGTGTGCAACAGGATGCTGGACTGGATGGGCTCTGGCCTGATCCGGCAGGGCCTCTCTTATGTTCTTATGTTAATGTTTACCTGGAGGATGTCATGGAAATGAGAAGCTTGAAAAGATGGAGTGTTTTTAAATGAGAGGAAAATAGTGCAGAGCCTCCTTTTCAAATGCAAGAATAAATACTTGTACATTGCTATTTTAAAGTTCTTCAGAGCATTGGAAGTCAGACAACAGGTCCTTTATAAAGCAATCCTGAAAACGTTATAGAAATGTTTTGCTTAGTAATCTGGATGCTTCTTAAAATTGAAATTGTCCAGAATGAGTGAATAAATGCTGATTACAAAAAGTGGCTTTGCAAATAAATTGCTTAACACCAGTGTATATATTAATATTTGGCTGGAATAGATTCTAGTTTTTATTGTATTGGCTGATATTATGATCCAAAACCCATTCATGCCATCTTAAACTCAGACTGTGTCTATGATGGTGCCCCTAATGATGCAGTGAAGTGATGTGGCTTTTACTGGTGTGAATGGAGAATTGCTTCTCTCCTCATTTCTGTCTCAGCTGTTGGAATGACAGGGTTTGTTTTGTTTTCCCAGGGACACTGATAGTCTCTCCCAGCTTTGTAAGCATTGCAAGTATCCCAGTGAGCAGTTTGTAGGAGAGGAGCATGAAATAGTCTATGTTGCTGCCACATGTTGTAGTTATGTGTCACATTATGGATAGGGATATTCTACCTAAAGGGTGACCAATATGCATGGTACTTTACATTGCTTATTTTGTTAGACAGTGTTGAATAATTTTACAAAGCTTCAGAAGAGCTGCTCTTTTCATCACCATGACATGTTTTGATTCTTTCCTCGTGTATTTTATAGAGGCTCCATTTTTCTCACATAGAAGTCTTCCCTAGTTAAATACAGTTGAAACCGCTTTGGGCCAATCCAATGAGTAGTAAAATACATTCATAGCTGCAGGATCATTTTCCCAGAAGTAGTGTTTATTAGCATTATTTATCTTTTTGCAGTTTCCTTTTTCTAAGAAGCATGGCAATTTAGAGACTAATGTCCTTCCTACCAGCGGTCACCATCTGGGATTTATCTTGAGAGTAACACTTCAATCAGTTTTAAAATTCTATTCTGTTTACATGGTCAAGTGATTAAACTGAGTCTATAGAAGGAAGATGAAAGCAAGATAAAGATACCGTTCTTAATTAGATGTTTCCCTTTTGTTGTGGAGTAGTGACCATACAAACAGTGCTTTGATCATTATCTTTGCTAACAGAGAGCTGAGCAGAGTTCATAATTCATTGCATGCTCTGACCTGGAGTGTTGTGAATCAGTAACACAGTCTTGTTGAAATAGCCATACCTATATCAAACATACCTATGGTTGTTGCTTTAAAAGATCTAGCATGGTAAACATGCTTTGCATGCAAAAGGTTAATGGCTTAGATCCTGTAATTCAGGACTAGAGTCAGAGGGTAAGCCTAGACAATCCTTGTGGTCCTTTTCAGCTCCACAGTTCTGTGATTCTTTGTCTAAAATCACCTAATTCTGGTCCTTCCAGGTTCCAGATGTAGCTGAAGTTAAAATTAAAGCCAGCACAGTATTGATATTGCAAGAAAGAGGGGTGTTTTTTTTGCTGGCGGTGCTGCTCATTTCTGAGACTTGGAATAGAGTGGAGTACTTCACAAATAAAACATTAACTCTTGCATTGTTCTGTTTGGTTTTTAAAATATTTTTTAAATGACGCCATTTGTAAAAAATGTATGTTCTGATATACCCAGTAATGGGTCAATACATGTAGATTTGATCTTTCAAAGTCAGGAGAAGGCAGTACCTCCACTCTGTTCTTTAGCCAGTTGTTTTCTAGTATTGGTATTTTAGATTTTTTTTAAATTACCTTTTGATCTTCCTTATTATTTTAACTTCATTTGGCTACCTTTTATATAGAAATTTCCTTACAGAAGCCATATTGGCTATTATTCAGAAAGACCTGTATATCCAAGAATTTGGTCCTCTGGAACAGATTTTAAACTGATAACCTGTCCTTTTCCAGTTTTTTGTTTTAAGGTCTTTTTTAAAATTGGAGTCACAATAGCAATCTTGCAGTCTTCCGCTACGGAAGTCAACTGTAGTGACAAGCTGCATATTTTTGTTTTAGGCTGTGCAGTCTCAGCTTTGAGTCCTTTAAAAACTCTTGGGTGGATACCTTCAGGGGCTGGTGATTTCTTGATGTTTAATTCAATGTTTTGTTCAAAGGAGTGTCATCAAGATGGTTAAAAGGACTTGACAACAAGCCCTATAGGGAATGCTTAATAGACCTAGGTATGTTAAGCCCACCGAAGAGAAGACTAAGGAGGTATGATAGCTCTCTTCAGATATCTGAAGGGCTGTCACAATATTGGGGAATTGAAGGATTGAACTTGTATATGTCAGTAACAAGACGGGTTATTGTTGATTAAAGAAGATACAATATGCTTGTTGGGCAAGGGTATATCATACAGGTTCTCAGCAAGCTTTCCCACACCCTCACCATTGCTCAAGACCTTTCTAGCAATAACATTACTAACAGTTCTAAAAACCTGGCTATCTACTGCTGAGTCCATGCTGAAACTAAAGAATCCTTGAGGAATGCAAGGCGGCAAGGCTGAACTTTAGCAAGAGAACAACATGGATATGTAGTGGCCCTTACAAGAGGGCAGTACTAGAAATAGTGGATGAAACTTCAAGGAAGTAGATACAGGACAAGTAAGATCTTAGAAAAAAACTTCCTGACAGTAAGAGCTGCCAGTCTGTACCTCATGAGGTGGCAAATCCACATTTATTGGAGATCTTCAGGTAGAGGCTGGATAGCCATCTGTCTGAGATGGTCTAGTGAATCCTGGAGTGCACTGATGTCTCCTTCCAGCTGTATTGATTGTATGAATTTTTAAAATAAGAACTATCACTTCTTCTCTTGTGACCACAATGCTTTAGTTCATCAGACTTCCTTTCCAAGGACAGGAGCTCATACGCAGGGATCTGCCCCATTCTGTTTCTTCAAGATACAGTAGATGCAAGAAACCATTCAGCTTCTCTGCAGTTTCCTTTTCTCCTCTTAGCCATTTTTTGGCTCCTTCATCATCCAAGGGACTAATGACTTTTCTGGCTGGTATTTTGATTGTAAAGCATTTGAAGAGGGTTTTTTTTTTCAGTCTTTTTATTTGTAGCAGTATGCTCCTCAAATTTTCTTTTTGCTTTTGTCTTTGCATCTCTCTTGCCAAAGTTTGTGTTTGTTTTTTGTTTTCTTCATTAGGAGAAACCTGCTTTCCAAAAGAAGCTTTTATTTATTATGTATTTAAAACATTTCTACACTGCCTTTTTAGTGATTTTCAATTATGCCACCATTACAGTGAATCAATATATCAGGTAAATGCAATGGTAAATAATAGTTCCAAAAATAAAATGCATTTTCTGATTCTGCTTCCCACTTCCCACTTCCCATTCTCCAACCCTACCTACCCCAAGGTAATATGTAATTTTAATACAAGACTTCAAGGGAATGCATATACATTGTAGTCCTGAATACTGTCCTGAATACTAATAAAACAATTTTCTCCAGCATTCACAAGCGGAAGACAGTGGCAAACCGTTTAATCCCTGTAAATGGTCTTTAGAGCCATCCCACCTATATCTCCAACCTAAAAGCAGTGTCTAAGCATTAATACACCTGTCCTCCCTTATTTTTATCTCATCCGATATAACTCTCTAGGACAAAGCACATCCAGACCCAGTCCAGGAGTACAAAGGGGAGTACTCCGGGCCTTCTGGTTTGTCCTCCAAAAGACAGGGAGATGTTGTTGCTTTTAATGCCCTTGAATTCACGGACTGATTTTATTTATTTATATCCCGCCCCATATCCAGAGGTCTCTGGACGGCTCACAACATTTAAAAACAAACGTATTAAATCTGTATCAAACAATAGTAAAAGTAGTACAAGGTTTAAAAAATCCAGCATAATAATATTTTTTTTAAAAAAAGAATGATACAAAACAGTTAAAAACAGTAGTGTTTGCCGTGGGGGAAATTTAGGGAGCAGTTAACCAAAGCAGTTCACCGCCTTCCTGAACATGAACAGAGAAGGGGCCTGATGCACATCCAGGGGGAGGCCATTCCACAGCCTGGGGGCCACTACCGAGAAGGCCCTCTCCCAGGTGCCCACCCACCTAGCTGCTGAAGGAAGTGGGATAACCAGGAGGGCCTCCCCTCCAGATCTTAAGAGCTGGCAGGTTGATATGGGAGAAGGTGCTCCTTTGGATATCTGGGGCCCAAGTCATTTAGGGCCTTATAAGTCAGAGTTAGCACCTTGAATTGGGCTCTGTAGTGAATTGGCAGCCAGTGCAATTCTTTTAGAACCGGTGTGATATGTATCCGGCTAGCTGTTCCGGTCAGCACTCTAGCGGCTGCATTTTGCACCAGCTGCAACTTCTGAGCCTTCTTCAAGGGAAGCCCCATGTAGAATGCATTACAGTAGTCGAACCTGGAGGTTACCAAAGCGTGGATAACTGTGGCCAGGTCATCTCTGTCCAAGAAAGGTTTCAGTTGACACACCACCCGTAGTTGGGAGTAGGCACTCCTGGCCACAGCCTCCACCTGAGCTTCAAGTGTTAAGTGCAGAGTCCAGGACCTGTCCCTTCCCGGGTATTGCAACCCCATCAAGGGCAGGGTATCAACCAACTACTTGGACTCGAGAGCCTGTAACATACAGCACCTCTGTCTTGTCTGGATTCGGTTTCAATTTATTGGCCCTCATCCAGCCCATTACTGTCTCTAAGCACCTGTCAAGCACTTCAACCACCTCTCCTGGTTCAGATGGCACAGAGAGATAGAGCTGGGTATCATCTGCATATTGATGTCACCTGACTCCAAATCTCCTGATGAGCTCTCCCAGTGGCTTCATGTAGATGTTAAATAACATGGGAGATAACAAGTGAGTTCCCAGGGTGTCGAATCAGTCTCTCCCATCACCTCTATCTGAGATCGGCTCTGGAGACAGGAGCGGAACCAATGCCAAGCACTGCCTCCAACTCCTAAACTCTGTAGCCTCTCCAGAAGGATACCATGGTCAATGGTATCAAAAGCCGCTGAGAGGTCCAGGAGAACCAGCAGGATAGCATTCCCCCTGTCTTTCTCCCAGAGGAGATAATCAACCAGGGCAACCAAGGTGGTTTCCGTGCCATGAACGGGCCTGAAGCCAGATTGAAATGGGTCTACATAACCAGCTTCTTCCAAGCATGCCTGCAGCTGAACAACGACAACCCTCTCTAGCACCTTGCCTAGGAAAGGTATATTGGCCACTGGGCGATAGTTGTTTAAATCTTCTGGATCCAGGGAGGCCTTCTTTAGGAGGGGGTGTACCACAGACTGTTTAAGGGCCAATGAAACCACCCCCTCCCTCAGAGAGGCATTTACCACTTCCTGGATCCACCTGGTCATACCTTGCCGGCTAGATGAGCATGGGTTTTATCTTGCAACCTCCAGATCCATTTAGCAAAGCAGGAGAGTCACCTGCTCTTTACTCAACCTGAATTTTGATACCTTCTTCTCCTCCCTGGTGGGGAAGTTGCAGTCAGGCATCATTTTGTGAAACAGGCCAATCTCATTTGTAATAAAATCTGCTTTAGCACATACAAAAGTACAGTGATGATCTGTTTCAGCTCCTTTAGAAACTGCATTCATCAAAGCAGTCTCCTTTGCCATCTTCACATTTTGCAAAGCAAAATAGTTTTTAACTTTTTCAAGCCAGCTTCTGCTGGTCTGGAACAGCTCTTCCTCCTGCTCTGAAACAGGTACTGAGAAAAACTCTTGACCTTTCTGCACATCATGCGTAAGAACAAGGGCACCTACTGTGGGATCTGGCCCTACCTCTTTAACCCTAGTGGGGTCCCTTCACCCCTGTGTAATGCCCGCTAGGACCCCTCAATCCCAAAAAGTACGTTTTTTAGTTTAAAATGCAAAGTGTGGCGAACACGGTAAGCCCAGACACTTAAAAGTGTTGCCAAAGCGTTTTTTTTATCAAGGGTAAGTAGCTTAAGGGAGGGGCTAGTTGAGCACTCCAAGGGGAGGGGTGAAATAGAATGCTGGAGGAGTTCAGCCAATCAGGGCGAAGCTAGCCAGCCAGGCCCATATTTAAGGGGGACCTGAGGGAACAATTTCTGTTCTCTGCCTTGGGTCGTTAATCCTGGTGGGAGGTTAACGAAGGGGAGAAACGGGCCCTTAGCTGAGGAGGCTAAGGTTAGGGTCCTGAGTCTATTGGTACATGTTTGATGCTGTTAATGAAGAAATATTAGGGCAAGCAACCACGTATTGTTTTGACTGAAAGTTTATTTCAAGAAGTTTGAGAGTCTTTGAACTTACTGTAAAAGTTAAAGACTGTACTGTTGGACAATGGAAGCAATTAAGTGTAACTCTAAGAAGAAGCTGACTTTGAACTTTATCTGTATTCAATAAAAACATTTTCTTGTTGTTTAAAGAAGACTTCGGGTGGTACATTCCGTTGTCATAGGGACTGAGAGATACAGTAACCCAGACTAGCTAGACAGAGCTAGTGGGGGAGGGTAGTTTGGTGAATCTGACTTCATCTTGTTACATTATTATTCAGCCCATAGGGGCAGAGAAGAAGTATACTTTTAAAAGGAAGTTCTGACATTATATCCTTGTTTTGGATATCACAACACGCTACCCAAACAATAAATTAACTAATACTGTAACATTAGAACAACAGGCCATTAACAACTGGTGGCAGCACATTTAACATTCAACATTGGTGGCAGCAAGCAGCTTTATTATAATGTATTTGGAATTTTAACTGAGGACAAACGCTGGGAATATAGGTTTGAGATTTATTTCCCTGGCGTTACATCTGGTGGCAGACGTTACGTCTCGGTGGCAGGCGTTACACCCTGTTCCTTTAACTCTTGGTGCTTACATGGCAAGTCAGCCTCTCCCCGCCTTCAGCACCTTTCCCAGTGTCGGGAGTCCAGCTGAAACAGCTGTCAAAAGGCATACTTCATTGAGGTCTAGACTGGATTCACTCCACTTGGGGGTTATCCATCTCTGAAAACTCCACCCCTGGGATGCTTAAGTTGTGCCTTTTGCTTGTGCTGCTCCACCGTGAAAGTTGGAAGAAGCTGAGTTATCTTGGGTGTGCAGGCACACATTTAAGGGTGGCTGGCGAATTGTCTGTTCCTCTCAAGGCAATTAAATGCCCAGTGGTGTGCTCAAGGCGGCTGGCAAACTTTCTCTTCCTCTGAGGCAGAGAGGGAATAGTGGCCACTGAAAGGGAGTTGGCCATCAGAGGAGAGCCAGCTATTCTGCCCACACTTCCCTTCCCCCCATGTATGGTTGCTGACAGTGGCTGTGTTAAGGGGTTAAATCTTGGGTGTGCGGGGCATGCATTCAAGGGAGCTCAGGGCGGCTGACGAATCTTCCATTCCTCTCAGAGCCATTACATGCCTGGTGGTTTGCTGAGGGAGAAAGGGGCAAGTGGCCACTGAGAGGGACTCAAATGTTTATTCCATCTTCAGCCCATTTCTAGAGTGAGAGAACACATTGGGGCTGTGGTCGTACCTAAGGTTTAGTCTGGCTTCAATCCACTTCAGAGTGAGAGAACACATCGGGGGGGGGGGCTGTGGTCACCCTTAAGGTTTAATCTGGGTTCAAGCCAATCACACTCAAGGTTTCATGCATCTTCAGCCCATTTCCAGAGTGACGTCAATCTGGCTTCCTATCAGCAAGAGAGGGGGTGGAGAGAAAAAGATGTGGTTTGCTGAAGCGTGGCTTGCATGGGGACAGGTACATTCTGTTGGAATCCACACTCCCCTCAACTGCATGGGGACGCTTTAATTTGCACTACAATTCAAATTTTTATGACCTGATTCAACAGTGAAGCCACCAGAGGCCATGGGGACGGGGCCTGAAACACAAGTATATACTCAGAACTCATTTTTCAACAACAACCCCAGCATACACCTTTCTCCCTACCCCAACAAAAGTGGGAAAGTGGCAGCTGTAATAGGAAGAAGATGCCAGCATGCTTCAGGCACTGATCCAGCCCATGCCTCCATACAATCCAGATTAGTGGGTCCCATTATTCTGGGTCCACTCATCCAGATTACTTGACAGTGAAGCTTCACCCAGACAATACTGACGTAATCCATATTATTTGGATAATCCAAAGTAACACATTTTATTTTGACACATTTTATTCCAGATTATCCATGCTTTATTTCAGATTATCCAAACAATGTGGATTAAGTAAGTAAAGTCTGAATGAACCTTAAGTGTACAAAAAGGCCTTAATACTTGAAATCGGGGAAGGAAGAAGGAAAGATGAAAGAGAAAAACCAAGCCAGCCAGCCAGTGAAATATTTAATAGGAAATGTAGATGAATGCTATTTTTACTATTCGCAGCAGCAAGCCCAATACAGAACGTTAACTAGTGCAAAAATGCAGAACCTCTAGGGGCTGTGGGCTCACAACCTTCACCTGTGACAGTGTGCCATGCTGGAGTTGGAGTTCAATGATACCCAAAACACAACAGACCACGCTTGAATTAGAATATAAAATAAGCATTAAAGTAGTTGTTTGGAAAATGTGCGTCCTCATGAAAGTTGCTGCTACATATTTCTTTTTATGGGATAAAACCATTTATGGAAATATTGCTCAAAGATTCATGTGTTCTGAATTTGCTGAGTTCCATAATCAGAGTGAATTTAATCTATTGTTTATTGTGTTGCCTATTGATAGTCAATGTTAAAGGAAGAGTGTCAGCCAATCCTTCCATTATACTGGGCTGAGTTTTGCAAAGGTTACTTATATCAGCCTGCATTAGAACACGATGCAAGAGTATGTTTTCTAGCCGTTTGTATATCATAACAGCTCAGTGAAAATCTAAGCAGTGATGCTAAAAATAGACTATGATGTTATGCTTCTCGGCTATAAAGTGAGGCTTATGCTTGGATAAATGGAAATGTTAAATATCTTCATACTCATTTTGCATTAGTTTTAAACTTTGCCATATTTCTTTACATGCAGAGAAGGCAGATTTGCCCTTCCACACTCTGAGTGTGGAGGTCACTGTGCTTGAAAAATACGCACTGCCAAATTCTTTAAGTCTCCAAGGCTTTAAATGAATGACATAATGACATAAAAACATGGTTCATGTCTAGTATGGATTTCTTAAACTGACAGGATGTGATCATTAAGAAATGATCTTACATTCATTTTTATCTTGATAGACTTTAATAGCTCAATGGCAGAGTATAAGTGCTTTAGATATTTTTACAAGTCACGTGAACTGTATCCCTTCTCAATGGTGCAGGCAAACTGTCAAAATGTTTTCCTTTCTTGATCCTCAAGAACTGTCTTGGATTAAATTTAAACCATTTGTCTTCTTTCTGCTAGTAATTAGACGTTATGAAACAGTAGCCTCTTATTCCAGAGTACAAAATACTAGAAACACTGCAGATCTGTGGTTGCCAGAACCAGACTGAGTCTCCATCTTCTTCCAGAAGGATTTACTCAGTGGTGGATTATGGCTGCCCCCCTCCACCTGTACTTACATTTAAACTTGAAACTTCTATTCCCTAACACTGAATATTTCACCTGGGCCTACTGTATTTTCTGGCGTATAAGCCTACTTTTTAACCCTGGAAAATCTTCTCAAAAGTCGGGGGTTGTCTTATATGCCAGGTGTCTTCTTATAAGGAAAGTATATCCCAAACTCTATATTTTAACTGGAAAGTTGGGGGTCGTCTCATACACCCAGTTGTCTTATACGCTGGAATATACGGTAATTAGAAGACACAGGAGATGTCCAGTGGTTAGCCTTTTGCTGTGTCTTCACAAATAAGTTTGGCCAAATTGCCAGGAATAGAATGTTACAGCAAGTCATATGAATATCAAAACTATGTGTACATAGCCCTAACGAGCATTTAAAAACACATTTAAAAAGTATGATGCTTTACCTTAAAAATCTTCTGAACAGTCACACAGGAAGATAAAAGCTGGGGTCTTTCCATCCCCAGTTTACATTTTATAGTAGCAATGAGGAACATAGTACAGGAAACAGGGCCAGCTTCATAGGGTGTTTTTCCACTGTCACTAGAAGTACCCATTAAGTACCCATTAATGGGTACTAAATGGCATTTTTGGACCCATTAATGGGTACTTAATGAGTACTTCTAGTGACAGTGGAAAAACACCCATAGTCATCTTCTGGGCCTCTTTTGTATGCACAGATGGTGCATAATCTAGATCAGGAGGCTTGTGATCTGGATCACTAATAGTTTTCATCATTGAGGACTATGGGCATACTAGTGTGTGTTAGCCCATATTATGGAGGTGTGCAGGAGATGCATGCCTTTTTTTTTTTTAAACTACCAGGAGGCTCATTTAAGGTGCCAAAATAAGTCCCTAGAGGAACGCCTGGGACTAGGGGGCAGTGTGAGATATGGGCTGGGAAAATCATCACCAGATGATATTATTTCAATCCAAATATTGCCACAATCTGTCCACTGAGTTCTGGTCTAGGATAGAACTCTGTAGCAAGACCGTCTGGCTTCCCTGTAGAAGTTGCTGCAATGTTTTCCTTTACTCACATTGCTTCTCCTGTATTTAAATACAGCTTCAGAAGGGAGAGAAATAAGATGCTTATGTAGTGATTGGGTACTTGAAATAGAAGTGAACTTGTTGAGCTTTGGAGCAAAATGGAATAACATGCATGGCCATCATTTAAAAATCAAAGCTTAGTCTAGGACTATCTATGAGCTAATAATAACAAAGTACACTTTTGATTCTGAACAGCCACTGTCACATCAAAAATACATTAATTTAAAATATTGGGTTTCCTTCCAGGCCTTCTGTGCCTTCAACTTAGCTCCTTCTGTTTAATAAACATTTAGCAGGGAGGCACCATGACTGAATATATGTTCTGTGCACAGAGGCAAGGATTAGTCCACAGAGGTTTCAGCTAAAGCACTAGTTAACACTTGGTGAGAAGGACTCTGATGAGCCACAACAGACAAATATTCTGTGGTTTCTACATGTTTTAAATAATTGCTTAAGAGGTAGGAATAAATAGATTCTTCAGAAGCTACAATTAGTGGTTTGAACTACTTGACAGTACATTACAGATTAGGAAAATTCATCAAATGCCTTAGCATGATAGGTTATCTGTTTGTGGCGCCTCAGGTATTGAGGAATTGTTTATCTCCTTGTATTTCAACTTTATGTTTCAGAAAGATGGCTCTACTTGGACCTAGTTAAAAAAAACATCTAACCCTCCAGGACACTATCATGAAACTGTCCAACATTCACATTATAAAGAGAGTCACCCTATTCCTTAGAAAGACCTTTTGTTTTAGAAAAACTTATTTAGAGCAGCATGGGATGGCCTATGCAGGGGAAGAGCACCCATAAATTATGCTTTTTCTCTATGTATGCGTTGTGCATGCTTGATTTTGTTTTGTACAGTAGTTTCTTTTTATATTTACTGATATGGTTACTGGAGTAATCAATGCATTTTTTCCCATGTGTATCTGTCTTTCCTCTTGAACTGAAGACATTTGACATAACTCTGCTTTTCACATCAACCCTGTAATGTAAGGTTTTTTTTTTAATGCTTCTTTATTTAAAATATTTTAATATAGCTTAATATAGCTTACAAAATAGCCTTGATGTTGTTCGTGGTACAAAACAGATGAAAAAGCTTGATACATTAAAATGCCATTAAAACCAGGTGGAAGGGGAGAAAATGATTCATACTGGGAAAGCCAGTAGCTACAAAATGACTTATTTTAACAATGGGCCTTTTTGCACATAGATGATCAGGATGACCACACATGCTCTGGGATATTCTATTCACATCCCTAGCGCTGCCTCTCTCCCAGAGTGTGCATGGGCGTCCTAATCCTCTGTAACTGTGGAACAATAAAACTATTCCACAGCTTTACCAGGAGTATCTAGTACACTCCCAAGCACATTTGCAGTAGTTTCTTGTACACATGGCTGCGTGGGAGCAGGGCATGGATCTGCAACTGCAAAGTCACATGCCATGTCACAATACCATAGCAGTGTCCTAGTGCACAGAGGAAATTGTCATGGCTGTTGCTATGGCAATGCAGACAACCCAGGAAAGACTGTTCACACTTTGGGGATGAAGTCGGAGGTTGTGGTGCAAACGCCAGCCACCATGGCTGCACATAGGTATGAAAAGGCCCGATCTTGTAGTAATGTTGCTTGCAGGTCTGTAACGAGGAAATCTGCTAAGGAACTAGGTCCCAAGTTGCTTAGGGCATTGTAAACCAAAAGCTTCACCCAGACAACACTTACATATTCCACATTATTTGGATAATCTGGAATAAATCATAGATAATCCAGAATATAATGTACCTGGATATGCTCAACTCTGGATTATCCAAATAACCAGTACGGTTGTTTAAGCAAGGTATTGAAACTAACATTTAAAGCCCTAAGTGACTTGGGCCTTGGGTATCTGAAGGAGCGCCTTCTCCCATATATACCTGCTTGTGCACTGTGATTTCAAGGAGAGGCCCTTGTCATTTCCTCAGAGATATGAGGTATAGGGACTTGCAGGATGGCTTTTCTGTGTTGGCCCTTAGACTCTGGAACGGTCTTCCTCTCGAGGTTTGCCAAGCACCTACACTGTATATGTCATGCCTCGTGCCCTCTCTGGCTCCTCACATGGTGAGATCCTTGCCCATGCCAGCCAAAACGAGGGAGGCACGCCCCAGGGTTCTGTCCCCCCTGAAGCGGAGGATTCAGGTTCAGACTCAGACACTGTGCCCCAACAACCAGAGTTCTCTCTGGGGACAACAAGAACACCTGTGGCGCTCAGCATGCCTCCGAATCCTACTTAAGAAATGCCCAGTCCAGCAACCTCAGTTTCAGATAAAGAATCTTCATGGCAATGCCCAACTCATGTGAACTCTTGATTCCTGGCTTCTGACTGACTTCCTGACTTACGATTACTCTCTGGTAACCCAACTCTTGGCCTGTTTGACTATGCATACTCTATATCCCCAAGGAATCTGGAAATTGACTTGGCTTCTTGCTGTCTGCGTGCATGTGCATGTGGTTACTGCTGCTGCCTGCTCTAGACATGACAGGATAGTTTTTGACGCCTAGTGAAAGCATATCTTTTACCCAGGCTTTTGCTGTTTAATTAGCTCCCCCAGGGTGCTGTCCTATTAGGGGTGTGTGGGATGGAAGGAGTAATATTTTAAATTATGTTTTAATATTTTACATGTTTTATTTTTATTGTAACCCTCCCTGGGACCATGTAGTGAAGGGCAGAATATAAATTATTAAAATAAATAAACAAATAAAAACAAGTCTTAGCGTTTTGTATGAGGCTTTTTTGTTTCCATCCAGCCTTGAAGTGAGGATGAAAGAAGTGAGATATTTCATTCAGAAGCAAGAAAACTAGAGACAAAGAGAGGGGATTACCAGTATTGTTTCAGTTACTAAATTGGTTTACTTATATAGATTTGGTTGGTCAACTGGACAAACAATGAAAGGGTCTGTGCATCTGGCGTAGCTTCTCCAACATCATTGGCTTGCATGCCAATCTGTGATCCCAAAAGTCCTTTGGTATAACGATTCTAGGCATCTAAAGGAACAGAAAGCCATTTCTCTTACTGAAGACAAGTAAGCTTAGGTCTGGTCAGTTTATGAAGGGCTTTCAAAAATCATGTTTCCTGCCTGTCACATAGAATGTGAAGAAAGGACTTGTTATGAGTCTTAAGCATTAAGAAGTAGACAAAATACAGATGATGATGATGATAGATAGATAGATAGATAGATAGATAGATAGATAGATAGATAGATAGATAGATAGATAGATAGATAGAAATTATCTTTTGATGTTGAAAAATCAAGCCAAATGGGCTTTTCCCCACAGTACGTGAAAGCCTGGTTTTATACAGTTTTTTGACATCAAAAGCTACTGGCAAATCACAAGTAAGCCCAGGAGCTAACTTAGACTCAATATGAGAAGGTAGGATATAAAAGTAAAAAAAAAATAAACAGACGGAACAGCTGAGGCCCTTCAGCCTGAACTCTCAGAAGATTTTAATTTTCAAAATACATGGTGCCGTTAAACATTTATTCTTGTGCAACTTAAGATTCCATCTTTCCTTTTCTACGCCTTAATGTTTTCTTGTTATAACCCTTTTTCTTTTTGCACTCTCCCATGTGTGCATGTTCATACTCCTTTATTTCCTAGGAATTAACTTAGACCCCATCCAAATGGGATGAATATAGCTAACAAGCCAAATGAATTAGCTAGGAAGGCAGATTCAAAATTTTGTCCTTTTCATGTAAGAACATAAACAACTTAAAACCACCTCTTCCACTTGATGCATATTGTCACAATCATATATGCCTGCCATGATACTTAGTACCGTTATATGTGAGTACTGTGTATAGAATAGCATAGCATATATGATAACATTATGCATACATCTGTTAGACAGAACCTGACAGCAAGGACAAGGAAAGAAGGTAGCATCTTGGCTGGAATGCAAGGGGAAAGAAGAAGAGGTGGCTTTTCTACCCCACTTTTCTCAACCATTGAAGGGGGCTCAAAGTGGCTGATAAGGCTTTCTATTCTCCCCATAACAGAATACTCTGTGAAGTGGATGGGGCTGTGAGAGCTCGGAAGAGAGCTGTGACTAGCCAAGGTCACCCAGCTGGCTTCATGGGGGAGGGCAAAATCAAATCTGGTATTCCCAGATAAGAGTCCAGCTCCTTAACGACTAGACCCAAAATGGAAGAGGGACTGATGTGAATCTTCACAAAATCATTCCATGAGAACCTGGTTCCAGCAGGGCAATGAGATCTATTACACTGTTCAAGAGAGGCTCTGTTACAGAAGTCAGGTGTTCTCTATGGTGGTGTCTATCCTTTGGAACCTTCTTTCTGATAGGCAGATCTCTGTAGTGGTGCAAACCCTTTGGAAGGCTTTCACTGCTGAAATTTGTGAAGTTCCTATAATTACACCTTCTAGGCATCCTTTTCCCCATCAGCTTGGTATGTTTATTTACCACATTATATCTTGTCTTTTTTTTAAAAGGGACCAACGTGATGCCCACTATTTAGAATAGGCAGTGATGAGCTCACGGGGGGGATTTGAGCCCCAGGAATTCCCAGGTTTCAGGGCTTTCCTAGATTCTAGGTTGCAGGCTTTCCAGTGTTAGTGGTGTTCCTTCTTCCCACAGTTGTTAATAATGTTTTAATGCTTGATGGTAGTTTTTAATTTGTTTTTGTTGTAAACTGCTCTGAGATTTTAAGTTAGGAAGCAATGAAAAAATATTTTAAAAAGATTAAAAAATCATCTTGCCTGTCATGCCCCCTGTTGTCAGCGCTCCTGCCTCTGAGCGTGAAGGGGCAGTGGAGATGCCTAGCCAGGCTCGGGCAGGCTACCCAGCTGGGGAAGACAAAGAATGCCCGACACAAATGCCCACATCTCAAGCCGACAGTAGCTCGCAGTCGGAAGACTGGTTTGAGGCATCAGCACCAGGTGGTGCGGCAGGTCTGTGAGACTCCGTGCCCATCACCTGTGGTGAAGGACGTGTGATTCAGATTCCTCTACTTAAGGCAACACACACTGCTAAGCTGTGTTGCAAACAAAAACTCACAAAGCTGTAACTCCCAGACCTCTCATGACCTTGCTCCTTCATTTACGACCTCGCTGACTCTCTCTGGTATTTTTGACACTGGAACTCTTCCACTATAGATTAACTCTTAAGCCCCCAAGGTACTTTTGACTTGGACTTTGCTGATACTATGGCTGACTGTGGCTCTCGCTGCTCTTCTGTGTGAGGGTGTGTGTTTGCTCTCCATACCTTGTCAGCTGGAGACACAACATTGCCTCTCCACACAAGGCAACTTAGCAATCCCTCCTCATTTATTCCTTAAATGTTTTTGGACAGGGCAGAAAAAATGGCAGCTATAGAGGACAGTACTTGTAAAGTGTCTGCCAAAGCCCTCTAATTTGTTTCTCTTCCTGACTACCTATCATCTTCTAAAATCAAGAGCTAATTCCCACTTCACCATTAATAGCAGCTCCTGATCCTAACTCCCATTAAACTTTGCCCGTGGTATTATAAAAAGAACCTAATACAGACTAATCTTTCTACTCTCCTGTACTGCAGTTTATTCTATTTATTCTTATGTGTATCACTTCTAATCAAACAGAATGTGCTGCAGTTTTTTTTGTTTTGTTTTGTTTTTTAATATCTTACAAAGTACTGTACCCAGGCTATGACAAGGTCTGGGTCATTAAATGCATAAAAAAGACATTCACAAAAATGTTGCACATTTTGCTGAATGCATAAGTCTTAGATCTTTTTCAGTTGTGCCACAACTCCTTTAAAAATAGCATCCACCAAGTTTTCCATATAGTTCAATAAAGCAACTACAGAAAGGTCAAGATAATAATTGCTTCAGATAATTTCTGAACATCAACGAGCCTTTCAGCAATTCTATATGAAAGAAGGGGTTGAAGATCAGAGCTATTTTGCTTCAAATGGTATCATGTCTCAGCTCATGCAGAAAGGAGTATGCAGATGAAATAGGTATAATTTCTTCTGTGGAATAAGTGTCTTTCTCTTGTCTTTCTGTTATTGTTATATAGCTTTCTTTGCACAGTCTTTCTTTCAGTTTAACATGAACAATTCTGTATTGATCAACACTTAATGTTTAGATTTTCATTTTATTTATTTATATATCTAGTTCTCTAGTTATTTATATTTCTATCACGCCCTGTGCCCAAAGATCTCATGGTGGGTTACAATAATAATAATAAAAGCAAATAAAAAAGAATGCCTAAAACAGTAACAGTGCCTGCATGAGGAGGGAATGTCCCTTCAGCTGAAGGCCAGGGTAAGAGTTGGGTCTTGATCAATTGCCTAAACACACACAATGAGGGTGCCTGACACACCTCAGGGGCAAGACTGTTTGATAACCTGGGGGGTATTACCAAAAATGCCCTCCCATGCATTCCCACCCCCCTTAAAAAATGGTGGTGGGACCACTAAGAGCCTCATCAGCAGAACTTAGGGCATGGACAGGTCTATATTTTATTAATGTTGTATTTATTATAGGATTTAGTTGTGATTTTTAATTTTGGAAATGAATTTTTTTTTAAAGTAAACAAGTAAGCATGGGTAATTCTAAAATAATTTTTGAAATTGTTTCACCTGCATTTTTTCATTTTTTTTCTGCCTGATTCTTCCAATTCCCAGTTTAAAATGCTGATGTGTGCAATTGTATACTTATTTAGCACAACACAAGGCAAAATTTCAATGGAAACATGATCACCATTACATAATATAAGCACTAGCACACATCACTTAAATGTACAAGAAGTTTTGTTTGAATTTCCTGTCCTCCTTGACATTCTGTCTCACATACCCAATCAGCAATTGAATTAAGCTGATTTGGCCATGAACCCAACAGTTTGGTAATCTGAATAGGTAAATGTTGACTTAATTCCTGTTCTTTCAATGGTAAACTTGTATGCAGATTTAAGATAAGATGAACCTCTGAACTCTTGCAAGCTTTCCCATCTATCTCCACTGCCAATCCACTTAGTAAAGCACATCAGTTCTCTTTACAGGGATAAATCAAATGATAATAGCAAAGTAAATTAACTAGTCTCCAGGGGATCTTTTATTTTTCATTTTTTAAACATGCATATATCTTTTGATTTTTTTTTCCCAATCATGATACATATACAACAGAAAGCCACAGAAGTGACAGCTGAGAGACAGAAATATTCAGGTTCCCAGAAATATTTTCTTCCTTATAGTCACACTTTAGCAGTCAATTTTATTCAGTTTCATAGAATTCAGAAATATGCAGAGAAGTCCAGTCCTTTATATACCTATACAAATAAATATTTTTTTCATATGACTTTTTGTTTGAGTAGATGCGAAATTCTCATGGATTCAGGAGTACAAACAGTGGCATGTTCAATATTTACAATACAAGATAAATATTGACATGAAAGAGACTACAATGTTCTTAAGATTGCACATTATATTTGATATTTTAATGGCAAGTCACAAACAATAGTTAATATAACAGAGATAAACAGGGATATAGTACTTGAGCCGGAATCAAGTACTGGCCAACAGAAGTCCAGGAAAGTGTCATGGTCAGAAGCAGTAGTGTGCTTAAGCCAGGGACTCAGTCCAGGGTTATATGCATGAAAGGTCAAAGTCCAGAGAAGCCAAACTTAGAAGCTAGTACATCCAAAGTTGGAATTGACAAAATTTTATTTTGAGGAAAGGTAGTCCAGGGAGGAAAGCATTAAATATTTGGCCTCCAACAGCAGTGCACCTTAAGACAAGACCAATCTGAATCAAGACAACTTCTTTTTTATTAGTAGCTACTGGAATTTGCTCCATGGCACTTCCCGTTCCTGCCACCAGCAAACTTAGGGACCTGAGTAGAGTTCAGTGTGGCTAAGTAGGTTCTAGACCTACTTTCCCCATTTAAACATAGTCATAGCTGAGTGGATCTTTATCTGCATTCTAGTGGTCTGACCCACAGTTAACCCTTACTGTTAGCCCTTATTTCCAAGCACTGAAACAGTGTCTGTTTGGGTGCTTTCTCCATTTTGACTCAGGACTTAACTGTCCACATAACTGGGTTCTTTTTCCAGGTTTAGGATGAGAGGAATGGATTGACATTCCTTGTGTTGCCATCTTACCCAGCCACCCAGGCTATGATGCTCGGTCCACTACAAGCAAATATCCAACACATGTGCAGTAAAGTGAAATGAAATGTGTTTGTTACCAGCTGCAAAACCATGTGCAGACAGGTCTTCTGCTTCTACCCACAAGATTATTCATACATTTCCTCTACCACATTCTTATGGGCCACATCCCTACCTTCTTCATATTTTTGCCATCACTGGCAATATTTCTTGTAGCTACTTTGTAGTGCAACTTTTGGTTGTCTAGTTAGGGAAGCATGGAACTTACCTAGTCTGCTTCATCTTTTGTCTTCCCATTTTGGCCTGTACAGCAAATTGAATGCAGCGATTCAATTTCATTTTTTAAAACACAAATATATCATTTTATTTCTTTGTAAGACTTTTAGTCAAGCCCAGGGAGGTTTATAAAACACCCATAAATGTCTGGCTGGCAAAGAATGAGCATGAGACTCTTTCTTGAAAACGATGAACAGTGATTTATTTCAGCTCAGCATTAGGACATTTCTTGTTGGGAGGAACTTGGAACAGAAAGCCCAGCATATTTATATGTTTCATAGCTGGGCGGGGTTTGGCCCTTAACCAATGAAGAATAACTGTTTTTCAAAACCAATTTAAACTTGGAGCCAAAACCTTGAAACACAAATGTGTCACTTGTCAGCAGGGAGGGGGGAGTCAACTGTTAACAGGCAGCCATTATATACATATATACAGAATCCCATAGGTGGCAGTGATCTTACATACAAATATCATGCCAGGCAGCTAGCCCTGCCTGACAATAAATGCCCACAAAACTGGACTGGCCAAGTGAGTTTCTTGTTTCATTCCAGGCCAAAATTTTCTATTTCAGAACTGTGTATCACTTGCAATCTAGGAAAATTGGGGAGGGGAACCATTTCCCTGAATCACATATCTCATAAATGAAAATGTTGATTTGGAAAATAAAAAAGGTAATAATACAGGCAGAGGAACAGCTTGTAACAGGATCAAACAAAATCATGGCAGATCAGAAGTGGGTAGGACAGAAACTAGAACTCTGTGCCAGTTAATTTGTTGGCAGCATCTACATGGATCTTATGAAATTATGAGTTGATTAAGATCCAACGAAAATCTGAGGCTACACTCACCTTTTGAATTGCTCATTACCTTTCCAAATATTGCTCAAGGTGGTTAATAAAGAAAAAAATCAGTTTATCAATAATACAGAATATAAGAATGTAGTAGCAATAACAATAATACAGTACAACCATTTAAAAAAAATAAAGCACCAGAGATGACCTTCTATTCTTATTTTCCTGGGGGAGGCAGTGGTAGAGTCATATAGAGAAGGTTGTCTCCTCTCTTTTTTTTTTTTTCATGCCGTTACACAAGTAAAGTGAAAGTATTGATATTAATACTATTCCATAGCCCTTTTTGTTGAGAAATTTATTTCATAGGTTTCAAGTGGCAAGTGTGTAGCCCTACACTACCATTTAAAGGATATCACTGTAGTTATTAACTGTGCAAACCAGCTAACAATGCGTCTCCCAAGCATTCATTATATAAGCAATTAACCTGCTTTGTTGGTTTGCATGTGGAGTACCTGTTACAGAATGTGAACTTTGATTAAAGTATTTTGCAAAGTGAACACTTCATCAATGGATTTAGCTATTTCTGTCCATAATGGGAGCTTCTGGGGTGCTGTGCCTTGCTTAAAATGTTCATTTTCCAAAGCTATGATTTCTGTAGCTTTTGCTTATTACTCCAACATTATTTTGTCTATACAATATTGAGATAACTGCTGCTGGCTTTCTTTTTCCTCTTGAAAATACACTTTTAACAGTTCAAATGTGTACACTGTGTGTGTAAAAGAGAATTAAATATTGACAAAAAAGAGAAGAGTGCAAAAGGTAGGACTGCCAGAAATTTTGACTTTTAGCAAATTTTCCCTCCGCTTCCTATGTTTCAGATCTCGCCTTGCAGATTTTTTCACAAACTGCCAACCTGAGTCACGGTCTGTTAGCAGCTGTCTGAAGGAAAACTATGCTGATTGCCTTCTCGCTTACTCTGGGCTTATTGGTAAGATTTGTTCTGGCTTTTTTTTCTTTTTAATGGTGGGAAATAATGTTTTGTTTGTCATGTGGTATGAAAATGGCAGTAGAAAGAACCTCAAAACCATAGTGTGCCACCAAAAGACACCCCCAACCTCTGAGGCAAGGAACTTTCATTTCTAGCCATAGAGGGGAGGCAGTTGTGAAACCTGAGGAACAAATGGCATCAAGACTATTGTCTTCTGCCTGAAAATGCCCATAAGTTTTGGTGAGACAGGATGCTGGACTAGATGGGTTGGGGCCTGACCCGGCAAGGGTCTTCCTTTGTGCTCACTTAGATTTGTTCCAGGTTCAGAATCTTCACCTGTCATGAAATGTTCCAATCTGCTACTGGAGGGTGTGAAAATATAACTCGACTCGTGTAGCTGCTAAAACAAATCATTTTCTGATAAAATTCTACCTTGGGGAAACATAAATAAAACAAGATTTTCTAGTTCAGAAACACGATGTGTAAAGATGCATTAGTGCAGTCAGGTTTGTTTGTTTCTAAATGAAAGGTTCAGTTCATATGCCAGCCACAAGCCATGAAACTGTGAGGTCTTTCTAGTCTGGAGGTAGATAAATACAAATTAATTAAAACCTTTGTCACTTCTTCGTTTGAGCCAGAAGGACAGCACTTCTCTGTATTCTTTAGCTGTATGTAAATAGATACATTGACTGGAGAAGTAGGAACACTTTGTGAAGTCTTGTGAATGGCTTTTTTTTTCTGGAAGTAAATGCAAAGTGATGACTTTACTAGTGTTCTTTTTTGACCACAAAGAAAGAAGCAGAAAAAAAAAGACTTTTGGATAAAGAACTGCATATCTTAGGCATCAGATCCAATCAACTGATGTATGGATGCTAGCTGCTGGCAAGAAATAACTTTGGTACTAATGGATAACTCAGAATAACAGCTGCTGGCAAGTAGTTCCCAGACACAGTGACTTTTGCTGTGGATTTTATTGGAACCATTATGCAATTTAACCTTAAGGATAACCCAGTTCCAGCAGAGAGGTACTTTTATGTTTCCGTGGGCAAAGATACTGCACAAATGCTTGAAGAAAGACTGTAAAAACACTTTCTGGCATTAAGATCAAGGGAATGGGTCTCCAAGGAAGCAAAATCAAGTGGAAATCTGACTTTGGAGAGAAAATACACATTCTTCTTTCTTGCTAACAGCCCCAAGACGCAGACAAGAGGATGGAAACTGACTAGTGTAACAAGAGTTCATGCCTTGCTTACTGCAGTTACTCTGAGAAACTCATAGAACCTTCCAATCAAGCTTTCATTTTTTATAATAGCAAGGACTCTTGCCAGACATACATAAATCTAGCCTGAAATTGTCATCCGCAGGGGTAGGCACTCGGATTCTGTGGCGACATGGCTACTTGCCAGCATTCCTCTTTCTAGTTTGTCTCAGTAGTGCTGACTGTAATGCTTTTAATTATGCACTACCATATGGATGGTGTTGCCTTATCTACACCACCATTATAATTCACAAATAATATTCCATAAAAATAAAGTATGAATGAAACCTAGAATAAAAGTTTCCAGTGTATAAATGCATGTGTTGAGGTTCCAGACTTTCATGGTTCCACGTGGGAAACTCCTTTCTGTTAGGCACAGAGAGTGTTCTATCTAGCATGGTTACTGTACGTGGGGGCTGTAAACCAAGGGCTGTTTTAAAACTAAACATTGAAAGAAAATGAACCTGAGGGAAATGATAGACATGGCTCTATATTAGGGTTTGATTCATATTCACAAACATTCACATCCAAGTGAAAATTCAGATTTTTTTAGATCCTAAACTTTGATTGAAACAACCCAGTCTCGTGTTTGTGAAAATGGACAATTTGATAGAACATTCGTGTTTTGCTGTGTTTGAGGTCATAAAATCTGCTTTATTCAATGGAAAAAATAGTATTTTTCTTTGCAAATAAAGTTCAAAAATGGATGCAAAAGATGGTTTTTCGATTATACAGTTTGAAAACAAATTAAATGGATTTTTGGTTCAGCAGCAAAACAAACATGCAGACTTTTTTTTAAAATGCACATCCCTACTCAGTCCTTGCTCCAGCAAAAAAAAAAAAAAAAAAAAATCAGAAATCACAGACTAAAATGGAGAATCTTAAGTCATTGTTACATGGGGAATGAAACCACATGCTACATACAATGCATCCTTGCTGTTGGATGAGATTGACCCAAATATAGCAAGACAACAGTCAAGTTAATTTGAGACACAGATTCATAGCCTGATTCTGAATATGTTAGACGTGTTTAGACACAGTTTTATACTGTACATAATTGTATATTTTATCCATATTTTTGTATCTGTATTGGTCATGGACAGTAAATAAAGGATGTGCAATAGGACATTGGAAGACTATACACACTTAGATTTAAACAAGATGTAAAGCAGGACTTCCAGTGCTGATCCTTGAACTTTCCAGACCATTTTTGTCACTTGAATGGTGGACAAGATATACATGCTCACAGCTTAATAAATCTTACTGCCAAGGGAATGTGCAGGTAGAAGTGCAGGCAGGGAAACTGTGAGTGTGCATTTTATCAATTTCCAGATTGTTTTCAGTTCTATCTTGACAAAATTATGTTTTTTCTATTTTTTTAATGGAATAAATTGGCCAGAGTTGGACTATTTTGCAATCAGACTGAGTTCTGAGCACATTTTAGGTCATTAGCCTATTTCATTTTGCAAGGTGAATTTTGAATGAAAACCATACTCTTCTGGCTGTGCAAAGGGAAGGTTCCCCATTTCCTGCCATCCAGCGATTGATTTTGGTGTAGACATTGTTCTTAGGAGAGTAAGAATTGCCACTATTGGGGTAGGAAGAGAGCACAGCACCTGGCATATATTGCCTGATTTCTGCTGCATTGTTCTGTTTCAGGTCTTCAAACTATTTGATCATTTACTTTTTGATTTTTTTAACAAAAGAGAAGACACAGTAGAAGTTACATTTCATCTGTCTTGGACAACACCCTCATCCACAGTTGACTGGGCACCCCAATCCACTTTCAAAAAGTATGCCTCCTTCTCTCTCCCCTGTCCGTGCAAGGAGGAGAGTGTATTCTCCAATTTCCTTTCTCTTCCAGCCCTGTGAGGAGGAGGATACAGTGGTTCCTTCCTTTTCTTTTGGCAGTGCACAAGAGAAACAATGATGCCTTTCATTATAAAAGAGGACTTTTATGCAAAACCAGCACTGTGCTTCAGTGGTGCTAGAGCAAATGGCACAGTACAGACTATCAGTATTCTTTGAGAGTAGCTGAAGGCTGATGTGCTATGCTGGTTGGTGGCTGGAGAAAGACTGAGAGAGGTTTCTGGGCTAAGTGAAAATAAAGATCCTTATTAGATACTGCAACTGCCTCTCACTGCCCCTGCCAGACAGAAGGGAAAATTTGCAGGGCAAGTGTGGGCACTTACCTGTCTAGATGGTTGCTTCCATGATGGCTCAGTGAACATATGGAAATGTTTAATCACTACCTCTGTGCATGTGCAGTGGCTATTTTCAGCCCAGTTTGGTCCTACACATGTATGGTGACCATTTCTAAGATGTTGAATCCCAGGAGCAAGCATCCAGACAAGATATGTCCTGTTGCTGTACCAGGGAAACCTAGGTTGGGAGTTGTTTCTCCTGCAATAGCAATATTGTGGGATTTCAATCCAATATCCAAGGATTATACTGAGATTCCTACAGACGCGTGTTGCAATCCCAATATAACACTGGGACAATCCCAGTTTTTTGGCTTTGCCTGGACACAGTTTGTGGTATAGAATTGCATATACAATTCCCATAGACATCGCCAGAATTACAAATAACCCCTAACCAAAATGCTGGTTGTCATAATAAACTTGTATGTTTTCATCTCTGGTGGGATTATATAAATGTAGAAAAGTATTGGCTATTTATTCATAAAGAAAACATACAAATATTTCAATTAGCTATACCTAGCCCTAGAAGAGAACATTTTATTGCACAATTTGCTTTATACAACTCAAATTTTGATTGTTCAACATTTGAAAACATTAGCAAAAATTACTTTTTCATGCTGATATGAAACCATATGGGAAATTATGCTTTTTGAATGCATAGCATTTCAGGAGAAGCTAATGTCTGGCAAAAATAACAGAAAGGATTTTTACAATGCTTTCCATTGTGTGATAGAATGACCTCTTCACAGGAGATGTCATTACTGCACAGATCCATCCTAGAATCCTGGTTTTAGTAAAATATTAGTAAAATGCACACAAAAGTTAACAATATGGTTTAATGTGTATGAAATATATAAATGGGGATTAATGCATTGCCATGGGAAGGTGTGAGGATAAGCAGAATGTTAGGTTATGTATATTTGGTTTTGTTCAATGCGTTGCCATGAAAATGTTAAATGAATTAAAAATCAAGCAAAATTTTCAATCTCTTAATAAAAGAAGGCAAGCCTTCTGCCCTGTAAGGTGAAATGAAGATTTGTCCAGACAGGTTAAAGTTGTCTGAAACTTTCAAAATTCCCTGCACAGCTCCTTCCTGTTGTCCTGAGGGGATAAGGGAAAGATGTGCAGGAAGGGTGGAGCTCCTGCAGAGCTGTGTCCTGTTATTGAGATGGGACAGTTGAAACTACACAGGATCCTGCCTCCACGCGAGGGAAAACACAACGTTAAAAGCTGCTGTGATAAATCAACCTTTAACTGCACTTTCTCTGCTGCACTGGCACTGCTGCTGATTAATGGTAACGTGACCAGTCGTGTGATTGCCAGATCAGCAGTGGCAGTCACCAAGAATTCCAGTGTTTGCTTATTTTCCTATTTGATCTTCTTTATTACTGAATATTCTACATCAGACAGTATAGTAAAGAGAAAGATTACAGAAGCTATGGTCTTCCCGCTTGTCTTCGTGGTGGCGTACTCAGCACTGTGGAGGGAGACTTGTTACATTATTAGGTGTTGCATTATTAGGTGTTAGGTGTTTTGCAAATTAGCACGCTAATGCATTCTCATTTAGGGATGTGCACAAATATTCGTAACATTCAAAATCTGTGCAAATTTGGTTAAATTCAGACATTTGTATTCAAATAGAATGTTGACACATTTGAGGAATCTGATGAAATGTTTTGATACATTCATATGAAGCTTCACAAGGGATTCCTATGGGATGTGTATGGGATTTCTATGCTTCCGTTTGCATTCATATGGAATTTGTATCGGATTGAACATTCGTATCAATTTTGAATCCAACTACATTAGAAGGGGATCTATTTGAATGAATACGAATTTTCTTGCATTTGATTAATGCGAATTGAATGCAAAAAAAAAAAAACACACACACACCCCATCATGCACATCCCTATTCTCATTAGTTTTATTCTGAACCTCACACAGCAGTAAAATTTGTTTGCTCTCCTTTTATTTTACTGTATGATCCAATTTTAAGCAAATTCAGTTTATGTAGTTTAACAGAATGAGTTTTACCCACTGAGACTTTGTTTGGGGTTAAGTGGTATTAATCATTCCTGTTTCCCTTTATCATGCTTTTCTGTTGCCAAGGAGAGGTCAGAGCTGAGGGTTTTGCTTTAAGCAGTGACTTACCAGAATGAAACACTCATGTTAAATTTTGCCCCACTGTATTTAACTTTTTTCTGTTTGGTGATGGTACAGGGCAGTCTGTGTAAATTCTGGGGAAGTGTTAAATTGTGTTTCCTTTGCTTATTGCTTTAACTGGAGGCTGAATCTCTGAACTAGTTTGAGTGTCACTTGTTTGAGTGTCCATAACTAAGGGCCTTTCCGCGTTGGTCACTAAATACCCATTAAGCACCCATTAAGGACGGATTTGAAAAACCTCATCTGCACTACAATACCCGTTAGAGACACATGTGTCCGCATTGGCTCGCGCGTGATGTGTCTCTAGTGTTAATAAGCCCTTAATCCGGATTAAGGGAAGACTACCTCGGAGGTAGTCTTAATGGGTACTTAATGGGTACTTGCGCAGTGAAGACACATCCTCTTAGGATGCATGCGCACATGCACAAGGGTGCTTAAGTAAGCCCTCCCCCCCCCCCGGCCTCCATGATTGGCTCCTCTAACCCTTCAGTTCTCAGACAGATACAGAAGACTCACAGAGGGTAATTCCTCTGTGCAATAGCTGGTCACGACAGCAAGGGAGAGCCCACCTTGATTTCAATCTTTTGCTGCCTTCTGGTGGGTTCCCAGTTCATCCTTGATCCTTGAGCTGGCTGCATCTCATCTGAGATTGGCTTTAGCTATGTCTTCCTTACAGATGTCCACTGGATCAACATACCACCATTTTTGTTCCTGCAGGCCTGGGGAATTCAATGACACCCATTTTTGAGGCTTGGAGAACTCATTTTCAGAGACTTCAGATATTCTGGCTTCCCCTTTGACGGTTTTCCTCCTTCCTGGCCCATTATGCCTGGCTCCATTCCTGGTCAAGGGGATGAGCCGATGGCCGTGTAAAGCCACTTTCATGGTGAGAGGCCTGGTTCCTTTTCTCCCACTTGGACAGGGAATCTGGTGAAATAGCTGAGACGCTCGCCTGGCAGAAAGAGGGATCAATCCTGGCAGTGTAGTGTTCTCAAGGCCTGTGAGGCCCAGGATCAGCTTGGAGCTGAATCCTGGTGCCAGGCCTCATCATAGGTGTGTGTGTGTTGGGGGGGAATCATTAAGAGTAGTGGTACCATAGTCAAGAGCTACTTCATGAAAGTGCTGCTAGACTGAGGAAGCCCTCTCAATCCAGGCAGCCACATCCAGCACCCTTTAGACTTGCCACTAAATAAATTTTATAACTCAGCATTTGATATTGTCATTAATTTAAAAAGCTGGAAAATGTCTTTGAAATTTGCACATCACTCTCAGAACTCTTTATATGTGTCTGTGTGTTTAACAGTGCTGGGTGGGAGCCTATTGCCAGCTTAGAAGAATAAAATAAAGGCTAAAGGAAATAATTTAATTTGCTTCACTTCACATCTGCCCCCCAGGTTTATGTTGCAGTTTCACCTCCCTTTCAATTTTATTATTTATATTGTAGTTTATACATTCAGCACCCTAAATAAGCATGTACCCCCATCTTGTTATTCCTGTCCCTAATGAATATAGCTGTATCTTGGCAGTGATTCTGTATTTGACCTTTTATCATTTAGTCTGATGCATTTATTGCCTCTTCTGCTACACCAGTTTTTGGTAGTGTCCAGAATGCTTACAGTGCTTTAAATTTAATTTTATGCTTCTCTACTGTTGAATGAAACAGACTCGTGGAGATCTTTCTGCTTCTTTTCTTGGTATCTCTCCAAAATCATGTCATGGTGACAATACACACTCCATCAGTCCTATTTAATAACTCTTGTTATCTAGCAGAGATAGTGAGTTCCAGAAAAACAGTGGAGAGTCTCAATGGCATTGAAGTGGACCTTTTAAATCCCATGCCCATGATTTTAATGAATCTGTACTGCTAATGTATAAAACTGTTCCACTCATGCAGCTTTTTTAGCTATCCATGGTAACTTGAGGAGCTTCATCTTGCTTTATCATTGTCAAACTTTCACATCCATAAAACACAGCACTAAAAACTATGAGGTTAACTATTCTGGTCTTTGTCATGTCAAAAAAAAATCTTCTCTCAATCTTTCATTGTTGCTGTTCACTTTGTCAGCCTTTAACATACTTCCTGAGGGCTAGACCCTTTTTAAAAAAGGATCCCAGGATACAAAAGTCAGCAACTGTTTCTAGAGCCTTCACCCTCTAGTTGTTCATTTGTAATTGTTCCTGTTGACATAATCTTGATCTTCTTAGGATTTAGATTTAAACCCATCTTCCTGTTCTCTTCTTTGGTTCTGGCTAGTAAGGCCTTTAAGTTTGGTCTAGTGGTTCAGGAGCCAGACTCTTATCTGGGAATACCGAGTTTGATTCCTCACTCCTCCATGAAGCCAGCTGGGTGACTGTGGGCTTGTTACAGCTCTCTTTTGAGCTCTCACAGCCCCATCTACCTCACAGGGTGTTTGTTATGGGGAGAAGAACCTTTGAGTCCCCTTAAATGGGTGAGAAACGTGGGGTAGAAAAGCCAGCTCTCCTCCTTCTTCTTTTCTGTTAAGAGTATGATATTATCTATGTATCTGAGGTTGTTAATGTTTCTCGTACATAGCTTAAAGCCATGTTCATCTTCTTCCAGGCCAGCATTTCATATTATATATTCTGCACACAAGTTAAATTGATATGCTGACTGTATGCTTGACTTAGACCTTTACCAATTGGAAACCAATATGTTTCTTCATGTTTCACTCTGGCCATTGCCTCTTAGCCAGTATAAATGCTCCTTGTGAGTACAGCCAGTTGTTCTTGAATGCCCATCTTCCTTAAAACCTTCCATAGCTTAGCATGATGATAAACACTATCAAAAGGTTTTCCTGTAATCAATGAAACATATGTGCACTTCCTTCTGAAGCTGTTTTGCGTTTTTCAGAATCTATCTTACATTAGTGATGATATCTCTAGTTCTCCTGCTTCTCCTTAAACCAACCTGAGGCTAGGTCCAACACTGGTGGGAAAGGGCCTTCAGGTGTATGTGGGGGTCTCCCTTAGATTGTTGTGGCAGCATGTGGCAAGGTGCTATATACTGTCTAATGCAGCATCACCCAGAATATCCAGTACTTTTCTTTCTATGGAGTATAGCAGTTTGTTTTTAATGATCTTTAACATAACCTTAGTATCACGTGACATAGAAGAGATAGTACATAATTGGAACCATTAGTCAGTTTTGTTTTCTTGGTATCAGTACATATCCTGACTACTTTGCATTTCATATAATACTAATTGATTTAATTTTCTACTTGATAGAAACACTTATTTTGCAGAACAGCAGGATGCAAATACAGTACAGTATGATCATAAGTAGCCACACGGACTCATAAACACTCATATACGTACACAAGGACAATCTTTGGGATAGTAAAATCAGAAGCTGATATTTAAGAGAAGGAAATAATGAAAAACATTTTGTCATTTTGAATAACAATGCAAAACAGTTACTAGGCTTTCTCCATCTTGTATCTACTGCTGGAAATTGGAGGTGGTGGTTCTCATAGTATGGAAATGTTTGTAGTGGCTGTAGAAAACAATCCAGTCTTGAAGGAAACAGTGTAATATGACTTGTACCCCACAACCCTTTTCCTGGAGCCCTACACCTATCCTATATAGCTTTAAAAATTACCACTGAGTGCTCTGCCAGCAGGCACCTGGTTCTTAAACCCAGTTTACACTGGGCATGATGAAGCAAGTCAGTAGTCTATTTTGCAGAAGCATGGCCTTGTGCACTTGTGTGAATTTTTTGGAAATGACTTGTGAAACTTTCTGCCAAATGGTACTTGAGCTTTATTCTTTAATTTTCTTTTCCTTTGACTCCTTTTCTCCCCATACACAATATCAGTGTAAACTGACCTTTGCTTTGGTGACTACCATGCTTTCTGTAGTATTTTGGGGAACAGGGGCTATAATATCCATATTCATAACCCTTATGCATAATTTGCTTGTCGGTGCATTTCTCTTTCTAGATCACTCACCTTGTTTCCATAGATGCAATAAATTTCATTTTCTCTTTCAGTGTCTTAGGGCCTTTTCATACTTGGAAGTTGGAGATAGCCGTACATGCTTCAGCTCATGTGCATTAGCACACTGTGGAGCTGCCTCCGTCCCAGAGAGGCTCTGAACATGCATGGCCATCCCCATCTTTGATAGCTCCATTCAACAGTTGTACTAAGAGTGCTCATAGAGCTCCTAGTACAGTCCCATGTGAAGCTTTTGCATAACTTCCATGAAAAAGCTGCATAGGGGTGAGGTGGCACAGCTGTAGCTGTGTAGTCATGTACTACTACATCAACCAATTGCTGTAGCAGTGGATGGTGTGCATGACCTTTGTTCTGGTGAGGTGGACATTCCTAGATGGCTTCCAGTTCATTTTGGGATGGGGCTAGCATTTACAATGTGAACACTGGCCACCATCCCAGATCTTATGATCTGTGGGACACTGTCCCCTGGAAGGCAAGTGCAAGAAGCCCCTTATTGTCCATATCTACTGGAAAGTCAGCCCTAATATGCTCCATATGGTTTGGTACAGGATTGCAGAATTACACAGTCTTTATAGGATTTAAATACTGATATCTCCACTTAGCTGTCTGTTATACTTGCATTTATTTTTTAAAAATATATCTTTACTACATGTTACATGCTGTAATAATATTGTCCATGTGGTACAGCAATGACCATAACATCATAGAATACATATTTGGAAGGCATGATACAGACCATCCAGACTACCCCACCTGCTTAGTTAAAAACAACAACTGCTAAATCATTCCCCCCAAAATGGTTCAGATCTTTGCATGAAAACTTCCAGTGAAGAGTTATCTGTGACCGAGTGTCTCAAGCATGTTCTTTAGCTTTTACTTCAGTTCATCTTTCTTCAGGCTTTAACTGATAGTACTTTTTATGGTCACCCGTAGATTACATTCCCTACCACTGTCACCCAAGTATCTTTAGTTTAAAACATGGTTTGTTAAAGATCCCTTTAATAAATTTACATATGGCTTATAGGGTTGTGAACACACAGGATAGTTTTGGGGCAACTTTTTATCAAGGATTGCCTCTTCTGCAGAAACACTAAAATAAGCATGTCACACACATTTTAAAAATAAGCGTCCCGCCTCCCCTCATCACCTTCTGTTCCTCACATTTTTTGTCTTCTGTTCTTGCCTCCAATTGGCCACCACTTGATCAGTTTTACATGGACCTGATTGGTCAATGGCCATAGGAGGCTGGAACTGGTTGCAGGAGTGTAAGAGCTTCCCACCGTATCTGCCCTGAACTGACTCATCCCAATAGTTGAACAAAAGGCAGCTTCACCATGGAGTAAAGCATTTTTTAAATGTTCTGTATGTCTCTAGAGTTTCAGATTCACCCCAAGGACACTCCTAAGCTTGTATGTGAACACACACTAAATGTCACAGCTATTGCTAGTATTTTTAGTCAGAATATGAAAGCAGATTCAGAGTGTGCCTACAATTGCGTGAGTAGACGTCAGCAGGAAAAAAAGATGGTTGTTATGGCTATTTGTATATAACCTTATTTTTATATGCATGCACATGTACACACATAAATAATTTTGCGCTCCATTGCGTGACATTTCATAGGTGAAAGATAGTAGCCAATACATTTAATTCATATCATGGTCCTGGTGAGAGAACTGGTGGTTGAGACATGGGGTTGCATGTTGTTTTGGCTATTTATAAGACCTCAAGCAGATTCTTTTGATTCATGTCATATTTGCCTCTTAGTTCACACTGCTGTCTTTTTATATCCAGAAATTCTTGAATACTTCATCTTACCAGGATACAGATCCACATATATGTAAAGAATACAGATGAAAAGCAAAACTTTCTTCCATGTGGTCAAGGAATAGTTGAGCTGCAGTTTCCTATTCAGAACTTTAACCCTGTATGATAAAAATCAGCTTTTAAAATGTGGATTATTTGTATTTGTCGTACTGACCCACCAGTGGACAGATTTCAGACAAGTAAATTTCACATGATGCTTGCTGTTGCATTACAATTATCATAAAATTATTCAAGCGCATTGGTTATTCCTCAGGCTGACAAAATAAATGAAGTGGTGTTCCTTTGCATTCTCCTCCAGAATAAATGAGGTTGGTTTTGATTTAAATTACTGCAGTGAAAGCATTGCTTTAATCTTCCTCTGGATAATATTTGAGAAATAGTGCCTGCAGATTCAAGCAGTCATCTTTGTATCAGCAGAATTGTTTGGATTGTCTTCATATTCTTTCTCATAATTGATCAGACAATTAAAAAAAAATCTGCTCACACCAGCATACAGAGCTACACTACTTTTCTGTGATGTTTACCTACACATTCATTTCTCAACTGGGATTCCCAAACCAGTATAGAGCGTGGAAAAAGAATAAACATACTGAATGGTGTTTTTTGTTTCTGTTTTAATAGGCACAGTTATGACACCAAATTATTTAAACTATAACAGTCTCAGTGTTGCTCCATGGTGTGATTGCAGCAACAGCGGCAACGACCTAGAAGAATGTCTGAAATTTCTGAATTTCTTCCAGGATAATGCATGCCTTAGTAAGTACAATATTTATCTGCTATAAAATATAACACTGAATGTCTTGCAGAATAATATATGCTGCAACTGCAGATGTGGTATTTGTTTACCTAATCAAACCTTTTTATCAAACTTTTTAATTTGAGGAGGTAAGTTTAGGCATTGGTAGTTTCTTCATGACATACATTCTGTACGCAAAATAAGAAATTCACTTGATTATTGATTAGATTCCCTGAACACCACCCATCACAGGAATTAGCTTACAGCTCACCAACTCAATAAATAACCCCATCTCTCTTTTGACCCAACTATATGAGCAAAAGAATATCTGAAGCATTCTGCCAGATCAAATTAAAGGTCTGTTTAGAGGAGGATATGCACTGGGCTGCTGGCTCAGTACAGGAATACCTCATCCATATTACAGACCAGTCCGCAAGGATGTGATGCCCCCTGGGGTATGCCATGTCCGCATGGCACAAGGTGTTGAAGCAGGCCCTGGTGCACAAATGACTCCAGAGAGTGCTCCAACAGGAGACTGATTCAAAACAGTCTTTCAAGCATTTCACATGGTGGACCAGAACAGCTGTTCTTTATGCAGACAGCTGGGGTTATGTGTGCAGCCCATCACCATTGAACCAGACTCCTGGAAACAGCTCTAGAAATGCATCATTTCTGGGCATCCAGCAAAAAATTACCCCCAGCTGGCCACTTTGGAAGATGCCCCAGCCAGCAACTTTAGAGGCTGAAATCCAGACTGTGAAGTTGAGCAGCGTCATCGGGCTGCCCCGTGACATGCGTTGCAGACTCTTGAGGGATTTCCGCACTGCAACGCGTTCCAAACGGAACGCGTTCAGGCGGAAAGCTTAAGACAGCTCCCGGCGCTTTCACCTTTCACACACAGACGCGCCAGAACGCGTGTAAACGCGTTCCGGCGCGTCTGTGTGCGAATGCTCAAAGCGCCGGGAGCTGTCTTAGCCGGCAAAGGCCGGCCAGGGGCGCGGAGACAGCCGCGGAGGCAGATCGGCAATCAGCTGATTGTCAAACAGCTGATTGTCGAAGCCGCGCCGGCGTCGGAGGCGAGCCCGCAGCTGTTCGGGAGACAGAAGCAGGCGCGAATGCTTCTCCTCCCGAACGCCTGCGGGCGGCTCGTCCGCGTTCAAACGCATGTAGAGCACTTTAAAGTGCTCTACATTTCGAACGCGAGAAAGACAGCTGCGGACACGTCGGAGCGCAAGCCCCGCTCGGGCAATTCGGATGCCGTGTCCGCAGCTGTCTCCCACGCGTCCCATTCAGCCCCGTGCGAAAACGTCTCTTATCTGGTCTTGGTCTGGTTTCTCTATCCAGGCCAAGATGGGTCCTGCATGGTGTATAACAATGCACATCCTGTAAAAGTAGCCTAGGATTCTTCATTTGGTGTTCTTAGGAAGCTTTAAGCAGAAGTGAGAGTACAGTTCCTGTCATGTTGAGAACACATGCAGAAATCGTAGATGACTGGATGACACTACTATGTGTTCAGAATAAGTTATTCTCTTTATATGGCCTCAGTATCTTCCCAGACACTTTCAGTTATTATGTGTGTAAGAGCTGTTTCCACTAAGGTTTTTGAGTTCAGCATAATTGGTTAGCTTCTTGGACAGACTGTAGCTGCAGTAGGAAGACTAATCACATTGCTGACAAAATTGACTGCAAAGCTAACAGTCTGGCAACATTCAGATTGCCAAAAAAAGGGCTTTTCTCTGTGGTGAGAAGCTCAGATCTTACCCCTGAGCCAGAAGACACACTGTGTATATGGCTGTCACCTCCCATATCTGGATACTTCTGTTCTGCAACTTGGTGTGACATTTCTGCATGGTGTAGTTCAGCCATTTTCTGCCCAGGATTAAATCTTATCAACAGAAACCATTGTGGGAATCTGTCTCTTACCAGTGTCTCTCCACCCATTGATCGTGAGTGCACAAGAATTCAAAATCTGCCTCATTTTACACTTTTTACATATAGGAAGCCTCTGAAGGCAGGTTTTCTGCCTCTGGCACTGCTTGTAGGCCCAATAGGTGTGGCAGCATGTGATCAATGTTGCATGGTGTAGTTGCATGAGGCTCAGGGGCTCTCATGAGATTCCTGTTTTGTTTTGTATTTGTTTTTAAATCTGTAGATGTAGCCCATGATTTTATTAGAGGACTTAGAGACCAAAAGTTTTTAAAAATATCTAGTTGCAGTCTTTGACTTATTCTTCCTGGCACTGAAAAAAACATATATATTTTGAAGGTCTGCAATCAGTAACTGAACTGACTACACTGTGGATGCTTCTTGTCCAAGTTGTATTTGGTTGTAGCAAGCAATAAGGAAACTCTTGCTGTGCACTGTGTTCAAAAGTGGAGCAGAATTATAAACTCAGAGGCACACGTATTCCTACATGTGTTATAGCTGAGAACATTTTTTCTATCTTTCTGAAACAGTGTTTTGTAGCTCCAGTGCCCAGGGCAATCAGATCGGAGCCCTTCACTAAATTTGATTACGTTTTGGGTTGTTCAGTAAGTCCAGTGATTGGCTTTTACAGAAGTACAGAAAATAATTTTTTAAAAACCACACTGCGGTTTGGCTCTGCAGTAGCACAGTAGCCTTCAAAGATGACAGCTGGAACATCTTTTGCTCCACATGAAGTCATATATGATGCTGAATTGTAATGTACTACTACAAATATGAGCATCAGGCTTATGAACTGTATTTAATATTGAACTTTGAATACGGTTTTTATACAATGCTGTTTTGACTGCTTTTAACCTCATCTCAAATTTAAGTGAACAGTGATATAGAAATGTTTTAAATAAATACTAAATGACCACCTTTTTCCATTTTCAGTATGACTATGGGAAGCGGTTTTCATTTTCTGCTAAATGCAGTTTGTTTTGCAAGGTTTGCTAGTTTATCACATTTAAGGGCTACATCTGACATAGCATATCCACTATATTTCAATATTCTAGAATAAAGCATGGATATTCTGAAATATCCATGCTTTATTCTGGAATATTGAATATAGTAGAATAACAAACCAATGTCTGGATGCAGGGCAGATACTATTGGAGTTTGGGCATAGTAACCAACATTTGGATGCAACCCTCAGAGATATTAGCTGTACTCATGCAAGACTCACTAAAGTTAACTATCAGCTCATAGCAGGATTGGAGATGGTCAATCATTGAATGGCAGACCACCAGGAAATTACAAAGCTAGATTGAGAAGTCTCATAAATATTCCTAAAGAAGGCAATAGTAAATCATTTACATTTTCATGTAATATTATACTTGGGTGTATTTTGTGCTTATCAGCGTGCAACTTGAACATGGTTTTGCCTTTGCATCTTACTAAGCAAATTAGCTTCAAACTATGGTTTTGATTCTGGCTGTTCCCATAAATCATCCCTGAACAGGACTCACTCAGAACAAAAACAGACCAAGGAAGCATTGGCACCCAGAAAGAAAAAGCACCTCTTAGGATGCATTCTTAGGCTGCTTCCGCACAGGGGCAAAGTAAACCGGATCCCTTGCACCCGGATTTATTAAAACCGGCTCCCATTGGAACTGGTTTTAATACCTCCAGTGCCCAGTAGATCTGGTTTAATGGGGTAGATCCGCATCTAAGAGATGCGGATCTACCCCGCGCCCGTGCCTCCACACACGCGGCGAAGATCCGGATTGGAGGCGGGTGCTGTGCGGATGCATGGCACCCGTCTCTGATCCGGGACGATTGGCGAGCCAGGGGACCTCGCCGCCGCGGCTCGCCCTCGTCCCAGAAGTGGCGGATCGCAGCTTCTGGAGCCAGGGCGAGCTTGCCTAAAGCCCACCCTAGCCCACCCTGGGGGGAGCACGGTGAATCCCCTCCTTACCTTGTCAGCGTTGGCCTGTTTCTGAGGGTCGGCTCCCAGGACTCAGCGCGCCTGAGTCCTGTGCGTCTCCTGAGTGGCTGGGGCTGCTACTGGCAGCCCTTGCCCTCAGGAGGCATTCTGCACAGGCGCGTTGCTCTGACTAGATGGCGCGCCTGCCCAGAACGCCTCCTGAGGGCAAGGGCTGCCAGTAGCAGCCCCGGCCACTCAGGAGACATGCAGGACGCAGGCGCGCTGAGTCCTGGGTGCCAACCCTCAGAAACAGGCCAATCCTGACAACATAAGGAGGGGATTTGCCACGCTCCCCCTAGGATGGGCTATAGGCAAGCTCACCCTGGCGATCCGCCGCTTCTGAGGCGAGGGTGAGCCGAAAGGTAGGAGCCCCCCGGCTAGCCATGCTTGACTCCGGGGAGCCAAACATGGTGAGCCGGGGGAGGGCCATGGGTGAGCACACTTGCGCTGTGTGGCCGCATGCGAAACGGATGTGGATTCACAGCACAAAACCACTTGAAATGTGGTGTGCAAGAAACAACCATTAAGCACACATTAAGTCTGGATAGGTGTGGACGCACCCACCGGAAGTGTGCTTTTTTGCTCCTGCTAATGCGGACGCTCTGGCAGCAAACCGGTTTTGCCGCCGAAATCTGCATTAAAAACAGGCTCACTGTGCGGACACCCCTCACCAGAAGTGTCCTAATTAGCGACCCGTGTGCGGAGGTGCACATTGGAATATGTTCTTAATGGGTGTTAAAGGGCCTGTGCGGAAGCACCCTTACTTGACTTTTTAATCCAGACTGGACTTTTAAAATCTGGATTCAGGACCAAGTGCGCAATATGGCTGTCCCCATTTCCCTGAGGATAACACAGGCTGAATTTGAATACTGTCATTCCCACTCACACAGCACAAATCCTCAGCACAGGATTTTTTAATCTCTGCCCCTTGTGTAAACCCTGTAAGCCTCCCCGCTCAGAATGAGCGAGAGAACAGACACAGGGCAAAACAAAGAAATCACTCTCCCTTTCAGTTTCCTTCCCTTCTGTAAGCAGAGGTTCCTGCTTTTAAAAAGTATTCCCTCCCTCCCCTCTGCAATATTGCCAAGGCATCCACTCTCCCTTTCAAATCAGAAGCTCCTCCCTCCATTCACATTGCCAAGAAGGTGGCAGTTTTGCGCTTAAGCAGGAGAGCAAAAGAAGACGCAGAAGAAGAATTGGCTTTTCTACCCCACTTTTCTCACCCATTTAAGGGGACTCAAAGCAGCTGAAAAAGCTTTTCTATTCTTCTCTTCACAACAGAACACCCTGTGATGTAGGTGGGGCTGTGAGAGCTCAGAAGAGAGCTGTGACTAGCCCAAGGTCATCCATCTGGCTTCTTGGGGAAGGGCTGAATCAAACCCGGTATTCCCAGATCAGAGTCTGGCTCCCTAACCACTAGAACCAACAGCAGAACCAGCCTCTCCATTAATCAGAGGGGCTGAAAGGGAGCTGCCGCAGAGAAAGCTACAATGTTGCTTTTTAATGTATCTCTTGTAGTTACAGTGGCATTCAGGGGAAATTCAAGGCCTCTTTTTAAATCTCTGGCTGGCTAGCATTGCAGGCATGGCAATGAGAGGGAGGAGACTTTCCCAGATATGAAATCCTACCCATAAGCATCAGGCATTGTCCAGAAGCCTATGGGGAGGCAGTCCAAAAGGCTGATCTCCTCCTCGGATTGTCCAGGACCATTCCCATGGGAAAAAAATAATATATGCTGGGCACCGAAAGGGGACCAAGAACAGTTTTCCCGGGGCCTTTTTTTCTGTGGATTATAGCAATTTAGTTCTTGTAAAGTCCAGGAATTAAAAAAAAAAGGGGGGATCAAGACAATCTTGAAAATGGCTTTGATTCGTATTTAAACTTGTATGCAAATACAGCCTTAGAGACAGCTTGCAATTGGTTTGCAGGTGGGCTCATTCACATACTCGTCTGCTCCTCTCCTCTCATAACTACTCTAGGCTATAAAGTTGGAGTAGAGACAGGATGAAAACACGAGGGCTACCTACTACTGTCTATAAGGCATTTATTTTTGCTTTAAGTGGACACAGCCCAAGACAAAACCAACCACGGACAGCTGAATGTAGCAGTTAAGGATTCCAGGATGCTCAGTGCCAAAGCAGGAGACTGTTAGCCTGAGGTGATCGATGAACCACATTGGAGCAGTGTTTTTAAGCAGATTAAAAGTGATATAGGAACTGGGTCGTGGTCTTGCGTGAAGGCTTTTTTATTTCAGTTAAATATGAAAAGACAAAGGGATCATCGCAACTATCTTTAAAAAATATATCAGCAGTTTGGACTTCTACAGGCCTTGTGACCTTCCTTTGACCTGGTAACATCTATAAACATTCTTAATTTTTCTAATAATTTGCTGATGTGCTAATTTGGGTATATGTGATCATTACTGCAGCATTACACACTTCATTTTTAAGGAACACTCAGTCAGTTCCTATGTCCTATCTCTTGCCATCAAAATAAAAATGTTAATGAAGATAAAGCAATGGCATTAGAGGACACTGAAGAAAAATTATACTCACCCAGGCAGAGGAACCTTTTTTCATGAAGAAATTAAAGGTGCCTCTGTTTTAATAGCTTTTTACTTAAGAAGGATGAATGTCCCATTATTCCTTTCATTAATAGATTGACTTTAGTAACCCTTATTTTTATTTTTAATTATTAATTTTAAATAATGATCCAAAGACCCTTTAATCTGTAATATACACACAGTTTGGTTTAAGTTGGGGTATAAAAGGGCATTAAATGTTGCGGGGGAGTATGGATGACAACCATTAGGGGAGGGGCGAGTAGGGTAGAAAAGCACAAAAAAATGAAATATATCTTAGTAGAACTTGTTATATTTGAATTCATGTTTGAATTAAACCAATAGGGATATAAAGGGTATAAAAGGGTATTCGGAGCTGCGCCATAGAGTGCAATGTTCCATTGCAGCTGGTCACCTGTAGCTCTTAAGGAGAGAAGGAGGAGTTGGCATTTATACTCTGCTTTCCTCACCTTTTAAGGGACACAAAGCAGCTGAGAAACCTTCTGTTCTTCTCCCCAAAACAGTTACCCTATGAGGTAGGTGGGGCTGTGAGAGCTCAGAAAGAGAACTGTGACTAGCCCAAGGTCACCCAGCTGGCTTCGTGGAGGAGGGCGGAATCAAACTGAGAAACCACCAGATACAAGTCCGGCACTCTAACCACAAGACCAAACTGCCTCAACACTTTCCCCTTTTGGGTTTCATCTGCATAGTCTCTGCAGTGGACTATATGCCATCTCTGTCCCACTGATTATAGGGTTCTTTGCCTTTTTAACTGGAATTAAGGGTCCAGTTATATATTCAGGAGAAACACTTGGTAGAGTCTTCCTGTGAATGCAAGTTCTTCAAAATGGCTCACATTGATGGATACTCACTAATGCTAAAGTTTTCTGGACTATTGAAAGTTGTCTCCCTGATATGCTTGTTTTATGAGGCTGTGTCTCTGCTTAACTTGGGAGGGAGGGGGTGCCATCAAAAAGGGTCTAAGTAGCAGGAGACACCTTGTGGTGAACATGTTGTCCATGAACATGTTGCCCTAATCACCATCTGAGATGTCTTTTAGGAAGGGCACAATTTCCCACCCTCACTGAAAATGCCATAGATTGCTACCCTAGACAATGTCTCCATTCTCTGAAATGAAGAGGCGTCTTTCAGAGAGACAATTATGGAACATTCCTGCCTCCCCAGGCACTGGGCAGAAACCATCTCCCTGATGAAGGGGTGACCTGGTTTGACAGTAGTTAGTCTTTAGGAACAAGCAAACAAAATCCTCAGAAGGTGTATTCCCATACAAGGGTGTTTTTCCACTAGTACTAAGTACCCATTGAAGGACCCATTAAGGACCGATTAGGCTCAGAACAGGATGACCCCATTTCCACTACAGACCCCATTAGAGCCACGTTTGTTTCCACCACAGCTAGGGAAATCTGAATCATATTTCCCACCCTCGCTGAAAATGCCATAGATTGCTACCCTAGACAATGTCTCCATTCTCTGAAATGGAGGACCTATAATCGAGATTTCCTGTAGACCTCATTAAAGGGGTCTACAATGGGGTCTTCAGCCATCAAATCTGGATTATAGGGAGCCTCTTTCCACTATGATTGGGCAATGGGGTCTAGAGGAGGCTCAGGGGGGCACCCATGGGGGTGTGTGCCCCAAACACAAAACTTCAAAGTCCCTCCAAAGCTGCCTTTGGAGATTAGCACAGGCTCCTAAGAGAACCCCTTGCAAGAATAATGCTGCTGTCAAAGGCTCTAGAGCACCTTCAAAGTTAGTGGCAGATTGCTCTGGAGATTCTACAGAGCTGCTCCAGAGGATCTTTGAAGATTCTCTGAAGTGTCTATGGAGATTGCATCCCATCCCCCAAAACAACTGGGGTGGCAGGCGGACCCCTTGTGGGTAGATCTGGATTTGCACATGGGTGCTCTGGCATTTCCACAGCAGGAAGGCTAGCACCCATTGCTATTGGGTGCTATACCACCCATGGAAACACATTGGGTACTTCCCTTAATCTGCATCTACTAGATCCAAATTAAGCCAAGTGCCCATTCCTTAGATCCGGATCTTCTTAGATCCAGATTAAAGGAGCTCAGTGGAAAAACACCCCAAGTTTAAATGTGAATTCAGTCGGTTTTTGGGATCGGTGGAAAAACACCCCAAGTTTAAATGTGAACTCAGTCTGTTTTCGGGATCAGATGATCCCCCTTTTTTTAATTTCCAGACTTATGAGGACTATCCTGCTAAAAAGCACAGAAAAAAAGTCCTTAGAAAAACTGTTCTCAGTCCTGTTTTGGAACCCAGTCTGCTTTTTTTTTTTCCTCTGGGACTATCCAAGGTGGAGATCAGCCTTTTGAACTGCCCCCATATGCTTCTGGCCAGTGCCTGCTGTGGATAGGTGGGATTTCACATCTGGGGAAGTCTCCCCCCTGTCCCTCCCATCCCTGAAATGTTAGCTAGCCGGCGATCAAAACAAGGCTCGCATCTTTGAACACTCCGCAATTACGAGAGATACATTTAGCAATGACAGAGGAGGGAAGACTTTTTAAAAGCAGGAGCCTCCATGTAGGAGAGATACATTTGTAGTAAGATTGCAGAGTGGAGGGAAAACTTTTAAAAAGTGGGAGGCTCCATGTAGGAGAGATACATTTGTGGCAAGATCACAGAGTGGAGGGAAAACTTTTAAAGAGCAGGAGCCTCCATTCACAGAGAGGAGGAAAACTGAAAGGGAGAGTGATTTATTTGCTTTGCCCTTCTGTTCTTTCTCTGTGCTGGGGATTTCTGCAGTTTGTGTGGGAATGGCAGTATTCAAATTCAGCCCGTGTTATCCTCAGGCAAATGGGGACAGCCGGATTGTGCACTTGGTCCTGAATCCAGATTTTAAAAGTCCAATCCAGATTTAAAATGCCAAGTGGGAATGTGGCCAGAGACTTATTCAAACCTGTATTCCCTTTTCCTGTCTATTCCCTGACAGCTTGTCACTCCATCTTTTAAATAATTATGCTTCCATTAGTAACCACTAAACAGATCTCATAAAATTATACTTATTTTGAGCCTTTTGGGGATCCTGTGGGTTTCTCAGCAAACCTACCCGTTTCCTTTTTCTTGCGCATGTTTTCTTTTTCAGCAGCATTAGCCCCTTTTATCTGCCCTGAATGGTCTGATGCAGAAGTTCTAAGTTCCATAAACAATGCCATCAATTTCAGGATAGCACTCTTAAACTCTCAGTTTGTCATGTTATTTTGAACAATGAGATGTTGAGTTATTTCAGACAGTTTAGCTATCTGCCTGTTCTCTGGTGTTTGTTTTGTTTTGTTTAAATTTTCTGTAACAGGCTGCAAGACATGAAAATCTATACAGATTTTCCTCACTTGTCTTTATATCAGCCTGGCTGTTTCTGAAGTCTATAAATCATTTCCTGTATTTTCTTTTTTAATGGAATTAAGTGCACCTTTTCTCCGTGAGACAAAGGAGTGAAATAATTTATAGCAAGTGGAGGGTGTAGTTGAAGGAACATATTAATATCTTGCACACTCAGTCCCAGTGAAACGCTTTGATTTCTTACACAATGAGTTTGAAATAAGAAATCCCTAAATCCATGCTGAGTCCCAAAAGACCTGATTAAAAACTGTTTTTCTATTCATTTGTGTATGTGTGTGTGTGTTTTAAAAAAAACCAATTTACTTTTGCCATAAACAGAGTATTTAATCCCATGAAAAACTACGATAAGCCTTTCAACTTTTATATTTTCAGCTTCCACTAAGAGTACACTTCTCCCAGCTAATTATGCAGATTTTGTTTGAGGACTGGAAAAGAACAAAAAAGAAAAAGCAGAATAAAAATAGCAAAAATAAAAAAGATAACCCATTTATTCTGTTACATTAAAACAGTTCACATAAATCAGTAAGTTTATTGCCACAAGTGCTTAGATTATTAAACACAAATATTGTACTTCATAATCCTGAATTCAGTCACTTATTGGTTCCAAAAAGATGGATTCTCATAGTAGGGCCTGGGCCATCTACATGCCTGAGGATTTCTAATCATCTTTGGATCTATAATTTAGAGTTCATAAGAGTTTAGCTACTGCTGTTTTGTTTCATGGTATCCTCAACTGTCAAAATGTTTATGTAGGTAAAGCTTAACTCCAGGAGTTCAACATTTTGTTTTTGTTTTTTTGCAACATCTATGTAGCAGCAGAGAAAGAGGAATTTGGAGAGAAAAATACCTAACTCCACTCCTGGGAAATAGGAACTTATGACCCTGAAGTGCCAAACTCCTTTTCCTCTTGCAGGGATCCATAACTACAGAATATGAATTGCACTTTTCATTTTTAAGTCCACCCAAATCAGGAAACTGCCTGACTGGGGGATGGAATGCTGAGGGGACGATTTCTCATGAATGGATTTTTGAGGTGAACTGTTTTAACTGCTCAAGGACCTCTCAACTTATGGTATACTATTATGGTTTCCTTTGTATCTTTGTATGTAATGATACAATCTCTAGTCTAATCAATAAATTCTTTTGATTTGAATTTGAGGACCAAGCAACACAGAACTGATGAGGTAGTTCACATTCTCTCTTCCATTCACCCTGAGGGTTTCTTGTTTGTAAATGTTAAACTAGTCCCTACTATTTGTTCACGTTTAGTATTTGCCGTATGATTTTCCTGCAGAAAATGCGATTCAGGCCTTTGGCAATGGTACAGATGTGAATGTGTTCCAGCCTTTCTTACCTGCCCAGACTACCACAGCATTAACTACAACAGCTTATAGTTCTACAATGGGATCTGAAAATGCCAACAATGAAAAATCCAGCAATGAGTTACCACCAGCATGTGCCAATCTACAGGTAAGAAATTCTTAGTACTGCTACAGGCCTGGCAGCTATAAAAAATGCATAGAACTGTCTGTCAAGCATAGGATGTACTGTTGCCTAATGTACATACAGATTAACCCAACAAGCTGATATTTATCTGTCCCCTGCTACTTTCAATATATTGTTGGAGTGATCTAACTAAAGATTGCATTAAGCCAGTCACTCATAGTTTTAGAACATTGGAATGATCAATGGATTGAACTGATAACAGAGCTCATATTTAAATATGATTTGGTCCTTTCTGCACAGGGTCTAATTCTGGTTTATATCTTGGACTAGGGACCTTCCATCCTCATGCTGGTGCAGACCACAGCAGACCCTGCCTGGGGACTCCCATAATCTGCACTAACATATACAGTCTAGGAATGTAGTCTGTGATATAATCCAGAATAAGACCCAGAGCAGAAAAGACCATAGATAGACATAATCTCCCCAACCTGGGAAGTTTCTACACTTAGCTACTGTAGTGTCGTACTGCCCAACTCTATAACCTGCCCTCAGGTATCTCATCCCAGAATCCACTTGATTCTAAATACCTAGGCCTAGAGTTGCCAGAGTTCACCCACAAACCCCTCTTTCTCTTTCTAAGAATATAAACAGAAAGCTTTCTCTCCTAAGCTTCTGCTGAATGTAGCAAAATGTATCTCTTCCTCTCTTAAAGGCACAGTTCATGCCTATGGTTACTTAGTGAAAGCTTGGGGCCTAAAACAAGCACTCTCACATTTCTTCAGGAGAAAACAAATAACTGTGGAATTTTGTTATTTCACCACACAAACATTAGTCAACAGTATTTAACTTCACTGTTGAAAAGCTGAGGTAAAGTTCTTGAATTACACCCTCAATGTACATAAAGAGTTAAAGCGTATTAATGTCAAAAACGTTTATGTCTCTTCTTTACTGTCCATATCTCTCAGAAACAGTCTAAACAAGAGCTCCGTGACTTTGCCCCTTCCTTGAGCAACAGTCAATATCAGCTTGTTTTTCCCTGACCCATTCCCATGAGCTTGCACCAGGTGAGAACCTTTGGCCCACTCTCAGTGAGTTCTTATAGCCTTCTCTCAGGCTGCTGGCGGCACATGGTTGGGTGGAACAAAGGAGCAACCTTCCCCCCTACCCTCGGGATAAGCAGCAAGGCCACGCCCCCTATCAACTCCTTCCCAGCTACAAGGCTGGAGTTAGCCTTCTATCTACCTTACCTGTACCTGGCGGACATCACAGCTACCCATCCCTTGGACAGGAAAAATGCAGTGCCTACTAACATGTGGGAATGCTAGCACGCACCCAACCAACCGCTATGTGCCCGGAGACTTATCTGTGTCCTGGCATGTGTCTGATCACCGCCATCTTTTTTGCTCGCATAGCTCTGTGTACGCTGTTGCTGTCTTCACAATTACACTGACGCTCTGCGCACATGCTGTCAAGTTTGGGGTCATCCGATGTGCTAGTGCACTTATGCAGCACCTCAGATGACCCTAGCACCAGAAACAGTGCAAATGGATGCAGCACTGGATGGAAAAGGTAAGCTTTGGGTAAGAGTTGGGATCCATGTGGGGCACGATTTTGTGCACCACCACTAGTAGATGATAGGATAGCATCTGGTAAGGTAGGAAGCGTTTCTGCATCCTGCAAATGCAGATGCTCCTTACCAGATGTTGCCCTGTTGTGTATTATGGAGTCAACTGCAAATTGGCCTCTGTTCTGTGTTAGTATGTTTTCAAACTAAGGTACAAGTTGATAGTAAATTAAAGATCATCCACTGATGGATACTGGAATGTTTTGGATGGACAGTGTATTTATATCAGGATTAGTCAAAGGTATGCCCTCAACAGTAACAGACTCCAGTTCCCCTCTCTTGCACACCGAACCAGGTTATCAATAGTTGGGGGTGATGGAGGTTCTAATTCATAATATCTGGAGATCATTATATAATCTTGTATAATCACTGCTTACAAACTTTTGTTCAGAATCTTTCCATGGCAGAAGTTGTTTTTAATTTTTGATATAAAGGTCATTAATGTAATATAAGAGGACTGGTCTTAAGGCATTAACAGTCTAAATTGACACAAAAGGAACAACAGAAGAAAAGGAAGAGGTAGCTTGTCCTCTTCTTTTGGGTACTGTTACTGAACTATAAATCAGTTTTTATCTGTGTTTTTATAATGGCCTTATTGCAGTCCACCCTGATGCTTAGGGTTTAGGGCAGGATGGATGGACGGACGGACAGACAGACGGATGCACACACACATACATACATAAGAAAGTGGGGAGAAGAGATATGGGCATATTTGCACTTTGCTTCGTGTCTGGAGGAAGCAAAAGTTGAGGTTGCCAATGCATGCACTAAGCGTTCACACTGATGAATGCGAGTACACACAATCCCTTCTATGCCTAGACATCTATCTGTAGTGGAAATGGTGTTCGGGCGCCATCATCTTCTGACCCTGATGTCGACGCCAGTGCACATCAGGTGACCATCGGTCACTGCTCAATTCCCCCCATGCATGGGTGTGTCAGGGACAGACTGCCCACCAGTCAGTGACATGCCTGAGATCCCATGGCTGCTGTGGTGCTGCTGCCTCACTCAACATGGTGACTTCCTGTCCCACCCACATCCATTCCCTCTCCTCTCCGTGTGTGGAAGTGGCTTCCTTTGATGTGGAGTTTCCACACAGGAACGGATTGAAGACCTAATTTAGCTGCCCCTAGACCCAATTAGAGATGGATCTCGCGCGAGGCTAGGCGGAAGTGGCGTCCTTGAAGGGGCCCTAATCTGTCCCACTGTACAGAAGGTACATTGCACCTGTGTCCCATATCTGTGCTTATTGTGTGCTTAATGGGGTTTTACCGGCCAGTGCACAAACACCCCAAGAAAGATCTACATTTCTGTGTAAATAGCTTTCACAGTTAAGAATGGAAGATTTCTGTAGGTAAAACAGGTTTCCAATTAAACCTTCATTAAAAGATCTTTTGATTTTATGGGGAAAGCAGCTACAAGGTTTTTGTAAGGAACAAATGACAGCCTGCTGACCGCATTATGTCAGATAATTCTGAAAATATAGAGGATAAATGTAAATCTTCTCAAGTAAGAAGCATTTATCCAATTTTCTAGATGTTTTCAATATAGTTTATTCTAAAGAGACTAATAGAAGCTTTGCATTCCTGACTCATCTTTTGCTACAGATTTATAGCAGTACTAGAAATAACAGGATAGTTTTGACACTCTTAAAGTGGCTGAGGAACAGCAATATGGGGCAACAATGGACTCCTTAAACTTTACCTTGTCAAGTGCTAGTTGGGGCTGAAATAAATCTGGAAAACACTAGATTGAAGATTGTTGTCCTAGATGTTCCCCAGACACATTTGGATGATGATCTTTGGAGCCTGCTGCAAAGGAACAACTTTGAAGGCTATGCAGACTTAAAGGATGGGATTGCAGCATTTTCCTTTTTTCTGGTCCAGTTGTGGAAGTGCTGATGCCTGGACTGGAACAGTTGTGGACCTCTTTAAACAGGTCCACTGACAAACTGAGATAAGGAGCCCTTAGGAGGGTTCTAGATCAGATCACCACTAGTCCTGGGTGGTACGCCAGGCAAGTGCAGAAAGTCCCTATATTTAGGTCATCTGAATAGTGTCCCCAAAATATTGAAGATGCCTATGGAAACAGACCCTTGTCAGAAGTAAAGTAATGTTTGGAGGAAGTGAAGTCAAAAGAAAAAAAAAGGAAACATTACAAGCATTCCAATAATTACTACCCTTAAACAAGTGATTTCCACAGAAAATCATGCAAAGTGGTTCTTGTTCATTCCTTAATTTTCCAGCTGAACTCAGTTACCCTGCAAAATAATGAATAGCACCTGAAAATGTGCCAGTACGATTGAAAGCATCTGTTATTTTAAAGGTAGCCACTACTGGAAACCTTCTTTCCACCAATTAATAAATTCTCAAGCATTACGTAGGAAAGGGTAGACACACCAATAGGAAAGTATCTTGGATAGGGCTGGTTCAGGGTGTATAATTTCAAATTTCAAAGGTGTATTGGCCTTTAGCACTTGCTAGTGTTTTAAATGAATGCAGATCTTCTCTCTGATGTCCTCTGTATTCCACATACTGTACTGTTGTTATAGAAGCCCATTCTAGTGCTGATAGGAAGTCCTTATTATGCTGTCATTACAAGGTCAGTCCATCAGTAGAGATTAATGCAGATTGCTGTGCCTTTTATTTGAGACATACAAGTTTTGCCCCATTTCCTTCTCCATCAAAACACCCACATCCCTTGCTGTGTTCCCTATTTACACTCTCCTACTAACCAATTACATACCCATGAAGCTTCCACACCTGCTGGGGTGTGAACCTCTGAGCATCACACTGAAGCTTTTAAGTGGAACTTCTGACTAAATCCTACAGATCTCTTGCTAATAACAATACTAACAAACACTCAGCTTTAATACAGCTGCTTATGCTTTCTAAACACCAGGTACAGTGCTGAACACCTGCAATTTTCACCATGTCTCATGAAGGAAATCCAGAGCTAAGTGCTTCATTGCATGCTGTGAGTGGTTCTTAAGACACTGTCTTGAAGACTAATCCATTCTCTGCCTTCCCCTTTTAATGTATGTTCTTCTAAGGCAGCAAAGATGATCCCACACACACTTGCGTTTTGCACTGAACGGCTGTGCCAAGTGCTGATGTCTGAAAGCAATGCAGACACTACACGCATTTAACATTCTAATTTGTAATTAATATATCTAATGTTTTCCCACAGGTGCTCCTCAGTATAGTTATCTATCATGGAATTATATTTTTAAAATTATATTACGCAGCTATGCAATGTTATTTGCACTGTAGTATATAAAGGGCCCTAGAGAAAAGATTCAGCCACTCCATGGCTGCGTCTTCATGGCATGCGTTATTTCGGTTTAAATAATTCGAAATAAATGAAACGGAACAAAGCTGTCTACACGACTTGCAAATTGATCTGGTTCCCAGAGCATTCTGACTGCAGCCTTAACGCGGAATCAATACTCGGAGTTCACATGGGAGCATTGTCCTCCCACCCATTGCCCACCCTCGCTCTGTGATTGGTTTTCCCTGCCAGGATCCCACCCTCCCTTCCCTTTGCATCATGCTCCGCCGGGGATTCCCTGCCCAATCCACCCTCCCCCTTCCCAGCAGCAGCAGCATCCATCCATCCATCCATCCATCCTGGCGCTGCGGCGCGGGCAGCTTCGCCCTGGGGCTCCTCGTTGCCCAGTGGCAGAGCCGCTCCGCCGCCGCTGCCGCGTTCTCGGCGCCTTTCGCCCGGCCTGCCAGAGCGCGCTCACTGCCCGGGACACCCCTGGCTCCCCCGCCGGTGGCTCCGGCGCCTGCCGCGCCATCCATCCATCCATCCTGGCGCTGCGGCGCGGGCGGCTTCGCCCTGGGGCTCCACCGCCGCTTTTCCCCGCTTTGCCGCCAGTTTGCCCCGCAGAGCCGCGGCTGCCGCTGGCTGGAAGAGGAGGAGAGCCAAGGGGTGGACAAGAGGGCGGGCGGGCTCAGTGTGCCCACCACCGGGAGGGCGAAGGGGGCTCCTCGCTCGCTCTTCCCCCCGTGGCCGGGAGGGAACTCGGAGAGCGGGGAGAGTAGGCTGGGAAAGTTCCCCGGGGACTCCCCTTTCCTTTCCTTTTGAAAGTTCAGAACTGCGCAAAAGTGAAACATTGTTATTAATCTACATTGCTACAGTGTATCTTTGGAGGTAGTGGGTGGATTCTTTCAATGAAATCATTTGAAAGCAAGCTATTGGGAAAGGGAATCCTAAACATGACGTGCCTACAATACGGAGAGCCCATTGGTTACAGTGCGATTGGGGGCGGGACAGCCTTAACACGGAATCTCATCACGGAAACGATACTGTCCACACAGTAAAAAATTAAACACGTATCAAGGGCATGTTCCGGAGTGAGACCTGTTGAGATCAGGATTTATTTCAAATCGGGATAATGTCGTTTAACACGGAAATACCGTATTAAGCCGAAGTGCCGTCTAAACTGCGCGAACTCAAAACGTTTTGAATTCGAGATAACGACGTCGTGGGGATGCGGCCCATTTCACACCGGTTGGGGCACAGATGGCACACTTGCAGACATCCACAATCTGGGCAAAGATCTGGCTCTTTCTCAGGGTTTTGCCACATAAAAGAATACAAAGATTCTGTTATGCTGCTCTCGTAACACCTTATCCTGTCCTTCTGCTTGCAGTGATATCTGCTCACTCAGACTTTGGGTCTTCCGAAAAAGTTAAGTTGCTTTCCCTTCCCTTGTAAAGCTGATATTCAGGCACATCCACCATTCTCTGTTCCAGAGCAGCAGTAATTCTGCATGCCTGCACCATGAAGTGCTGCTTGTTAAATTGAGGAACAAATTAGGTACAGGGAAGATGGTAAGTGGTTTGGATCTATTTGGATTTTGAATCTCCAGTATAGATAAGATGGAATAAACCTATAAGGAGATGCTACACATAGGTGTTATGTCTTAAATGCAACCATATGATTTGCTGAAAAATTGCCCACAGCAACACAGAAGAGGCTTGACTCTCCTTTTTAGTGTAAACCTGAGCAGTTGCAATATTTACTAAGCTACCTTGCCTGTCCCTTATGTTCTGGAGGGGAGGCCATCTTCAGTAGTAAAAGGGGTGGGCACCCAGGAGAAAGCCTTCTCAGTTAGGTCTCCTAGGCTGTGGAATAGTCTCCCCCTTGAAGTGCATTAGGCACCTGCACTGTACATGTTTAGGAAGGCAGTGAAGACACACCTCTTTACCCTGGCCTTTGGTTAAATAGGGTTCTCCTTCTCTTCTCACTTTCAGACGCTACTATTGCTTTAATGTATGTTTTCTCTTAGGGTTAGGGATCAATATGACGGGTGTAGGGAACCATGTGTACTATATTTTTCCTATGGGTAGTTGCTGCTGTGACAGCTGCTAGCAGTATGAAGTCATCTGTGTTGCCAGCAGCACCACTGTAAGTTGGTAGAGCTTCCATTCCAGTTTAATATTTCCTTATTTTGAATGGCAATGATGATTTTTAAAAAACAACAAGAAGTGTAGATGGTTCCAGCATGTGACATACAAATGCTTTTAATTGAATTCTTGATATTAGTGAAGGAAAAATTGATTTCAAAGCATTGCTTTTTTAACAAACATCTCAATAATGACTTTAAAGCTACTGGAAAATTCCATGATTGCATGCAGATTAAGTTTCATTCAGTTCCTCTTTAAATCAGTATCACTTAAGTCATGACTAGCAACTCCAACTAATTTTGTGCAACTAGTTTAGGTCCAAATTATACTTTGGAAATACATTTGGAGTGGAAATGTTGCCCGATCTGCCTTTAGCGTTCATGTTTGCATAGAACTGATGTTTTGTACAAACAAATACATCACTGCATTTTCACAGGAAGACCCAGTTTTTTTCAGTCCGCCACAGACCAAAAATGCAGTTGTTGTTTTTCCATCACAGAAAGTCTGTTTGCTGTCAGTGCTTAAATCACAGTTTCATGCAGGAATGCACACAAAGGAGTTTGTTACACTTTCTGTAGCATGAAACCATCAAAGAGGGTCAGGTTTGCATGGTCTGACACCTTGCAAAGCTAGGGGACAGGTAAGTGCCTACAAAAACTATAGGTAAAATTCACCTGCCTCTGTTGCCTACCTCAGCCTCCCTTCTTCCCCTCCTAATAGACGTTGCTACCAGGAAGGGGTGGGCCTACACACCCTTGAAATGATGATATGTCATGGCATGACGTTCATAGCGGGCTGGGCTTGTGAAGTGTCAGAGCCTACAAATCTGAACCTCTTTGACAGGTTAGTATACTGAAAATGGGCTAACAGAATCATTTGTGCATATCCCTAGTTCCAGTGTGTGTTTGGGGACTAAAGCAGAGTTAAAATAGTAAACCTGTTGAGGTGGTTATTATGTCTGCATGAAGCCATGCTTTAAGCTAACAGCCATTCTCCATGTATGAGAGCAGAGATCATACAAATTTGTAAATCCTTCATTGCTCAGTTTTTCATCAGACCCCTTGTAAGAAGCCTGCAAAATGAAGGCATCAACAATGGCTTAGCCAGTATCATTTTTGCTGATAATGTGATGACCAATTAATTCTGACATAGCCATTTGGCAGGCTACCTAATGCTCTGTACTTTGCTACCTCAGGAGGTTAGTACTTGGCAATTTCTATGGCATTTTATACAAATCAATCAAACCCTTACCATCATTTTATTATGCAAGCAGAAATATTTCTTTCAAGCACTTCGTGAGAAATGAGTCATATGGGAAGTGCCTGCCTATCAGAACTCCTGCAAACACTGAACATATGCTATTATCATTCAATCTGGCAACCAGCTGTTAATGCTGCCTGGGCATTTGTGGAAGGAAAACCAAGATTACAATACTGTACAAACTTGTGGCACTGTCCTTTGCTGAGACCCCCCCTTTTTTTTTCCTCTCTATCACAGATTTTAACCACAGTTTGGAAGTATAATACTTCCAGCAGGATCATCAGTACATATGATGTATGATGGTATGTGGTCATTAGTAGCCTGCTTGCTTATCAGATGAAGGTGGAATTGAAACAACAACACAGACTCATCTTGGATGCTTATAAACGTCCAAGGGAGCCACATGAGAAAGAAAGGGAGGGAGGGAGGGAGGGAGGAGAGAGATGAGAGGTATGAAGAAAGTAGAAACTATTTCTCGGGAAATTAAAAATAATGGGTGGGGAAAGGTAGATGAATGATTTGTTCCATAGCAACATCACCTTATAAGAAGTTCTCTAGTCTGCTGAAACAATAGAAGAGGAAGTATTCTCTCTTTATGAAACAAGCCATATGGCTGCCTCCAGATATCACTTCTTTATTCCACAATTTATCTGGAACTGTCACACGGTGTCTATACACTAAATACAGCTGCATTTCTGCAGCTGCAAAATGCTGTTACAGTCGTGAGCTTTTCATTCCATGTAATCTAGCTCGCTCAGTAATAGAATATGGAATCCTTTTGCGTACCTAGATCTCACATTGGACTCTTGTACTTTTTGTGCAGAAATCCAGACAGATGCAGTTACAGAATAATGGGGTATTATGCTATGATAGTTAATTTTACTGGAATAATGATAACCTGGTAAATCAGGTTTATATTCCAGGACTTGTGTACCACGATCACATCTGGTAAACCAGGTTCAATTGCAAAATAATTATGGGTTTTTGACCCTGTCGAGTTTCTTTGGGTAGTTCTCTTATATACCTTAAGGATAGTCTTCATATGTACATGCACGGCAAATATAGTTTTATGAGTCAAGTAAATTATTTCCTATGTTTTTAATATGTTACATGTTTATCGTTTATTTTACTATTTAACTGAGTTATGCGAAAAATATAAATATAGCAAAGCCTTTTAGATCACCAATCTACTATGGACCTATCTGGTGCTATTTCAGATACACATTTTAGTAGCTTCTTTCATGACTTGGCCCACAGGCAGAAAATGATTCTTTGTTTTTCTTTTAAAGTTCATCCATGATTACTCATTGCTGAATTTGCATAACCAATAAATGAAAGTACTTTTGATATCTCACAACCAGAAATATATAAAATAATTATATAGACTATATATAATAAAAAGTAATTAAAATAACATAAAACACATTTAAAACAATTGGATTTGATGCAAATTAAGAGATAACAGAATTGTGAAGTTTCAAAGCAAAAGAATAAACTTTCACTGCTTTCGTCTCGGTTCTATATATTTTCCAAAGGGGAAAGCAAAAATGAGGAAATGAGATGGAGTTTGGAAGTTTTATATGTACCAAGGTAAACCCTCTTAGGCATCCCTGGACATCACGATGCTTTCCCTTCTTCTAGGATTAATTTACAGTGTCTTATGGTTCCAGTATTATACTTTTAGTGTAAATCCTGCTCATTTCATTTGCAAGATTCTGAATATTTCTTAAGTGAGAGGCTTATTTATTCAAATCCTGTGTACATTATTAGTCCACAAAAGAGTAGAATAATTCCATCAATAATAATATTTTTAATCATTCCCCCACTCCAAAAAGAGAGTAATTCTAATAGCCTGAGCATCTTTCTTGTATTACAATTATACACCTTTTTATAGTTAACTGTAAAAGCCGAGATTACAATTTTAAGAATCATGCAGTTTTGTTTTATAGTTTAATAATTGTTCATTTGAAAATGAATGTGAACTTCCTAGAAACCAATGTAATGACTTATAAAAATAGCATTTTGCCAAAAGCTACTGAGCAGTTGTAAAGAGCATTGATATTTTACTGTTATAGTTGCTATTCTCAGGGAGTACTTTGCATATCATTCCTACTAAAAGTAAAAGTAACATTTGCAGTTAAACCTCCATTTGGCTTTACTATTCTACTAGAAGATCTCCTCCTATGGGAATTGTGAAGAATAGCTAAACATTAAAATGTGGAGCACTAGTCCGTAGTAATTCACACTATGCTCTTCCCAAAGACAAGTGCCACTGTTTTATAAGGCCTTTCATCAAGTTAAGAGTACTCTTAATTGCATGCTCCTTTACTTCTTGCTTCTGAGGCCTACTACATTACACGCAAACAGCTACCACACTGAAAATACATGACTTTACAGTTATGTGGTGTCTCCATTAAGCAAAGAGCTATCCTGCTGTGAGGATTGGCTACTGCCATGTGTATTATCCCTACAATTTGTAGCAAGCCAGTATTCCTTTCTTTTCAATGGCACTTTTCAAATGAGGGTGTGATTACACAGAACATTTGTGGAATGTAGGTTTCTAGAGGATTACTTCATTTGTGAATGTATTAGGGGGTCAGGACTGCATCTACAGTTTTTAAAAGAAGTGCGTAAAAGCCTCCTGCCTTTGGCGTGGCCTTGGTCTTGAAGTCTGTTAACCCCTCCATAGCAACAAGAGCTTGCCACTCATTGGAGGCTGTCAGTCTGTTTTCCATAGATCTGGCTGGTTTGCAGTAGTAGCAGGCTGGGATTGGCTTAGGAGCTTCATAACCATTCCACCTCATCTGCAACTCGCCCCAAGAATGGGGAAATTCTGTCTGCAAAATGGATGCAACAAGAGAGATTTGGGGATGCAGTAAGGTGATATTTATATTTTTGTTGTCCCAAGAGTCTTAAAATTACCCCCAAAGCATCCTAAGATGCGTGCCTGAACACAATATGAGACAGACTATAATGGAATCCCACAAGAATATTATGAAATTATAGGGTTAGGGAAAATTTAGGCTGTCAAGTCTACCTCCCACCTTGTTTCTTGCAGAAATCTCATCTTCAATGCATCTAGTAAAGGAAAGGCCGCTATCCTCCTATGTAGTGTGTTGCAATGTTGAATTGCTTTTGCTATAAGGAAGATTCTCTTCTGGTTTTTTGCTACTATTTGCCTTTAGTTCATGTGTCCTGCATTCTGAGAAGATAGAGAAATTATCTTGGCTTTCTTTTGTGTGACAACCTTTTACCCCTCTTCAAATCTCTTAGACTAGTGTTACTTAAATTCATTTAAGGAAACCCATATCTTATTTTGGAGAAGATGAAGGGCCCAATTACAACTAAAATTGAATACACCTTCTACCCATTTTCAGCATGCGGAAACCACAACAGCAAACTGACTAGCAGTTTTATTCCCGTGTTATCTAATCCAAAGGTAGATTTTTCTGGGTGAGACGATGTAGAAAGAAAACTGTAACTTTTTGCTGATGGGCTTTCATATTCTAAATATAGATTGAAGAAGAATTAAAAGCTTAGGTATAGTTGGGCCCTAAGGAAAGGCCAAAAAGATCTCTAGTACAAAAGTAGAGCACCTGGCTTCATTCACATCTGTTTAGAGTATTTATGCAGCTCAGAACAGTGACCATCATTATAGAACTGTTTGCAATATCAACTGCAAATATACATATACTATCTTTTATTTTCTGTAGAAAGCTCCAGTCACTTCTATAAATACAACTGCCTTCTTTTGCTTTTTCTACAGACTTGCTTATACAGTTTATGCAGCAAAGCACAGTGATTTTTACTTTAGCATTGTTTGATGTATAGACAACTACACGTGGCTTTTGTCTACATCAGTGGATTCAAGACACGATTTGATTAGAAGTGTGTACCTTTTTAAAGTTTTAATTCAGTTTTTTAAAATTTTTACATGCATTATTTCATTGTAAACTGCCCATGCTTGCTTTCATAGTATTGCTACATGTAAAACATATTTACACACATTGTGGTGTGTACTTTTATATTGAAAAGACACTGTGCTTTTATATTAGAGATCCTTTTGGCCTTTCTTTTGTAGTTGGGCCCTAAGCCAAAACAAGAGTTGAGTAGTTCAGCTTTTTAATAGCACGTGCCCTTTTCACTGGGCATTTAAATTATTTCTTTTAGCTTAACTGAAGAAGTGGCTCTTGCCACTCTCAGCTCATTCTCTGTTTTAGCCTTACTAAAGCCTTTTCTACAGTCCTTCTTCCACTACCTATATGGCTGTGTTCCCACTTAGATTATTTGGCCTTCTTTTTAAAATATTTGGACTAAAAAAGACAAAGAGAAAATCCGTTCCCAGGACTTCTAAATCCCCACCTCCATTGCCTCACTGTAGCTGAAGCCCTGGAGAGTTAGAAGCTGGCACTTAAAAAAACAAATTAAACCCTGATTTCTAAACCCTTTGATTTCTCTCCTTTTCATACCTTCTCCCTGAGCTCAAGCAGACCAGTGAAGGACTTTTAAAATCACTTCCCCCCCCCCAGTGCAAAACCTGCCTTTGGTGGGAAAAAAGCACCCTGCCTGTAAAAATCAGCTGATAGGAAAGCAATGTATCAGCAGCAAGGGAGAAGGGAAGAGGACAGCTTGCCTTGAAACACTGTATTGTTAGCTGCTCTTGCCTCTTTAAAAAACCCAAGCCAGCAATGGAGGGGAGAGACCAGCTTCCCTTGGAATAAATGTATCCGATTGTTGGCAGCTCTCTTCCTCGCTCCCTCCTTGCCTACCTCAGGAGTCCACATAAATGCATGTACACACAAGCAGATTGGGGGAGGCGGATGGCTTGAATCGTGATTCTGCTTAAAATTTTAAAAAACTTTTGCTTATTGCTGTATTCCTCCTGTTGTATAGCTTTTTCTGTTAGCATCACAGGCGTTACAGGCATGGCAAGGTGTGAAATCCCTCCCATGTGTGGCTGGCATTGCCCAGAAGGCTACAGTTCCACATCAGATAGCCTGGGAACGTTCCCATATAGGAGAAAAAAAGTGGGCTTGACTACGAAATTGTCAGAAAAGCCCTGTTTTCACCAGGGTTTTCCCCCCCTGGGTTTCTGCAGGATAGTGCTCAGAAAATCCAGGCATAAGAAGTGGAATGGGAACAGGCCTTGCCGAATTCGGATTACTTGCCGATGTAATGGGACCCTGGATTTCGAGTTTGAACCCAGTCCAGATTTTAGTGCCTTTGGGAACGCACACTATTTTTGTCTTTCCAATGATTAGATTGTCACTGAACATTTTATTCACGCACATTGGCACTTTTTATCTTCTGCTCATTAGACAAGTTAACCTCTCACACCTCAGGATCTCCTTTTCCCTGTCAGTTTCTCTCACCATAGTATCTTATTTACTGTTGCTCTTCTAGAGTATATTGCACTACACAAAGATTTCACTTTCTTTAGCATCAGGAACTCCCAGTGTTTTCTGTTTGCATTACCTCAGTGTTCCATCTCCATTTTCCTCAATGGTGAGCCAGATCTAGACAGGCAATGAGTCAACCCTGAGCTCTTCTGCATTTACCTGTATTCCAGATTATGGTCCCCTGTAAGCATTTTCAGGGCCTCTTCTGTGCTCACACTGGTGCAGACTCCACTGTTAGTACACTCCATTTGCACCAGACAAAGCAAAATTCAATCTGGGTTACTCCTGATGTAGTCCTCCATTGTAGGAGCTTGGGCCAGGTTAGATCATGAAGGAATGCAGAAGGCACACTTTTATTTTCTTAACAGTAGGGGACCCATTTTGGAAGCACAGAAAAGCATGCCATTGAAATGGGTCTCCCTGGAGGAGCTCCAAGGCCAGGAACATCTGTTGCATGTGGACAGCGCTGTTCCTGTATTAGGATTATCCATCCCAGTCGTGGGATAAATTGCCTGATCTAATTGCCTGTTCCAGATCAACTTAAGTCAAATGCACAAAGGCCCATTGACAGGAAAACTTATAGATTTAGTCTACCTGCATTTGAGATTGCTAATAAATGTTTTTGTACATCTCACTTCAGCTCCTTCTGTGATCCGTGCTACCAAGCTACATGCTTATTTGTATTCTTTGCGTCTTTTTAAAATTATTCTCTTTTGCAGTTCAGTTTAAGAGGTCTCTCTCAAACTAAATGGGCACACAAAAAATCTAGGACAATGGTCACAATGAGTGAAGGAATAGATCTAGTGGAAGAAGGGTATCGGGTAAAGTACAAATCAGTGTTGTAATTCAATTTGAAGCAGTAACTAGGAGAATCAAAATATTCTTCTGCATGATGTTTGCAGCAGTAAAAGCCTCTTTGTCATGTAAAACAATGTCAGGTATGTCAAAAGATGAACAATGAACTTTTTAAAAAAAACTTAATCCTATATGGATATGAAGCTGGTCCATTGGAATAAGGGAATATGACACATCTTAATTCACATAAGAATATGCATATCTATACTTATGGGGATAGGACTGTTCTGTTTTTTAGGGTTGTTGTTTTTTGTAATAATTGCAAGCCCTCTAGCATACTTTGAGCAATGTAAATAATGAGTATAATTTGCTACAGGAAACTGAGTTCATAAGAGTTGCTCACAAATGTGTAGTTGTTGGGGGTTTTTTTTGAAACCAAGCTGAAGAATGGCTCCAGGGAAATAAGTGCATAAAAATATTCACATTTATAACAGCCCTGTTCAGATCAAATTTAATTTTACAACAACAGTTTGGATTTTAGCAAATGAGATTTCTGCAGGATTTTAATAACCCATTTTCAAAGATGAAAACTGAACAATGGCTTTTCCTTTTACATTCTAATATTTCTCAGCTCTGACTATACTCCAGCAGGGTGTGACCATAAAATAGTACTTCTGCACTGAACCCAGTCACTTCACGAAAATGACAAGAAAATACTGGTCAATGTTTCACTGTTAGTCTATAGAGTACTATGTATACTGATAACTTTGTGAAAATACTGCTATTTAAATAATCAGGTCCTTTCTGCCCTGGGTCTTATTCTAGGGTGAGACCTTTGGGTATAGGGCAGGATAAAAATTCAAATAAATAAATAAATAAATATGTAATGTTGTTTTTATTGCTTTAACCTGCCTTGAGTCCTTTGGAGATATGACAGGATAAAAATACAAACAAATAACTAAAATAATGGAATAACAAGAATCAGTCACCATGATCCCGCTTTTCTTAAGTGTTTGATATTAGTAATGGTATCTTCATTTCAATTAGGGATGCCTTCATTGAGATTTGATCTTCTGAACTACCTGGCCTTGTTTTTAGGCAGTGAAGCAGAACAAATTTTTAAAACAATAAGGAGGGAATGGGGAATTCAGTTCATTTCAGTAGCACTGAACTACATGTTAAGTGTTCAGGACTGAAGTACAAAATGTTTTGTTCCGTATTTAGCAGACTGGTTAGAGATTTCTCTTCTGTAGATGGAACAGATCTAATGAGACTTTAAAATTGATACAGAGAATATTATCAGGTTGAAATGTCTGCCTTTGAGATATATGGAGATAATTATTTCACCACAGATGGAAGTGTCTTTCATAGGGAAAAAACCATGGCAAGTTGTCTCGGAAATGATTTATTTTTTTAATATAAAGAATGGAGTGTTCATCTTCTGATTTGTCTCTGATACCGTCTTTCAATAAGGTCTTTAGAGTTCTTTTCTCATAGAACACTAGTTATCTACTTGCTCAGTTCATAGGTCTTGGTTCATTGGAATCAGCTTCTGTGATTCCTGTAATAGTAGGAACTCATCCTCACACGAACAACAGCAACAGCATGCATACCAATGGATTTCTAGTTGGAAAGTCTATAGAAGATTCTCATCCATAGCATGGATTTTACTTTTTGATTGTGATATTCCTGTAGATTTTTTTTGTGGGGGGGATATCTTATTCTTAATTGGTCTGGCTGTACTTTAATGACCAAAGTTTAACTGAGATGGCAAATGTAACTTCTTCCTCAGGATAGAAATTTGTGTATGCCATCCCTTTATAGAAAGGCTTTTGATCCAGTGGGTAACTGAGATAATTATTTTTGTCAATTGTCTATTCACCCTACATCCTCTATAGCACTTATTTGCCTATTTTCAGATCGAAGAAGAAGAGTTGGCTTTTCTACCCCACTTTTCTCACCTATTTAAGGGGACTCAAAGTGGCTGACAAAGCTTTTTATTCTTCTCCCCACAACAGATACCCTGTAAGGTAGGTGGGGCTGTGAGAGTTCAGAAGAGCCCAAGGTCACCCAGGTGGCTTCATGGAGGAGTGCGGAAACAAACCCGATATTCCCAGATAAGAGTCCAGCTCCCTAACTACTAGACCAAACTGGCAGTACAGTGAGAAGACATGGCTAGCAGAAATGACACCTCCTTGAGCCATTTCTGCATTGGGCCTTATTGCAGTGTAGGCTATGGAAGGCAGAGTCTGATGTAGTCTAAATTAGCATGCAGGTGGCAGGTCCCTATTCCAGGATATTATTTGGAATAAGACCCAGTGCAGAAAGGGCCTTGTGTTAGAAGAATCTACTAAATCAAAACTCTGATCTTAGTTCAACTTCATCCACTGAATTCTTGTCTTAGTTTCACATTTGCAAAGAAAAATACTGCCTGAATTCACCCATGCTGGATGATATAACATGAAAAACTAGTGCTATCTCCATGTCTGTGTTTAGCGAAGCATCTGCAGATTTAAGTATAACTTAAGCCAGGGGTGGCTAATGCAAGGCATTTAGGTATGGCTGCAGTACAAGTACCATTAACCCCCGCAATTGAAATAGATGAGCTGTAGTCCAAGGTAACATCTGGAGAGCCGTACGTGGGCTACTCCAGCATTAAACAGCAGAAACAGTTACACAGCTGGACTTGGCTGTCCTAATCTCTGTGGAGTGATTATACTTGCTGCCATGTGAAATGTGGCAGAATATTTCTGGGGGAAGAATATTTTCTAGTTGAAGATAGCTCTGTTTAAGCATTTGCTAAGATCCAGTGTGGGTTTTAATGAGCTAAACTAGATATTTCTGTGTATCGCTACATCTGGAAAATTGTTATAAGCTGATCAGTAACACTTCTGGGGTTTTCTTCGGAACTATTGAGATGCTAAGTGATATCTTCGATGTTGTAGAGAATGAGAAATAAACACAGTTTCTACTTTCCAGCTGTACACATTTTTTTTCTTTGTGTAATACCCAGCAATGTTGCTTCCACATCACCCGCTAAATTGCTCTCATTTGCACGGGATGGTTGGAAAACTTCTGCAAAGAGAAGGATGTCCTCTGGTTTGCAAGAGAACTCCACTTCAGCCTAGGAAAAAAACCTCCTCTGGGAGATAGTCCTTTCTTTTCTTGTTCTCCATTTTCTTACACTGTGAGGAAAAATTCCCCCTTACAAAACATGGTGTCTTCTTTCATTTCCTTCAGTACTTATCACAGAGAAAATGATGCCCTCAGGAAGTAATAACTTGTGAATTTTGCTCTTATTCCTACAAGAGGTCCTTTTTGCTTATTAATCCCTCCTTCTAGGTATACCTAAATCACGCGTTACTCAGACAGCACACGTAGCCATCAGTCTCTTTTCTAACCTCGTTACCGTGTTCAGTATGTGTCTCCTGCATTTTTAACATACCCTTTGCAGTTCTAGTGTTATTTCAATCTCAGAGCGGATGTGTTGTATTTATGGCAGAGAAGAGAGTAGGTCTGCTTTCAAAGAGAATCAATCCATGTTCTTTTCAAAGTTATGAAGTCCGTGTGTTTCTCTGACAAAAAAAACCTTGTTAATTGAGGATCAGGGGAAAGCACAGTGAGTTTATGATCTTATCCTGATGCTTGCCGACAGGATAGCCACTTACAAGAGGAGAAAGACAATTTGGGTTCAATATAACAAAAGGGGCATCTCAGAGGCACTTCAGAGACAGTGATGTGTGGTACCCCCATGTTCCCAACCCTTCTCTAATCCACCTATTACAGCACAGAATATTTATGAGAAGAGGGAGGGGCAGTCTGGTATGTGAATAATCCCATCTCAAAGCCATTACTAAGCTGCTTCAGAGACACTGCTTTGTTTCCTTATTTGGGGGGGGGGTCTGTGTGTGATTGTCGCAGCTCAAGTGTGTGTTATTTGTATGCCTTGTTAAAGGCTACAGTTCAATGTACATTTCTTTACAGGTTAGCCCCTCTGAACTTAGTGGGGCTTACTGTGAGGCGTGCATAGAACTGACCTATGTTTTACACTCCAATCCAATCTTATCTAAAAGTTAAATTAAGCGAGAACACTGTTGAACCAATAAAGAGGAGTAACTAGGTCATTATATATAATAATAGTAAACTGAACTCACAGTTCTCTATGTGCAGTCAAAACAAAACACCATTCAGACACACAGATGATACTGTGGAATTCATGTCAACCCTTTGGTATCAGGTCCAAGACAGAGGCTGTGTTCCCATGCATTCCGTTTGGTGTGGAATGGGCACGCATGGGACTGGGAGCGGGTCCGATACCAATCCCAGCCCATCCCCATGCCATTCCTGGTGACACAGGCTGGGTGCAGGTTGGGCCATCCCTGTGCCGCTAGCTGCAAATGCTGCATCCCCCCCTCCCTTAGTGGCACAGAAAGCGAAGACTGGGCTTGGAGGCACAGGAAAAAAAGTTAAAATAAAGCTTAATAATAATAAATTCATAAATAATTTTAAAAGACCGACAGCCGCTAATAGGTTTAGTGGCAGTTAGGTGCTTGAGTAGTTTTGTGCACCTCCACTCCACCGGGAACCTCGAGAATGCTTGCCAAGTTTAAAAGGGAGAAAATCAAGCCTTGATCATGATCATCTTGACAATTGTGAAACGGGGTTGAAAATTTTGGGGATTGGAACAAAAATGAAGCCATTATTCTGCCTGCCTTGGCAATCAGGAAACGGGTAGAATATTTTCCATGGAAAATGTACAAAAATTAAGCCATTATCCTGATTTGGGGGGATTGAGTCCGCAGAAACCAGACCAAATTTAAAATGCATGGGGACACCCCATACCGAGCCCAGTTTCGGTACTGGACCAAATGTGCATGGGGATGCGCCATTAGAGACATTCTTGGAAAATATACCAGAATGTGTGGTCTAAAGGTTATTACCAGAAAATCAGAAATGATATTTAGGAACAATAACTGAACAGGTGCAACTAACAGCCCAACAGTTTACTGATTTTAAAGTTTAACGTAAGAAAATAAATTATCTTGGCATAATTATTCTCCAAAAGATAGATAAACTAATTCAATTAAATTATGACATATTGATTCACCAGCCAGAAATTTTTCCATCTTAGGCAGCAAGAGTGAGAAAAGCAAATTCAGTGCTATGGGTAATTGGGAAGGAAATAGAAAACAAATAAGCAACTGTCAGAAAAGAGCAACCAGAATGATTAAAAGGGTGGAATACCTTCCTTACCAACCCAGGTTGCATATTTTCAGCCTTGAAAGGTGGTGTTGAAGTGATAAAGTATATAAAATCCTACATAGTATGGAAAAGGTGAATAAAGGAACATTCTTTTATGTATCAGAAAACACCAGAACCAAGGGGAGAGTTAGAACCCACAAGGAGAAGTATTTTTTCACCCAGGGGTCATTGGTCCATGGAGTTTATTACCGGAAGAGGTGATGACAACAACCAGCCTGGAAAGATGTCAGAGAAGACTAGACAAATCTATGGAGAGCAGGTGGATCAGTGGCTATTAGAATGGCTGTCTAGGTACTGCTTCCAGGTAGAGACAGGCAGGATGCCATTTCCAGGGTGTCAAGTGCAGGCAAAAGTTTTGCCTTTGTCTTTCACTTGAGAATGCCCAGAAGCAGTTAGTGGCCCACTGTGTGAGACATGATGTTGGACTAGATGGGCTGTGGCCTGATCACCCAAGGTTCCTCTTGCGTTCTTATAGAATATCAATCAGCAAGAATAACAGAAATCGTTCTAGTTGACATGAGGGGGTGGAAAATCTCAAACATAATGCAGTAGTCAGAATCAGTACCATTTGGAATGCAGCTGACAAGATGTTCACATGTTATCTGGGTTGGAAATTCTTTCTAGGATGAAATAACATGAACCCCGGGAATGGGAGCACTCTCCCTTTATCACAAAATGCAAAACTAATGAACTATAGGGAAATTCAGTGTTAATCAGACTGCTTTAAAAAGTCTTCTTAAAATCTATCCTACCTTTTACTTTAAACCTGTATGTTAGATTGTCAGTAAAATTTGCTGTCCTGCTTAGCTGCTGACAGCAGGCTAGAGATTTATCTTTATTTTCCAGTAGCCTAGAATGCGTTTTCATTAGCAGCCAGATATTAGTTCTGGTCTAGGAAGATGCACATAGGCATTTCTCATGTGGATGCAAAATCACACACTGTCAACCCATAAAGCATGCTTCCTCCTAGCAGGTTGGAATGTCCGAGACCTCTTTCATTCTTAGCTATTTTGTGAGATAATTTTAGTTACAGAGGTTCCTCTCTTTGTGTGCAGAACTGCATTTGATAATGCTAGAACAAAATAAAGAACCTATTGCAAATCCCACCAGATTGCACATTCCTGCTTGTGGAATAATTAATACTCAAATTTCATCCAGACAGTACTTACTTAATACTTATTATCCGGATAATCCACAATAAAGCATGACTAATCCAGAATAGAATATATCTGAATGTGCTTTACTCCAGATTATCCAAATAATGACTAAAACAAACAAAAATTAAGCTAAAAACAACCTGTAGTGTGACTGATTTTCCATCCTTAATTGTCCGGAGGTAGCTCACTAGTAACATAGCATTCTGGGCAATTCTTTTCAAATGATGGCTGCTTCTTGCCTGCTTCTCGGATGCTCTAGGCTTTGTATTTAAAAGCAAATTTTTCACTATAATGTCTAATTTCATTTTATTTTTAAAATCGCAAACCCCCTAAATGTTGGTATAAAAGGACACACTTTTCATTTAAAAAAAAAGATTAATATAGGCACATTATTCTTAAACAGTAATGAAAGACAATGCTGTAGCAGAACCTGTGAGTGTTTAAAATATAATAATGAAAAACCCTAAGTATTCATTTCAAACCATATGCTGGAATTACTGTGAAGATAAGATATATAAAGGAGCTGCGTCTTGCCACTTCCTCCACAGTATGCCTAAACCTTTACAGCAGTCAGATTTCATTTGTAAGAAAATAAGTCAAACACATCTATTTAACTGAAGTGTTTAACATATGCTCTTAATAAAAGGCATTAGTATTGCTAAAGTTCTGAACATAAATATGTTTTTATTCTGCTTTTAACCTGTCTTCTCACTTTGCCTATAATATTCAGTGCACATTTAAGATCAAAGATTGAAAATAAATCACATTTATTTCATCCCCCAATGACCTTCTATTCCTATGTGTTCTAATCAGTTGCCTCCCCTGAATAATAGATCCCTGCATTACCTTTGGACTGTTCTCCACACACTTGTTGTTCTATCTCTCCAATCTGTTATTTGTTTTCTGGAACACAGGGAACTGTCACCCACTTGAGTCCCTTGACTTTAAAATCAATGGAAGCTTGAAGCACTGTTTATTTTATTCCTCCTTTACACAATGAGATTCTTTATATTTCTTCTGGTGTAGTAATCAGTGAATGGGCTCAAACAGCCCCCTCCTCACAGGGCTTTTCCTGGGGGATGCAGATAGATTGGCCTTCATCCTTATCTCCACCAGTGCCATTTTACATCACTTTGTAACCATAAAATAGGATTTTAGACTTCAATATGATAGTGTAAAGCACTTTATACATTAAAGTTGTTGTATAAATGATTAATAACTGTTCTGTGCTATTCTAATTGTCTTTCTTGTAGGCAGTTTTCTTGGAGTGGTCGTTGGGAGTTAACGGAAGCAGAGTGCTACAGTGTATGCTTTAATCTTCCATAAAGGGCTTGCTATCCAAAGTATAGACAATGACTTTGGGATGTTATCTGGGTTAAGGTCATGCCTGTTGCATCATATCCCTGGGTTCTTGGGAATACTATAGAAAGAAATCAACCGAGTATGTGTTTTGTTTCCTTATTCAATCTTATTTTGTTTTTAAGGGTTTTTTTTAACTGTGACTATTAATAACAACAACAGCAAGAATAATGGCATAGAACCTTTTAGAACTTTCTCCAGGGAAAAATTCATTCCAGCCGATTGTTGTTGGCTTTATGGCCCTGAACAGAGATGCAGACCATCCAACATCAAGACTCCCCACACTTTTGCAGGATCTGTACAGGACGTATGGAAGCACTAAAACCATGTCTCCTCCCAATTTCACAATAGCATACAGGTGCAGCATGTCTAGTCCTCACTGTAGATTTTCAAAGCTGACAGCAGGGACAGTGGTTTGAAGAGCTCTGAGGCTGTTCTTGATGTTGGACCAGAGAGACAGAATAGGGATGTTGCAGGTGTGCTGCCCATCCCACTACCCAGCACCCCTTTCACCCATCTAAGCCGGCTGACATTGTCTGGGATATGGTGGTGGAAGTCCCTATGGAAACAATCCTCTTTGGGTGCTTCCACATTGGACACTTAATACACATTAAGTACCCATTAAGGACGGATGTCTAAACCCCGTTGGCACACAACACACATTAGAGACACTTGCATCCGCATTGGCTCTCGCGCAATGTGTCTCTAATGTGTGTTAAGTGGCCCTTAAACCGATTTCCTGGAAGACTTCCTTGAAAGTATTCTTAAAGGGTACTTAATGTATACTTCTGCAGATAAGACACATCCATTTCAGATATGTCCGCACTGCGAAAGTGTCCCTAATTGGGCCCTCCCCTCACCCGCCATGATTGGCTCCTCCGGAGCAAAGCATGGCGAGCTGGGCGTCTCTTATCTTGGGGCTCACCCTCACCCCAGAAGATGCAGATCGCTGCTTCTGGAGCCAGAGGGGGCTTCACCTACCCCCCTATCCCACCCCAAGGGGAGCACGAGCAATCCCCTCCTTACCTTAAAGCAGCCAGGCTGATTCTGGCTGCTGGGTCCCAGCGCGCTTTGCGCATGCGTGTGGCACATCTCCCAATTGGCCAGAGCCACGCCTGGCTTCAGGAGGCCCTCTGCGCAGGTGTGGATTTTAGCAATGTAGCCCTTGTAAAGTCCAGGAATAAATTTAAATGGGATCGAACGATCCCGAAAATGGATTGGATTTGCATTTAATCTTGTATTGGAACACACCCTTATTGTAACAAATATGTTAAGTATAGAAGTTTTCTTCCCACATGCTAAAGCAACTAAATCTTGAATCAAGATACAATAACTATGATATAACAATTATCATTTAGTGCTGTCTACCAACAAACAATTAGATTCAGTATTCTTTTCTCGAGCATTTTCTATGATTTCTGTAGCTGAAATTCATCATATTGTTTCCTATGAGCATAATATTGCATAATCTGATTATTATTTGCATAATCTGATAACTATGGCATCCTACTTCTGTGAAATGTACTACATCATTATCAGAGGGTTGTTATAATAGCCCTTTTGTTAAGTACAATTTCAATGGCAGAAAAAAATTAATTTTGTATTATAATTTTTAATTCACTGAAAGATGTTACAAAGTTATACAAGGAAAACTGTAATAAGACTAGCAATCAGATCTTTAGCATCATTGATAATGTTGGCACTAGTTGTCTGATTAAGTCTTTATGGAAATACACTCCAACTGTTGTTTTCAAAGTACACTGTATTCTGCTTTAGACCAGCACCTGGGATTGATACGTCATTGTACCACACTGTACAGTACTTGTTATGAAAAGCAATTAGAGCCTTGCACTAACCCAGGGCCTTTTCACACTACGTAAAAAGTCGAAGATGGGGGACACTTCCACACAGTGCCTCCACAAGGTGCAGAGCGGCTTCTGTATCAGAAGCAGCTCCATGCATGCAGGTCTGTTCCCCACATACATAGTAGCAGAGCGGTTTTTACTGCCCTACTAATATACTAGTAGCTGGGCTGGGACAGTCCAGCACACTCCAGTTGCACCTTTTCTGGATGGAAGAGGTACAAATAGATCATGTAATTGGGGGGCACAGGCACAACTGTGCACCTTGTCACCAGGTTACCATGGCAGTTGTTCTGCACATGCCTGTTAACACCATTGGAGCAGCTCCACAATCTCCTCTAAGATAATTTGCATCACAACAGTGCTTAGAGAAATGTCCCAGGTGCAAATAGGCCCCAGTGAGGACAGAGGAGAATTTTTGTTTTATTTCATCAAGCTCAGGAACACCTCAGCTCAGCAGTGCTTAGTGGTTTACAAGGACACATCCATACAGTTTTCTGGGCAGATACAGAAGTAGTTTGCCATTGCCTTCTTGCTGGAAGTTTCTAGGCATGGATCCTGTGAACATCTGCAGTTAATCTACCAAAGAGCTACAATTACTTCTATAATAAACAGAATATTTTTATTCTTTTTACTCCTTGCATGGCTATACATGTATTGTTTTAATGTGATTTCAGTGATGTATATTGATTCATTAAACTGTAGAGCTTGCTAGACATTACTTTATAACTGTTTAAATTATGACACTGAAGTTACAGCTTTCCTGAGTACTTGCAAGTTATATAATGTTCTTAATAGATAATTAGAGATGTGTTTAGTCTGAGAGGAAATTTTCAGTAGAAATTTGGGAGCTTCTGGTTATAGAGCACACTGTGACATCTTGGCAAGGATTGGCATGATGAATGGAAAAAGACATAAGTAAATGGAGATTAGTGGATAATAGTAACAAGGAAATGCTTTAAAACTAAGGGGAAAGAGCAAAATGTGAGGAAAATAACAGTGTTCGTAGTGAGAAAGGATAATTTGAACAATTTCAGGGATTAAAAACAATTTTACATGGTTACATTTTTTAAAAGCGTAAATAGTAGCCGTTTGAACCTTATAATTAGTAAAACATTGAAGGAAGCTGTTCTGTACCATTAATTATTATATAAATTAAGCAATTTCAGCAAGCATAGCTTGTAGTACAGACAGCTGATTCGGAAACTACAACTACTAAAAGTGTAACGATTGTTCTGTCTTCTTTTATAGATAATAGAAGTAATGTGGTTTCTGAAAGAATCCACGGGATGGTGGATCATGGCACTTAAAGTGCCAAAGCTCTTGGTCTGGCCCTGGGGGTGGGTGGGAGGCCCCTTTGGTGCTCATGCTAACATTGTTTCATTCTCTGCCTTCAAAGTTTCTGCCTGGCTCTATTTCATATGATGCAGGAAATAGGAATGGGCAGAATGCTATGGGGAGAGTGTAAATCCACACAGTGGTGATGGGGAGCATGGAGGCTGAAAAGCACCATAAGTCATTTTTAATATTATGCACAAAATACGCTTTGATGACACTTTCTACCCTTCTGCAGCAGGATAACAAGCTGATGGGTGTGGGGACACACAGCTACTACATGCTCCAGCCTTGTGTGTCCTACAGACACTTTCTCCTTCTCGGAGTTCTTTTCTATGTCGAGTTTCAGTTCTGATAATTTTCTTTTGTGTTCTTCCACTGAAGTATTCTCTCTCATCACAGAAGAAGGCACTTTCTCAGATTTAGCCCAAAGTTTGCTTTATTTAATTATGATATCAGTTACTTATGTTTGGATACTACAGAGCTTTTCAGAATATCCAAATATAGCGGAATAAGCAATTGATGTCTTGATGCAGCTTATGAGAAAGTGGTGTATACTCACATACTTCTGAATGCAGCACAAACTTCCATTTTGATCTAATAATATTTATAGATGATATAGTCATTATTTCAGCTTATTACCTGCCCAAACTGTGCCAAATAAATTCACAATATCCATTGTTGAAAAGCAGTGAACTAACTTAGGATAGTTAAAAGATGGATCAAGCCATGTAGCAACAATAGAGTAAGGGTGTTTTTCCACTGTCACTAGAAGTACTTTTTAGTGACAGTGTAAAAATACCGTAAGACCACTAATAGGTAAGACCAATAATAAAGTAAGACTACTAATAGGTAACAAGTAGGTTATGGCTAACTCTTCATCTGAACTAGCGGATCTAGGTAAAAAAAAGTTTTACCTGGTGATAAAAGACAAACCTACAAGATATATCAAATAAATGATTTAGAAATCAAGCCCAATCTTGGATAAACTTTTTAACATATTTATTTGTGTTAAGTATTTATATTCTGCATTTCTCCTGATTGTCCCTTCTTACAACAGTATAAAGATCATATTATAGGAGTTAAAACATAATTAAAATACAATATAAAATATAACTTCCCTCCATCCTGGCAGGTGAGTCCTCCCACCCAGGTGAGCAATCTTGGGTACTTCCCACTGGTAGGCATTCCTTCCCGGTTCCATCTTCAGAGAAAAGAACACCAGTACTTACCATGAGGTAGTGTTCTAGAAGATGGAGAGGGAAGGAATGTTGGGCCCTGCCATGACTAGGGAGTGGTCAGAATGTTTTCTCTTGTCATCCCTGGTTCTGCTCCACAATGACTCGGAGGTTTGGCACCCATTGGTGGCTTTTATATGCTTGGTTTGAGGCGCCATCTGTCACTTCTTGCAGAGCAGCCGAAGATAACCCATTGGTAGGCATTCCTTCCCTCTCAGTCTTCCAGAACACCACCTCATGGTAAGTACCAGTATTCTTTTCCCTCCATCCTGGCAGGACTCCTGGGAAGCTAACTATCAAAGGCTTGGATGAAAGGGTATGCTTTAACCAGGCACTGAAAATCATATAATGTTGGTGCCTGGTGAACTTCTTCTAAGAGGTTATTCCGGAGTCCGGTGTCCATTACAGGAAACTGTAGACATGACCATGTGGACTTATGTTTAAATTGAGCCTTAGTTTTACTTACTGAATTTTGTCCAGTAAAGAAAAATCCATATTAAATCAAGGAATAGTACGAGCTAGTGATTTTGATGGCAGCATAATGAAGGCATAACCAAGAGTTTCCACATGTAAGCAGGAAAAGAATCTTGAATAATATCAAAGTTTGGATATGACCTACTACAGCTTCTGGAAAGACTTCAAAGGAGAAAAGTGCCTTGAAGTAATGGTGGTAGTGAAGGGAGAGTTAGACTGGCACCTGAAGCTTACCTATTTATTCTCATGTAAATTCAAACAGATTTTTTTTTTTACCAAAGTCACAGACAGAAATAAATTGAAGTCTTGAGTGTGCCTCTAATCATTTTCACAAAGAAGGGAGAAAAATATCCCAATAATAAAACCTGAAGCAACTGGATTTATTGCAAAGTGCCTTTTTTGCTTTTGTATATGAAATTTTAGAAGCATACTCAGCTACTGTGTTGTTAAGCTTGAAAAGGGGATTCTGTAAATGTTGCTGTTCCTTTTCCCCCCCCCCTTATCCTTAAATGGGGAGGGGGAGCCAGAGGCAAATCTATTTTTTAAAAGGTCATATTATGGATATGGCATTATAGCCACTAAAAATAGAAGAGCTAAAACTCTGTGAATTCATTTGAATCAAATAATGTTTGAAAAAATAGAAACGTGCTTAATTGGTGAGAATGCTACAGTAAAATGTTGCATTATGTTGCATGTTTTAAACTGATACTTGGATACTTGAGTTCTATTTAGGAGAGTTATGGTAGAAGAAAAAAGTGGTAGGGATATTAGCATTTATTAGTTTGCAGAAAGGGTCAAAAGCCCATAATTATTTCATAATAGTCCTATTTCGGTTTCTTTCTTACCCAGTCAAAGGGTTGCATCACATTCTGACTTCACCTTTCCAACTGGGCACTTGCATTTCTGCTTTCTCTCTCTCTCTCTCTCATTCTCTCCCTTCCTGAGTTGTTGTCCAAGTTCTTTTGTTTCTCAGAGTTGTGAAACAAACATTAGGACAACCATCACCACACTTTCAGTTCTGCTTCATAGTCAGCTTAAGCCAGGGTGCACAAATGATAGCAGATTCCACAAAGGGCCTACTATGGCAAGATCTGCATCATAATGGTTCCACCTATCAAAATCATTAAGAAGACCACTAGAGTCAGTAGCACTATCCAGAAAGTGGCAGCATGTTGTTCACAAACTGCCACCATCCTGATCTGAAAAACATTGCAACTGAGGAATGAAATTTCTGCCCAGCAATGTTTTCAGGAACATAGGAGATGGCCCCAGAAGTTTTCTCTGTTCCAAACAAGTGGTTCAAGATTAGTCTGCACAAATGGTTACAGGAGAGAGCACTAGGAAGAACTCTGTGTTATCTGTTTAATACAGAATGAGCGGTCAAAAGGAGCAGAAATGTGCATGCATATGGTGCAAAGAGGGCACAGTTGCATGTGGCCCCTGTAACCTTAGTGCAGGTATCATAAAGGTCCTTTATGGTCTTAAAATGTTCATGTTTTACCTTGGCAAAATCCTTGCTTTTGCACAGAGGTGTTCATCTTAGAGCTCTACTGATGTTCCTGAGCTGCAGCTCTGAGCATTTAAGTCCCTGCTGGAAGTTATATTTCAGGAACATATTATGGACTGCCATCGTACATCCCTACCATCGAGTTTGGAGGGTTTCCCAATGCCTGTTTCAAGACTTTGAATGATGAAAAGAGTTGATCTGAGACCATATACCTTGAAGAGAGAGGAAATTAAGTTGGCAGGATCTCAGTGGAGAATGATAATGTCCAACAGGTCGTTGGGCTGAGAGGAACGTTAGGGTTGATGCTGCATCCATGCATATATCGGTACTGGAAGAGGTAAAGTGCCATTGATCTTTTTCTGGATATTGAACCAAGGGGTGGTTAAGCAAGAGTAACAACAATAAGGCTCAGAGGTTTTCTCACTGAACTGCTATAGGAAGTATTTTAGTCTGGGGTGTTTTTTTTTTTCTACTGCACACTTTAGCTGAAAACAGTCTCATGATTTAAAACACATATTTATATCGTGTGTGGGCCACAAATCATCAACTTCCCTGAACAGCCTACACAGCTTAGGACATTAAAATGCAGGTAAATCAACCCAATTCAGGGGATATGAAGGAGACAAGAGCAAGCAAGGAACAGAAAAGAGAAAAGGGGGATTGAGTTTGAGCTGCTGATTGTGTGTACACACGTACACACATGTGCACGCTTCAAGAGACCTTCAAAGAAAAAGATTTATTTACCACTTCTTTAGATTTTTTTAAAAATAATTCAGATCAGTATTGTGAGGCAATACATTCCCTTTAAAATTTCTTTTTTTAAAAAAAGAACAGCTATATTTAAAGAAATATATTACCTAATAAGATTCACATGAAAAAAAATGCCTTCACACTGCAGGTTTTTATTTGCTTTTATGCTTGTGAGTCATAGGACACTTCTTATAGCTTCACTTGCAGGCTTATCTCTGCAACCATAAGGACCCCAAAGCTTCCATCTTAAACAGAAATATGAAGGTCTTTCTATTTTAACATGAGGTAATGGATAAAAAACATTGCCATTTGGACCAGATGTTCCATATCTCTTGGTTGGACACTCCAGAATTTTTAGAAATATAGCTTTGAATGCATAGTGAAAAAAACTGCATGAGACACTGAAAAATTGATGAAGTAAAGAAAAGGTTTAGGGATCTGTTTATACAGCTGTGCTATATTATGGCTCATTGCTAGTTAGGTAACAGCCCTGTAATATCCAGAAGGATGTTTCCCAGGGATTTTTCATAGAACTGTGGGAATAAAAAAGATTTTTGCCATTTGATATAGGTGAAGCAGCTTTTGCTCCCTTTCCAGTCTGGTTTTTACATATAAAAGCATATTTAAAAGGAGTAGAAGCACTTTAGGAAAATCTGCATCTTGAGATACAGAGTGAGTATGAATGCCATGCTTTCTTTTGGAATATTCAGATATCCTGGAATAAGTAAGTGGTATCTGGATACAGCCACTGTTAATTGTAATTTTCACTTTATCTGTTCTGAAAAAGAGAGAGGTTTCGTTTTCTATTCTTTAAAATTCCCCTTTAAAATGCTGTTGCTTTGACGCATCACTGAGTTGTGGTGGCCCACTCCTAGTTGTTTGCAAGGGCACCTTCAGGCAGTTTTCTTGGCAGAGATACAGAAGTACTTTGCCTTTGCCTACTTATCGGAGGAGGCTGGGGATTGAACTGGCAACCCTTTGGTCTCCAGGCAGTCTGCTCTACCTGCTTTTTAAGATGGAAAAGGATACACACACACACACACACACACACATATGAGGGAGATCTGCAGTTTTTTTAAGGTCAGGACTGCTGGTTGCTGTGTCAGGAACAACAGAGCTATGCAATTTTCAAGATCCTCTGTGTGTCCCTTGGCCTAACATTAGCCTTTAGAGATTTTTAAAAGAAACCTAAAAAGCCTTTAGAGATTTTCTAAAGAAACATGTCTAGTGTCCCAGAAACTAGAAAAACCCAAAGAAATACAGTTTAATTATGTTTACTCTTGAATGGTTGGTAAAATGCAGCTTTCCACCTTTAATATGATCCCAAGCATATGATTTAGTCCCCGTAGCATCATTGACTTGCCGTTGTATATTGTGGCTGCATACCCATGTCAACACATTCAGGGCTGGAGGAGGGTGGCAACTGCATCAGCTGTCATAGGGGAAGGAGTACCTCTGTCAGATGGACACTATTTCAAAGCAGCCCTCCTCTTCACCATCCAGAACGTTTCTGCAAGTGGAACCTCCCCAAAGAAGCCAGATTCCTTGGCCAGGCACCAGAAACTGACCCACCACCAGAGTTGGACATTCCCCCTTCCTCCTCCTTTCCTTTCCCCCCATGTCTAATTATTAATTTTATTAATTTTCCTCTTCTTTGCAACCATTCAGGGAGCAGCACTCCTTCCCTCTTTTCCATATGATAACTCATGAAATTTATGCACCTTCGCTGACAGGCTAGTCAAGCCTCCTTTGAAATAAACTCACAAACTAGGCCACGTTTAAATGGTGTACATAAGCTTAGAACTAGTTTGTAGTTATGAAAGAACCTTCAGTTCCTATAGAAGTGTATATTTGGTAAACACATAGGCTGCATCCCCATTCAATATAAAAGCTGGTTTATAATCCAGATTAATTTAATCAACATTGAGCTCCGTTTTTTCCTGTTCCAATTTATAGCTTTTTATGTGGATTTACAGGGGGCAGATTCCCCCCCCCACTCTTTTGCATCATAGCCTGACTTTATGGAGCAGGGATCCAAACCCTGTAAGACTTCCCCTGATTAATAGCCATAGCTATGGGGAAAATATTACTGAGAAGGCAGCAGCTTTGCGCAAAATCAGCTGGGCAAAAGATCAGACACTCCATTTACTAAAGGAGCAAGCAGAGTGGGGTGGGAGGAGCAGGTTCAAAGAGAGAAGAGGGGATTCTCCCTTCTCCTTTGCTTTGAATGAGCTGCCTAGGACTGAGCGGAGCTAAAAAAAAGATTCCCTCTGCTGATTGTCAGATTCTGCCTGCTGTTACAATGTAATGTATCTCTCAGAATGACAATGGCATTCACAAAAGCGGAAATCTATGTTCAAAGATCCAACATTTTTTGATCTCCATACAGAAAAGACGAGGGGAACTCTAGCATGGCAGGGATGGCAAGGACAAGGGGCAGACCTTCCTGAGCGTGAAACCCCACCCATTTAATGGCATCCGCACAACTGCAGCAGGCATTGCCCAGAAGGATATGGGGGGGGGGACAGCCCGAAAGGCACAGTCTCCTCCCTGAATAGTCCTGTACTGTTCCCAAAGCGGGAAAAATGGGCTAGCTGGCAAAACAGGACCAATACCTGTTTTTATGAGCGAGGAGGCTCTGCAGATTTTGGCAATTTAGTCCTTGTAAAGTTCAGAAATAAACATTTGAATGGAAATGGACAATTCCCAGAATGGACTGCAGACAAATTTTTTCTTGAATTGGAATGCAGCCGTAGTCTCGGCTTTTAACGGCAGCTGTAACCCCTTTATACCCCAGCCTTTCCTACCCTTCTTTTCTGAACACAGAACTCCAACTCTGGTTTCATTCTAATTTCGTAATCCAGTTATGGCTTTCACCTACTAGTTATAAATTTCTGAAAGCAACCATGTATCCTGTTTTAGTTCTACTGTTACATTTTATAGTTATATTTTATTCAAAGGTTTTATGTTTGCTTAGCTTATTTGTTATCATACGCATGTCAGCTTGTATTAAATTGTTCTTGAAAAATAAAATAAGTAAGTACTTGGAGGCAATTACTTATTGTTTCAGGTAAGTCTGCAAGTGATTACATTCTTACGCAAATTGACCACAGATAATTTTCATGCTCCAGTTACGGATTTTTGTCTGAGCTGAGTCAGCGCACAAGTAAAGGTCGCCCTTCCAGGTAGGCAAGGAGTGCAAACCTGATTGCCTCCACGGCTCAAATAGCTCTGTGCCTAAGTTTTGCGGTCCAGAAATGCAAGATTGCTTTCTGCTGGACTGAATCCTTATTTTAGCAGACTCTGCTTTTGATGCACACTTTGCCTGCTTTCCCAGTTGAAAATAATTTATATTGCACATATAGTTGGATTGCTAGGCTAATAAGAAAATACTATTGACATGTCTGATAGATGCAGCTGGTATTTAGGGAGAGCAAAAGAGTTAAACTGATTGCATTTTTACAGTCAAGTGCATTTTTGCTGTTTACTGTTTGTGTCCTGCTGTTAAGAAAACAGGCTGGTTGCATAGGAATTCTCCGTAATCAAGACTGAAAAGGAACAAAGGATTATGAAGTGTTACAAGCTCTGAATATCTTTAAGAGATAACCCAGGGGTTGAAAGAAGTGTATTTTCAGAAGGGGAGTTGGCAGGGTGCTGAGTGAAACAACAGTTTAACATTAGCAGAGAAAGAAGTTGCTTGCTTTCATAAGAACATAAGAGGAGCCCTGCTGGGTCAGGCTACAGCCCATCTAGTCCAGTATCCTTATGAGCAGTATCATCTCCTGATGTCTGCACATAGGGTTCTGTGGCCCAATAGTGCTGTTTCCTCATCTGGACATGCTAAGATTTCACTGAGAGATTCCATTCCTTTAGGATATAAAGCATTATTAATAGGTGGGAAACACCACCTGCCTTTGTATTACCTCATCTACAAACTACTGTTTTATATTATAAGGAAACCAGGAGCCCCTCTAACCACACCCAAAAAGGATGAGATTTGCAGGCAACTGAAGCAATCTTCAACTGTGGTTTTCCTGAGAGGGTGGTCTTTACCATTTAAAGGTGGATTTAAGGAGGAAGGAATTCCCTAGATACAATATTGTGGCCAATTTATCTGAAAGTTGAAGAGATGTTAGCAGAAGTGCCACTGAATTACACGCTAATCAAAGTGCATAAATCATTGGTTTGAAGAATTTTGTGCTGATTTGGCGGATGTTAAAGGACTTTGCTTTCAAAATAAGAGCATTACATCAGATTACTAGCTGGAGATTTTATTATAGAGATCTTCTTTTCCCTCTATTTTGTTCCTAAAACCATCCAGTTTATTGAACTAAAATTTATATGAGCCTTAACTGTGGTGGCTCAAAACACCATGGGAGTAACGGTCCCAAAAATATTTTTGGTCTGCTGCAAAGCATTTTGCAAGACCAAATAGTCACACCACTGAACGCTTCAAGTAAGTAATTACATAATTTCGTGCTCCATACCTAATCTGCGATTAATGCACTTCTGGGGAGGGAAGGCACGCTTGTAGGCTGTAACAGCCTATTTGACATGTGAATGCACTTCCCCAAGGGTGCACTAACTATGCACTAGAGGCCGTGGTATGAAAAGGCTTCTTGTTTGCCCCACTAATCAGGACAAAAGTATATTAGCTTCTTTGCTCTACAGGCATACCAACTGGGCAACTCAAATTAAATTTAATCCGCATTCAAACCATCTTCAGAATGAGCGAACGCATGAGCAAAATGTCCACCTGTTTGCTTTCTGGATTATCTAATCTGTAAAATAATTTTCTAGGCTGGACAGCAAGAAAGGGGAACACTATTTGTCCCTTTGCTGATGTGTTTTCTCTCTCTGAAACTGGAAATATGGATTAAAGTTTAGTGCCTCAGGATTCTGTAGGACTGGAATTAAAAAGATTTGTCCCTTAGAGTGTAATTATTACCCATCCTGGTTTCTACACAAAGTTTTATATTTATCTTTCCATTAGTTGTGATATAGTAGTACACTGCTACCCTACAGTGCAACAACCTCTGCCAACTTTTCCATTATCACACCTTTTTGCAGGTTTATAACTCAGCAGTAAAATATACACTTCCAATTTGAACTTGGCATGTTAGCATCTCAGCGCGGAAATTTTTCCTGAAATATTTGCTTTATACAATGAACAAAAAAAGCTGTATATTTATTTGTTCTAAGTGCAAAAGGTTTTTTATAAGATAAAAAGAAAAAAGTTTGCCATTTTTGCTGAATTGCTATTATTATTACTCACTTTATTCCTGAGGCTGAAAAGAAGATGAAGAAGATTTTCTGTACATTTCTATCTTCAAATCCACAGGGCTAAGGGACCACTGGATAATGGAACCCTGATGACACCAATGTAGGAATGCCATTGGCTGGTGGCTCTGATTGATCATTACTGTTTATTTATTTGCATTTTTATCCTGGTCTATAGCTGAAGGACTTAGGGTGGGTTACTGGAAATAAAAACAAAATGCAAAATGAACATACTAATAAAGTAACAGTACCTGACAATATGGGGGGAAAGCTATTTCTTTGGCTGAAGACCTGGGTAAATAGGGCTGCTGTCACACCTTCACTTTAAACCTTCTTCAGTCAATCTTCTGATCACAACACTCATATCTTCATTTCTGTCTGTTTTATTTGTAGACTTTCCAGCATTTGGAAAGGCCAAATGGAGGGTTGAAAGTCCAAAAATAAAATGGAGGAAAAAGATGTGAGTGTTGTGAATAGAAGATGGACTGAAGAAGGGGTGACAACGGCCAAGTGAAAGTGGCTGGCACACCTTGCGTGTCTGGGTGCCACCACTGAAAAGGCCCTGTCCTGGGTGCCCGCCCTTCTTTTTAGCTACAGTTGGGTTTCATGTGATGTGATGTGGGAGGCTTTTGGAAGGATGGGAATTTGGCTGTGGTCACACCTAAGGTTTAATCCAGTTTCAGTCCACCTTCAAAGCAAGAGAACACATCAACCAAGTGACCAGTAATTTTCTTTTCACATTACCCCAAAGGTGAATTTTGTGAGTTATTTAACACTGAAAGAAAACAGCTTCTCACTTTGCTGATGTAGTCTCTCACTCTGAAAGTGGGTTGAAGCTGGATTAAATCTTGAGTGTGACCACAGCCTTTGTTTCATCCAAAGTCCACTGTCGAGGTAGCCAGCAAGCCCAGTCCAGCATAATGTATTTTGCAGCAGTGTTTTTAATGATTTTTCTGTATGAACTGATATAATTTGGTCTGAAACTAAAAAGAGTCAGCCAATTAGCAAAGGGACTTCTTAGGCAACCACTGATTATTTAATGTCATCTTGATAGCTACGCTAGGTTATTCTTTCTTTTTCTGAAGTCCTGAAAAGATAGCAGAAAGCAGAGAAAAGTCCTCTGTAGCAAAATGCCAACAATAGAAAACAAGTCAGCAAGTGTCATTTTGCATCTTTACAAATCTGTGGTGACGCCACATTTGGAATAGTGTGTACAATTCTTGACATCACACCTCAAAAAGAATATTGCGGAACTGGAAAAGGTGCAGAAAAGGGTGACCAAAATGATTAAGGGGCTAAAACACCTCCCTTGTGAAATCAGATTGCAGTGTCTAGGGCTCTTGGAAAGACGGCATTTAAGAGGGGACCTGATTGAAGTATATAAAATTGTGCATGGTATAATAAAGGTGGTTAGAGAAAAAATATTTTCTCTTTTTCACAACACTACAACCAGGGGGCACTCTGTGATGCTGATGGGTAGGAGAGTCAGATCAGACAAGGGGAAATCTTTCTTCACCCAGAGGGTCATTAGTCTATGGAATTTGCTGCCTGATGAGATAGTAACAGCAACCAACCTAGATAGCTTTAAGAAAGGGTTAGGCAGATTCATGGATGACAAATTCAATGGCTACTAGAATGGATTTCTAGATACTTCCTCCAGGCTAGGGAGGCAGGCAGGATGCCTCTAAAGGCCATTTGCGGGGAGTTAAGAGCAAGTGAAGGGGTTTTGTCTGTCTTCTGCTTGAGATGCCCATGGGCAGTTGGTGGGCCACTGTGTGAAACGGTATGCTGGACTAGTTGGGCTGTCAAAAGTTTGCTTTTTGTGGCAAATATTGTTAATCTCTAAAGAAAATGAGTGTCTTTTGTTTGTGTGTATGTAGGTATAGGCTTGATCCATGAAAGATGTTTCAAGCAAGGAATTAGTCAAAAAGTAATTATAGCCATTACTTATCATTGCCATATGGAATTTGGATCAGTATTTTTGCACTTCTAATAATTCTGAAAGAATCAGTTTCAGCAGATTCATTTTATAATGGGAGCAGCATGTGCAGACATTTCTTCTACTACACAACTGTTAAAGCTAGAGGAGCCCTGAGCAGAATTTCCTGTGGTATCCAGGGACCATTCTTTTTCACAGTGAAGCAATCACACATCGCATTATTTTACTAGACCTGTCACTGTATATTGCAGCAAGTAATAATGTACATAATAGTATTAGTAATATTAGCAAATAGTAAGCATGTGTGACATGCTTGTCTTGTTTGCATGGCTTTATTTGTGTTTATTGTTTCAAAGTATTTGTTTTGACTTGTATTTTCTACTTTTAGTTGAAAAATAAATAATCCCAATCTCTAAAAGTGTGCTTAAAATTGAGACATGTTTATGTGGCTGTATATTCTTGTTTAAAATTCCAGCCGTTAAAGAAACGAAAACTACAGCTTCCATCTTCAAAACTGTTCACTGCTTTACTGGAGGTTCCTTCCAACTCTATGATTCTTCATAGGGAAGGACAGGTAGGGACCCTTCTGCACTGGGCCTTATTCCTGACTCAATCCCAGAAAAAGGACTTACCATCTATATGCTAAAAGAGACTACGGAGGCCCTGTCATAGGCCATACCAGCATATAGATGGCAGATCTCCATTCTGAAAGATAATCTAGAATAAGGCCCAGTGCAGGAAGAGTCTAGATCTAGTTAGGGCCTGTTCACACTTGGCTGTATTCTGGACTATATCTCAGGATAGGAGTCTTTATCCTATTCTAGGATATATTCCAGAATAAAGCCCTTAAACTGGCCCTAAGGCTAGCATTAATAAACTATTTTAAAGTAGCAAGTTAGTGGATATATTTAACCCACACCAGGTAAGTGGTTTAGGATGCATGTTTAATACTCCTTATTAAACAAGGTCTTTGAGATATTTCTTGGTAAAATTCCCGTATAGTAACTTTTTCATTTTTCTACAGGTATTAAAGCAGAGTTCCAATGAATCTGAACCAAAGTGTATGACTGGGGTAAGATTCTGCATTATAGTAATTGTTTTGAGCACAAACATTAAATGATAGTTTAGGAACATTTTCTTTCAGAATGTTTGCAAGCATTGTTTTGGCTAGCGGTTCCATTCTGCAGAATTCATGAAGATATATCCCCCTTTCCTTTATTTCAGTTGAGTTCCTACAGCCTCAGGCTTAATCCCCTTTAATGATTGATCTGTTGTCCCTGCAAAAACAGGGTAAATTGCCTTTGTCTCTGCCTCTCTCCAGGAAATGGAACAGAGATGAATGCACCATATAAGGTCAGAGGTGCCCAGGGCTTCAACAGCTCTCCTGTCTTGTTTATTTCATTGCATTCAGCTGAGTCTCTGACCCAAGCAAACTGAAATTCATATAATTCCAGCCAATTCAGTAGCTCATCCTTGTCCTCCCTGCTCTTAGATGCCCAAAGGTTCTGTTCTTTGAAAGAGGCAGGACCAGGATGTGAATGACATACGGAAATTTAATTATACAATGCTAGATGAAGAAGCCAAAGGTAAATTTTCCAGAGCTGATGAATAAGGAACTTCTGTATGCAGCCTGATCTGCTAAGACATGTGAATGTGAGCTGATTTGGTCCTTGACACAGTAGAATTGACTACCTCTGTGTGAGTCCAGAGCTGAGTTCAGACACAACAAAAGGGATGCTTCAGAGGCATCTCAGAGAGACAGTGTACAGCCTTTGTGTTTCTAAGCCTTTTCTAATCCGTCTTTTCTAGCACAGAAGAGAGTGGGGCAGACTGGTGTGTGGACAATCCAACCTCGAAGTAATCTCTGAGCCACTTCACAAATGTTATTTTTTGTTGTGTCTGATCACAACCTAAGTGGACCCCCAAGGCAGCTTGATCCATATCAAACTCCAGTTCATTAGGATGAAAGCAAAGCCTTTTCAGACACAGCTTTGACCCTACCCCTTTGCCCTCATGGGAGCATAGCACATGCCACCACTGTTCAAAACTTTGCCAGCCAAATCTTTCCAACTATGGATGTTCAACAATTGTCTCTAATGAGGATATAATGAATTAATGTTTTCATTAATATAATACCGCACACATTACTTTGTCCAATGCAGCTAAGGAGGATTAGAATGTTACCAAAATAATGATTCACCTTTGCCTTCTAACAGAAAAAGTAATTACATTGTAATTCTTATCTAGCACATGATTTTGCAGGTCATATGATAATTACCCTTAATTTAAGTCATGTAATTAACTGGTAATCTGCAAGAACATGTTATCATATGGATCTTAGTAAGACCCCACAACATAGCAGATCTGATTTTATGGCTGGCAAAATACCAGCCGGAGGTAAATGAAATGACAGCTATTTGAACCATGCCAGAGTAAGATTTACCATGCTCCGCTTCTTAATATTTTTTGTGGAAATTTCATCTTTCAGTCTGCTCTACTGCTTGACTTGCAGAGACCAGCTTAGTATTTGTATCCATTACATCACTAATACCTTATACCCGCGGGAGTTGGTCATTCATTTTGTAGAAACCAAAATATAGTATAAACAAATTGAAGCTGCGTGTAAATGAAAAGAAATTGATGCAGCTACAGATGATGGGGAAAGGCAGACACATGAGGTGAAGCACTCTTGTCAAATGTGTTACCTCTTCAGCTAAATAACTTTTATATACATGCATGTACACATACACTGTGAACAGACAACACAACGGTGTACATTCCTTTACCTGATGCTGCCCTTCCTGAGCTTCAAAAAGAAAAATAAAATAAAAAGGATGGGGTCAACAAGACACACGCAAAATAAAATTCTAACCTCTACACCCCTGTGATTTTATGCCCTTATGGATGTTGCTATCTTGCAAGACATACTGTATGTCCTAATTTATGGCCTTCACACAAGTCTTACAAGTTTGGTTCCAATCGCTTTTTTAAAAAGTTAACTTGTCCTTCCTGTCTTTCAGATTAAATTCCTCCAAGATTTGTTTTAGCTTCGTTATCGCAAGGTCATGAAACTTTTCAAAAGACACTGTGGCCCAATTCCCACTCATGCCTCTTAAAACGGTTTAAAAACAAAATCCAAAAAATAATTCAAGCACGGATTCTGGCACTTCAGTGGCTTTAAATCACTTTAAATTCACTATCAACCCCGTTGCTGTCCCTACCCAAAACGGTTCAGAATCACATTAGGGAAAGGGAATCTTTTTTCCCTCCCTCTTGCCAGCTGGGGCCCCACCCCCTGCCTGCCGATTGGATCCCGCAATGACGTGGCGGAGGGTGGGGAATTGCAGCTCCTTCCTCTCCTCCCTTTCCCTCATGCTTTTGCAAAAGACATCCTGCCAGTCCTGCACGTACACACAAACACACACACAGCTTCCTCCCCTTCGCTCCCCTCCCCTCCCCATCGCCAGCAGCACTGGCTGATATACACACACACACACCTGTAAACTCATGACTGGTGCAACAAATGCAGCGTTGCAGAGAAGTGAAAAAGTGGCTGCAGAGAGAGAGCTGCATGCCTGCTTGCCTGGTTGGCTGGCTGGCTGGCTGCACACGTGTGTGCTCAGTCACTGGCAGGACATGGGGAGGTGCTTCTCTCCTTCCCAGGGCTCCCCAAGGCAAAAGAGACACCTCCGGTGTGTGTTTCCCGGCAAGGAGAAAGCGAGGGGAAGTTTGTTGTCTTATCAGTATGAAGTGTGGAGTTGGTGAACTGATACATCTTATCAGGCTGAATTGTTACTTCTCTGCTGAATATGGATCTGGCGCTTTAACAAGTCTGGCAAGGTCAGGTCCCTGCACAGGGTGAAAGCCCACCCATTTCATGATGTATTTGCCCCAATACCGCTGTAGCGTTCCCACGGCAATAAGGAAAAAGCGTTTTAAAAGCAAAAATGTAAAAAACACCTGAAAAACAGGTGTTTATTCAATTTTTTAGTCAAATAGTCCTCAAAATCCTCCTGAAACAGATTGGTAATGGGGACACAGAGAATCCAAACCATTTCTAAACCGTTTTAAAATGCCAATAGGAACTGGGCCTGTGTTTTATTTTAAATAGGATTGTTAAATTATAGTGGAAACAATTGTAGGACTACCCAGTGTTTCATATTGAATTTGATATCCTCTTGGCCATGTCAGTCTAGTACAGGTGGCATGTGAGTATGTTGTAAGTTGCTTGTAAGCTAAGGAAGTGTGCAAGTTTGTTTTAAGGTTACAGTTTGCTTAAGAGTGCTAGGATGCGTTAACAGAATCGTGGTGACCAAAGAGTTATTCTGTCTTACAGAATACAATTGGGAAAGAAAGCATGCCGGGAGGCTCTACCAGTCAAATGTCGTATGATAATTCATCTACTCTTCGTCTAAGCGTCAGGCCAAGCACGGTCCTCACACTGATGGCTTTTGCGCTCTCATTCTGCTTGTGCTCACGCCTATCAGAAACCTTGTATCTGCTTTAACAAAAGGACCTGTATAAATGAAAAAGAAAAAGAAAAAAGGAATTTGATCTGTTCCCTATACTCCTCTGTTGTTGTTCTAAAATTACAGTTTTAGGAGCTGAGTTGAGGCACTTTGCTAAAAATAGTTCTGGATCATCGTCGTCATCATCCTCATCCTCATTAGATTACGATTACGATTATTATTTTTTTCACTTTCAAAAGAAGCTTCTCGTGTTACTTAGGAGCTTTGTGAAGTACCTGATGTAGTTCTACATTCCGAACCCAGAAGGCTTTTCGACTTGCAGTCTCAATTTGCATGTAAATCATCCAGGTTTGACTCTTTCCTTCGTGTTTTCATTGCTAGTACTATTTTGAGTATAGCAGAGAAGGGTCAGCATTTTTCTTTCAATTTTGCACAGCTAGCCAGGATTTTCCCCAGTGAAAGACCTATTGTAATAAACAGGATGTAAAGCAAATCATTATTCTACTTTTGTGCAACTTCCAGTGATTTCAGTATGTGACAGAGCAGAATGACACCATCATCAAAGCTGGCCAGGTTGGGGAAAGAGTTATTTCTGAATTGAACCCAGGCCTCCCTTCCCAGCTTCTAGGTACTATGGGAAACGTCCTGGTAACACATTAGGACACAGTGCTGTTTGTGTGTCTTAGCAGGCATGTCAAGCAGACATAAGAGGCCTTTAATTAATAACTTCTGATGGAATTTGACATTGGCTATATTATTATTATTATTTTATTATTATTTTATTTTATTATTATTATTATTTCAAAGTTAGACATATTTTGAAGTAAAAAAGAAGAGGCTGTTGACATAAGATGAATGTCTTCCTGGAATTTCTTTTATGGAATTCCTTTTATGGAATTCCTTCATGTTTTTAGATGAAATACAGATGTTTTAGCATTCTATTCCATGTTTATACATAAATATATTTATGGTTTTACAGTCATTGCGGAGGAGCCAATGGAAGTAGTATACCAACATAATGTACATGTTTTCTTCAAACTTTCTGGAGAAATAGCGAGTAATGATAAGCTGTCTAACACTACTTTATTTTTCTGATTATTTAGCCTTAACAAAAGGTTTGAAAGTCATATATTAACAAGAAGCAACCATTGTGAATATTTCAGTAACCCAAAATTTCTTTATATTTCTGAAAGTATATTTAAAGGAATAGAAACGTCACCTATACAATTGTTGATATTCTTTATTGTAATTATGCAGTTTAGTTATTTGACTGTTGGTTAAATAAAAATGACCTTAATGATTCTACAGAAACACCACTTTCCATTTATATTTTCTTCCGGGAGGCAAAAGATATAGCTGTTCATTTTTTTAAAAAAAAATCCTTGGTTTGAATGTATAAGGGAAAGGTTGAGAAATGTTACTGCATTTGTTTATTTCACCACAAAGATACCTTATTCTTGCCATTTCACATGCTATACTCAGGTGGTGGAGATTGATTTCCAATCAGCTGATTAATCCACATGCTCCATACGTCCGATCTTGTAGCTACCGGTTTATCATCTGAGCTGTGGTATTTGGGCATGAAGTGAAAAGAAAGAGTGAAATAAGCTTAAAGCGATCTTGTGCCACCGAGGACACTGGAATGTGTGTGCACTGGAATGTGTTGCTGGAGACATAGAGGAGATGAAGTAGATCCTTAAACACAGTCTCAGCAAGGATGCAACCGCAGGAGAGAAAGGCTTACTAGGGATTTCTTTGTTGTCCTAAAAATCTCAAGGCCACAGCAAATGGAGCTTTGATGCATAACCATTCAAAGCTTGTTCACCAGCATTTCATGGACTTCAGATGTATAAGCCATCCTGTGATGAATGCACATGCCAACTGCCTCTGCTTAAACTAACATATTTAAAATTTTGGTTCATACGTTACCAAATCTTTCACATGTGCCAACTGTTGAGGTACCTCATGTAGAGGAAATATCACCTGTCTGGATCTACCTTTGTCGAAAGGTTCTCCTCTTCTGACTGATGGAAGAGAGTCTGTGCAGCAGCATCTTTTTGCCACCTTCATGTGTGCTGCTGTGAAGCAGTGGCATTACATACAGTATTCAACTTGCAAATTTTGGGTAAGGCACAAACCACTTTCTCCAAACATACGTGGTAGATAACAAAAGCATGAGTCAGAAATAAATATGTTGACACAGAACTGAAATGATACTATTTGAAGATAATTTTGAAAACAAGGCAAAAATTTTAATACATTCCAGTGTAGTGGCTAAATGGCTCCTTGCTATTTATATTAAATACAAGCTATCTTCCTGCTCCAGTGGCAAAGGTATAATCTTCTGTGGCTCTTGCTGCACTGACCTTCCATGGAGCAGTCTAACTATCTCAGTCTACTCTGTACCTGGACAAAAAGTGAGGTGCTGTCTGCATGGGATGGGAGTGGAGGCTCTTCTGGGTCATCATCATTGTGAAGGTGCCATAGCTGTTCCATTGCAGGCAACTCATTTTCTGCTCAATGTACTGTTTATCCCAATCAGCAATTGACTCAAGACCTGTCGCTTGTATTTTGTGTCTGGAGCACAAGTACAGAGCTGAACAATACTTTCTTCCATAGTTTTGCCAGTGTTTGGCTGTATTCTTTGAAGGCGGCATGTGGATCTCTATTCCACAGCCCTGAAAGTGATCTTCAGAGGACATGCATAGGCTGTGAAGATGAGGCAGCAGCGGTGGTGAGGATGCACTGATACCATGATGTTTCACCATGTCCAGAACACCTCCATTCTCCTTGTTCCAGACCAGATGTAAAAATGCTGATGCCTCGACAGAAACAGATGGGGTTCCATGATAGGAAATAGTGTAACGGGATAGTGCTAGTCACCTGCAGACAAAGTGTACTAGGAAAGACCTTGTTCTGGGATAACAGGAAAAGGCTCATTTGACTTCCATGAAAATACTAAACTTGTTGTCCTTCCTGCATGTTTTTGGGAATAAGCACCATTGAGTGTAGTAAGCTGACTTATGAGTAAACGTGATTAGGATTGTACTATGGGGTGCAGGCCTCATATCAACTTAACCTGGAAGTAAACATTAAACTCAGCAAGATTAAGTGTGGGTGAGTGAGTGAGTGAGTGAGTGAGTGTCAGTCACATCTGATGCTTAAGATAATCTCAAGCAGTCCATTTTGATTTTTATCTGAGCCAAACCCCCAGATTCAATCTATCTAATATTCAAATTATCCCAGTTCTCAGACCCTTTGAGTTCTATAGTCCAATTATATGTTTGAGATGAGAACATGCAGGAGGACTGTTGGAGATAGTAGTTTCTTGGTCAGTCAGGGGGAGGGGGTTCCTTTTCCTTTCTGACCAATTCTAGAGTTTGTAGGCATTTAGTGAGGCAATATCATTTGCCTCTGCCTTTCTGTGCTGCTTTGTTATTTAATAAATGTATGTGATCTGTTCAAGCGCAGAATCCTGCAAGAGTACCTCAGCCCATTTCTTCTGCCCTATTCATCCAACTGCCCTCTCCTGCTTTCTTGAGCAGCAGTTGTTCCTTCTGAGCATTGTTTATGAGACAAGGCCTCAGCTTTGCTGACTTCTCTCCCTTCATAAGAGAAGCCTTGCTGGATCAGGCCACAGCCCATCTAGTCCAGCATCCTGTCGCACACAGTGGCCCACCAAATGCTCATGGGCATCTCAAGCAGAGACAAGGACAAACCTTCTCCTGCTCTCGAGTCCCAGCAGATGGCCCTAGAAGCGCCCCATTTCCTCCCCCCCCCCTCAGCCTGAAAGATGCACCTAGGCATTCGTTCTAGTAGCCATTGATACATCTGTCATCCATAAATTTGTCTAACCCTACCTTAAAGCCATCCAGACTGGTAGCTGTCACCACCTCTTCTGGCAGCACATTCCATAGGCCGATGACCCTCTGTGTGAAGAAATACTTCCCCCTGTCAGACCTTACGCTCCTACCCATCAGCTTCATAGAGTGCCCCCTGGTTCTAGTGTTGTGCGATAGAGAAAAGAAATTTTCTCTATCCACCTTTTCTATGCCGTGCATAATTTTATATACTTCAATCAGGTCCCCTCTCAAACGCCGTCTCTCCAGACTGAAGAGGCCTAGACGTTGCAGCCTGGTTTCGTAAGGGAGGTGTTCCAGACCCTTAATCATTCTGGTTGCCCTTCTCTGCACCTTCTCTAGTTCCACAATATCCTTTTTGAGGTGTGGTGACCAGAATTGTACACAGTATTCCAAATGTGGCCTCACTATAGATTTATCAAGGGGCAAAATGACACTTGCTGACTTATTTTCTATTCCCTTCCTAATTATTCCCAGCATTGAATTTGCTTTTTTTGCTGCTGCCGCACACTGGGTTAACACCTTCATTGAACTGTCCACCAGAACCCCGAGATCCCTTTCCTGGCGTGTTGCAGAAAGCTCAGACCCCATCAGTTTATAGACGTAATTTGGATTCTTGGCCCCAATGTGCATTACTTTACACTTGTTAAGATTAAAGCACATTTGCCACGTGGTTGCCCACTCACCCAATGCTAAGAGATCCCTCTGGAGCTCTTGGCAATCTCTTTCAGATTTTACTACCCTAAATAATTTAGTATCATCAGCAAACTTTGCTATTTTACTATGTACCCCTTTTTCTAGATCATTGATGAATAAATTAAAAAGCATTGGTCCCAGTACTGAGCCTTGAGGGACCCCACTTTTTACTTCTTTCCACCCTGAGAAATTGCCGTTTACTACTACTCTCTGCTTTCTGCCCTTAAGCCAGTCACAAATCCAGGACAGAACCTGTCCTTTTATTCCATGGCTGGTGAGTTTACTCAGTAGCCTTTGATGTGGGACTTTGTCAAAAGCCTTCTGAAAGTCCAGATAGACAATGTCTACTGGTTCACCTTTATCCACGTGTTTATTGACACTCTCAAAGAATTCCAACAAATTTGTGAGGCATGATTTACCTTTGCAGAAGCCATGCTGGCTTTTGTTCAGCAATGCCTGCTGCTCCATATGCACACTAATTTTGTCTTTAATAATGGTTTCCATCACCTTACACGGAACTGACGTTAAGCTAACTGGTCTGTAGTTGCCTGGATCACCCCTGGATCCTTTTTTGAATATTGGTGTTACATTTGCTACCCTCCAGTTCATAGTGAAGAAATAAACAAATGCTGTCTCAATGGTGAGAAAAACTCAACCCACGCCACATTGTCAACCGTCTCTTCACAAAAGCATAAAAAGGAGTAATAAACAGCACTGAATGAAGCAAAGATCCAGCTAGGATCCAGTCTCCATGGCTGACAGACTGTCAGAGTTCCTCAAAGGGGGGAGCTTTATCTCTCCTCTCATCAGAGAGAAGCTACCCACTGGACCTGCCAAAGTGGCAGAGAACAATGGCGAAAGCAACCACAAAACTTGAGGCAGCCAGAGTCACTGCCTGTAACATACAAATTCACCTACCTTAATGCAAATGAAGTAATTCCCTTTGTTTCTTTTTTAAAAAAACCAATCATGTCAGGAGCTTTAGGATATGTTCTGTTGCTTTGGTCATCAGAAGGAACAAGAATGACAGGACAGCAACCAAAGGTTCTTGGGGCTAGTTGTTGGAGCTCATAAAGGGGGGGGGAGGGGACAAGCACAACATAAGCAGCCCTTTGTTGGCAACCCTGGAAGTCATCAGGATCTCTGGAACTCTTGTGTTGGGGACTCTTGCCTTCAAATGCCTCCTGGCTCTGCCCCTTGCCTCTTTCTTCCTCTAGTTGTTCTACTGATGATGATCCTAAAGGATTTTGCTTTAGAGAGCTGCTGCTTTAGACAGTGTGGTCCCTTCCCCCTTGGTTGCAACTGGGAGAGGCTGCTATGTGCCACTCCCAGATCTCCCCCCCCCCGATCTGTCCTCATGAGCATGCTAGACACCACCATAGATCAGTCCTCACAGCTGTGTGTCAAGCCACCTCATTGAGATAGCTACTCAAGAGACTCAAATAATGTCCTCTTGCCCCTATTGGGCGGATGGGGGTCATTCTTTGAAGGTATGGATAGCATTTTCTCAATGAAAAAGGAAGTGAGAAATGGATGGGACAATCCCATGAGAAGTGCTATCTGTCTCCCAAATCCTGACTGGAAATGTGCTGCTGTATTTGAATCCTGATTTTATGCGCAGTTTCAAAGAAGGGGGGGGGATGAAAAATCAGGGGGGATCCAGTGCTCTTAGATTCACAGAAGGCACCATTGGAGAGAGGCAACAGAGGAAGCTGGCCTTTGCTTTTGCAGAGAAGTCAAAACTAGACTGATAGGAAGTTCATCCACTTACAGAAGAAGGAGAAAGACAGGAGGTCTGGAGAAGACAAGGAACCCTATTACTGGACTGACAGACCAATAGGTGTGGACAAAAATAATTGAGAGTAGGTACCATGTTTCATGGATGTGGTCAAGCTAATATTGAGCTCAGACTCTACTGTGCAGTAAGGCAGACTATAGATGAGGTGTGACCAGGCTAATCTGTTGCTGCTGCTATCACTGCCTTTAGGATTAGGCTGCTCTTACTGGACTCAAGAGGACTTAGCCGTTTATGATAGCATAATTTGAATTGTAAAGCACTAGTAGTCACTGCCAAGCTATCCAGTTTCTTCCTTTTTCTTTTTTAAAGGAGTGTGCCTGAAGCCCTTGGGAGCTCTTCCATGAAAGGAAGCTTGTAAGATCAGAGCCTGACATGGTTTAAAGGATTTTATTTGCTATTTTGCCCTTGTACATAATTCAAGTCATTTTGATTTCAGTCATTGACACTGACTGCCTATGAAAGATCATGAGGATTCTGTTCAGTATCCAAGGGGGATCTTGAAAACTTCTAGTGCTATCAGAGAGTCGGTGCATGTCCTAGGGACAGTCTCTGTTCTGCAATCTAGTGGCTTAGTGGCAGGAAAACAAAAGGAGTAGTAGTAGCTACATGATCAACACCTATTAACTTTTGAGCTTACTGAAAATGAAAGACAGCTGAACATGACAAGGAGTTAATTATCTTCAGTTTAGTTTGTCATGTTTCAAATGGGGAAAGAAATATGATGTTCCAGGTTGTAGTACAACACTTTTTTAAGATTACAAAACAATACTATATCATAGCTCCCCTAGGATTGTGCAAAGGTTTGCATTTTACTGATTATGCTACTATAATGTGTGTATTGATTTGTAATTTGATATTTTTCTGCATAAAGAATTCTGGCAGGATGCTGCATGAAAACAGTAAAATACAGTGGAAAATATACAGTCATGAGAAAAACAAAGTATATTCTCTTTGAATTCTATGGTTTTATGTATCAGGACATAATGAAGAATGTCTGGTCGTTAGAAGGTCTTAAAATTAGGTAAATACAACCTCAGATAATCAAGATCGCCCTTGTAGTTAAAGGTTATAACTTTACTGAGCCCAAGGAAGCAAAATGAATCCCATTCCTTGCCTCTTGCCCTAGTTTGGATCATCAATGCAGGTGGCCTCCACCTACCACTGTCAGTTTGATATAGGGATGTGCTCAGGACACTACAGGTGATAGCCTCATTACCAACAGTCCAATGCAGAGATAAATGTAACAGTTTCCAAGCTCACAGCCCATTTCTCCCAATCAATTCAGCCACATGTCTAAAAGAATATGGTTTGGGAGATGGCTGGTAAACTGCAACAGCAAGCATTCTTGAAGCCTCCATTTTGTACCTTGGTGTGATATAAGGAAGGAACTCGTATACAGAAGGGAGATGACTAGTATGCTTACCAGACTGTACAGAGACACATTAAGTAGGTACTACTTAAGCAGTCATTAGAAATTTTAATGCTACAGACCAAATTGCCTCTAACACTCCATTCTAGTTGTATTGAACAGACTTTACCTGGCCCTAATCAACAGCATGGCTACATTCCAACTGGCCATGTAGTCAGCCTGAATATGGCTCAAGTCCCCGGCATCCTGACATTTTTGAAGAGATTTCCTGTTTCTGTGGACTAAATGTCTGAAAATCGGCAATCCCTATTCGGATTATAACAGGACTCGCCGCAGAATCCTGGAATAATCCGAATATTTATTAATGGGAATATTGCCACCATGCTGATGTCCAATGCCACCCACCTTTTGTCTTCCCCCACCAAATTCCTCCTTTTTTCATCATCTCCTGCTGTTTGCCTTCTCCAACCCCATTTTGTCATCATGTCGTGCCATTTGCCTTCCCCAGCCCACCTGTTCCATCTGTTGTCATCTCCCACTGTTTGCCTCCCCCTCACCCCGCTCCTCCATCTGTCGTCATCTCCAGCCATTTGCCTTCCCCCCGCCCTATTCCTTTATCAGTTGGAGAATGATGAGGAGGGCAAACGGTGGGAAGACAACAAAAGACAGAGGAACGGGGGGGGGGGGAAGGCAAACAGTGGGAGAGACAAAGACAGAGGAACAGGGCAGGGAAGGCAAAAAGGCAAGTGGAGGTGGAGGAGATCAGCATGTCTGTCATGATCTCATGCTGTGGAGAGTGCTGCTGACGCCACTTCCCCCGCTGCCCCAATGACGTCGGGACGGCTGCAAGGAGCCCTCAGTGCTGGTTAAAAAAAATATGGATTAAAACTTGGATTTTTTTTTACCAGTTAGAACGAGGTCTATGCCAAAGAAGGTTTCCAAGGGAGTTAACAAAAAGCTTATACTCAAAAGGCAGTTAACAAAAAGCTTGTACTTCAATGGAGGAAAGAACGGGCAAAATACTTATGACCAAAAGAGGAAGGGAATGTGATCAGCTTAGGACATTATTATTAATGAAAAACTGCCAAAAATCATATTTGGATAGATTTCTATCCCAATATTTTGAATATAACTTTATTGATGTGTTGTAATAATTCCCTGCTAGCTACTTCAGGGCATTGCATTAACCCAGTGTCAATTTTAATCCTTAATTTTTTGATGAATAAATTTAGCTGTGAAGCTTAAAAGAAAAGCAAATCCTTGTGTGAAAAGACTTTCACTGGAGGGAGGTCTACTTTGGAGTTACGCTGCTGAGGAAAAAAATATTTACCGGTTTTACATCAAGTTAAGTTCTGTCAAGTTAAACAGATGTTTGACCTTCGTATACATGCAGGTGTGTGAAACTGAACTACGCTAGATTGAAAGAAAATTATTATTAAAAGAGCAAATGCCTGTGTTATTTAAATGGATATTTTTCTGCTCCAGTAATTTTTTTCTCCATAGTCTAAACCATTTGTGGTAATCATCTATTGGCAGGATTTGGTCTAAGAGGAGAGTCTCTGGCAGCATTCAAAATAGACATGACTGTGGGATTAAATACCAAAGACCAGCTGGAGTAGAAAACCATACCAGCCCAACAGATGCTGCAACACCAATCAGCAACACCCCTTCATCAGTCTGGCATAAAACAGTTTGCTGCCAAATATGTCATGCTGGCACCTTGCAATGAATGTCTCTAGGAATTTTTGGATCCCGAACCCACCCATCTCCTTTCCTCTTTGTAGTGATGAATTCTGTCGGATATGACAGCACTGATCACACGTGAGGTAAAGATCCTTCCTTGCCTATAGGGCCTTTGGCCCCAAAAGATAACAGCTTTTCCTCCCAACTTCCAGGCCCTCTTATTGTTTTAATATGTTCATTTTATATTTGGCTTTTAACGTTGTAACCCACCCTGAGACTTTTGGGTATAGGGAGGGATAAAAATGTAAACAAACAATTCTGTATAAAATTGCCCCATGACAACAAAGCGATTCTATCTGGGGTTTTTACTTAGTAAAATATGTGATGGTACAAACTGCAGGCACCTCTCTACTTTTTGACTAACAGTTCCTCCAGACAGTGAAAGGAAATTGTGGGATCTTGTTTAGATTCTGCAATTGCCTCTCGCCATTCCTTACCTCATCTGCCATATGCTTGCAGGATCGTTAGTTTTGCAAGCAAGCACTTCCACTTCCCTTTATTCTTTTCCTAGGCTTGCTAGCATCTGGGTATTTTGTAAAAGCTGTGATCCCACAAGCAGCTGGCAAACTAGGTCAATGTCCGTGTTGGTACTGATATTGATATTACAAGTATCAATTTCATTGTTGCTGGATTTCTTGTAATATTAATATTCTGAGAGATTGCCTTGATGTCTCACAACTATATTAGGAGCATCACGGATGTGTGTGGCAGTCCCAATATAGCTATGGGAGGAAAGCAGGTTTTTACCTGTGTATAGAGGCACCCTAACTCTGATTTGTATACCATAGGAAGCAATGCCAAGTTTTGTGCCAATGGCATTATGATGAGATTTTGATCCAATGTGAAAGTGGAAGTAAATTGGATCATATGGTCATCTCCTGCACTTCTAAGACTTCAAAGACAGATGGCAAGTTGCTATTCCGATCTGCCCAGAATACCTGCATGCAGGCCAAAATGTTGCTTGACACTGTGTTACATTGGGTCATTCACCACCTCTCAGCTTGTCATACATCATGAGGTTGTGATGAGGATAAAATAGAAGTGGAGAATAGTAATATTCACTACCTTGAGATTTTTGGAAGACACCTGGAATAAAAAGGCATGCATAAAAAAATGTTGAACAAGTAAATTATTTTGAACGTCAAACCTGGGGATCCACTGTTACTCTCCAACTATGATTGCTCATTCTTTGAAATAAGTAATCATTTATAAATGTTGAGGTACATTGGAGGCAATTAACATACACCCGTTTTGTACTCTACTTATCTTTGGCATATCCCAGTTCAACAGTGTGCGTTCTGTGGACAGTGTTGCTCCCCATTATATAATCTGTCTCTCCTGTGTTCATTTTGGATTTACTGTGTTAGTTTGTCCATGATCAAAACAACCCTAATTTTTTGAATTTACTGGCTGCTGTCAGAATATTGTGCATTATCATGCATTACTAATTACAGAAACAGGTTTTTCTATCCTAAAGATGTCCTAGCAGCATCATTAGTGGATTATAATTAAGTTTGCATTTAGCCATTATTGCAGTGTTAGGTTGAACCAATTCCCAGAATTGTTGCATCTGATTACAGTTGTCTCATAAACATAAAAATATCCCTTTTTGGTGCAAACTGTCCAGAAAAAAATCACCTTCTTAAAGAAAGAAAAGAGGAGAACTAATTATTCAGGCTTCAGGGAATTGCATCATTTCTGAGCTGAAGAAAGTTATTAGGCCTTGGTAGCAATGGAGCTCTGCCAAAAGCTGGCCAGGTCACCAGATCAGAGGACAAAGAAATACACAAATGCACACAGAATTTAAATTTTAAAATACTTAACTAGAATGTAAATATATAAAGAGGCTGCTTAGCTTTCTATATGGATCAGTTTGTCAGTTTATTACCCCTTCTCTTCTCATCTCCTATTGCAATGATAGACATCCTGCTCCAAAATCCATTACTGTTCATTAATCAATTATGACACCATTACCCACCATTAATTCCAAATAAATAGGATGTGACAGCAGCAGTGTTATCATTCCATTTAAAGGGAGTTTTTATATAAGAAATTGTAGCTGTTGTCTTTTCTTTCTTTCTTTCTTTCTTTCTTTCTTTCTTTCTTTCTTTCTTTCTTTCTTTCTTTCTTTCTTTCTTTCTTTCTAAAATAAGAACATAAGAGGAGCTCTGCTGGATCAGGCCACAGCCCATCTAGTCCAGCATCCTGTCTCACTCAGTGACCCACCAATTGCCATGGGCATCTCAAGCAAAGACAAGGGCAAACCTTCTCCTGCTCTCGAATCCCGGCCAACAGCCTTAGAAGCATCCTGTTTGCCCCCAGCCTGAAAGATTTACTTAGGCATGCATTCTAGTAGCCACTGATACATCTGTCATCCATAAACTTGTCTCACCCTTCCTTAAAGCCATTTAGGCTCCACTTGCCAGCCTGTGTGATTTCCGTCTGCCACTTTGTTCAGAAGTGTTGCTCCTAGGCATAGCCTTCTGGCACTATGTGTTGGGTTGGGCACTTCCTCTTCCAGGAAGACCTCAAACACTAGTCACATGTTTGGTGTGGTCAACTTCAGTTGAGGCCTTCACAGAACAGAAAGCAACACCACAGACATGAGTAATGCAATATGCTGGGGCTTATAGTCACAGAAGGCAAGCATCTGGGAGCACTGATTAAGAACAATGAAGCTGATGGACGTTGTGCGGGCTGAAGTGCGCAGGTGGCAGTGCAGGCCAAAACAGGCAGTCAGTAGGACAAGCCAAAGGAGGGAGCAACGGCATGTGAGGAGGGGTGGTGAAGAACTGGTCCCAAACCAGCTTGCTTGCTTGATGAGCCAGCTGCCCTGTACATTGTTCGAATAGTGATAAGGTTGCTCAGTTTTTAAACAAAAGCTATTTGAATACCTGGAGAAGTATGTAATATCATTAAATGACCTTCCAAAGCTACAAATGAATAAATGCTGATAGAATGCAGTCAGTTTGCATCAACATGCAAACTAAATTTATCCTTGATCTGACTTTTAAGTGTGTAGGATTGGACTGTAATGGCCATCTATGTTTCAAGCATCCTAGACACCTGAGGAAAAGGTGGTGGTCTGTAAATGGATTAAAATGTGAAAATTGTACTTTGCAAGATCTTTCCTGCCTTACTTCCACAAATATATACTCATAATTACATAGGCTATGCAAAACATTAACATTCCTGAAGGTCATCCCTTGGGAACATAATAAATTAACAAATTAAAGCAAGTTCCATTTTCATGTAAGATTTGCCTTAGGACTATGAAGTAGAAAAGGAATGTGTAGAAAATTAGGCAGCTCCAGATGGTGGCCAAATATCTCACTGGCAAGTGATAATTTGGATTATTGCCCCTCAGGCATTATCACTTGCTACCCAGACAGCAGAGGCTGGCATGGTCTTTGCATCTGGGCCAGTGTGAAAGACCTGGAAGTGTTCATCAGCACCACCACCACACATGCAAGTCCATGCACAATGGACAGAACGACGGAGTTGGCTTCCTCCACAAAGTAAGTAATAGTGCTGCTGCTGAGAAATCTGCCATCAGCACTAGGTTTCTCCTGAGTAGGGGGATATAGCACAGCTACATCTGCATTATATTTCCCCCCATCTGGATGTAAGTATGATCAATCAAAGAAGACAGAAACACAACAGGGCCATTAGGTGGCAAAGGCAAGGCAAGAGGGCAAATGAAAACCTCACCTATATGAACATGGATCCAAAACACTAAGTCTCAAGTTACCAGAACACTGAGGACAGGAAACATCTAGATGATCATGGAAAAGGCTGTCAGTGGGGCAGGAGTCTGGGGATCCACCACAGAGGCCTCCAAAAAAACTTTCCCAAAAACATCTGTAAGGTTTTCATCTGTCACAACTGAACACCAGACCAGAAATGCTCCTGGAAGCTGGCTATTTTCAGTTCAGTGGTAAACTTGAACAAGCTGCCATCAGAGCTATTCATCCTTCCTTAAGGTAGCTCCAGAGATAGATTTCATGTATCCAGAGTGGTCTGTAGGCCAGATGTGACCGGATGTGTTTGCCCACCAAACCCCAAGAAGAGTGCTTTTTTCGTCATGTAGATGTAGCCGCAAAAATCACAGAGATCTGAGTAAGAAAGGCTGATGGACAAAAATGGGTAAAAAAAATAATAATGCTTTGAGAGAGTTGTTGCTATCCAGCATAGCAGTCAATTAATCTTCACTTTCCACCAGGTAGATGAGGAATTTTTGAGGCCATTAAACCACAGTGCGTGTGGACTGGCTATTTCCACTAAAACGGAAAGTGATTTCTCGTATCCAGAAGCAATTAGCTCAGGATGGCTTGCTTTAGTGAATCCTCAATCTCTAGGCAAATGTCTCAAATATTACAATGCAGAACGCATTATATTGGGCTTTGCATTTTTCTCTAGATACTGATTGGATGCATGCTTTCCTCCTTTCTATTAAAAAGAGCCAAACTTTCCAATCGTTATTTATTCTAAATGTTCTGAATAAAATACTATGGCACGCAACCTTAAGCTAACCACCTCATGATATACCTGAAGGCTAAAAAGTTCCCAGCACTTATAATCTTGAATTACATATTTCTAGTGTTCCAGACAATATATGGTAACCCTGTGTTTTCTACAACATCACCTCAAATGATTTGCTTGCAATGAACTTGGCAGAAAATTAATCCAGTTGACTGTGAAGGATTTTTCATCTTTAAATATTTGCTTTCACTTACCATCTCACTTCCTCCTATGACATTTCAATTAGTGGCAATGCAGAATCTTTGACTTTGGAAGGTCATTTTTAGTTTTGTTCTTCATACTGCATTTTGGCAGCCAGTCCCTCTTCTACACTCCTTTCTTTTTTCTTTTATTTTAATGCATCAGAGAAGAAGAAAAAAATCTTGATCAAGCCCATCAATGTCTTAATTAAAGCTTCTGTGATCAAGGTCCTACAAAAGTGATTTGCTTTGTTTTTGTGGAAGACAGCTGATCATTTGCGATTTTCTCCCCCCCCTTTTTTTTTTGCTTACAGTCGAACTCAAATGTTCAGTATTAATGCAAAGTTACAGTTATAACGTGAAACATGATCTCATTCACAGAATGGATGCCTAGGTATTACCTAAGAGTTGGAGAGACAGGCAGGATGTCTCTAAAGGCCATTTGCAGGGATTGAAAAGCAGGTGAAGGTTTTGCCTTTGGCTTCTGCTTGAGAATGCCCAGAAGAAATTGGTGGGCCACTATGTGAGACAAGTTGCTGGACTAGAATGATTGTGGCCTGATCCAGCAGGACTCTTCTTATGTTGTTGTTCTTGTTATTCAGGTTATATTTGGCAGTTATGAGGGATTTCCGCACTGCAACGCGTTCCAAACGGAACGCGTTCAGGCGGAAAGCTTAAGACAGCTCCCGGCGCTTTCACCTTTCACACACAGACGCGCCAGAACGTGTGTAAACGCGTTCCGGTGCGTCTGTGTGCGAATGCTCAAAGCGCCGGGAGCTGTCTTAGCCGGCAAAGGCCGGCCAGGGGCGTGGAGACAGCCGTGGAGGCAGATCGGCAATCAGCTGATTGTCAAACAGCTGATTGTCGAAGCCGCGCCGGCGTCGGAGGCGAGCCCGCAGCTGTTCGGGAGACAGAAGCAGGCGCGAATGCTTCTCCTCCCGAACGCCTGCGGGCGGCTCGTCCGCGTTCGAACGCATGTAGAGCACTTTAAAGTGCTCTACATTTCGAACGCGAGAAAGACAGCTGCGGACACGTCGGAGCGCAAGCCCCGCTCGGGCAATGCGGATGCCGTGTCCGCAGCTGTCTCCCACGCGTCCCGTTCAGCCCCGTGCGAAAACGTCTCTGGTCTTCAGGACAGACTGAACTAGAATGTATTTTTCTTACTATAGTTATCAAGGTAACAGTCATCTCATAAGAACATAAGAGGAGCCCTGTTGGATAGGCCCAGAGCTCATCTAGTCAGGCATCCTGTGTCACACAGTGACCCACCAATTGTTTATAGGCATTCTCAAGCAGAAGACAAAGGCAAAACTTTCCCTCCCTGCAAATGGCCTTTAAAGGCATCCTGTCTGTCTCTCCAGCCTGGAGGAAGTACCTAGGCATCAATTCTAATAGCCATTGATACATGGCTATGAATTTCTCTAACCCTTTCTCCACTCTCATGAAGAAAGCTAATTGGAGGGGAGAAGTCTGTTTAGGCACGGCCTGTCCATTGTAGCAGACTGTTTCCACCACTGCCTATCGTATTTTTGCCTATCGTATTTTTTGATCTTATGATATAATCTGCATGCTGTACTCTGAGATCTTCCTAGTGCTTGCTAACTGGCTGTATAAGAGAACTTTTGAATGACAACTGCGTTCAAGTAGAAAGGGCCCTGGTGAATTCATTTAGGCTCCTAGGCTACACTGTAGTTCCGGAAGATCAAAGTGGGGTTTCCAGCTTCTGTTGTCACCCTTTAGTTCCCCATCCACCACCTGCTACTAGTGCAGTGCTAACCTTGTTGGTCTTGTTTCCTAATATTGCATTTTTAAAATTCCCATTGGGGTCACGTAGTTCCTTCACAGGAAGGATGAAGTAATGAGCCAGTTGGCCATTAGGCATTTATCTGCTTCATTAGTCAGGAATCCTGATGATTAGTAGTAAACCCAGCCTTTTTTCCTCCCTCTGTTTTGTGTGTTTGTTTAAGAACAAGACTCAGCTTTGTTTCTTAAAATAGAAATATCTCATTTCCTAAACTCTCCCTCATTGTGAAATTTCCTATGTTCAGTTCCATTTTGATTTTTCTTTAAAAAAAAACTGTACCTGTATGGTGAATGCTTTCCTCCCTAAAGGTCTCACTATCTGACTATAGCAGCTGTAACTTCTGTCTTTCCCTTTGCCAGGGCCAATAGTGGAATTTTGCCATGCAGCCATTACGAGTCAATTACTGGCTGCATATAGCAGCCAAGTCTGGAAGAGATTCATTTTATTTTATTTATTTAGCACAAGCTTTGCCGCCTTAAACTGTACGGTGCATCTCCTCTCCCTTCAATTTCTGAGCTCCTAATCAAAGGCATTTCCTATAGCTCAGTGGACAATTGCGCATGTGCGGCATATGATTGCTTTTCCCAACATCAGCTTCTAGTCATAAAAATACTCCAGTTTTGATCATATTAAACTGGAGAAAAATTTCTTAGCCCTTATAAGCCCAGCTATCAGTGCAGGGATTTAGGACTAAGGATATGTTGTGATGATACTTGCCGGCTGTTAAACAGACTCAGTATTTTATTTTTAATGCTAGGAATGGTTTTATCAGATCAAAACACACATGCAGCCACAGATGTACAAATGGAGAAACCAGGTTCTACTCAGAGTCCTTTTCTTTTTTAAAAAACAGCATAAATAAATTAAAAAATAGATTTCATAAAAATCCAAATTGCTTTTAATCTGTATCCACAGACAGTGAAGATGGAAGGGAAGCAGGAGAAGGTTAAAATCAGTAGCTTAGTGGTGTTGGCTGCCACATACTAAAGTTCTCATTCAACCATTAAGACACATTAAGGCAAGCGATTTGGACTGGGTGTGGGACTGAAGCCAGATCTTGCCATCCCCATGCCCTTGAGCACTTGAGATGTTTGGCGCACCTCCTGCTCTGCTAGCCTTGGCAATCCTGCATGGGGTGTGGGGGGGTTGCATAGGAAAGGGAGTGAAACTTGCCACAATCCTACACAGGAGTGGTGGTGCTTCTTGCCACGGAAAAGGAAGTAAAACCAAGCCTCTGCCCTGCCAGCTGCAATCCTGCATGGTGTATGTGTTGCTTGCCATGGGAAAGGAAGTAAAAACAAGCCTCTACCCTGCCAGCCATGATTGTGCACCCCACAAATAGCCCATGACCGTCCCCATGTGCAGGCTCATCTTGGACCAAATTGCCCAAATTTGGTCCTGGTTTAGGCAATTTGGTCTGAGAAAATCGGACCAAATCAAAAATGCATGGGGACAGCCCCTCCCGAATCCAGTTTCGATTTGGGGCAAAACGTACATGGGGTCATGTACCCTCAGGGTCAGAGTGCATTTTCTAGTCTCTAATGTGGATTACAGGTGGGCTGGGAATACTAGCTGCCACAAGTTGTGTTTTGCTTTTCATGTGTATGGTTCAGCCTAAAATTGTATTTCATTATAGAAAAAAAATGATCAGTAGATAAAACTTCCTTTGGTCCATGGATCAAAATTCTGGATGTGGCTACATCAGATACTCAGAAACCTATATTTGGAGCTCTGCATTCCTATATCAAATTTGTGAACCACTGTGGAAATATGTTGCACTTCAGCTGTTATGACTTGCTGTTTGCATGGTGGAAAGAAGGTTCTTTCCATGACTGGACATGACTTTAGGCACTTATTGTTGTACCACTCCACAAAGGGATTCACAAAGGGAGACACTGCCCGCCCCCCTAGTAGTATGCTCTATCTTCATTGAGGAGATGGTAGAGTGAATTAGAAGACCCAAAATAATTGCCTAGTCAGGAATACTGATAGACCTTTTTAAGTAGACTAGCAGCCAATAAAGTGGATCACAGAGGTGTGTGAATGGCTCCATGTACCAGTTAACAGGGGAACTACTTTGATGGCACAGCAAAGCACACCACTGAAACAAGTCCCTTGGGGACTCTGAGGCCAGAAATATTAATTGTTGGCCATCAGTGCCCTTGGAGGTGGCTCCAAAGCCCACATGAGCTTCAGAGCCAGTGTGGAGTCTGTCCTGGAACAGCTACACAAATGCAGACAGTCTTGTTCTGAGGCAGTAAGACCACTCCAGGTGGTGAACCACTCTAGCTGATCCAGGCTAAGTGCTTAAACCTCACTGGAAACATACAGGTCAAGCCTGCTCCCTGAGTTTTAAGAGCCCAGGATCATAGGGAAAATCAGCTTTTCAGGACAGATTACTCAGCCACTACAGTTAAAGTTAATCTTATTTATTTTTCATAATTAAATGTGATCAATCAACAAAGATTTTAAAAAATACAAAAGCAAGCTAAACCAGCAATTGTCTGTTACTATATTTTATGTCTTCTTGCATTAAAACAAAACTCCAAAAATGCTGATGAACAAAAAATAAAGATGTCCTGTTCCTTGCAAAAACTCTTCTTTCTCTTGACTGAGTTTACTATTTTCAGGATTACACTGAACCTAGATATGACGTGCATGACAGTAGACCCTGCCTGGAAAGAGGTCAGGCATGTTGAGGTGGGAAGCATGTTGTTCATGCTCCACCACTGGTCCTGGCTATAGTAATGGCAAAGCCAAGGAATTCCACACACGCCCTTGTTGTTCCTACCAGGACTTTTTCCAAAGGCAAAGGAAGTGCCCCTGGGACTGAGGCACTTTCATGCCTTCCAAAACTAGGTCTGACATGAAAACATAACTTATGGTAGGTTCTCATAATGGCAGTTATGGGGTAGGAAGTCTGCGGAAAGCAGAACTTCCCATTCTGCAGGAAAAGCTCATCTAACAGTGATTTCCAAACCTTTATGGGGGGATGTTGACCCAATGGGTGTAGGATCATGCAATCCCCAATTACTCATAGCTTACCCCCTGGCACCATTATGGGCACCGTGCAAATCCTGCCTTCCTAAGGTAATTATAACTTTGAACTTTATGTAACAATGTAATTTGATAAAAAAATTGTAAAAGTTTTTTTTTCTTTTAGATTGTTAGGGAAAAAATCTTTTAATAAAGAGAATTTTTTAAAAAAGCCTTTGAACTTTATTGATTAGTCATTTGACCATATCAAGTTTACAAAAGATAAAATCATATAAAACATACAAGGTTAAAATTGAAAAACAAAATAAAAATAACATAATTATTTGCTAAGCTATTTATAAAAACCACAAATACTTATTTGCATGTTACTATTTTTGTTTTCTGGAAAACTCTGACCTGCTCCTAGGTTATGTCTGTTTGCATTGGCTTCTATGGATGAAGAGACTTAAATGGATTTTGTGTATTACTACTGAGATTTAACTCTAATGACCTTTGTGTTAAAAGGCTTCCTCTATGCCATACTCTCTTCACGTAGCTTTTAGATAAGAACACCCCTAAGTGTAAACACAAGGCCAAAACGGCTTCATATATTTACTTGGAGACTTGAAGGTGCCCTGGTCTTGCTTAATGGGATTTCTATGAAGCTATATAGTCCATCATGTAGTACTGAGCATGATTGACCGTGATTAATTTTGCTCTTACTGAAGAAAAAAATAGCTATCTGAATGTTCCTACACCAGGAATATGGCGCTGTTTGTGTTATTTTTATTACACACAAATAGTCAAGAATTGCATCAGAAAGGAAATGAGATGCAATGTTTGGATTTGTTTCATATTCTATTAAAATGTTATAGGAATTATAGGAGGGTAAGGACGGACATAAAAGCATTTGATAGGCTGGATAATATTCTGCACTGTGAATAGCATCTGTAAGGGCCTTTTCTGCCTTCATTGAGTTTGAGTGACAATTTTGTCCTACTTTTCTTTTTCCTTTGGAGAATATTCTCATAACAAACATTCACTTTGCAATCTTATGTAAATGATAAGTATGTTGTCCTAGAGATTTCTCTCTCCTCTCTCCTTCCCTCCTGAAGTCAATGATGTGTCAGGTCCCTTGGTCATCTTGCTGGGTACATTGTTGTTAAGGAACAATTTCTACTGTCGACTGCTCCTGTTGACGTTGACTTAGATTTGAATGAATAGCAATGTTCTTTCAAGACTTTGAAAGTGCTTGTGTGATGTTTGTTTTTCTTACCTTGTTGGCTCACCCCCACAAAAAATAAATAAATGTACATATCTGAAAGAGAGAAAAAAGCCACCAAATAAACATTGTTTTCTTTCTTTCTTTTTTAATTAAAACATAAAAAGATCATCTAGCTTTGTCTTCTTGCTTGTTTTAAGAATTTTAATAAGACTGTGGTGAATGGAAAGGCAATGGGAAGAGGCTGATTTATGACTGTTAGTTGTGGCCTGGGAGAGAAGGCAGTAGATGGATAACCCATAGGGTCTTTCCACATGGTGTGGGCTATCACGCTTTGTTCTAGTCCCAAATAGTTGTAGGTAACAATGGGTTGGGCTGCTGCTGGTATGCACCAAAGACCATCTGCATTGTGGGTTGCTCATCCCATCCTAACTTTGAAAGCTGAGAATAGGTTCCCAGTGTCCAAAATGGCCAGCCACTTCAGAGCTGCTTCACACAGATGTCACACAGTGGTGCACACACAGGTCCATGTCTTAGCGGCCAGAAAAATAGTGCTGGGCATGATATAATGGGCCATGGCCAGTATACTGTCTGCACATGGGTTGTCAATCAGATATACTAGCTAGGAAACTGCATGGACCATTTACAAGCAGTCCACTTTTGGAGAAGGCTATGCTGCCATTTTCATGCCATAGCCCACTCCAGTGCCTTGTGTGATGCAGATGAAGCAGTTTACCAAGAGGGATAGCCTCCGAGTAGACCATTGCATAGTGCAGATGACATGTTCCACTAGCCCATTGTGGACATGGCCACAATAGCCAGTAATGTACCAATAGCAAGCTGTACATCATATTGAAACAATTGATATTTTATCACAGGTGACTTGCATGAGGACTGTAGATAAAGTGCAAATCTCCTTGAAATATATTAAAATATTTATACACTGAGAAACACAGGTAGCGAACACCATAGTTTTCCATAGAACTGCTGCAACTTAAGCTCCCATAAGTCTTTGCCAGGAGTCCCACTGTCTGGAACTTGTTTAGCAACATCTGGAAGGTGACACCAGAACTATTCCTGCTCTGAAAAAGATGCACATGAGTAATTCAGGATTGTTAGGGCAAAAGCAGAAGAAGCAACACAGTAGAGGCTTAGGCTCCATCCAACTAAGTCAGTTACCTGCACTCATCACCCCATAGTTGTTCTGGTCCACATAACTGACTCCCCATCCAATGCAATACTCACCCCTGCCAGCAATCGGCCCAGCCCCTATCACATATGTCATGTTCAGAAGACAAGTGCAGAGTTCAACAGTACCAGGGTTCCAAAAATGATATTTGGAAGCCATGCATAGGCTGTGAAGATGGGGCATCAGTGGTGATGCACAGACCCTGTGATGTTTCACCAAGTTTGGAATGTCCTATTCTCCTTGTTTTGAGCCAGGTGTGGAGGTGCTAGTGCCTGGACTGGAACAGAGGGCATCGGTACTTTTGTACTCCTATTAAAAGAGGTCAACTGCTAATCCATGATAGGGACTCTTTGGAAGGGTTCAGGGCCACATTAGTCCCATGTGGACAAAACATACTAGGAAATCACCTGGTCTGATCTACTAAATAAGTACAGAAATGACCTAGGAATCACTTATTCACAAAATCACTGCCTTTTGGGGGAACTTCTGCTGTCCATTCAGATATCAGTTCAAGGTGTTCACAGTCTCTCCTAATTCCATTCTAGGGATGTACATGGATTTTTATTTTATTTATTTATTTATTGTAATCAATACATATTGATTTGAATGCAAGAAAATTTGTATTCGTTCAAACAGATGCCCTTCAAATGTAGTGGGATTCAAATTCAATACAAATGTTTGATCCCATACAAATCCCATACATATAGGAATCCCATATGAATCTTCATACGAATGTATTGAAACATTCTGTTCAAATTCAAATGTCAATCTTCGAATGTGCCAACATCTGATTCAAGTTCGAATGTCCAAATTCGTATGAATTTCAAATGTTACAAATATTCATGCACATCCCTATTATGTTCATTTGGAGAAAAGGCACTGAATGTCATCAGCATGCTGTGTTGAACAGCCTTGGAAACAGCATGGTGTACATGTCCAAATTCTAGCTAGTGTTGTCTCCATGCCAAGCCACACTACTTGAAACATTCTTTTTCTATGCATCTATTAATGATCTAGGAACCCTGATCTGGATTCGATATGGCAGCCCTAAACATCTAACAATGGGCCTTTGTGTACTGTCTTGCTGCGATATGAAGTAGTGGATTTGGACCAGTGAGGCTCACAGCAAGCCATGTTCTGGAACAGCGGTGTCTACACAAGGGTGCTGTGCCATACCAGCCCTGGCATCTGAGGGCTGTAAAGCACCAGGAACAAAACTCCTAGTTTTGGAGCCCCAGGGACTCGTTTGATTATTGGTTCCCAAGTAGTTTGGAACAATGAGGTATGCCTTCAGCATTCCTCTGTTCCAGACAAGTCTGAGCTTTTAAACCAGTAGTACTGAATGTCAGTATTCCAGATCTGGGCCCTTCTGATCTAGATTATGGTCCTTCCTGTATGGATGGAGCGTACCTGCAGTAGGTGGGGCCTCCCGTATACCTCACTAAAATGCAGAAGGAATACCAGCAAGAGCAGGACAGCCAATAACGTTTTGATGGAACTAATACCTTTCTGCATACACCTTATTCTGGATTATATCCTGGAATGGGGACCTGCTATCCACATGCTGGTACAGGCTACAGCAGGCCCTTCCTGGATTAGGATCCAGTGCAGAAAGGACCTAGATGTCATTTTCTGCACATATCTAACTTAATTTCAAAAAGGTCCTGATAATGTTCTTGTGTACTTGTGTACACAAAGACAGTTTCCTATATGGATAAACAATTCCAGAATAAGAAACAGTAAGTTGGCATTTGTCATTAAAAAAGTGTAAGAAAGCTCTTGTATTGGGACAGGTGTTTGAGCAGGAAATTAGGCAATTTTCTGATGACTCTGCTGTATATAAAAAACAGTGTCACACAGCAGGTATTTTAATAACTATTATAGGAACATAATCACAGAGAACAAGCTGCCTAAGCTTATAAAAAAAGTCTAGCACTTAAGTGAAGAACATTCTGTTTACTCAGGGCATCTGGCCTTTAGCTATTGAGGCCTTCTGCTGCTGCTTCCTCTGAGGGCCTGTTCACCTGTTGTTTTATTGCTCATTAAAGAGGACTGGTCGCAGAAACCACATCGTTATGGAAAGTTTGTCCACAACCCATATTTATTGTGCAATGAACTATTCTGAAAGGCTTTATGTTTGGATGGTTGGTTGTTTTGATATTATGTTTCTAAAGGTTTCTGTTGTGGAACATGTTGAAATATATTGGCTGTTATACATTAATTTCACATACCCTTTCCTTCAAAATATGTCATAAATTAGGACTGTGCATGAATATTCATGATATTTGGAATTCATACAAATTCATACAAATTCTAACATTCACAGGTGAATCAAACGGGGCCTACATTCATAGGCCCTGTTCATCTGTGAATTGGATTTGACCCTGCATTTGTCGAAGCTTCACAAAGCTTTGGCCAAGGCCAACCCCACCCCACCCCACCTCCTGTGACACCATTTTCCTTTGGTTACATGACCAACAAGAACAACACTGCCACCATTGTGGCCACCGGGTCTGGCCTTTGCAGCTGCCAGGACTAGCCACTGTAGCTACTGGTAGTGTCTGATGGGCCACCGATGCAGAATGTGGCCACTGGCTGAAGCAGCTGCCAATTTGGACGCTGCACCTGGTGGCTGAAGTGACGGCCAGTATGGCTCTGCTGCCGGCCAATGTGGCCACCGCCAGCCAATGAGGTCGCAAGTTCAGCTGCTGTGGCTGCCAGTACACCCGCCGCTGCTTTCCGAAGCAACCATCTATGCAGCCACTGGCTGATGCAGCAGCTGCCGGTGGCTGAAGTGACCACCAATTTGGCCACCGCTGCCAGCTGATGCAGCCACTGCCAGCTGATGCAGCCACTGCCAGCTGATGCACCCACCAATTCAGCTGCTGCTGGCTGACCTGGCTGCCACAATACAGTTAACAAACAAGTCTTTCAGTTTATCTGTATTTTTGTGGGCAACCGTTAGATGACAGATCATCCTTCAAAACCGTTTAAATTTTTAACCAACCTCTAGAGAAGACTGCAGGTTCTTTACCAGCTCATGCAAAGAGGAATGGAAACTACAGCCAAATGCAAAGAAAAAATATGCATACCATATTAGAAGGCTGCCTTTATTTGGTCATATTGCCAGATTCCATCTGTTTGAACTAGAGATGTGCACAAAAAGTTTGTTTTTTGCACTCAATTCGTATTCTATCAAATCCAAGAAAATCTGTATACGTTTCAATAAACCTCTTCAAATGTTGTAGGATTCGAATTCAATATGAATGTTATTTTTTCACAGTTTTTATTATTTTTATATACATAATTCCATTTCAAAAGTTTCATGTTTCAAACATTTCTTGTTGCGCTTTACATATTTCATCTATAAGTATCCACCTGTCCCCCCCATTCCCTCTCCATCAGCTGACAGACAATAATTCCTTTATTATTTTCATATAGTGAAACTATTTAATATCTGCCTTATTTCTTTTCTCATAGTCTCTTCTGCTTCTTGTCTATTCACATATTGTTTTAAGCCATACGTAGTTGACTCCTGCATACCCATATATCTCATATGACTGTACCTTAGCAAGTCAAACTTAAATTGATTAATCACATATTTCTTCATTTACATTATGGGTGCATTCCCATAGATGTTTAAATCCAAATCAAATCTGAATTCAGAATCCAGAGTTCCCATTAAATTTTCTACAAGTCTGAATAGAATCCAAATTTGATATCCAGTGTTCCCGTTCAATTTTTAATCCCCAGATTTTATGAGGACTATCCTGCAAAAATCAGGAGAAAAAAAGTCCTGAGGAAAACTGGACCTCCCCGCTCCCTTTGGAGCTGAGTCTGCTTCCCCACGCCCAGCACCAGCCAGCCTCAGAATATACAATTGTAGCAAGGAAATAAGTCACTAGACTCAAGAGATTTCTTTGTAACAAGACAAGAATGGCAGAGAACGGAATAGCCTCTCTTATCCTCCCCTATATGTGACCTGTCTTTTATAGGCTCTGCTTGCTTTTCACCGTCTCCTCCTTCACTCATCTGCTTTAGCGCAAACTTGCTTCCGGTAACGTGAATGGAGGTAGCATTACCGGGAGCCTCCGATTTGAAAGGGAAAGTGTGATTGCCTTGTGTGTGTGTGTGCTCTTAAGTAATGGAAGTGTAATGGAGAATGGAAGTTCAGAGAACTGGATGGTAAAATTTCTCCTTTTTTCCCTCATAGTACCTATTACTTAAGAAAAAGGGATGGGCCTTTCTTTGGAGCAGTGTTGGCCTCAGGCGGAAGGTAGAGGGTTGCTTGGGTGATTCTGACACTGTTTGTGGTCAGAGAGGACAGGGCAGGAGAAGGAAGAAATACAAAGATTTGTGCTGTGATTTTTTTTTCTTTTAACCTGGGGTGTGCTCACACTTGGTCATTTTCTGGGATAAATCCCAGGATAGGGGTCTGTTGTCCACATGCTAATGTAGACTCTAGCAGGCCTCACTCGAGGACTGCTGTAACCTGCACTAGTATGTGGACAGCAAGCCCCTATTCCAAGATATATTCCAGAATAAAGCTAAGTCTAAACAGTAAATCATGCAGTAAATCATGACTTTTTTCAGAGGCCCAGAAAGTGTGCATGGCTTTGGTCTCAGCTTCAGGGTATGGGAGGAAAGCTAATCTTTCTCTTTTTCTGCACTTACCTTAAATATTCTAGGCTACAATGCCATGGGATAGGGTCATCTACATTAGGATGGCTCATCCTTTGCCAGACCCTGCTGCTGGTTTCAAAAACTGTGTCATCTTCAGAGCCAGCAGAAGAGCCTACAAATTTCAGTGTTGCATCCCTGAAATGCCCTCCCTGTATCCGAGGAGAGGGGGCATGTTCCTTCTGCACACTGTTGGCTGTTTTGGGACAAGGTGAGTAGCACACCACTAAACTTCAAGACGTTTTCGCACGGGGGTGAACGGGACGCGTGGGAGACAGCTGCAGACACGGCATCCGCATTGCCCGAGCGCAGCTTGCGCTCCGACGTGTCCGCAGCTGTCTTTCTCGCGTTCGAAATGTAGAGCACTTTAAAGTGCTCTACATGCGTTCGAACGCGGACGAGCCGCCCGCAGGCGTTCGGGAGGAGAAGCATTCGCGCCTGCTTCTGTCTCCCGAACAGCTGCGGCCGCCTCCGACGCCGGCGCGGCTTCGACAATCAGCTGTTTGACAATCAGCTGATTGTCGATCTGCCTCCGCGGCTGTCTCCGCGCCCCTGGCCGGCCTTTGCCGGCTAAGACAGCTCCCGGCGCTTTGAGCATTCGCACACAGACGCTCCGGAACGCGTTTACACGTATTCTGGCGCGTCTGTGTGTGAAAGGGGAAAGCGCCGGGAGCTGTCTTAAGCTTCCCATCCTATGGAACGGGAGTAATGCGAAAACGTCTTTCAGTGTCTGCATCTGCAGGAAACTAGGCTAGCACACCCTTTTTGCCACCTTAGCATGGTTAATGCCCTGCCCTGTGCAGATGGAGTGTTTTAAGAGGGGACAAGGTTTTCTCTGTCCTGCAACAGTGTGTGGAGGAGAGGCCTCTGAACTCCTCCTTAATGTGGGACAACATCCCATTCAAAAAGGCCCTTGGTTTCTTTGTCATGGTTCTATGCAGTCTACCATCTTTTGCAGGCTATGAGGAGCTAGGAAAAAAAAAGTTTTTTTTTAACAAATCCTCTGTGGTATGCCTTTTTAAAAGCTTTCCTGGAAGCAAAGACTTGCTTTATGATCTCATTATTCTTTCATAATTTTATAAGTCCCCATCACAAGCTCCCTTTTTCTATCATTTTCGGGGAAAGTCAGAACCTGGTACTTGTACCTCTGACCTTTCGCACACCACAAATGAATCAGGAGAGTGAGCCAGATGCAAGTCTAGCCTGCCTCTAAACTGAGCTAGGCATTCTATTTGGAACTCCCCAATAAAGCAGGCCAGATCATCCTGGACTCAGTGAGCCACCTTGACTGGGCTTCATATAAGGCCATAACAACACTTATGTCCCATTCATAGCACTTTTGTGGCCAAGGTGGCCCGTTACAGATGCTTTAAAAAACCACAGTGGCTTTTAATGTCCGTTTCTTGGCACTTCACAGCTGTAACAGCCTTTTATAGCCCCCGTAAAGGGCTCCCGTGGCTGCAAAAGTGTCACAAAGTGGCTATAAAAGGCTGCAGCAGCACTTCACAGGGTCTTCATGGCAGTTTTGTGGCTGCCACAGCCCTTTACGATGGCTGCAAAAGGTGCCCACCACCAGGATTACTCATACGCATTTCTATCATTTTTCTTCCTGCCTTCCCCTGATGAATAAGCTTCATCAGTCTTTGGAAAAGTAGCAGAAAAGGAAAACTAGCTTGGAGAAATGAGCTTTGCTTTTTGCATTGTAAACTTCCTTTTACTTTCCTTTTAAAATAATTCTTTCTACACACAATCTTAATCATACTTCCATGATCCGGAACTTTTTTGGGGGTGGGGGCTTTCAAAGATAAAGAAAGGATCTGCTGTAGTCTGTGGATGGCAGGTCCCTATTCCAGGATATAATCTGGAATAAGACCTACTGCAGAGAGGACCTAGAGTGTTTTTATTCTTGCTTGCAAGTGCTCTTTTATTTGCCAGCATCTTCTCTGCAGAATTTCCCCCCACAACTGAAAGCAGGATATTATTTAATATTAGAAGGCTCCTCATATGTGGGAGGTGAAGGCCAGGTCTTTATTCTGACTAAAAATAAGGGGCCAATTCACACTTAGTTCATAGTTCATGATAGGTGAACATTTGGGCAGGTGCATCTGCACTGACTGGAGGCTGTTACAGGGTCCAAGCGCCCTGCTTTCCCAGATGGTCACCTATCATGAACTAGCTGTGGAGCATGAAATTGTGTTTCACAAACTCCCTAACCTTCCCCAGAAACTTACCTGCCACATCCATCCAGGGAGCATTTGCACCTCTGCTTGACATGGGGGCCATCAGAGCTGCCACACAAGGTCTCCTGACTTGACTGCAACTGTGCAGAGCATCAGCATCATCATAGCGATGGCACTGACCCACACACAATCGTGGAGGGCACTGCACTCAAGATGGTGGCGTCCTGAACAGGATTGGCCCAGCGATCAAACAGGTAAGTGTTCCATCGTGGGCAGGGGAAGTAGGCTAAAATTGACTAGTGAGTGATCGCAAGTATGATGGCTAGTTAACGTTAGTTGATTAAACTCCTTTCCCACCCAAGATTAGAAAAGTATGTGTTTATTAATTGTTTGAAGATGTAAAACAATATGAAACTCTCAGAAGGAAGTTAGTCTATAGCCAGGAGCTTATCACAGAGGAAGTCCTCTCATGATCCTCCACTCCTCAAGCTGCTATCAGACCTGTATTCCCATGTAGCAAAGAAAACAGCTCAAATAGCCCCTTAGAGACAGGGGAGGAACAGACCGGTGTGTCAACACACCCATCTGGAAGCTATTTCTGAGCTGCAACAAAGGTGATTCTCTTCATCGAGTGTGAATGCATCCTAGGATGACTATAACATCCAATCAGTCTTATATGGGAGGTCATACTCCTTTAGGCATTGGGTAGGACTATATATCCTTGATAATATCTTGAACTGGGTAGGTTAGCGAATTGGCAGCTGGTACAGTTCTGTTAAGATTCTCATGATGTGCCTCTGATGAGCAATATTCATTGACAGCACCGCTGTTGCACTTGGCACAGATGTTATTATTAGCAGACCTTTTGAGAAAGCAAATGTGTCCAATCAGTAGCAGGAGCAGCCACAATCAGTAGTGGAACCTGTGCTTTCTATGCAGAAATCTCATCCTTGCCTGGCAATCCTTGGTGAAAGACGCCAAGATTGTATTTGGGATTCCTTACTGCTGGTGCCTACTAAGAATGAGCCATACTGAATTCAGTGTATCCCTTGGGGTGGCTTTTGCTTGTACAGTGGTGTGGTATCATTCCAGAATCTGATCAACATCATTTCTAAATGTTTGTCTCTGGTGAGAACCCTTGAGCCTTTCTATTCTGTGGCTGGCTGAATGAAGGAATAGGCTGCATGTTTGCATCTGGGTAAGTAACTGATCAGTTCTTTGTATAAGCAAGGAGAGCAGGTGGACAGGGAGAAATGACGATGGGAGACGGAAGAGACGATCAAGGAGAAGGGGTGTTAGATACCTTGAAGCTGTCACCCCTTCTGTTCTGCCTTCCAGCCAAAGGCATCTGGGAAGACCTGCCAACCAAAAACCCACTACTCTGGCAGTGTTGCTTCTAAATGCCAGGTCGGTCCGGAATAAAACATCACTTATCCATGATTTAATTATTGAGGAAAGGGCTGACCTGGCGTGCATAACTGAAACCTGGATGGACGAACTGGGCGGGCCTGGCCTCACCCAGTTGTGTCCTCCAGGTTACTCAGTGCAACACTGTTCTAGAGTAGGGGGGAGGGGAGGGGGTGTCGCTGTGGTCCATCGGACTTCCATCTCCCTTATCAGGCGGCCAATTCGCTCTGTTAACGGGGTTGAGGGCCTGTTTTTATTGCTGGGCCAGAGAGACAGAATAGGGATGCTACTGGTGTACCGCTCACCCCACTGCCCAGTATCCTCCCTATCTGAGCTGGCTGAGGTGGTCTCGGAGGTGGTGTTGGAAGCCCCCGCCACGGTGGTGTTGGGGGATTTCAACATCCATGCTGAGGCCACGCTCAGTGGACCAGCTCAGTTCTTTATGGCCTCCATGACAACCATGGGGCTGTCTCAGTTTGTATCTGGTCCGACGCATATGGCAGGCCACACCCTGGACTTGGTTTTTGCCTCAGAGCGAATTGATGATTATCCGTTGATAGGAGGGCTGACTGTTAGCCCGTTGTCATGGACGGATCACTCGCTGGTGAGGTTTGGACTCACAGTGCCAATCCCCCTCTGTGGGGACAGAGGACCTATTCAGATGGTCCGCCCCCGGAGACTTATGGAATCTCAACGATTCCTGAATGCCCTGGGGGATTTTCCAGTTGGCATGTCTGGTGCTCCTGTAGAAGCTCTGGCCTCTCTATGGAATCAGGAGATGACCAGGGCTATCGACACGATCGCTCCCAAGTGCCCTCGGCCTGCCTGTAGAGCCCAGAAAGCTCCTTGGTATTCCATGGAGCTTCGGGCCATGAAACAGGAAGGTCGACAGCTAGAGCGCAAGTGGCGTAAATCTGGCTGCGAATCTGACCGAACACGAGTTAGAGCACACTATCGTGCCTACCACGTGGCGGTGACAGCGGCGAAAAGCAGTTTTTTCTCCACTGCCATTGCGTCCTCGAGTAGCCGTCCAGCAGAGCTCTTTAGAGTAGTGAATGGCCTTACTAAATCTGGCCAGCTGAGGCGTGAGCCTCAACCATCTAATATCTGCTGTGACAGTTTTGCAAAGCACTTTGAGGACAAAGTTGCTCAGATCCGCAGAGGGTTAGATGTCACAATTGGACATAGTCTGAGGGAGGTGTCCAGAGAACTGTCTGGTCCAATTATTTTGGATCAGTTTCAATTATTGCGGCCTGAGGATGTGGACAAGCTGCTTGCAGGGGTGCGGCCGACAACATGCTCTCTAGATCCCTGTCCTTCTTGGCTGATTAAAGCTAGCCGGCAAGGTATGACCGGGTGGATCCAGGAAGTGGTAAATGCCTCTCTGAGGGAGGGGGCGGTTCCATTGGCCCTTAAACAGGCTGTGGTACGTCCCCTCCTGAAGAAGGCCTCCCTGGATCCAGAAGACTTAAACAACTATCGCCCGGTAGCTAACATACCTTTCCTAGGCAAGGTCCTGGAGAGGGTTGTCGCTGTTCAGCTGCAGGCATGCTTGGAAGAAGCTGATTATCTAGACCCATTTCAATCCGGCTTCAGGCCCGGTCATGGCACGGAAACCACCTTGGTCGCCCTGGTTGATGATCTCCTCCGGGAGAAAGACAGGGGGAATGCTACCCTGCTGGTTCTCCTGGACCTCTCAGCGGCTTTCGATACCATTGACCACGGTATCCTTCTGGAGAGGCTTCGGAGTTTAGGAATTGGAGGCAGTGCTTGGCATTGGTTCCACTCCTATCTCCAGAGCCGATCTCAGATAGTGGTGATGGGAGAGACAGAATCGACACCCTGGGAACTCACTTGTGGGGTTCCCCAGGGGTCGATCTTATCTCCCATGTTATTTAATATCTACATGAAGCCGCTGGGAGAGATCATCAGGAGTTTTGGAGTGAGGTGTCATCAATATGCAGATGATACCCAGCTCTATCTCTCTGTGCCATCTGAATCAGGAGAGGTGGTTGAAGTGCTTGACAGGTGCTTGGAGGCGGTAATGGGCTGGATGAGGGCCAATAAATTGAAACTGAATCCAGATAAGACAGAGGTGCTGTGTGTTACAGGCTCTCGGGTCCAAGTAGTTGGGAGATACCCTGTCCTTGACGGGGTTGCAATATCCGGGAAGGGACAGGTGCGAAATTTGGGGGTACTCCTGGACTCTGCGCTAACACTTGAAGCTCAGGTGGAGGCCGTGGCCAGGAGTGCCTACTCCCAACTACGGTTAGTGCGTCAACTGAAACCTTTTTTGGACAGAGATGACCTGGCCACAGTTATCCACGCTCTGGTAACCTCCAGGCTGGACTATTGTAACGCGCTCTACATGGGGCTGCCCTTGAAGACGGTTCGGAAGTTGCAGCTGGTGCAAAATGCAGCCGCTAGAATGCTGACAGGAACATCTAGCCGGTCGCATATTACGCCGGTTCTGAAAGAACTGCACTGGCTGCCAATTCACTACCGAGCCCAATTCAAGGTGCTAACTTTAACTTATAAAGCCCTAAATGACTTGGGTCCCAGATATCTAAAGGAGCGCCTTCTCCCATATCGACCTGCCCGTGTTCTTAGATCTGGAGGGGAGGCCCTTCTGGTGATCCCTCCGCCTTCTTTAGTTAGGCGGGTGGGTACCCGGGAGAGGGCCTTCTCGGTGGTGGCCCCCAGGCTGTGGAATGGTCTCCCCCTTGAGGTGCGTCAGGCCCCTTCTCTGTTCTTATTCAGGAAGGCGGTGAAAACGTTCCTGTTCACACAGGCCTTTGGTTAAATGTTCCCCACACTTCCCCTCACTGAAAACCGCTGATGTTTTTAACTGTTTTGTACTTTTAAAACTGTATTTTTAAATTTGTTTTATTTTCTGATACTGTTTTTATACATCTGTTTTAAATGTTGTGAGCCGCCCAGAGACCCTCGGGTATGGGGCGGCATATAAATTGAAATATAAATAAATAAATAAATAAATATTGTTCCACTCCAGAACCTGCTGTGAAAGCAGCATGTTTACAGGCCTGCATTTAAGACAGCATGTGACACTGTTTAGTGTGCACATTATAACACATCCTGCCCCTTCAAAAAATATCTATTTGTCTCCTCAAACAACTACTGTTTCCACATCTGTCTATCCATCTGTCTGTTTGTCTCTATACATACTCTGAACATACTCACTGTCCTCTTGATCTTTGATTACAAATACATTCACTATGCTCAGATTTTAAGCTCTTAGAAGGATTCGTGTGGAATTAGAAACATTCTGGGAATTGCTGCTGAGTCTAATTTATGACTAGGCTATGGAAGGATCCTATATTCCTTATCATGTTAATAAACAGATGGTGCTTTCTCAAAGGCAAGGATTCTCACTTATAAAGATCCATTTCCAGTGTAAGGTGACACAGGACAGACTCCATCTATACAAGATGGAATGGCTATCCTAATGGAAACCAGGGGGAAGGACATCTGTAAGGCCTCATGCCAGATGTGGACACTTCCCGCCTCTTCTTCTGAAAGGGTGACCTTTACTTAAGCCAGAATCCGTCCCTTCAGAGGAATTGACATTGGGGAGACATTTGGATCACTTCCTCAGCCCATGCTAATTATTTGCCCAGAATACTGGGCAACATACTAGATACTCAGCTGAACATCTGGCTCCTGGCTGGCATGTCCATGTAGGGAACCTGTTTGCACCAGTGGCATTCTCTGCTCACAGTCTGGAAACTGAGGATCAATTCTGCCTTTCATCAGTTTGATCCTCTTGCAGGGTGAGTTGGCTCGATCCAGCCCTGCAAGGGGCTTCATTTAGATGTAGCTTAGCCTAGAGTAATTTAGTAATCACTTTTGAATCAAATAAAATCCAAGAATATCAGGAAGACAAATAGTGTACATCAAAGCAGAGTCAACTGGTTCATGGCAGCTCCCCATTCACACAAGTTTCAGTTCAGGATTGGCTAATGTGCATAATTCATTATGTTCAGTGAGGTCAATTTTCACGTGGGTTTGAATAGAAATGCAGTTTTAACAATAGCCACAGCTAATGTTTATACTGACCTTTAAATTTTGATGAGCTTATCCATATCCTCCACGATTATACATATGCCTAGCATGGAATTCAGCCCATTTTCAGTGCAAAAGAAAAAAACAGCAACCTCACAATGAGTCAGTGAAGGGTCTCTTTTGATATCATGTGTCATGCTCTGGGATTGATGTAGAAGCCTCCATTCTGCACATGGGCACTCCACCCCATATTCCTTATCAAGATGCGTAGACATCCAAGCATGCTAGCAGGTCACCAAGACACATGCTCTTTCTAATGCTGATGGGCGTCTGGATTTCCTGGAGTATGATCAGCATCATGTTTGCATTCCTTTGGATTACACTGGTGAGACTGAGTGGGAAAACTCCGATACATCGCATCTCTGAGTTTCTGTACTTTTATGCCCAGGGTTTTTTCCATCATCCTTCAAGAGAGAAGAATGCCAACAATGATCATACAGAATGTTGTTTCTCTCTCTCACACACACACACAGGTGCATAAACAGCCAAGATGGAGGTTGAATGGCACTCAGAGCACTACAAGGAGAATCATACCATCACTACTCTGTTCCATCAGTGGCTCACCATTAGCAGTTCCTGTTCTGATCCCTGGTATCAGTGCTGACATACCCTGTATTTAGCTGACATACCCACCAGTCCCAATGGGCATCAGTAACCAATGTATAAAAGGCGAACCTATCTCAAAATGACCTGTACTGTCAGAAGAGAATAAAGAAAATGAAAACCTAGCTGTTTCCTCAGGCCCACCCACATACCTGACAGAAGGCAATAGAGATATGGGTTCAAGAGCTCCTATTTTTTTCTATAAAATATCCCAGATTCATTTTCAAGCAGGCCTGAAACTGTCTTCTTTTCTTGAAATCCTAGACAACTACAGCGCTAATCAATCAAATCTGAGTTAAATAGACAAATGATCTAATCTGATGTAACACGGTATGTTATGTTCCTAGCAAATTACTACTTTGAAATTATTTCCCCCAAGCTGGAAATGTTTACAGTCTTATTCATTACTAATACTGTTATTTTAATGCTGTTATTTTAACTATTGTGCTTTCACAAAAATTTACCGTGCTTTTTTTTGTAGCAAGAAAAGCTTTCTAGCATGCATACAAAGTTCTGTGCAATTCAGCATTCAAATGTGGTTTCTCTTGTCTTTACTTAGAAACATTTTGCATGAGACATTAACCTTACATTCACTAGCTAGAGCTATTAATTTCACTTGACTTCATGTCTTAAGGTCGAAATCATTAATCAAAGTTTCTATCATTAGCTCAGTTTCCTTTTCTATTAAGTGATTGTGGTTCCTTACTCTTAATGAGTCATGAAGATTCAATAATTTTTACTGCAGAATTACTAAACAGTAATTATGATACGCAAAGTAAGGATGAGTTTCTTTTCAGTATGTTACCCCCTTTTGTTGATTAAACAAAAAGCTGAAAATAATTAAATTGTGAATTCAAAGTATTCATTTCTACTATTATAGGCAATTAAAAAAATCAATTCAGTTCTATCCTTTCACTGTGCCTGCAGCATGAGGAACAGTGCTGGGTAGCTGAAAGAAACAATGTGGAACAATAAATAGGTTTTAAATGAGGCAATAATAAGTTCTTTTTGGGGGGGGCAGGGGTATGCAGGGAAAAAGAGGATCTTTTTCTAGGTAGCTTCATTGCTGGTCTTGTTTCCAGATCACATGTAGGAGATGGGAATTGGACCAAGGATTGCCATCTTCTCTGGCATCCCTCAACCAAATTAAAATGCAGTAACTGTGCAGTCATGGTTGTAGCTTGGTAGTAATGCAGGCAGTCTGGAAAGCAGATGATGGCCTGTTTGGTCCCTGGCTGCTCTCCAGAAGTAGGCAATAGTAAACCACTTCTGCCTGGAACTGCCCTTGAAGTCAACCAGAAATTGGCCACAACTCAGTGGTACCCCATAATCGTTCTTGGGTCAAATTGCAAACTTACACGGCACCTTTGGGTTCCATACAGAGATTCTCCAAAGACAATTAAAAATGTCCATTCTTTGCTTTTTGACATGTGGATTCTTTTCCACCAATACAATTAATAGAATAATAGAAATAAGATCTGCAGATTCCCAGAAGGATTTTCAGTCAATGGTGTTCAGGTGTCACCAAAAGTGGTCCTGGAGCACAGTGATTGTATAGAATTGGTTCCTGCTTCCTTGTCAGGGAGCAAATCAATTCCCAGAAGCACTCTATTTGTCAGGAAATAAACCTCCACAAATATGGGGCAGGTCACATTTGCTCCTCCTGCAGGTGCTGTGCAGAAGAATGGAAGCAGAACTCCCAGCATCTGGCATCAGAACCTCCAACCTTTGGGACTATTTCTGGAGCTTGGAGAAAAGCCAAGGCTAGGCATATGCCCTTGTGCAGAAAGGGCCTGTGACTATACTGGGAATGCTGGGATTACACCTATCATTTTCAATATAGTGCCAGGAGGAGGGAGCAGTGGAAGACTGTAGTAGTAATATGTGCATATGTTGCTTAGATTTGCCTTCCCTTGCCTTCCTGAAACATCTTATGCCACACACATCACTCTATCTTGGCTGGTTCCTTGTTCAATTAACTGCCTAACACATAACTGCCACCTGTGCAGAGATTTCACAACAGAAGATATAAAGATGATTTTGTAAGGAACTACCCTGGGATTTTTTAAAACTGCATTAGAAAAATGTAATGTGTGCCATTGACACTTTACACCAACTTGTATCTATACCAGCTTTGGTGCTATGTCTCATTAGCAGTCCACATTTTATTGGACCATCACAAAGGCGTTTACTGAGGCACAGCAGCCAAATGACCTGGACAGGACAAATGGCAGAAGAGACAATAATTGAATCCAGATATATTTGTTAGTTCCTTTGAAGACACTGTGACTCCTGAAAATGTAGGAGAATTAGCATTTGATAATTTGATAAAATTAGATTTCTAATGCTTGAGCACCAATCATGTCTCAAATCCAAATCAAATTGCCTTTATTTTCACATGGGGGAAAGCAAACAGACAAAATTATGTCCACAGACCCACTATTGCAAATCTGAATTTCTTAACGCAATACTTATCAGATTTGGTGGCATTCAGAAGCAAGTCACTGAGTCTTCACCTTGGTAAAAGATAGATTTCACAATGACACTGTCCCATGGAGGCTAAGTGCAAAAATCTCCTATGGATTTCTTCAAAAGAATTCACAATGATAATACATTATTTTCCTCTCCTCTGATTTATCGTTTCAACAACCCTGTGACATAATTTAGGTTGAGAAGCCCCGACTGGCTTGAAGACACCTAGGAACTTCTATGACTGTGTGAGGATTTGAACCCAGAAATGTATAAGTCTTAATCTGGCACCCCAGTCACTTTGGGCTTTAAATGTATCCCTTTGGGACTTAAGACATTTTATTTACTACTGTACATCCAATCTAGATTTCTGTTATATTTCTTGATTCATTTTTAAAAGTTTTTAAATTTTGCTCTTGATCCTTGAAACAGAGAAAGGTGATTTTTGCCTTCAGTTACACATTTTTGGTGGCTCCGATCAAAGATGGGGGTGCCCAGACCTGTGTCCACACCTAAAGTAAGTCTGTAATCGTGTGAGTAGAGGGAACACGTGTACTAGAAGAAGAGTTGGCTTTTCTACTCCACTTTTCTCACCCATTTAAGGGGACTCAAAGCAGCTGGCAAAGCTTTCTGTTCATCTCCCCACAACAGAACACCCTGTGAGGTCAGAAGAAAGCTGTGACTAGCCCAAGGTCACCCAGCTGGCTTTGTAAAGGAGTGCAGAATCAAATCCAGTATTCCCAGATAAGAGTCCAGCTCCCTAACCACTAGACCACTTGTGTGAATGCTAGTACACCCAGGGACAAATTCAGCCCCGTACAAAATGGATAGTATTAATTCAATGGTATTAATCTGTGACATCATTGGCAATATCTAGTAAAATCTTGCTCCTATCATGGTTTCTTCATACTTAGAGTCATGAAGATACAAATATCACTTGTATTACTTTTCCAAAGGATGTCAGCTGCCAAAGTTCAGAAGCTTTGGATGCATTTCCTTTGTGTAGGAAAGCAAAAGCCAAAAAACACGAGCCTCATTATCTCAGCTGCAGAGATGATTTGGATAGTCTTGAAAGAAATGGGAAAAATCTATAAAGTTTATTGGTATTCCACAGAGTACTTCAAGTTGGCAGAGTTCAATATGAAAAAGTATTAACACTTTCAGCAAAAAGCTGTTGGCCATGATGGTGATTCGCCCACCCACCCCAGATTTTGAGGGCAGAAGTTAGGAGGTGAAAACGCTGCCAGTAGCTACAAACAGCAATGAAGAAAGGCGCTAGCCCAGAGAAGTGAAAATTAATTGTGATATGAAAGCTAGGATTGCCTAGTAAAGCAGAAATGGGCCAGAGATAAACTTAGGGTGAGTTCCCACTCAAGGCTATTTACATCAGGATTTACATCGATATGTAAAGCATGCTAAAAGGAAGCAAAGGAGGATTTGGCAATCGGATTCAACCCTGATTTTATGTCCCCACTCTTAAACAAAACGCTTCCAAACACGGATTGGGTAAAGCGATTCTTTCCCCCTCCTCAGTCTTTCCCCATCCCCTCTCCCCATTTCCCAGGGCACATGGCAGCAGTGGCAACTCAAGCCCCGTTCGCCTGATCCACCTCCATAGCCACCATCCCCAGAAGGGGTCCCTCCAAAAAAAAAAATCAGCCTGAGTGGCTGGCTTGCTCTGCTGCCACCGCTTCCTTCTGCGCACACACACTTAAACATACACCCATCTCCCAGTTCGTGAAGCAGCTTCACCCCTTTCCCTTTTTAAAGATCAAAGAAAGAGGGAAACAGCCAGAATTGCACAGGATTGCCTCTTTCAATCTTTAGGCTTGCGTAGGTGGGAAACATTGTTATCAGGTGTGAAGTGGCTGAATTGTTACAATGAAACAGTCTGTTGTATAGGCGAATACTCTGGTGTTCCCACGGCACTAAGGAAGTAATGTTTTAAAAGCAAAAGTGGAAAAAGACACTGGAAAATTCCAGTGTTTATTTATTCCCTTTTAAAGCCAAATAATCCTCAAAATACCCCTGAAACTGATTGGGAATGGGGATGAAGAGGATTTTAAAACCATTTTAATTGATTGGGGGTGGGAACAACGAGGATCCAAACAGTTTTGAAACTGTTTTAAAGTGGTAATGGGAACTTGTCTTAGGATGTTCTGATAGATCTCCGCACCTTTTCATTTCTATGCATTTTATTTGTGGACTTCCACCATCCATTTGGACTTTCCTGAATGGAAATTCCACAAATAAAATGCATAGAAATGAAAAAGTGTGAGCAGACAGGTCTGAAGATGGACTGAAGAAGATTTAAAGAGAAGGTGTGACCACAGCCTAAGAGGCAAATAAAGTGATATCAGATCATAGGGAGTAGTTTCTCTCTGACTATACTTAATATTTTGGGTGAATAAAATTGCATATTGTGAAACATATATATATTCCTTCATTGAATTACAACACACATTGCGTTAACAACTGGCCATTGCATTAGCAATAGGCCATGTAGGAAGCATGTGGCTAGCTTCACTCCTGCCAAATCAGTTTTAAGGCAATGTGGAATGTGAAGTGAGAAGAATCTTCTTCTATAGCCATAGAACCTCCTCCCTTTTTGCATTAGCAGAATATTACTGCAGTTGCTGTACTATTTGTAATGCAGAAGCCTCTATCTGCATGTCTCAGTTTTAAAGACTGGTCCTCAAAATTAAGAGTGGTTTGAAGGGTGGTTAGGGAGCTGGACTCTTACGTGGGAATACCGGGTTTGAATTGGCCCTCCCCCATAAAGACAGCTGGGTGACTTTGGGCTCGTCACAGCTCTCTTCTGAGCTCTCACAGCCCCACCTACCTGTTCTGTTGTGGGTAGAAGATCCGAAGCTGTGTCAGCCGCTTTGAGTCCCCTTAAATGTGTGAGAAAATTGGGGTAGAAAAGTCAACTCTTCTTCTTCTTCTTCCCTAAAAGACTCCAAATCCTTTTGCCCGGTTGATTACTAATAATTTAACCACATCAAGATACAGACTTCCATTGTAACTTCTAGTTCCTGCCTGGGGAAAGGAGGCCAGAACATTTGCATCTCATGACTGATACTCCCATTCTCATGGGGGGTCCCACAGAACTAGGTTCTATCTAGTCCATTTAGATAAAACATCTGGTGCTACAGTTATGACGAATGATAGTTCTGTTACAGGAAAATGTTCTCGGGCAATTAGCAGTGATCGCAAAGAATTACATTCTGTTCAGAACCACCCCTGTATTATAGTAGCATCAACAGTGGTCATTTCATCGGCTTAAATGCCCAATAAGCTGTTGAGGTTTCTTTTTAGAAAAGTCAAGGTCCTGGCTTCTGTCTCTTCTTCTATGAGCAATATTATGAAGCCATAAATTCATAAATCTTGTCTTTACTGCTCTGAACTAGCATCAGTATGCTTTTTACAAGACCCTATAAGACTGTGTGTTTTACATTTCATCACTCTCAAGGCACAACTTGATTTTAAAAATAATATGAGGTTTTAAGGAAAGGGAAACACAATTTTTATTTGAAACAGTAATGCAATACCAAGGGAATTAAGGCTAAAAGTGCATAACCGTGTGCCTATCAGAGGTAATTTCAGCTTAATTGCATCTAAAATTGATGGCCAGTTAACAAATAGACACTCCTAATGCCTGAAGTAAATATCCAAGGTCAGTTCATGTTTATAACTGACTTCCAGCAAGGGAGAAACACGGGATGGAGAATTGGCCGTAGCCTGAATATTGACATACCTGTTGTTCTGATTACAATGTGCTTCCTTTACAGTCACCAACTCATTCAGATTAGTCGTGGATTTTTACAGGATACATCAGTGGCAAACTTGTAGTTGTTCCTTCTATTAAAAGCATGATGAGAAAGGCTTATTTCCTATGCAGAACCACAAGATGCCAGACATTCAGAGGCCAATTAGCACTTGCCCTCTTAGTTTGCAATTGGTTAACATCTAGGCAGCTGCATCTGCACTTGCAGGAGGTGTTTACAGCCTACAAAGCCTCCCTGCCTGCCCAGATGTTCACCAATGTGCACCGCAAGCAACCCAACCCTTACTAAACGGGACGGCAACCTTACTTGTTGCATCCATGCAGTGATTGATCTCACCATTTCCAGCGAGAGGAGTCACCTGCGGTACTGCACAACCATGCTGGTACTTCAGATGACCCCTGACATGACTGTGCATGTGCAGAGCATGATTGTCACCATAGCACTGGCACATACACAGTTGCACAGGGTTCCACAATTAAAATGGTGGCGCCCTGCGAAGGATTGGACATGCGGCCGGATCCAGGTAAGTTTTCCGGATGTGCGGGGGTTAGGCTATCGTGTACTAGCATTCCCTAGTGCGATCGCTAGTACATGTTAGTTTGTTTTGCAGCTTTCCCATCCAACAGATGGGAAGCTTGTGCAGAAATGCCCCTGCATTGGATCCATGCATGCTCCTGTGGTGCTCTGTGGGTCAGATCCCTGAGCCACTGCAATATCTGGGTGGGATTACTTACAGCAAAGCTGGGAGAAAGAACTTCTTCAGGCAGTTGCTCTTGGCTGCACCAAAGTCCCCATGTCAATTCCCATTGCATCAATGAGATGGAGATCGGGAGAGAAGTGTGTGCCATGATCAATTGTGTCATGGAGCAGGAGGGACCCAGAACTATGACTGGTCATGGTAAAGTGCTTTTAGGACAGTTGGTCCATGCCATCTGGCAAATGTGAACTGGCATAGACCAACAGTCTAGGCCTGATTGGGTACTGCTGGAAATTGCTGGGGACTGCATCTCATTTACAGGAGCAGGCTTAATAGGCCTCCTGTGGATGCAGTCATAGTTTGCTAACCTCTCTAATGCTTCTCAGTTTCACCAGCTGTGTTTGACTAAACATGAACTGCCCACTGTTGCTCTAATAGCTGTGTTAGCTTTGATTTCTTGGTTATACAAAAAAATTCTGTGCCAGTTTGAGAAATTTTCAAGAATGCAGAATACTAGGATGTGCTTAACCTAATGTCCAGATTACTGTGCCAGCCTTTTAAAAACTTGATGCCCACCAGATGTTTTGCTACAGTAGCTAGGTCTGATGGGTGTTTTACACAAAAGCATCTTCATCTTAATGAAGTAAATGCTGCTCTAAATGTTACATTTTGTACACACCACAAAGTTGCCACACTTGACAAACTAATATCAAGGCTGGCATTGCAATGAGAAGACAAACCATTAGAGCTTGGCTTCCTAAATCATTTTTAAAAATTGCTGTAGATGAACCATAACATTACAAATAATTCTGACAACACAAGCAAACTCCAAAATCTTTAAGTAACTCCTCCATTGTATCAGAAAGAAAGAGAATTTGGCTTGATAAAAAATAGAGTCCTGTTACTTGAGGAATAGGGAACTCTTGGCATTTTGAACATTATTGGACATGTTCCATCATCTTCATCACTGCTTATCATAGCTAGAATCAGTTCACAGCTCCTACACTTTTCCCCCTTTTTATTTTCTATTTTCTATTTTCCGTATTCGTACAAATAGATCACATTTGAATGTGATAAATTCAATTCAATACGAATCTATTTGTATGCAATTGTACAAATATTTGATACATATCCAATACAAACAAATATGCATCTGATATGAATGAATACGTATCCGATATGTATCTGATACAAACAAATACATATCTGATATCTATCGGATATGTATTGGTATCATATCCGCTCTCTGAAAACGTCAAATCCAACCTGAATCCACTTTTAATTCACTGTTAATCCATGTCAAATGCAATATGGATCTATTGTGGATGTGACTGGCACTCTGTTTACAGCCCCTATACCCACTTGACAGTTGCCCAGCTGGGTGCCCTATACCCACCTGACAGCTGGGCAACTTCCAGGTGGGTATAGGGTACCTAGCTGAGCTCTCTCAGATGGGTATAGGGGCTATAAAGAGCAAGCAATATTTTTTAAAAACAGATGCAAGAGCCACACGGCTTTTATGTTTGTTTTTCAAAATCTTCCCTGCTCTTTACAGTCCCTATACTCACCTGACAGTTGCCCAGCTGGGTGCTGTATACCCACCTGACAGTCCAATATAAATATCTAGAAGCAAAATTGTTCTGTAGACTCTCATCAGTTGGCCACAAAAAAATAACTTGGGTGGCTGAGGGTAAGCCACGTTACAGGAACTCATCTAACCAGTAAGCCAGTTTGGTTTTGTGGATGTGACTGGCACTCTGTTTTTCCACATAATCTAACAAATGTCCAAACTATTTGTACGAATGTCTGGAAACATTCGCATTCGTACAAATATTAGTATATGAATATCGTAACATTTGATTCATTGTACAAATAATGAATGTTATGAATATTCATGCACATCCCTAATTCCTGTTCTTTCTATGGGTCCTACATACCTTTTAGCTCCTCTTAAAACTGACATTTCACATCTGAGAGTGAGTCCATGGATTAAGACAGAGGATTTGGGGAGTACTCTTTGGGTGACTTGAACTTTGATCTTGATACAATAAAAGCTGTTCAAGACAATTCTGTTGTCTTTGTATTTGCAAGGCTACATCAGTCTATCTGCTTCTTAACAATTTTTTTCTTACAAACCACATTCAAGAGGGTTGAGTTTTGGGCCTTCCCATAATGGAGAAGGAATATTGTTACTCAACCCACTAGTGACAATCTAAGCTTGACAACCAGCTGAGATGTAGCCTTGATGGGCCATGCTTCAATGACCAGCTGTAATTATGTACATGTCGAAAACACCATCTGACAACATGCTGAGGTGCACTAATGCATTGAAAACAATTGCCCTTAAGCTGAGCACTTTTCGAAATGAGGGACAAAATGAGGTACTGTATATCAAATCCTCTGGGAGGTTCTCGTAAATGATTTACCTCAGCTGTGAATGTGTTTTTAACTGCACCTGAAGGGAGAAGACAGACAAAAAGCTTGATAATGAAAAGTAGACTTTCAGTCACTACTTATGTGTATTTACATCTTCCTTTTTATAAAACTGGTGACTCTTTTAAAACCTTCTGTTAAACCTCAATCCAAGGACAGAAACTTTTTCACACAAATATACTTTACCACTAAAAGCTAGGCATTAGGAAATTAGCCCCTTCTGATTTATTTCTGGATTATCTCAGTGCCAGAATAACAGAAGGTTGAATGCTCTGATGACTTAGACCATAGATGTCAAATTCAGGCCTGTAGGACAAATCTGTAATAATATTTGGCCCATGAAAAAATACCAAATGTCTACTAGAGCTGGCCTGCTGGTAGACAACATATGCACTGCTAATACTATGAATCCCAGAATACTCTGTTTGTACATTGGCACATCAAAGGGCTCGTCCCCATGGTGCTGCCAATGCCCCGCAGTGGATTCGGAGGACGCTTAATGCTAATCTAATTCACATTAAGGAATCCCCTTCCCCATGAAAACCATGGCAAATCCCTGCATCGGGGTGCCACGGTTTTCTCCCCCCACCCACCTGAGCACTTAATCACCCAGGTAAGGGCTTGATTTGCCCCAAACAGCCACCTGACAGCTGCCCTGCAATCAGCTGGGCAACTGTCAGGCAGATATAAGGCCTGTAAAGAGCAGGGAAGATTTTTAAAAACAGATACAAAAGCCATGTCTGTTTTACACAGCTCTCATGTCTATTTTTAAAAATCTTCCCTGCTGTTTACAGCCCCTATACCCACTTGACAGTTGCCCAGCTGGGTGCCCTATACCCACCTGACAGCTGGGCAACTTCCAGGTGGGTATAGGGTACCTAGCTGAGCTCTCTCAGGTGGGTATAGGGGCTATAAAGAGCAAGGAATATTTTTTAAAAACAGATGCAAGAGTCACATCTGTTTTACACGACTTTTATGTTTGTTTTTCAAAATCTTCCCTGCTCTTTACAGTCCCTATACTCACCTGACAGTTGCCCAGCTGGGTGCTGTATACCCACCTGACAGTCCAATATAAATATCTAGAAGCAAAAATGTTCTGTAGACTCTCATCAGTTGGCCAGAAAAAATAACTTGGGTGGCTGAGGGTAAGCCACGTTACAGGAACTCATCTAACCAGTAAGCCGGTTTGGTTTTGTAATTAGAATGCCAGATCTTGTAGTCACTGGGCTTGATTCCACACTCATCCATGAAGCCAGTTGGGTGACCTTGGGCTACTCACAACTCTTTCTGAGCTCTCACAGCCTCGCCTACCTCACAAGGTGTCTGCTGTAGTGAGAAGAATAGAAGGTGTGCCAGCTGCTTTAAGTCCCCTTAAAAGGATGAGAAAAGCAGGATATAAAAGCCAACTCCTCCTCCTTCTTCATTATGTATACATGGATCCCAACATTTGCCAGAACTAATTTCACAAATATGTAATTAAAGAACAGAACTTGAGGGAAAGTGGAGAGGGAAAGCTTAAACCATTCAGATTTAATAACAGAAAGACCTTTTATTAAGCAAATGTTAAGTCTATAGAATCAATCACGAGAAGAGAATTTCAACATTGGAAAAAAGCAGCAACACATTTATACAGTGCATTGTGACCTGTTCAATTAATGTGGAACAAAAATGTATCCGTCTGCAAGGATTGCTATATAAAATGACAAAGCAACCATTTCTTTACAGGCTGTGGCAAAAGGATACCTTAAATTGCAGGGCAAGTAACTTTCTTTACTGGCTTCGTCTTGTATAATGATTACAATAGTCACAAGTAAAAAGAGAGGTCGTGAGAGGCAAGAAAACAGAAAAACTGCCAGGTGAAGGAGCATTGACTGCACACGCCAAGCAAAATCACAACCACCTGTATGCTTCTGGCTGGCATCAGTGCCTGTATAATGGTGATATTTTTTAAAAAACCCTTTTTTTTCCCTAATGAAATCCCATTGCTCTAATAGCATTGAAATGGCCAAAAATCCTTTCCTCCCTTGCCCAAGTGTTTACTCTAGGGTTTGGTCTCAGTTAAGGTCCTTTCTAACTCCCAAATCTAGACCTTATGTGACTAAGGCCATTTCAGCACTTAGCTTATTTAGATTCTAATTAGTCGATCTGGGATGTTTCCGCACTTACCTCCTGAAAGCCAGATTAAGAAAATCCATTTTTCTGAAACCCGTCTCTGGGAAGATCCATCTGAAATAGGGATGGATCCAAATGAGGCCCCACGCTTTCACATTTGCGCGGTAAGCATGGATACTGAGCATCTGGCCTCCCTGAGGCCCTGCCACCCCAGGAGCCGCGTGATTGAAACATTCAGCCCTCAGCCACCACTCGATTCCCCCCATGCATGGGCGTGTCAGAGGCAGACTGCCCACCAATCAGTGGCATGCCTGAGATCCCATGGCTGCCGTGGTGCTGCTGCCTCACTCAACATAGCGACTTCCTGTCCCACCCATATCTGTTCCCTCTTCTGTCCGTGTGTGGTAGCATCCTCCTTTGACGTGGAATTTCCACGCAGGAAGAGATTGAAGACCTAATTTTTCAGGACTTCCTGGATACCAGATTTACCGGCGCCTAGACCCCATTATTGATGGATCTTGCGCGAGGCTGTGCAGAAGCAGTGTCTTCGAAGGGGCCCTAATCTGTCCTGCTGTGCGGAAGGTGCCTTGCACATGTATCCCATATCTGTCCTTATTGTGTGCTTAATGGGTTTTTAGTGGCCAGTGCGGAAGCATCCCTGGATTCACAGGACTTACTGATCCGAATCATGGGGAGAGTGAGGACTAGATCAGCACTATTTGCACTGATGGCACTGATCTGGTTCAAACAACCTTGAAGCTGCAAAGCTGCAAAGCTTCACAGCCACACACACACACACACACACACACTAGCTAGGAGCAAAAGTTCCTAGCCTTGGGGTTTGGAGGGGTTGCAGTGCACTGTGGTATACCATTGACACCCCTAATGGTTATAACCTTGCAGTACTGTTGTTGTCTATAGGATGGGGAAAGGTTGAAGAATGTGAAGAAAGAGTTCCTTCAACTGCCAAATTATGAGAATCACTGCGTAAGGCAGCTTGATGTTTCAGCCTGTTTGTTTTTAACCCTGACAATGCAAAGTTGGTGGATACTTTTTCCCAGTTGTATTAAATCTACTTGACAGAATGACTATGCAAAGCAGGGTAGCTTGTGTCAACTATGTCCACAGAACCCCTCAAGAACTATGAGCAACACATAGATTTTGTTTCTCCTGCCTCTATCTTGCTGTTACTGCTGCTCTTAGGCTAACAGCTCCTGGCCTTAGTATTTCTCTTTCTGTTTGGTTAGACAGCCTGCCCTCCAACCATCAAGAATGGCGGCACGTTTTGGAGCAGGGAGTAACACAGACAGTATGAGGATTCTGCATAACAGTTATCCTTTGAGAAGAGAACAAAGCTCAGTTTATGGCTCAGTGCATGGTGGTGAGAATGGAATAAACCACAGATCTATTTTTAAATAAGTCTTATAAAAAGTGATTTCTATCAGAAATGCAAATTATGGAAGTTAAATGTTTGCATGAAGAAGAAAACAAAACTGCATGGGCTGGGCAAAACATTTGAAACGTTTGAAATGCAAGGTGCAAATATAGTTTTTGTTCCTTTGTGCATTTAGCTATAAGCATCCTATACTATGGTTTTTAAAGTTAGCAAAAATGTTTTCATTTGCTCAGAAGGGTATGCATGAGAAACTGAGGGAGAGCTCTAGGATTTAATTTAATTTTAAGTATGACCAATTAAAGAAGCTAAATTCTTAGATACTCTAATTGGGCTGCATTCACACCTAAGTTTTAATTTACCTCTTTCATACCTCTTTCAGAGTGAGAAAACACAACAGCAGAATGGCAAGCTGATTTCTTTCAGCATTATCCAACTCAAAAAATCCACCGTTGGGTGAGATATTGTGGAAAGAAAATGACTGTTCACATTGCTGATTTGTTTTTCTGCTCTGAAGGTGGGCTGAAGCTGGATTAAAACTTAGGTGTGAACACAGCCTTGCTGTTGATACTTCTCTGAATAAAAGACACATCACTCCACAGGCATTTGTAAGGAAGTAAGCAGACTGAAGCCTGACAAGATGGCCCTCTGCAAAAATGTATCTCAAGTTCTCCATGTAGGACAGTATAGACGTGTGTGCAGTGGTGGCTGGGATCCAAGTGTGTACTGCAAGAGTTGCCTTTGATCCTAAAGTGCAGCAAATCACACATAGGTAGCAAAAACATATCATTTTTCAAAGTCCTGCTGGGTTCTGTTCACACAAATCACGTAGAAATAAGACCTTCCATTCAAAATTGGTGTAAAGAACTATGGTCAATAATGATAAATGAAATTATAACGTCACAACAGAAGACCATGCAAGGTGCAAGAAAAGAAAAGAAAACTCTTCCACTATGGAGAAACTGCCAGGAGGAGGCGAAAAAGAAAAGAGACATAGAGACCCCTGAAAAAGATTATTTATGAAAATGGATGGAAGTACAGAAAACAAAGAACCCTAGAATCTCTGGAAGGGAGAGGGAGGGGGGAAAGGGAGGAGGAAAAGCAAATATCAATAATATTTATATGTGTAATATAACAGCTGATGTAATAATTTTAAAAAAAAATTGAGAGGGGGAAGAAATTAGACCTTCCATGGAAATTCTGTTGTATTCCTGGCCTAGCCCACAGTTTTTACAGAGTGGATTTTAGCCACTTAGTCCTTTTTTCTCTGTTATTTTCAGCTTGCTGTTTTGATGAGATCTTTGGCTGGACAGGATGTTCCCAGGAAGAGGTTCTCTCTTTCTCTCTCGAACTGTTGCTTTCTCTGCAAGAATAGATCCATTCAGCACCATCACTGAGGAAGGCATAGATCCATCAGCAAATCCTTTGACTTGAAGGGGTTAAAAAGTTTTTTACACTAGTTTTATGAATTAAAGACCTACAGATTCCTAAAGTAACAAGGTTCCTTCCAATTTTCTTGCTTTCTTACACCTTTGGGGAAAACTGGAAAATTCTTCCATAGATACCCACTTGCTTCTGCCGATCCATAATTTACATGAGAATTCTAATTTGAAAGTTACGTTTAACTGTTCAGACTCACACTCAAATCTTGTTCCTCTAAATATAGAGGTAAAACAAGTCTGCTTACTAGCTCTGCATTTATTTAACTTTTGCATCAGTGGCCCTTTCTGCACTGGACCTTATTCCAGAATATCTGCATACAGATGCAGATTATGTCAACTCAGCTATGATGTTTACATGACTAGGAAAGGTGGTAGACGTGTGAACGGCATGCTGTTCTTTTGAGAGGAATGCTATGACTGTAGCACTTTTTTTAACCACGCTGAAAGACAGCCTCCATAATCATGAAGAACCTGCCTTTTATGTAACACCACCACCAAGGTATTAGAAAGATCCCAATATTTCCACCAATATTGTTCCAGAACTTAATGGGTCTAATTCACACTTGGCCCTGTAGTACAATAGGGAACATCTGGTAAGGAGCATATACACTTGCGGTAGGTGTTTCCAACTCAGAAACTCCTCCTGCCTTACCAGATGTTACCCTATCATCTCCTACCACTAGTGAACAAAATTGTGCACCACATGCACCCCACCCTTACCAAAAGCTTACCTGTCATGTCCAGTACTGCAATCACACCATTTCTGGGACTAGGGGTTATCTGAGGTGCCATGCAAGCCCCAAATATGAAGAAGATGGTGACAGTCGGACACACACCTAGAAACAGATAAGTCTCTGTGTGGGGGACTTAGTCTGGCATGTACTAGAGTTCCTATAATTACACTGAATTTTCTCACTTCCTTTTAAAAGATCCAAAGCCTTTCCTTATAACTTTGTGTGGCTTTTGGCTATTCCAATTTCTTCTCCTTCTCCTTGGCTCCTTTCCCAGTTGTATGAAGTTTTGTCTAAGACTGACCACAGATTGTCATCAAAATATGTTCTTCTTTTCTAAACCTTTAGTTTACAGCTTTGTGATATAAAGGGAACTTCTTAGAAACTACTGTAGGTTGAAACAGTAGTTCAAGAAGATCAAATAAATGAAAACCCCACCTCTCCTTTATTGTCCTCACAAAATATGGCACAAGATATTGCTGGAGGAGACCCCTGTCAGGATTTAAATATTTCAGCCACAAGAGCTATTCATAAAAGTACAAAGAAAAAAAAACAGTATACCATGATGTTCATATGACAATATGACAATCATGTTGTAATGTGCTCTACATGGGGCTGCCCTTGAAGACTGTTCGGAAGCTGCAGTTAGTGCAGAATGCAGCTGCTAGATTGCTGACTGGGACAGCTGGCCGGACACACATCATACTGGTCTTAAAACAGTTGCTCTGGCTGCCGATTCACTGCTGAGCCCAATTCAAGGTGTTAACTCTGACTTATAAGGCCCTAAATGGCTTGGGCCCTAAGTGTCTAAAGGAATGCCCACTCCCATATCGACCTGTCCATCCCTTAAGATCTGGAGGGGAGGTCCTCCTGGTTGTCCCACCACCCTCAGCAGCAAAAGGGGTGGGCACTGGGAAGAGGGTGTTCTCAGTAATGGCTCCTTGGCTATGGAAGAGTCTCCCCTTGAGGTGCGTCTATCACCTTCACTGTACACATTTAGGAGGGCAGTGAAGATGTACCTCTTTGCCCTGGCCTTTGGTTAAATGGGGATACACTTTCTTCTTCCCACTTGCAGATGCTATTGTTTTAATATATACTGTTACTGTTTTAATAATGTTTGATTTTAAATTTTGTTATCTGCCTGGAGACTCTCGGGTATAGGGTGGGATAAAAATGTAAATAAATATATGAATAAATATATAGAAATAATTCAGTTAGGTTGCCTATTAACACCAAAACGTGGAAATAAATAACTGTTGGGGCCTCTCCACATGTGGGTTAACAGGAGTCAGGCTGCTGTGAAGAAGAAGAAGAAGAAGAAGAAGAAGAAGAAGAAGAAGAAGAAGAAGAAGAAGAAGAAGAAGAAGAAGAAGAAGAAGAAGAAGAAGAAGAAGAAGAAGAAGAAGATTTTTCTTTTCTCCCCCATTTGAGGGGACCGAGAGCAGCTGACAAAGCTTTCTGTCCTTCTTCCCACAACAGAACAGCCTGTGAGTTCGGTGGGGCTGTGAGAGCTCAGAAGAGAGTTGTGACTAGCCCAAGGTCACCCAGTATTCCCAGATAAAAGTCCAGCTCCTTAATCAATAGACCAAACTGGCTCCATATGGAGTACTATATGGAAGTTGCCAGCCAGGGCTTTTCTGTCAGGTGCCTAGAAATTGTACAGTTCTCGTGCCACTTCCAGGTGCTTGGTGAAGTGGCACCAGGCATACCGAATACAGGCTGTGCATTGCCTGAGTGCAAGCCACTGGTCCAGTATGCCAAGAAGAATGCTGTGAGGAGTGCTTGCAAGCAGTCCATGCTTGGAGCAGGCTATGGTGCAATTTGTATGCTGTATGCCTCTCAATAGCTTTGTTCTGTGCAGATGGAGCATACTAGCATGGTGTGGCCTCCTGATAGTCCTCTTTGTCATGCACATGGAGTGGTCTAGTGGTCCCCTGGATCATCTTACCAATCCACTGTGGGCATTGCTTTGGTTCTTGTTCCTAGGAGTGCCTTATTTGAATTTGCCCCCTTGACCAAGAAAGTTCATTGAGATCTCCATTACTAGTCACTACTTTTCTTATGAGGATAAATGGAAGGAGAGGAAAACAATGTGAGCTTTCTTGAGCTGTTTGGAAAAAAGCAGTATAGAAAAGGAAAAATACAATCCAGTACAAGAAAACCCTTACCAACACAGTATCTAAGGCAGCAGTTGTAAAGTAAATGCAATACAGAACTACCCACAGTAATGAAACTGGCTGATGAAGTATCACTTCTATTGCTTAAGGGCTTTTCTTTAGGAAAAAAAAGAAAGAAAGAAAGAGATTAAGTTACCAAAATCCATTACTGATAATTTTGGTCTGACTCATTCACACTTTAAGATAACAGGTATTAAGCTTTCCTTATAGCCTTTGCCTTTTAGGATATCAAGCACTCCCTCTCTCTTCAGGGCATAAACACAGTAGTTCTCATCTGAAATTTTCCTTATAGTCTCTACTAGGAGCTCATCGAATGAATACTGATGGATCAAGCTCATGGGAGATTTGCTGGATTTTCCAGTACTTTGGAAGAAGTTGCTCAGTGACTGCAATTTAATTGTACAGGAATTAGGTACACTTACGGAAAGATACTGAATAGATGCTATTCCAATTCTCTCCTTTTACCATTCTACAAGAATCTAGTCTTGTACTGGATAACACTCATAAGCACAGATAAATTTGAAATGAAATGAGATATAAATACCAATAGCAAATTCTGAGTGATTTCTGAGCCACAAGTCCATGTATACATTTATTCATGGAAGAGTTGATAGATCCATACCTGCAGCTCATGAGGTCAGGTGAAGATAGCTGAACAATTGCAGTCTTTGGAAAACAAAGATGATTCAATCAAAAGAACTCTCAAGTCCCCAACTGGACATGCTTTTTAAGTTAACTCAGATATGGGGTTTTTTCCCACTTACCTCCCTTAATACAGATCTAAGATGATCCGGATCTAAGGAATAGGTCCTTCAACTAATCCAGATCTAGTAGATCCGGATTAAGGGAGGTACCTGATGCGTCCCCACAGGTGGTGCAGCACCCAATAGCAATGGGTGCTAGCCTGCCCACAGTGGAAATGCTGGAGCACCCGTGGCAAATCTGGATCGACCCATGTGGGGCCCACCCATCACCCCAGATTTTTGGGGGGACAGGGGGTGCAATCTCTATAGATGCTCCAGAGATTCTTTGAAGATTCTCCAGAGCTTTGTCAACCTGGTAATGAAGTCATTTGCAAGTATTATTAGAGCAGAGGACAATACTGCACTTTATGACACAGAAGGAAAAGAAATAAAGATGAATTCATTAGCAGACAATACTGTCTTGATAACAAGGGCTCCAAAAGTAACAATTACTAGGCTTGCACTAATAACCAAGGAATTTAGTTAGCTTCAGGCATAACAATTAACATACGTAAGTCTGAAATCATGCTTAAAAATGTCCCCAACCATATAACCTGAATGTTGATTAATCTCAAGTCTGAAAACGCAAGGCAAAAGTATAAAGTATTTGGGGGTCCAGGTCCATATAACAAATAATGTAAACAAGACAGTCTCTGCCAAATATTATCCACTAATTGCACAAATTAAAAGAGACATTGAATACTAGAAGAGTAAAAGTCTATCTTTACTTGGCAAAATAGCACAATAAAAATGGTAGCAATTTCAAAAGTATCCGATGTTATTGTACAGCTGGTTGAGCAGAAAGCTCTCCTCTCCCCATGATCAAAAGTAAAATGACATCCAATCTAGCAGGGGAAAGCAAGCTTCCCTTGACCATTCAATGGCAGTGAGGGGAAAGCCCTCACAACTTTTGTTGGAGCAGACAGAAATATCAACTTAAAGAGAAGTAAATAGCTTCCCTTTAAGGCAACCCCCATGTTCAGATTCAGCCTGTTTGTGTGTTTGTAGCCCAGGATGCATAAAATATATAAAAATTGCTTAGTTAAACAAACAAACAACATGGACCAAGCATGGAATTCTCAAATTACAGGAGGGAAGTCTACTTCAGACAGCTCTCATATATTATGTACTCAACCAAGCATTCTACTTAGAATACCAGAAGTTGCAGTTTGGACTTGTTTGAAGCCGTAAGGCTAAACATCCGATGATGGCTATGATACCTACAGACTAGAGATATGCACACATATTTTTTGGTTCAATTCAAATTTAATTGAATGCAAGGAAATTTGTATTGGTTCAAACAGAGCCCCTTCAAATGTGGTAGGATTCAAATTCAATATGGATATTCTTTGAGTGCTATTTGGATCCGATTCAAATTCCTGCCGCCAGTCACGTCTATGAATACCCAACAAATCTGCTATGAACCCCTATGAATTGTTCTGAAAGTGTCAAATCCGCTATGAATCCACTTTGAACTTGCTCTGGATCCACCTTGAATACACTCTGAATCCACTTTGAATCCACTCTGGATGTTAGGCAGCTGATTTCCTGCCGACTCCCCAATTTCCTGCCTCCCCAAATGTAACAAAGCTTCATACAAATGCATAAAAACATTCAATTCGTATTCAAATGTCAGTCTTTGAATGTACTAACATTCGATTCAAATTCAAATGTCCGATTTTGTATGACTTCGTACACATTTCAAATGTGGTGAAGACGCATTCACGTCCCTACTACAGACCAATTGACTATGCTTGCTTATTCCCTATTGAGAAAAATTTTATGATGAGCTGAAGAATAAATCAAGTAAATATGACTAAATTGTGTCATTTTTTTGGAAACCCCACTCCCCATATTTATAAAAAAGGTTATCACCAAATTGTGAGCAGATTTTTAGGATAAATTGTAATGTTAACAGCCACATGCTTAGAAACTGCTAAAGTTTGTAATGAAAAGGTCCTATGTTAGAGCAAGGAACAAACTGGGATATAACAGGGAACTTGGCATTCCCTTTTGCCACGACCCACTAGATTTGCTGGGGCTTCTCCTGCATAGATTCACTTACATAAGAACTGGATCAGGCCACAGCCCATCTAGTCCAGCATCCAGTCCTACAGAGTGGCCGATCAATTGCTTCTGGCTATGGGAGTCTTTGCTCCGTTAAAATATATGAAGGGACAAGCATACATAAAAATGCAAGCATGTACAATTTATAGGCAGTATTCTGTTTGAAGTTCATAGCAAGTTTTAAAAACTGTCTCATTGCTCAGAAGTGGGGCAGCTCTTAGTCTCACTTCCTAGAGCAGCTTCTGGATAACTGTGAGAACCACACAGTCAAAACAAAGACCTTCAAAGGAAAGAATGATTTTCTCTTTTTCACACTTTTATTTTAAATAGAAGAAGGATCAGGGAGCTCTTTGGCTGTGCCACATGCTTCAAAGGGGGGAGGATTGGAGATTGAGAGGGAGGGAGTCCCTTTAGGCGGAAATTACCTGAGGAAAACAAGAAATGCTTAGTGGAAGGCTATAAGGCAACTGAACCTATGCGTTTGTGCTATTGGACCACCATCAGCTGAAGATGCATGGCAGGAAACACTAGCACTTTGTCATATTCATTGGTCTCAATATCATAAAGAAAGCCTTTCCTGATGGGAGGCAGGAAATGTGATTGTTTTACTGGCCAAGGCATATTAGCCTTCCCTCAAAAATTCATCTCTTAACACTGGCTGGCAATGTAGTGCCCTTTTTGATTAAAAACCCAGCTTGACCTTCATGGACACTTTTCCCCCCCTTTTCTTTTACACAATTCATAGAAGAAACGATTGTCTTGCTCACTGTTTTTTATGGGATCAGTCACCACACAGTCTGAAAAATGATGTTCAGCCTCCAGTAAATCATCTTGCTGTTGATGGCATGTGCCACTTTAGAGTGACAAAGAGACATTTGAGAAAGATGAGCCGAACAAACAGCCCAGCAAATAGATGAACTTGGCTTACTCCCAGCGATGATCCCCAATTTTTCAAACCACAGTATGCATTTTTCAGTTGGAATTTTATCTTCGTTGACTGGGTCTAAAGAACTGGAATTCCAGGATAATTACATAATGAAGATCCCAGAAAGACTCCAAGCAAGCTAGTTTTGATAATGGTTTCTGAATTCAATTTTATTTTTTTTCCAAAGGTTATTTCTCCAGCGTGGTTCAATTTGCAGTTAGCCACATTGAATTTCATTTGTCGTTTTATTGAATGGCATCTATAATTTCAATAGGCTTTGTAGGCTGGTCTCAGCTTATCAAGTCTGAATGACCCTGATCGCTCTAACATTGGCGTTGATTCTTTGACAGGGAAAAGCAACTTCTCTGATGCTTTATGCCAATTTAAGACTCAGGCTGAATCCAAATGGGAAAGGGAAGGTGCTTTAAGAAAAGTGCCCTCCCCTTGTGGCCTTGAAAGAAAGCAATTTGTTTCCTTTAAAGTTGCATTGACTCTCTGCTCATTCAAACAGCAGGATGCCTTCCTTCATGACCATTTCATGAGAGAGGGAAGTTTGTCCCTGCAAGATCAGATGTCACTTTACAGCCAATAATGTGTGAGGGAGGGCTTCCCACCCACCCCAGATCTGATATAAAAAGACATCTGATTCTTCAGGGCAAGAACAAGTTTGTTTTTATTCTTGCCCTCCTGCCACAAGATGCCCTTGCTTTGAAACAGAAGGTGGACGGAATTCAAAGATATAGAATGGTCCCATGAGCCATTCCGTTTTTGAAAGCAGAAAACAATGCTAAAGGGACCAGGTAGATCCTCTCAAGTAGTAGTGGGAGTGACGTCAGGAGCTTGCTCTGCTACAACAACGCCTAAAGGAGGAAGAACATGACATCCAAAAATATGCCTCAGTTCTCCTGTTTTCAATGTGCAGTGTCAAGCAGGCACTCTTTTGTAAGTGTGCATTCAAGCACCATAATGAAGCTACATACCATAATGCCACCGAAAATTATAACTGATAGAGTTGTGTAAACTAGTGGGTCATATTAAGGGTATTCATTGTTATGTCAACACTCAGTTTTGTCAAGAAAGCAGAAATGCTTCTCCACAGGATGACAACAAATTCTCATGCATTCATGGACACTAATTCCATTCCTAAGTCATTCTGCAGGAGTTTATCTTTAAGTGAAGCACAGTAGAGAATGGTGACAAAGTTTAAAATCACTTGTAAGGTAAAATGCAAAATATCCAACCATAGAATTAAGACAAATTACTGAATAGATTGTAGGACATTAAAATGCTATATGATAAAACCAGGCTCCAACATTTATAGAAATTTCACCTAGCCATGATTAACACAAAACTAAACTATTAGTAATGGCTTTGTAAAAGGCCTAAGAAAATACAAATGTTCTCAGATGGCTTCAAGCAAAATACCTCTGGGTTATCTTCTCACGCTATACCAGGAATGACCACTAGGGGGCGCAACCATAAATACCTGCCACTCTGCGCCCCCAGCTTGACTCTTTCCCGGTCGCTGAACAACCCAGGTGTCCAAACAGGCATCACAACTGAGAAGTTGTTGCTGAAAAGGCAACAGCATCACTACATTTCACTGAGAAGAACTTAGGCCCTTTCCATCTGGAGCCATTAAGTGATGTGCAGAAAATGGCCCTGGGTGTTGGTCATTTTATGTACATTGCTTAATGGTTCTGAGTGGATGGGAACCAGGCAAGATGCTTGTGGTGTTGTCATCAATCTGTGTGATGATGACAGAGGTGTCTGATGGGGAGTGGGGCTTGGTTGTGTAACAGGGCTGCTTCTGAGGGTAGATTCTACCTTCAAGGTGACCATGAGCTCCAGGGGCAAACTGGAGTGCAGATGACCACACTCCAGAGTTGTGTTAGGCAGATTCTGCCTGAAACTGGGTGCCTGTTCACACATGACTTTACTGATATCTCAGAATAAGGACCTGCTCTCCACCCACTGGAAGGGACAGGAGTGCAATCACCCAATGTTGACTAGTGCTCACACTTGCTAACTCTAGTCACTTCCATCCCATGTCCCACTCAATTGGTGAGTCACCTGTGTGACTGATCTCAGGGGTGGTCCTTTTCAGGATACCCCATTTTGGTTGTGGTGCCCTCCGTGACTGTGCATGCAACAGTGCCGTCGCCATGATGATGCTGATGCTCTGTGCATATGCAGTCGTGTCTATGGTGGCACCTCAGATGACCCTGGAGCACCAGAAGAGGTGAGAATGGCAGCTGCCTGGATGCTTCTGGTAAGTAATTGGGTTAGGTTAGTATAGGCATGGAGCACCATTTCATGCTCCACACCTAGTGCATGTTTAGGGAAATTCTGGGAAGGCAGGGGGCACCTGGAGGCTGTAACAGCCTAAAGGTGTAGATGTTCATCCCTGGGTTGTAATGCGAATAGGCCTCTGGTTACAGCAGGCCCCAGGTGAGCCCTGTCTGCATTTAACATGGGGACAACAAACCTCTTTCCTGAGATATATTCCAAAATATGACAAAGTGCAAACAGGTCCTAAATCTGCAGCAGGTTATCAAATGATATACTGTGCATTTTGCATTTTGAACTTTCCTTCCTATCATTGTTTCCATGTGACTTAAGATTTCAGGTAAACTGGAATGCAGAATGACCCAGAAAATATTTCCTCAGGCTATCTACTTAACTCTTAAGATAATCTCCGGTGTGATCAGTGAGCTTCAACAAATGTACACTATGCAGAGCATTGCTCACCTTAGTTTGAAATCTTCCCCCTCCAGGTCTATTGAAAGGTTAATTGGTGATTTTAACCTCTTGAGCATGCCATACAGGCATGGCCTGTTAAATTCTGAAATTTGAAACCTTTTGGGAAAGAGTATATTAAACAGAAATGGGCACAAACGTGAATTGGTTGATTGTTTCAAATTGGACAGAACACCCCTTTGATTCTCCCCACTTCAAACAGGATCAAAGGGAAACTTTTCAAATGCCTCCAAACCTTGGATTGGACAGCCTGTGATGGTTAAGTTTGTTGAAATACCCCTTTCTTTGGTTCAGATTTGAACTTTGTTTTTGAACAGGCTAGGTGCTTGGTGCAAATATGAACCTTGTGATCATTCCTGCTTGATTTGAACAGGTTTGAACCTGAAGCCAGTTTGATACATCTCTAATATTAAAGAATCAAGGAAGTTCTCTTTGCTTTTCCTCATAGTCTTCCATCACATTGCTTCAGCCCTCAGTTTTCTGCTCTGAAAGGACTGTTTTTGAGTCAGAAAGATAAGCACAGAAGTGTTCCAGTAACCATTGGGGAATAGAAGATGGAGGGAAATGGGGCCAAAAAGGATGAGGGAGAGGGAAGAAAGATGGTATTTTTCCCATCCAGAAAAAAAAAAAAATACAGGGAAGTACCAGTCTTTAGGTCTGAGTCACACAGATGTCTTGATACTTTTGAGTAGGGATGCACACAAATATTTATAATATTCAAAATTCATCAAAATTCAGACATCCAGATTGGAATAGAATGTTGGCACATTTGAAGATTGGCATTTGAATTTGAATTGAATGCTTCAGAACATTCGTACGAAGCTTCATTACTTTAGTGGAATCCGGACTTCCCCATGCCAGAAGCCGACACACCGTGACCAGGTGAGCACCCGAGCACGAGCACGTGGCCCCGGGAGGGTGGGTGGGTGTCGGCTGCAGTTTCCCTCTCACTCGAGAAGGGCCAATTGGCCCTTCTCGGGTGAAGGGGAAGCCAGGGAAGCTGGCTGCTGGCTGCTGGCTGCGCCATGGCAGCTCCTGGAGGAGCCAATGGCGAAGGCCAGTGGGCGGCCCCAGCTGTCAAATGGAGAGCATGTGCACTCCGTCTTTGACAGCTGGGCAGGACCTCTGGAGGCCGGATTGGGATTGGTGTTGTTGTGTCCACAAACAGCACCGATCCCAATCCGGCCCTACCGCCACTGCTGCCCCGCACATGTGCAGATGCATGGGGCCTCCAAGAATCTGATCCTATTTGGGTCAGAATCTTTTTTAAAACATTCCACCAGAAAACGGATCTTATAGATCCATTTTCGGTGGCACGTGCGGAATGACCCAAACATTCATATTGAATTCAAATTCTACCACATTTGAAGGGGATCTATTCAAATGAATATAAGTTTTCTTGCATTTGAACCAAAGAAAAAAATTTTGTGCACATCCCTACTTGTGAGTATGAAGGGAGGAACTCACTTGAACTGCTCTCTCATTATGAATAAACAAAATTTATTAGCAGCAAAATTAGTTACAAGTAACTACTGTATTAAACGGGAGCTCCGAAAACAGAGGGTTGCTGGTTTCATCCCCATCCTCTTCCTGGGAGTAAGCAAGGGTCTCCATCAGTGCCAAGAAGTGTGAATAAAACAAAAGCTTGGATCTTTTTATCAGCATCCCATTGATCATGTTGGACGTGGACATCATCACCATCGTTCTAAATGCTGTAGGCTTCTCTGTGATTTCTTCCATTAAACAGCAAATATGGAAGAAGTGGTAGATGCCATTTCTCATATGTGATGCAGTGCAGGAAGGAACAATATGGAGTCCTGAGTGCAGCTCACATTTTTCATGATGAGCAGACTTACATAAGAACGTAAGACAAGCCCAGCTGGATCAGACCACAGCCCATTCAGTCCAGAATCCCGTTGCACACAGTGGTCCACCAAATGCTCATGGGCATCTCAAGCAGAGACAAGGACCAACCTTTTCCTGCTCTCGAATCCCAGCAAATGGCCTTAGAAGTGTCCTGCTTCCCACCCTCCCCAGCCTGAAAGATGTACCTAGGCATTCATTCTGGTAGCCACTGATACATCTGTCATCCATAAATTTGTCTAACCCTACCAGGAGGAACAAACCACTGAACTCAATCAGAATTACTTACATACAGGAAACCAGTTCTGGTGTAAGATTTAAGTTTACACGGACTGAGGTGATCTGACAAGACAGCTAACAAAAGATGTGGAAGCTGAAGGAGGCAACTCTGGTTGCAACAGATGAATTCAGATGCCTCTGGTGCGATTCAATGCGGGGCTGGTGACTAAATTTCACCACCTTCATTGGGTCCCCAGCCAGCTTCCAAGGTGAGAAATGAAATCAGTTTTGCATCCTCTTATGCCTTTGCTGTCTCTATTTTGAGAAATATAGTGGTGAAGGTGGTTTTCCGCAGCTGATTTCCAGCCAGCATAATTTAGGGCCAGACAGAAAATGGCTGACTTCTTTGGGCATTTCTTGCCTAGCACTAAACCATGTTGTATGGAAACCTTAATGCTGCAGAAGTTTTGTTCTGCCGCCTCCAGGGTGTCACATGTTCCAGAACAAGTCAAATTGAATGCTGTTCTCCTGAGCCCAGTTCTTAACATAAAAAATGAGTCTTCTGAAAAAAGATCAAGAGATTGCAGCTCAATTTTACAAAATAAACAACTCTGTAGAACTCTGCAAGAGGTCAAGAAGCGTGGAGATTTCACACTCACGCTTCTTGTTAATTGATTTAGCAAATGGGTAAATACAGTACAAAGTAGAAAATTCAAGTTTGTTTTTCAATAGTTTCCATTCACTGTATAATGTCCTATTCATATAGTGACCTGTTCATATAGATTACCACTTTCTGATTCTGTTCAAGCTCAAAAAATCTGAATGAATTTAATATACTAACCCTACACATCTCAATGTGTTCAACCATATTTTTGAGGACATTACAAGCACGTGCAATCTGGATGCAAGTTCAATGGTATATATTAGAACTGGGGAAAATCAGTGAGTTTGGAAACTCAGGACCAGTAACTGAAAATCTGTATGAATGGGGACATGTAAAAGTGGGGGGGGGGGGCAGTGGCAGGGGGCCTTCAACATTTTGATCCCTACAGACTTGTTTGAAATTGAGCAGAAACTGAAATTCTGGTTCTTCCTTGCAAATGAGAACCACAAACCAGATTCTTGGGCCATTTTGCATCTTCACTTCCCTGGGAAAGTGTCCTAGGGGAGTGAAGATGGGGGATGGATCCAGCATCTGTACTTTGGGATGTTAGATCCATCCCAAACTTAGCTGGTGCTTTCCCAAGTTTCAGCTAAGTGCAAATTGCCTCTTTATCACAGGCGTTTGTCTTGCCACAGCAACAGTGTCAATGGGCATGCATGGCACCATTCCTGCAGTGACTTAGCAATGCAGTGTGCAACTGGGCCCGTGCACCACCCAGTGGTATGTTTTATTCACCTGAGGAGGGTTGAATGGAGTATTCTGTGGTTTAGCAGGCTGCAGTTAGTATAATTGTGCAGCCTAAGGGAACCTCTGGCATGCACAGAGACCCTTCCAGGATGGAACACTCCAGGGAAGGTCCATCTGTACTCAGCAATGCTACCACTGTCTTGGAGCATCTAAGAACTTTCTCCAGCTGCTCTGATCTTCCATAGCTGTGGACAAGTAACATTTTGTCCACAGCTTCACCTGGAACAGCTGGTGACCTCCTCATCACTCCTGAGGGATTTCCGCACTGCAACGCGTTCCAAACGGAACGCGTTCAGGCGGAAAGCTTAAGACAGCTCCCGGCGCTTTCACCTTTCACACACAGACGCGCCAGAACGCGTGCAAACGCGTTCCGGCGCGTCTGTGTGCGAACGCTCAAAGCGCCGGGAGCTGTCTTAGCCGGCAAAGGCCGGCCAGGGGCGCGGAGACAGCCGCGGAGGCAGATCGGCAATCAGCTGATTGTCAAACAGCTGATTGTCGAAGCCGCGCCGGCGTCGGAGGCGAGCCCGCAGCTGTTCGGGAGACAGAAGCAGGCGCGAATGCTTCTCCTCCCGAACGCCTGCGGGCGGCTCGTCCGCGTTCGAACGCATGTAGAGCACTTTAAAGTGCTCTACATTTCGAACGCGAGAAAGACAGCTGCGGACACGTCGGAGCGCAAGCCCCGCTCGGGCAATGCGGATGCCGTGTCCGCAGCTGTCTCCCACGCGTCCCGTTCAGCCCCGTGCGAAAACGTCTCTGGATGCAGCGTTCACACTGTGTTCTGAGCATGAATGCCGTAAGGGGTGGGGAACAGCTGCTGCAGTTCTGCAATCCTGCACTGCATTGCAATTCCCATGGCAATGGCTGAGTGCATGGTAGTTGTTGCTGCAGCCATTGCCGTGGTGATCCCGATGGTCCGGGCCAGACCATCTGCACTACAAGTGCTGGTGGTCTGGTTAAGGATTGTGCCACAATTCAGGTGAAAATGTGCCCATCTGCACCCATTCTTAACTGCAATGGAATGGTGCAGTTATAATATTCCACACAGTTAAGTGCAAACAGGCTCTCAGATGGTCTTGATTTTTCTTTTTGGTTCCAATGAAACATATGTTCCTCTGTTTGTAGTGATAACAGGAAAATGCTGGGAAGGGAGGGAGGGAGAAAGGAAATAAGGAAATTGCTTTCCTGAAGTAACTGAGTAATTGCAGTAGGTAAGAGCTTAAAATGACACATAAAGAATGAACTGTGTTAAAAATGAAGTCTAGGTTGAGTAAGATAAGACCTTATTCAGTTCCTGACACCTGAGGACTAATTCAGAAGTGTTCTTTTGGAAGGGAACATGATGGCTTGAATGATAAAGTTCCATTTATTCAAACAGCATGGGTGTGAGATTTTAAATACAGCATGAAGCGATTTTGTTAGAATGAACCCCCTGAGAACTGTAACAAGATTGGTTGTCTCTTATCCTCTTATTCACATCTTGTGTCAAATAAAACAAAAGAAGAAAATTCTTTAGCAGCTGCCCCATTAGATTCCTTAAGCTCTCGGTGAAGTTAGGAGATTTGCTGATAGTGTCACATCAGTAACACACAGGGTGTTTTGACATGTAGGAGGGCTCAAAAAGATAGCAGTATGTGGCCCTTGTGTTCTCATCCCAGCTTTCCCTAGTTAAAGTGTTCATAAGAGAAAGGAGGATCAGATGGTGTATAAACAATCCCACTTCCAAACAGTCTCAAATCTACCTTTAAGTCACCTCAAAAGTGCTTTTTTTCCTGCATGCGAACACAGATCTAGAATGTTCATGAGAGCAGGCAGGGACAGACTGGTGCATGCATGATCCTATTTTCAACCATCTCTAAGGTTGTGATCAGACAGCCTTCTTATGAAGACAGGAAAGTGGCACTGGCAGGGAAGAGATAGGGTAGAAGGGGTATTTTGATATTCCTAATTGTTGTTGAGAAACACTGCTACCCCCACACCCCGCTGCTTTTGCCTGCGAGGTCGCTTGATCTTCCTCCAGAAGAGTCACTGTATCTCTGGCATGAAATTCTGTTTGAAATAAATTCTGCTTCCCTTGGGCAAGGTTTGAAGTGGTACTGAGGAAGAAGGAGAAAGAACATTTACAGGTTCTGTGCTTGGGCTGTGCTGGGCGTGGCTGCTGTATCTTCCCCTTCACCAAGATATAAGGACAGAAGCCTTGCTGGAGAAGGAGGAGGAAGGAGAAAAAATCATCTGCTGGTACTGTGTTTGGGCTGTGCTGGGCATGGCTGCCGCACCTCCTCCTTCACCAAGACATAAGAACGTCAAGAGGAGGAGGAGGTTTTACCTGAGACGCTAGCTGTGCTTGCCCCACTCCCTCCCTCAGTCAGACTGGCTGATGCAGCAGAAAGGTTTCAGAAGGCCCAGTGCTGGTAAGATGATACCAAGTTGTGCTGCACCTCCTCCAGGGAGATAAAAAGAGGGAAGAGACACTCCCAACTTGGCCTTCTATCTGCCCTGAACTCTCTTCTATGAAGAAAAACGGACACTTAATACACCTTTTCATCTCAGCTGGGCCATGCCTTCCTCTTGGGAGCTGGAGAAGAGAGGGGGGGCATTGTTTATGATATGTTTTTGATTTCTTATTTACCAAGGTTTTTTTACTTGTATTGATTTGTTGTATTCTCTGATGCAATGATTATTTATTGAGATTGATTTTATTTACTTGTATCGATTTGTTGTATTCCTTGTATTTCTTTTTTCTGTTTCTTGTAAACCGCCTTGAGCAAAATTTTGTTTTTTGGAAATGGAATGAATGAAGGAATGAATATGGGTCCCCCATACACGTATTCCTGTTGCACATGTTCCATAGTGGGAAACATAGGAACAATACAGAGGCAATAATGAAGGATTTAGAGTGCCTTGACAATACACCCTCCCTGTAGTGCTGGTGTTGTGTGGCATGTCTGATTGCTCAGCACGATGTCTGTCTGTCTTTGTGGCCACAGATTATGCCATACAGCTATGAAATGGTGTGTGGTACAATCTGGGGGCTTCTACACTCCAGCAGCTGTACCATCTCAGACTCAGATAATTGTATTTTTTTAAATAGCACATGAATGCAGCCGCTGTTAATGAAAAATAGTTGTTGTGTTCCGGTGGAGACAAAAGGATATTACATTGCATTTTTTCATATACCTTTCCTGCTTTCCAAGCAGCTCAAGGGAGAGGTAATGGCTATCCTATCCTCCATTTTCAGCTCACAGACTCCCTGCAAGACAGTTCCAGCTGAACAAGAGTGATTATCCCAATAACACCCAGTGAATTCTATGCCTGAATGGGAATCCGAAGCCTGGTTAGAATCAACATGGAGTATTTATATTAAGAAAGTCTACAAGGACTAGGCATTTAGTTCACCTGCTAAGACAGGATGGCTGGCAAATAGCCTTGATTTATCACTACATTCAGTGACAATATTGTCTATTACCAGGGCATCTGATAATCAGTCACAAGTGCCAGATATTCAGTGCCACTTTGCACTTAACTATCCCACTAATGTTCAGGGACAGTGGCCAGCATTCACACTGCAAGTACTGGCACTTTCCACAACTTACCTGCAGCTGGTTGAGTGTGGATGGTCCATCCTGAACCATCCAAATTACCAAAGCAATGGCTGCAGCAACTCTCACCACGCACCTGACTGTTGCCATAGTGACCATCATGCAACACATACTTGCTCAGATGCAGCTGCTCCACCTGCCTCTTTGTAGGTTTGTACCTGAATGTTGCCAACCGGGAGCTACTATGCCACAGCTTTGGAAGACAAGGGTACTTTCGCATGCTCTGGGCCACTTTGGGATGGAAGCAGCACTGTGGTGTGCAGCTCAACAACCTGAATCATTCAAGAGCATCCTGGAATGGAAAGTGCAGAATGGCCCTCAGACAGGATTTTACAAATCACAGAACTTTGGGGTTAAGAGAAAATAAGAACCAGAAATGGAACAAATCTGTAATACAAGAACTGTGTTTTATCATATATTATTGTCATTTTTAGTGTTTTCTTGTATGTTTTCTACTTCTTGTAACAGCCTCTCAAACCTAGGATAAGGAAAACAAAAAAAAACCCTCTCCGTTTCAGTGGTAGCCATCAATGTTTTACTGAGAAAGATGTAAGAAGAAGAAATATTTAAAGCAAAGAAAACACCTCAGGTTTTTCTGTTTCTTTCTTTTTAAAAGAAAGCAATGGGAAGTTGAGGTGATATATCTGTATATGAGAGAGAATACAGTCCTCGCTATACTGATAAACTTTAAAATGTGATTTACTCTGTGAAGGCAGGCTGCCTCAGACATCAAAGCTTGAGATTCAATGCGGTGTCAAAAAACCACGAAGCTTTAAGACTCAACCAAGCATCGACACCAAGCTGAAGAAGAAGCTTTTACTCTCGACACCACTGACTGAACGGATTAGGCTTTAAAAAACCCACCCAAAAAAGAGAGAGAGAGAGGGAGGGAGGGAGAGGAGAGTGTGAGAGAGAAGCCAGTCTTCAACCTTCATTTTCTGAAGCTGCTAGTGGGAAAAATAAAAGTCTGGCTGCTGAATGTTTGCAGAAGTAACTCCTTATTTACCCAGCAACTTCCTTCTGTTTCTCCACAGATGTGTTATATGGCCGGTGTGAATATGCTAATGAATTAATTATAGCAACACTATCTGCTACCGGAAAAACTAAACAAGTGGTGGAAAGAGTGGTGCTTTTGATCCACTCCTGAATTTCTGAATGGGCTGATTATGTCAGAAGAGTGATTCTGTGTCCCTAAACGCATTTGTTTTCCAGCAAACCCTTTTCACGAAAAACTGCAGGAAGTACTTGGCTCGGAGTTTGAAAGTTCATTTAGCATTCCACATCCACACTGGACTTCTCCCGTAAGATTTCCGTGTTATTTCATAGAACACTTGACCTTCATATTTCAACACTAAAACCATTAGTCAATTGGCAGGTGCATTCTGTGTGATCAGCAGAAAACTGGCTTTGTCTTCTAATGTGGGTTGCTTTTGAGACTTTCAGCCAAGATCATGGTTCCAGACTGTCATTACAAACAGAAACACAGAAATAAGGAAAACAAGAATGAAGTTGCCAATTTTTTGACTTTTTAAAATAAAATTCCATGAGAACACACAGCAAGGTTACCATCAGGTGCAAGCACGGTGCAACAGTAGCTGTTGCTGCAGTAGAAGCAGTAATAGGAGGAGGGCAAGAAGGAGAAGGAAAAAGAGAAGGGAGAGGAGAATTCCTTTTCTCCAGTCGGGCTGAAGAAAGAGGAAATTTAACGGACAGATGACAGAGAATAAAAACAATGGCATGAAATATCCAAAGTTTCAAGTCCCAGTTGTTTCTGAAAGGCATCCGTCCTGGCTCATCTTTATGCTGAGACTATTTATGAGGCATTTTTATTTCTGAAGTCAGAGCAGTCAACCAAGTTAGTGACATGGAACAAGCCGTCAATAGTTTTACAGACCCGCAGAGGACTTTAATTGGAAGAGAGGAACTGGAGTGTGTTCACAAAAGGGGGAGGCAGTGGTGGAATGAGCTCCTCTTAGAAGCACAGGGTGCATTTGTTTTGTTTCAGGGTAACAATAAAGTGGTCCATTTTGTTTCTTTTTTAGTAACCATTTGTCAAATGACAGAAGGTTGGCTTTACACAAAACAGGGAAAAATATATATAGAGAGAAGGCATCCTTATCCCATGGAATTGTTAAAGCAATAATTAAATGCAGTTACTAGAACATAGTCCTAATGTTAGCTTGGAAATTCTTTCTGTAATAATGTTCTCCTTGATACAACTGCAGGTGACTTTATTGTTCTAAACTGCCTGACTTACTGTAGGTCTTGTCCACAGTAAGACACTCAGGATGGATCTGCCACATACCCTGAGTTCAATTCTCACTTGGCCCCTAATACATGATAAGAAAACATCTGGTAAGAACCATCTGCACTTGCAGGAGGTGTTTTTCAACCCAGAAACTTCTCCTGCCTTTCCAGAAGCTACCCCAGCATCTACTAGTGGTGGTGCATGAGATCATGCACCACACGCATCCAAAAGCTTACCTTTGCCAGCTGTGGGACCACCTGCATCTCTTCCATGTGCTGGGGATCAGCTGATGTACTACACAAGTTCACTGGCACATCAGGTGTTCCTAAAGACAACTGTGTATGCATGGCATGTCACTGTCTTCCCAGTGAAAGCTCCAGCACCCATGCAGTCACACTGGCTGGCACAAAGAAGATGGCGGTGCCTGGACATGTGACCAGATGCAAATGAGTGTCCAGCCATGTGGGGTGTTGGTTTGAAGTGCACTAGTGCTAGCAAGTGCAAATGCATGCTAGTGGGGATATGCTTTTTCCATCCGATGGGTGGAATTAAAATGCAGAAACACCCCTGGTTCTGCCTCCATCCCAGAGCAGCCCAGAGCTACCTTTATTGCCATTAGCTGCAGAGCAGTAAGAACTCTACACAAAGGTTACGTGTGGATGGTGAAGCCACACAATGGCCTGGCACATATGGTCATTGCTATGGTGAGGCGGATGGGGCCATCCACACTTTGATAGTGTGCAGGCAGCTTTGAGCAAAGTTCAAAATGGCCTGGTGCTCGCTGAGTGAACGTTGGCCACCATCCCTGTATTTAACTACCATGGGACGCTGTCCCACAGAAGTTAAGTGCAAAAAGCCCTTACTTTAATCCATCTATTTGCTTCAACTTAATCCAGATTGTCCCAATCATCAGTCAGTGTCAAACTGTAAAGAGACTTTATGCCCTTTCCCCCTTCTACCCTTCCTCTATTTCTGCTTTATCCAGTCCCATTGAAACATTTTGGCTGCATCCACATGCAGTGACTCAAAAGCAGCTTAGAGGTGGTAGCATCCACACACTAGTATCTTTACTTAATGGCCCCTTCTGCACTGGACCTTATTCCACTTTATATATCAGAAAAGGGACCTGCCACCCACATGATGGTGCAGATTATGACAGATCCTGCCCAGGGCCTACAGTTGTACGCACCAGCATGTGGATGGCAGATCCCTTATCTGGAAATATAATTCCAACCTGTTTCAAGAATGCCAAAGCAGGCTGCATAATGGCTTGATTTCTGTTCCATTTGCAACCCTTGTTTCCCCAATCTGCAAGGCGATCATAAATAAAGGCTTGATTTTCAGTTTACGGCTGTTCTTGTGGTCCCCAGCGGAGCAGAGGTGCACAAAACTGCTCAAGCGCCCACTTCCGCTAAACCTCGTAGTGGCTTTCGACGTTTTAATTTTTTAAAAGTCATTTTTAAGAATTAAGCTTTATTTTAACTTGTTTCCATGCCTCCCACCCCAGTCCTGACTGTCCGTTCCACTAAGGGAGGGGGGGATGCGGCACAAGGGTGGGCTGATGACAATCCAGCTGCCAGTGAGGAGAGAGGGGGTGGAGAGGAGGGGGTGCTGCTCCACTGTGCCAGGGTTCGGCATGGTTCTCATTGTGTCGCCTCCATCCGTGCCCAACCCATACCTGTCCTGTGTTGCCGGGAATCTCATGGGGATGTCCAAAATGCATTCCTGGGCCCATGCCCGGCCCATGCATGCCCAAACAGTGTCCAAATTGTGCCAGATGGCCAGCATGGGGATGCAGCCTGAAAGTGAGGTGGACACTGGCTTGTTTCAAACAGTCAGTGGGTGAGGATGATTTCCACACAGTACTTCTCTCTTCATTAGGCTGGCTTGTACATCATCCACACTATGAATTAAACTATCGTACATAACATACGTAAGCATAATATATGACACCAATATGGTACCAATATTGTTGTGTTCCGGCTCTTGCAACCTGAATCAACCTGGGAGGCAGAGGTGTAGCAGCTGGGACTGCTGTGCTTGATTGTCAGGTGTTACAATAGATTATTTCAGGATCCGACCAGCCCGGTCCTGGGAATCAACCATGTGGTTGTAGCTGATTCGAAAAGGCAAGAAACGGGGATGAGGGGAAATGAAGAAACTTCAAGGCAGGAGATCAGCTGGAAAAAGAGACTGTTTAATGTTGCAAGGAGTTTTTATACAGAAAAAGGAAGGTGCGTGGGGGAAATGACATCAGAGTAACATCAGGGGAGGCGACTGGAGGAAAGCTGCTGTTTTCTGGGTCAGAAGTCCTTCTGATATCACTTCCTCTGGTCAGTAGGAAGAGAAGGGCAGTTCTTTTCTCTCCACATGGCTGAAAAACTCCATTATAGCCTGAGTGCAGCTGCAGAGTGGAAAGAATTCAGCACCCTGGTGGCACTGAGAGTGTACTACAAGTCTATGGAAAAGAAAATCTCTGGCTCCTTTTTACTCTCAAGGTTTGTCCTTAACCAGAGAAAGGGCTATACTGAGAGGGGTTGAAAATGAGGACATGGGGAAAAAAGCTGAGCAGCTTTTGTGGTTACTACACAATATTCCTAATCACCCTGATTAAACCAGGAAGTGAAATAAGCTCACATAGAGAGAATGAATCAGAAAATGTTAAATTAGAAATATTCTGCCATAGATAGCTTTATGCTTCACCCGCCCATCCATCCTCACTCACACACAGTGTATGTAAATGCTCAAGAACATCAGTTGTACCCTGTTTACTATATTGAGAATAAAACCTATTAAATTGCTCAGAGACACTTGTTTTTGTGTTATCCATCTTCACTGATGTCACAGGCACTATCCATTAGGTGCCGCTGACAGAAGTCTCATGTTATTCACAGCACTGCTGATAGTACTGCAAGGAGATGGCTTCAGCTCTTTCCCAGAAGCCCTTGGGGTGATCAAACAGGTATGATCGGATAAGCCATGACAGATCAGGGGGGTAAAATGAGTGTGTATGTATTATGGGGAATGACAGCACAACAATACCACTTTCAAGTCCCTAGGCTGTACTTTTCTTTGATTTCTACAACTACCAAATCTTATACGTCTCTCGGAAACATGCTTTCCTCCCTTTCTCCTTCTTCACTGTAAAGTAAGGGCATTGGACATGCAACAGTGGACGTAAAATTGCATGCAACTGATCAGTGTTCACAGTTAAATGTAATCAAATGAGACATTTCTCCTCTGATTAATTTCAAGTGCATTATCAATGTTGGTGCAGACAATATCAGATTTGTAGCATGAAGCATCCCTGATGTCTCTCCACTTCCCAACTATCTGTTTTGATGCGTGGGTAACAATCTCCCCTGCTCTAGTTTTCAAGAGGGAGATGGATCAAATACCAAAATACGGAGGGATTCTTCATGCTTCACCAACAAAGGACGGTCTTTTGTGTATTTGTCAGATTAACATACTCTCAGATGGCATTTCCCACAGGGAAATATCTGTCTCAAGCTGTTTTTTTCAGGCTCTTGCACAATGTCTGAAAGGATCGTTATGAAATTGCATCACTAATGCTTGCAGCGGAGAAGCTGTTTGGTATAGTCCACACTGAAATTGTTCATGTTCCAGCCAGTGATATGGACTTAACTGGCAATCACACAGCTACATAAGTTGCTCTTCACTCATTAAGGGAATTTTGCTATAACCTGCTAAATGAAGAACAGGATATCCCAGAGAATACTTTAAAAATCTTAAGTTCAGCTTTATCCATGTCAGAATTATTCCTCGCTTCAGCTGCTGTCATTTGTGGGCCAGTGTTTTCTTTTCAAACAACATCAGTGTATGATTTTTCAATGCTTTTAGAAATCCCACCATATAGCACTGCAGCGGCCAAATTTCTGGTGCACAAAAAATTGCTCTTGAAATGTCTGGGGTGGGAGATACAATATCTTCTAGTGATGGAAAAATAACAATGTCAGCCTTTGGTAAGACATCTCACAAAAAGAGAATATAACAGAACATAAGAGGATCAGACCACAGCCCATCTCGTCTACCATCCTGTCTAGACCATGGCCCACCACTTGTTTCTGGGCATTCTCAAGCATAAAACAAAGGCAAAACCTTCATCTGCTCTTGCAAATGACTCCCTGCAAATGACCTTTAGAGGCATCCTGCCTGTCTCTGGAGGCAGTATCTAGGGGCCTTTCTGCACTTGGTTTTATTCTGGAATATATCGCAGAATAGGGACTTGCTATCTGCATGTTAGTGCAGGCTATGGAAGGCCACAGGTGAGGCCTACCAAGGTCTGTATTAGCTTGCAGCCAGCAGACTGCTATCCCGAGATAAACTCCAGAATAAGGCCAAGTGCAGAAAGGGCCTAGTCATCCATTCTAATGTTCACTGATACACATGTCCTCCATGAATTTGTCTAACACTTTCTCAAAGCTATCCAAGTTGACTGTTGTCATCACCTTTTCTGTTAGTAAATTTCATAGACAAATGGCCCTCTGGGAGAAAAAATACTTCCCCTTGTCAGTTCTAACTCTCCTGACTTTCTCCTTCATAGAGTGCCCCCTGGTTCTAATGTTTTTCCACATAAAGCAAGATCTTACATTCAGGATTTCTTAGAAGAATTCTGAATCCTTTTTTGAAGATTGCATTTGCTACCCTCCAGTCTTCTAGCACCGAGTCTGAAAGATTATATATTTTGGACAGAAGCTCAGCAATTTCACATTTGAGTACTTCTAAGCCATCTGGGCCTTTCTGCACTTATGCTTATTCTGGAAAATGTTCCAGATTAGGAACCTTCTGTCTGCTTGCTTGTGCAGGCTATGGCAAGAGACTCATATCCCGAAATATAGTTCAGAATAAGGCCAAGTGCAAAAAGGGTCCTGGTCTTGGTGGTTTGTTAGCATTTAGTTTAGTAAAACATGCAGGCATATACCTTAGCCTCTCTGCAGTCCCCAAGTCCCCTTTAATTATCTCTTTCTGTCCATTATCATCTAATGGTTCAACTGCTTTGCTGGTTAGATTCTAATATTCTTAAAGAAGTTTTTACCAATATGCTCCTCAAAATTCTTATCAGTATTCCTGATTGCTGCCTTGCTATTATTCTACCATAATTCCTGTACTGCACTTGTAAGCTACACTGCTGTCCCCTCTGACTTGACAGTCCCTTTCTTCTTTGAGATATGCATGCTAATTAAACTCTCATTATTGCATTTCTAGATAGTTCACGTGCATTTTGGAACAATTGGACTCCTCAACCTTTCCCTATTTCCTTTTTGCTAGTTTTTTTCATTTTTGCAAAGTTTTCTTTATGAAAATATATGGACTCTGCATTAGATTTCATCGACAACTTACTGTCTGTATTTAAGTTGGAGGTTATTGCACTGTGGTGACTGTCCCATCTTGGATCAACCCCAGTAACAGCCCCAAGTATTACTTAGGATTATTTTTCCTCTGGTTGCTTTAAGACATAAGAACATAAGACTAGCCCTGCTGGATCAAGCCAGAGCCCATCCAGTCCAGCATCCTGTTGCACACAGTGGCCCACCAATTGCCCATGGGCATCTTGAGCAGAGACAAGGGCAAACCTTCTCCTGCTCTCAAATCCCAGCAAATGGCCTTAAAAGCATTCTGCTTGTCCTCCCAGCCTTAAAGACGTACTTAGGCATCCATTCTGGTAGCCATTGATCCATCAGTCGTCCATAAATTTGTCTAACCCTTCCCTGAAGCCATCTAGGCTGGTAGCTGTTGCCACCTCTTCCAGCAGCAAATTCCACAAACCAATGACCCTATGGGTGAAGAAATACTTGCCCTTGTCTGATCCAGCTCTCCTACCTATCAGTTTTATAGAGTGCCCCCTGGTTCTAGTGTTGTGTGATAGAGTGCCCCTTGATCCTCTCTGTCCACCTTTTCTATACCATGCATGATTTTATGTACTTCAATTAGGTCCCCTCTTAAATGCCATCTTTCCAGACTGAAGAGGCCTTGACATGGCGGTCTGATTTCGTAAGGGAGGTGTTCCAGCCCCTTAATCATTTTGATTGCCTTTTTCTGCACCTTTTCCAGGTCCACAATATTATTTTTGAGGTATGGTGACAAGAATTGTACACAGTATTCCAAATGTGGCCTCACCATAGATTTATAAAGAGGCAAAATGATACTTGCTTTGTTTTCTATTCCCTTCCTAATTATTCCTAGCACTGAATTAGCTTGTTGTTGTTGTTGTTTGCTATTGCTGTTGTGCACTGGGCTGACACCTTCATTGAACTTTCATAACCATCTGCAGTAAGGAACAATCATTTTGTATGTCTAGGAACTTTATTTTTCTCCCCTGAGTTGAACATCAGTTCACCAAGTCTATGTGAGCATCTTCGAGATCCCTCAGTATTTTCTCCTTCCCTTTTTTGATATCATCCCTCCTCCCATTTAGCCTTTCTAGACATGTAGAACAAGCCCTGGCTCCTCCTTAGCACTGACTGCCAGCTTATCTAGACACTGTGTGATGTTTACAACCTTTGCACCTGGCAAGCAAGTCACCATGTGGCCAATACACCCATCTCTCTATATTTCCATTACAAGAGCCCACCCTCCAGCTGCACATGGAGGAGTGTCTGTAAAACTAGAATGAACAAACCACCTTCCATGTTACATCTAGAAAGAAAATGCAGAGAAAGGCTTCAGTTTATGATCAAGATATTCATAAGATATTTAGAGTTCTTATCCATCACCTTGAATAGATCCTTCAAATAAAGGGAAATACGTATTAAAAAAGCAACTCCAATGTGGCTTGGAGGTGGTGGCATATGGATGTTAGTGTTCTCATTATCACTTCTAATCTACACTAAAGGTCAGAGAATGCACACATAAGAACATTTATTCACTCCCACATGTCAACATACTCCCCCCTCTCCATTGCTATATAGTGATGAATGGTGATGAAAAGAGAAACTTCCTGTGCCCACTCTCTGCCTGAACCAACAAAGTGGCCAACATGCATACTCATTTAATTTGAAAGACTCTCTAACTTCTGCAGCCTCCAAAGCTTTTCTGAGGGCAAAAAGGTTGGAAAGAAGGGAGTCATGCAGATATGTATATATATGCTACACTTCCCACCTTTTGACACCCCCTCTTGTTGCCATGAAAGTACAGCCTGAGACTTCACTGATGGCTTTGAAAACTTACCAGAGTTAGAGAGAGAGAGAGAGATGATACAGATAAAGGACACTTCTCCACTTCCAGTGGAGGGGGCTTATTGGCAGCTGGAAGTGGAACTCCACAGAAAAGACATTCTTCTCATCTCTCCTTGGGAGTACGGGAGAATGCAAGAAAGCATCCTGCACAGGAGGCACCACCAATAGTGAGTGATTGCACCAACAAAGTGGCACTTGCTGCTGCCAAAGATGAAGACAGGGCAGCAAAAGATGCTTTCTTGGACTGACAAGGCTGCCCTGGAAGGGTAAGTGGAGAGACAGTAATAGATACAGATAGTGGTGGAGAGATGATAGTGATGGACATTCAGAGATAGACACAAACAGTGGCTGTGTTTCCACCACCTCAGATTGGAGGTGGCCCTGTTCTGGATGAAAGGAGGAGGCATCTCCATTTTGGTGTGCAGATGTCCCATTTTCAGTAGTGTCTGTGCAGTGTGTGAAATCATGCTATGCAATCGGGGCACTTTAGACCTTGTCACAATGTGACCAAGTTCTTTTAGAGATTCAGAGCAATTAATTCAGAGAAGCAACAGTGTCCTCATGGACAGAGGCACCAATAATACAAAGAATACTAGATCTGGATTTTTGCACTAATCATTCATGTAACTTTTATTTCATATAATCATACATATATATACTTGGTACCAAGTAGCAAGCACCTTCTTTGTAGGATGCAGGGACCTTGGAAAGGTGAAATACTGTTAGTGTGTTTATATGTAAATGGACATTTTCATGTTTTTCTGTTGAGAGACAAAATCTGCCCTCTCCTGAATGCAGTTCCCAGGCTGCTATTATCATCTGTGCAATTACTGGCCAGATAGATGCAGCTGACCTGACTACCATTTACAAACTCAAAAGCTAGCGTGGTTCTAATTTATATTGTTTACCAGGTTCAGCTTCCCTAAGCAATTTTTAAAAGAATTCTTCTCCCTCCCCTTCCTTTCTCCCCTATGGTAAGTTGGGCTTAACATCCTCATCAATCAGACCAATTGTTCCATGCCAAAAAGTCGACATACAAAGTTACACTTCCCTTTGAAAAGCAGCGTGTCTCTGTTATTAAACTCATCTGTTTCAGTTGCCAATGTGATGAGTTCTTAAGTCACTGGAAGTTGTGCTGGTGTTGGATGGAAATGAAGAAAGGGGAAAGTGTCGTGACCACCCTTTCTCCGGAAACCTGTATTCAGAAAGAAGCCTTGCCTTGACTAATATGCCAGTCTTCTGAAAAGAGTAATTAAAAAAGAATATTATGGATCTTTGGTCAAGCTAATCTGCACGCTCTCTGTCCTGGAGGCATCAAGCTGAAGCAAGGCTGTTATGCAGCCATGGCAACTGTACAGACCCAGAGTCATGTTCTTTGCGATCTATCCCTTGATGGATATGCTCACCAACAACATAAGGGGAGAAGAAACGAAGGCTGGTTGATTCTGACAAACGGAATTTAATGTCCCTCTGTCAGAGGCACTTACACAAGCAGCTACTAACAATCCTATTCCTGAAAGTTTTCTCTGCAAACTATCTCAGATCTATGACAGAAAAGGGCCTCATTACACCTAAGTTTAATCATCTTCAGACAATCTTCAGAACGAAAAGAACACAACTGCCTGTCTTTACAATCTGCAGGTGAGACCTTGGTTGTGCCAACATCTACAGCAGTTAAAAGGGTGGGCACCTATGAAAGGACCATCTTAGCGATGCCCCCCAGATTATGGAACAACCTCTCCTCTGAGATGAGTCAGGCACCATCACTAAATACATTCAGAAGATTAGTGAAGACGTACCTTTTTGCCCTAGCCTTCAGTTTTTTTGGGGAGGTTGGGGAGGAATAGGAGAGAAATGCATTGCAAAAGGATGTGTGTGTGTGTGTGTGTGTGTGTGTGTGTGTGTGTACTTTGGGGGGATTATGGTCAAGCTGCATCTTGAGGACTACAGTATAGTTCATTTGCAATCACACGAACAAAGATACTCATGCAAATGAAAAGCTCAACCTGGTCCTTTTCTCTTTCTCCCTCTCTTTTCTGCAACTTGTCTTAAACAAAAGCCTTGTTCTAGACCAGAGGCTTCTGACTCTCAACAGGGGAAGGAAACATCTTGACAGCATCTAGGCAGAGCAAAAACACATCATACAGAAGATTTTGTGTAAACTGGCAGGTGGGGGCGGGGAGGAAGTTCATCTGGTAGGGTTTAACACACATGCACACAGTCTTGCGTATCCCTCTCTGTCTCTCCCTGCCCCATTATTGTGCATTGCCGCTTCACAATATAAATTCCATTTTGCATAATTATGTTTTGGTTGAAAACCTGTCAGGAGTTTCATTTAAGCAATTAAGTACTTACACTTGTATGAACAGCGTGCGTGCTAACCAAACCACTGTCTGATTATTGCGGCACATGCACAGATATGTTTAATTCCTTTTCAAGTGTCTTTGCGCATCTTCTGCAAAGGGTTTTGGATTTAGTCAGCGGGGTCCCCACCCTTTGATTCAAATGAGGTGGGGATTGATGCTTAAATGATACTTATTCTGTCGCACAGAATGCCCCATCATGTTGGCTGAAGGATTTGCACAAATCTAACAATGAGGCAGAAACACCCCTCTATCACCATTTCTGTATGTATTGGCACCCAGGTCTAAAACCATTTTTGACAGAATAGGTGTAAGCCAAAACCAATAAATAATTTTTTTAAAAAAAATATCTGTATGTAGGCCCCTACCTTTTGATACAACCCGGCTTCTCTTAGTGTCAGTAATGGACTCTCATCTTTTTCTTGTCACACAGAGTATGGATCCTATCAATTCTCCCATTTTTTAAAGGACAGGTGTCGTCTCTGTCTGATGGATCTGAAAAATGAATGATTTTCATTGCACCATGATAGATACACTCCCTAGACAAATCTGATCATGATCTACAGACAACTTCTTTAGAAGATTGACTTAAGGCTTGAAAAATGGTGTGCATATCCCCTTGAGAAGTGCAGCTTCACTCTGAAACAGGAAATAAATTATCAGTGCTCCAGTCCTTGGCTATTCCATCATTTTATCCTCTGATGAAAAAGAAAAGCTATTTGCCTGTTTATCACAATGATCATTGAGACGAGGAAACCTTCCTAAGTTGGGAACTTGAAAAATAAATATCAATCTATTTTCTTTCTTTTCCTGTTTTAAAAAACCATTTAGTGGTATATCTTAGGACTTTTTTTCCTTTTTGGTTTTCTTTGGACATTGATAAAATGTTCCAAAGATCCTCTGTATACACATTATTTGCACCTGAACCTTCTTTTCCAAGGATTCATTTTTAATGCAATTCTGATGCTTTCTGTTGAGTGGTTAATGGTAAAAATCTCATGCCTTTTAAATAAAGGAGTAAAGGCCATCTGAACTGTCATTTCTTACTGTACAATGTCATTTTGAATCAGTGTGAAGCACACCTAAGTTTCCAGGGGGTGAAACCAGCTGTTTCCTGTGAACTTTGGAGAAGTGGATTGAATCAAGAGTTGAAGAGTTATGCTAAACCACTGCATGTGAGCCACGGAGGTAAGAAAAAGTTTCGAGCTCTGGCAATCTGCACCAGAGATGCTGCATTTGGTCTAAACATTGTGAGATCACCTTCTGACAGCCACTTCTTTGATTAAGAGGACTGCCCATCACATAGCTTTCCTCAGGTAAATGAGGAACTAGGAAATGTTGCTATTCCTGTATTATTCTAAGAATATTAATATACATAACAAGATATATGTTTTAATACCAAGGGAACACAAGTGATCAGCTACATTTTGGGGGCAGAGATTAGTCTCAGTACCTCTCTTTTGCATTATGGGGCAGGGATCCAAACCCTGTAAGCCTGCCCCTGATTAATGTTAGAATGGAGATAGCTACAGGAAGGGAGAGAGGGAGGATGGGAGACCCATGGATGGGCAACATCTTTAGGATAGCTGTCAAATCAGCAGGAGGGGAAGGGATAGATAAAGGGAGGATTGATTACCTTTAGTTACTGCAGAGGTTCAAAACGAGAGTTAGAGAGAAGAGGGAATTCTTCCTTCCTCTACTTACTCTCTCTCACACACAACAGAGCACACAGACTGTCAGTGCTTCTACCAAACAGGGTAAGGGTTTGAGAAAGAAGTGTCAGAGAGGTACTTCTTTTTGGGTGTGTGTGTGAAGGGCGCTGAGGGGTGGAAGGAAAGACAATGGCTGAAAAAAGCAAAGGTGGAGGAGTGAGAGGAGAAAGTGGGAAAGACCAGCAGCTGCCGGAGAATGAGCTGCTCTGCTGATTGTCTGCTGTTACATTTGTATCTCTCCTAACATTGCAACAGCAGCTGCCAGCTCTGCTCTAGTGGCTACAGTGGGGAAAAGGAACCAAATAACGGCTGATTATTGAGAAAGAGGGAACTGAAGAGAAGAGACCACCCATTCCCGCCCCCCCCCAAAAAAACCTGTGTGCATTCCCATACACAGAAACCATACACAGATAATTTGTAAATCCAGTTGCAAGACTACTTTTTATCTGAATATAGGATGTCCACATTTGGGGATCTTTAATCCTCAGAAACTGTGGATTGTTCTAATCCGGGAATGTTCAGCTCTGAAAACAGACTCAATTTGCTTAAAAACATCAATGGAAACACACCCTTGGGGAGCTGAGAGCTATGCTTGATGCATTCCATCCAACCCAGGTGGGGATATTGCCAATCCAATGAACATCTTATTCCTGGGGGAAATTGGTGACAGGCTAAAAGGATGGAGGTGGGTTTATAAGAGCAAGACCAGGAGGCTGGGTGAGAGCTGCAGGCCTTCAGTTAATCTACCTGCTGGTGAATCATGGAAGTTCCCCTCCGCCCTAAATCACACTGATGTATCAGGCCCTTTCTCTACTTACCTCACTTAACCCAATATTAGCTAGATCCATATTAGCTAGATCCATATTAGCTAGATCTGGATCAACCACAGGCAGAGGCGCCTTCACCGAGTGGGCTTTAGAACAGCAAAGGTGTGCTAAAGAATGCTTATCACAGATACAGACCACTGATCTGGACCTACTCCATTCCCATACAACAAGCAGCAGCTGTGAAGTTATAAGCATGTCTGGAGGTACCCTAAGAAGTGAGCCAGTTTGGTCTAGTGGTTAGGGAGCCAGACGCTTATCTGGGAATACCAGGTTTGATTCTGCTCTCCCCCATGAAGCCAGCTGGGTGACCTTGGGCTAGTCACAGTGCTCTTCTGAGCTCTCACAGCCCCACCTACCTCACAGGGTGTTCTGTTGTGAGGAGAAGAATAGAAAAGCTTTGTCAGCCACTTTGAGTCCCCTTAAATGGGTGATAAAAGCGGGGTAGAAAAGCCAACTCTTCTTCTAATTACTACTGTGGAAATAAGTCCAAAGCTTGGCCTAGCTGACTGCAGGGAGATTTTTTAAAAAAAATCAAATTAAAGCAGAGGCTGCTCTATTGAAGCTCATGTTATTAACTGTCCTTGATTCTGACGTTCCCTTCCTTTCTCTTCTCCGCATGCATTTGAACTTTGGTAAAAGATGCCCAACTTCCAAACATAAACTACTTTTGAGATCTTTTCATCTTCTATGGTGACTTCAGAAAACTGTGCCTTGGGAAGATGCTGAGAATTTGTTTCTTTGCTTTTAAGTGCTTTCAAGATATTTGTGACATAGATGCTCTTTGCTCAGAACATATTGTAACCTGGATCAGGTGAAAATGGTCTGTTGAGTCCAATCAAAGGATGGACGTATTTCACAGTTCAGAAATACTCTCCAATACTATTGTAATAGTAGGCGGTTGGTAGCTGTACCACAATCACATGAGTTGTGAGCCCGCAAGACCTGTCATTTTGACGTGCATATTTCAGCTTCTGCAGTATGCTGAATGCAACAGAAGCAAACGCATTAGAGTAAAGAGGCATCTGGTCTTCTGTATGATTCCCAACGTGTTCAGTACTTCACAGCAGCTGCAGCTCTTCTTACCTCTGTTTCCTCTATTCTCTTTAAATAATACGGCCAACAAAAAAACAGAGATTGCAGAAAAAGCTGAAGGTGGTCCCTTTCTGCTCTGAACCAGCACAATTCTATGCTTATTTAAATAGCCAAAGTCACCTGAAGGAAAACCTTGTTTCTATGCAAAGATATTTAAGGATCACACAGAGTGCTGCTTTAAAAAAAAAAAATCCTTTGTGTAATATCATTCCATGCTACTGAATTCTTTACTGAAATTGAATAATCTATCTTCATAAAGGGTCTGCCATGTACAGTGCCTGTTTCACACCTAGATGAGCTCTTACAAATATACCGAAAGCAAGTCAAGGAACCTGAAGTTGAATAAGGAATATAAGAATGTAAGAGATGCCCCACTGGATAAGACCCACAGCCCTTCTAATTCAGCTACACAAGGAATCCCACCAGCAAGACATGAGCAAACAGGTTGTCCTGCTTGCAACCTCTAAGCAACTGGCCTTTAGCGGCATAGCACCTCCTACTGCCACTAGGACTAATAGCCATTTGAATCTTTCAGCCTCTTCCCACTTATCTTTCAGGAATGGTTCCAGGCCTTCAAGAGGCAGTGCATACTGTTGCCATTCCACAGCGTCTTAAACCTCACTTAAGCTGCCCCACTTTTTACTAGCTGTGGACAAATAGAACCTTGTCCACAGCTTGACCATGAGAAGCTAGTGAGCTCCTGACCAGCAGAGTTCACACCATCTTCTGAGTGTGAAGCTGCAAGTAGGCATGATGGCATGGCATGGCTGCAGCAATGGGCATGTGCCGGATGTTGCCCTGGCTATTGCCGGATGTTGCCCTGGCCATTGCTATGGTGATCCAGTTTACTCAGGCCAGGCCATCTGTACTTCTAGTATCAGCGCTTAAATGCTCATGGCTCCCTCCACACCTTATCTCCACCTCATTGGAAAGGTATTATTATACCATTCAAGTGGGTGAAGTGCAAACAGGCCGTTCGTTATTCTAAGGTACTAAGCCACAAAATGCAAACCTGCGAACAGTGGCTGCCCAGGCGAATGTTATTCTAATTGATTTCATTTGGCCACCAGCCTCTTTAGTGCAATGGGATGTTTTGTTAGCAAAGTAATCTTTGTGCTTTTCTACATGTGCTATCTAATTTTATGACGACTCTAGCAGATCTGTTTTGTACTGATACACTGTTAAGGTTGTGTAATTGCTTGCATGCATATGAAATCTTAATGGAAACTGTTGCTGTTGGTTCCCAATTTGGGTAATTAGGAATAATAGAAATAAGGTACTTGTGCTTCTGTGCCCTGTGCGTGACCTTCAAAAGCCATCTCCTCCATTTGATGTGATTACAAACAAAGTGAATTGTTTTATGATTTACCATATTGTCATCTATTAATACCCATGGATTTATCATCCAGTTTATCTTCTTTAAACTATAGTTATCAATATGAGGTGGAAAACATTGATTTAGTGCCTCTGATGTTGCAAAGACTCCAGTATATAGATTACCCCTAGTCTTAATATTTAATCTTCAGTCTGAATTTTCTTTTTTTATCATTTGATATTCACATACTTTAGATCTTGCCCTTTACTGTGCTTTAATGACTTCATGAAAGCCTTTCTGGGAAAGTTGGCAACACTGAAAATGAAGGAAAGGTTCATTTTATGGGTGGTGGGTTATGATGCAATTCAAAAGGTGGCAGCGGTGTCTTAAACCAATTTCTTATTTGGTGCCCTTATGTTCCCCACTGGCTGATCCAGTGTGCACAACAGCGCACAACACAACTTTCTCCATGCCCACCCTCCCACGTGAGCCAAGCCTTCCTTTCTCCTCTCCCTTTCTGTTGGCTGTATTGTCCTAACGCCATGGTGCTCCCACGGCCTAGACGTCTAACACTCCCTACCTGCCCTTGTGCTCTTGTGCCTGCCTGAAATATGCACCATGCTTTTTTTATTTTATTTTATTTTCTACCTTTTTTAATAAGAGAGTAACAAAACCAAAGCATTCAAGTTACACTCAAAAGAAATGATAAGCCAGTTGCAGCACCTGTACCAGAAAAAGATTTTTTTATTTACAAGGGATATCAATTTCAATGCATTATATTACAACACATGGATTTAATTGTTGATGAAAAAGGCAAAATAGTTGAGGAAGAGGAAGTAGAGAAGATTCACTATCCACATGAGCAATCAGTTGGGCCCAAATATCATGGAAGGAAATTTTAGGTAAGTGACCTTGCATAAGCAAGGATTGAAATGTGATCAACTCCTGTAAAGCAAGTTCCCAGACTACAGAGTCCCAATGGCCACAAGTTAATTTAGAGGCTTCTTTCCATGATCTAGATGCACCATGCTTGCTCTTTGCCAAGTCAGCTGCTGTGGAATGACCTGCATGCACCTCACCACTGGCGATAGCCTAACCAGCCAGGAACATGCTTCAGTCCCTGCACCACTGATGCCACGCCACCTGCTCCAACACTCAGCAGTGCTCTGCGGATGCCGTGAGAAATCACGGGGTGACACAGGAAGAGGCAGAATCAGGGTGGCCTACCAGTGGTGTGGGAGATACAGGGCCATGTTGGGCAGGTGCTCCTTGGGTCAGTGCCCAGTTTGGCATTCATACCATCTAAAGTGGCCACTGCATTTACAATTCTTACTGCTTCACTTGTCAGCACCATCATTATTGGTAGCAGCAAAGGGAAAAAACATGGCACTTCCATGATACTTTCTCCATCAGCTTAAAGATAGCTTTATATTGTAAACCACTCTGAAGAAGAACAAGCGTTGGCTTTTATACGCACTTTTCTCACCCATTTAAGGTGACTCAAAGTGGCTGACAAAGCTTTCTGTTCTTCTCCCTACAATGGATACCTTGAGAGGTAGGTGGGGCTGTGAGAGCCCAGAAAAAGAGCTATGACTAGCCCAAGGTCACCCAGCTGGCTTTGTGGAGGAGTGCAGAATCAAACCCGGTATTCCCAGAGAAGAGTCTGGCTTCCTAACCACTAGACCAAACTGGGTTTCGGATCTTTTGGACGATGAAACGGTATATAAACAGCTCAAACAAATAAGACATAAATAATATTCTGCAGGTGTGGTTAGGTCTGACCTTTAGCAGAATGAGCCAGCAGATGTTAGGAGCTGGTAAAGGCAGCACTCTGATAGTTCCTCATGTCGGGTATTTTCTTTTGTTGCAGTACACAGCTGGGTTGCCCTGACCTCTGGGTTTTCCATGCGAACAGCTCTGTCACTCTTAACCTATCCAGCTGTCCTGAGGTTGTCCCAGCACCAGTGCTGAAGTAATATTCAAACGCCAATCCCAGGAGAAGGGGCATCATACTAGGGGTGTGCATGAATATTCAAAGGTGTTCGAAATGTGATCAAATCTGCCCAAATTTTGACATTTGAATTCAAATCGAATGTGCATAAATTCAATTTAGGATCTATTCATTTGAATTATCCAGACATTTGCATGTGTACAGGTTTGTACATGATGTGTACTTGCAGATACACATCTTTTCCGCATCTGTACGGATCCATACGGACATGTACAGATGCCTGTGGATGCCTACAGGAATGCTGTCGACATTCATAAGTGCAAATTCGGATTGAAAATTCAAACCAATAGATTCGAATTTGCTTAATTCAAATCAAATTCTGTTAAATCTGAATTTGCAAGGCATGATGCAAATGTTTTTCATCAGTGGACCACTGGACTAGGGGGCCTATATACTCGTTTACACAACAAAGCTATCACTAGGCACTCTAGTGGCATACTAGTTAAGACTGCTAGGCCAGGGGCCAATTCAGATCTTAGATATGATGGGACCACACACTCCTGGACCAGTTTGGACATCCACACCTTGTGACACCTGATCCATTCCAAACTTAGCCAGTATTTCCCCAAGTGCCAGGTGAGTGTGACTGCTTATCTACCATGGCAAAAGGCATGTGTGGTGCTGTTGCTGTGGGGACTGGGTGATGTGGCATGCAATCACACATGCACTGGCCTGCAACATGCTCTGTTCACCCAGAATAGGTGTGAATGGAGCATGCCTAGCTATGGAGCACATTTTTGTGCTCTACATCTATGCAGGGTAGAATGATCTGGCATGTGCGGAGCCACTTCTGTGAATGCTCCATCTTCGAGCATCCCTGGCCTTTCCTTTTCTGCAAAGTGCAAAAGGACCCTAGAACTCATCCGCTTCTGCAGTGTGGTTTGGACTATGAAAAGGTCTGGTCTGGAACAGCACCATCTGCATAATGGCAGTGATCCAGACCAACCCTGCCCTTCCCTGAAACTCACAAGAACTTTGAGGTTGAGCCGTGAGTGTTCTGGGGGACAGCAACAAATGTTCATAGCCTCAGAACCTATGGGGGACCCATTTTAGTGGTGTGTTTTGGTGCACCTACAGAATGGGTTCCCTGCGAGCCCTGAATACAGGAGGCATGGCTTCTACACACCTTCCTGTTCTGAATGAGGGGGGTTGCTAACCTGCTGGTAGATTTCAATGTTGAGGACACAGTGTGCCAGTGAGGGTTAAGGCCCCAAAGATCTGCACTAACATGTGGACAGATGGTACCCAGAAGGCAACTCCAGGGCTTCTAATCAAGATTAAGAGTATGTGCAGAAATGGCTTTAATTCAAATCTCCACTCTACCATGAAAACTCATTGGGTCTTCCATTTATAAAAGCTTACCTCATTGTATTGTGAGTGCCTTGGAAGACTAAGGGAGTAAACCCTGACAGAAAATGCAGAGTGAAGCACCTAAGATGGTCAGGTGGCTCCAGGTCACCTCTCCAATAGTAATAGATGTGATGTTTGTGCTTCTTTGGGTCACACTGGTAAGACCAAGAAAGAAACTTTCATTCTTAGACTATTTCCACTGTCTTTTGAGACATGACGATGTCAAACAAGCAAATGATTATTTCAGTTGAGTGGCAGGTTGGAGGCATCACTACACCTTCCTAGGGAAGGATTTTATTATTATTATTTTAAGTCTTCCTGTGCTACACCATCTAGACATGTATGCCTTGGAAAATATGAAAGGATCATTTTTTAAATCATGTTTGGGAAAGAAGACTGCACAACCCATTCCATTTTGCTCAATCACACAGGATTCCCTTTTGTCTACCCTTTTAGTGTTTCCTGAGATTTATAGAAGGGAAGCACCTTTTCACTGATTAGGATTGCAGTATGGCCACACGTATGTTCAGAGGTCACAAGAAAGAAGAGGAACAGAAGATAGGCAGGAGGTATTTCAGCTGTGATATCCAGTCTCTCTCTCCTCTCCTCTCCTCTCCTCTTCCCTTCTTTTATATTAACTTGTAAAATTATACACACACCATTTAAAACAAAATTATCTGTAGCGACTAGAGAATGGGAGAGGGGAAGGCCGTGGTCTGGCAAGGAGACTGCGTAACCATTTCAGCTAGATCTGGTGGCCTGGGGAATACAATTACATGTGATTCCGTAACAATAGGTAACATAAAGAAATGTGACAGCAGACACAACTAAAACACTTTGGTGAAGCAAGCTAACAAGGTTTAGACAACCTACATGTGCTACCTTACAGCTAGTTCCCATTCCCCAAATCCTTACCTGCTACCTGAGACAGTTACATGCTATTATTTGAAGAAATGGCATATTAGGGATGCCCAAAAAATATTCAATAGCTTCAAATTAGTAATCCAATTCAAAGCTTTGGTGATTTGCAGTTGAATCGAAAGGGCCCTACATTTGTAGCCCGCCTCCCTTTGACCACAAATTGAAGGCATATGGCCTTCAAAGAAGCTCCAACAAAGGCTGGATCTGCCCAACCCCGGCCCCGTGTCGTCGTTCCCCCCCCCCCTACCAAACTGCACACCTTCCCTGAAAATCTGACCTCTGCTGTGGCCTCTGCTACCACCATGCCCTCCTCAGAAGCTCAGATTTCCCAAGATTCTTGGATGGAGGCAACCTCTCCAGCTGTGTGCACACCTCCAGAAGGTCTAGTTGAGCAACAGAGGAGGGTGTGGCAGCAATGGCAAAAGGTGAGGGATGGAGGGAGAGGATGCGGGATTCTCTTTGCATGCAAACATTTGATAGATATTCACGTGGGAAGGCGAAGCCCCTCACATTCACAGAGGTTGCCTTTGCATGAAGCTGAACATCCCCCCCCTTTGATTTAAATCCAATTGAAGGGGTGAAATGTGCTTCTTGCAAATCCCTAGTACTTATGTGGATAAGTTTTACAATCCCCATCATTGCCATTGCCGAAGTGAGGTTCCTCCTTAAACACAGAGGTACCAGAGCAAAGTTTTGCCCTGCCTTTCACACTTCCCTCTCTACAACATGAGTACTGAGTTGTTCAATTAGAGCGTGGGAGAAATCTCTATGATCGAAACCAGAGGGCTTGAAGGCCACGGCATCTGCGGGCAAGAGGCACCCTGGGCATACAACATTCTGTCAAGAGCACTTGAAGGGTCCTTCCTGCAGAATGGAAAAAGCACTTTGAGGGCACTCAGTCAGTGTCCTTTGGGGATCTCTGCATGGTGGTGGTGACATTGTCTTATCAATGCTGCAACCTAGTCAAATGGATTTTCTACAATACCAAGAATAGCCAGCTTCTGGGCTAATTTCTGACAAATCAGAAAATCTCTCTGGCTGCATCTTCACAGCTGGGATGGAGAGAGTCCATGGTGTAAAGACGAAGCACATTTCCCCCCAGTGTGGGAGCAAGAGCAGTATTTCAGTAGAACATCTGTGTTGCATGAGTCCAGGCTAAAACCCTGGCATTTCTCCAGAAGAAGGAAATTGCTATCTCTGCTGTAGCCTTGCCAAGAAAATTTCATGATCGTGTCTGCATTGTCGCAGCAACTGTGCTTGACTCCCAGGCGTCTTTACTTCTACCTTGATCCTACTAACACTGTGCACTAAAATATCTTATTTCTACATGGACAGGACGAAAGGCGCCTGGAGGCTGTAACTGTCTCCTCAAGGCTCTTCACAAGAAGTTCCCTAATTGTGTACTATGGGCTGTAGTGTGAATAGGCCCCAGGATGCCTCCAATGCTAAGTGGAGACATGGCCTTACTTGCTGTATCCTAGAAATTCATAGCCAGGAAACTACAGGGATTCAACAATCTTTTTCACTTTCTCTTTATTAAGAATAATCAAAAGTTGACATATTTAATCTTTTGATACCTATTCAATTCCCCTCAACACGCATTTTATACTCCTTTTGTTCTGTATTTCTTCTACTTCTGACATGTGTGTTTTTATGGCCTATTATGGGACACTATTATCCAGTACAATTGCTGCATAGAACAAACATTTTGTTAACACCTTTTTTTTTAAAGCATTTTAAAATTGCTCCTTTCAGAACCTGAATGCTTCATTCTTAATTGCAGTGATTAACAACCACTCAGTCTCCGCCACCGTTGTGTTTAAACTTGTTTTTGTAAGCAAACACAACTTTAGTTACCAGGCTGAGGGTCGATCCCTCATCTCCAAGTGTATATAATGGAATGTTCTTGTTATCGCTACTAGATTTCAGTAATGGAACAGGAATGAAAATCATTCAGGAAATTATGTTTTAATGGTGTTGTGTCTCCACAGGTGTCCTAATATGAAGAAGCCACCTTGGAAATCCTGATTGTGGCTTTCAGTGGCTCATTTTGGCATACTTCGGGACATTTTTGAAACAACAGTGTGAAACTTTGGTATAATTAAACAGAATAAAACAGTAGGAAAAAGGCAAGGCAGGCAATATATGGACCTTGCTTTCTGAACAAAATGGAAAAATCTGCAAAAGTGTGTAAGTGTGTGCATTTTGTATGTCCGTGTGTTTCAATAATGCAGTAGTGAACAGCCTGAATTTGAGCTGGAAGAACACAGACAAAGCTGCCTAGGGAGAAAATTCACCTTTCATTAAAGCTAAGTAAGCCAGCCAAGACTGCCAGACTCAAAATAAGGCCAATGGGGAACTTCCAAATCAGAGGAAAGCGTAGCAAGATCAGTTATAACTAGCTAAAGGGAAATCTGGCAGAAAAGCAGGTTGGAAGGCTCAGAGTTATTGATAAAAGGATGGGCGACAGCTAGAAAAGACAATATTGCTTTATTTCAGACTCCTTGCAATCTGCAGAGGTCTTGGGCTGTCTTACCTGCATGCTATATTTGCACCTGCTACTTGGATTTGGATTTGGGGATAGGACAATAGAGCAAAAGAGACATTATGGACATTCAAGAGGAAAATATGGGCCTTTTTTGCACTTTTATTTAGTGTGAAAACTGGTGGACTTCTGGTGTAATTTTGTGATCCTTGGTGCATCTGAAGCTTAATCAGTGCTTCCCCAAGTGCTGGGTAAGTGCAATCATGATGATCACCTTGCCATGGCTTGTGATGCACAACGGTGGCTTCCTCACTCCAGCCCAGGCTCCATTTGCCCATTTGCTTGGCAGGTGACTAGTATAGCACTTTATAACACTCTACAGGTATATGCCCAGGGCATGGTCCAGAACCCATAGAACTGTTACTGGGACAAAAGCATACAAACTATGCAGTGTGTATGCTTTGTGTGCAAAAAGACCCTGAGTGATAGACCAGAGACGTTTTCGCACGGGCGAAAACGGAACGCGAAAAAGGCAGCTGCGGACACGTCATCCGCATTGGCCGCGCGCGCCTTGCGTCCCGACGTGTCCGCAGCTGCCTCTTTCGCGTTCGAAATGTAGAGCACTTCTAAGTGCTCTACACGCGTTCCAACGCGGACGAGCCGTCCGCAGGCGTTCGGGAGAAGAAGCGTTCGCGCCGCTTCTTTCTCCCGATCGCCTGCCGGCTCGCCTCCGACGCCGCGCGGCTTTGACAATCAGCTGTTTTTCAAACAGCTGATTGTCGATCTGCCTCGGCGGCCGCCGGCGCGCCCCTGGCCGGCGTTTGCCGGCTAAGCCAGCTTCGGGCGCTTTCCCCATTCGCACACAGACGCTCCGGAACGCGTTTACACGCGTTCCGGAGCGTCTGTGTGTGAACGGGGAAAGCGCCCGAAGCTGGCTTAAGCTTTCCGCCTGAACGCGTTCGGTTTCGAACGCGATTCAGTGCGGAAATGCCTCAGCTTTAATCATTGGTAGGGCAAGAGTTAGGCAGAATCCAAACATGCTTTTTTGGTGTGGGCTCTGATTGGTAAGGAGAGAGAGGATTCAAAAAGATTTAGAGAAACTCGAACAATGGGCTGCAACTAATAAAATGGTATTTAACAAAGAAAAATGCAAGGTTCTGCACCTGGGCAAGAAAAATGAAAAAAGTACATATACAATGGGAGGAATTCGGCTGAGCAGCAGCACATGTGAAAAAGATTTGGGTGTCTTGGTAGATCATCAACTGAACATGAGTCAACAGTGCGAGGCAGCTGCAAAAAAGGCAAACGCAATCCTGGGGTGTATTAGGAGAAGCATAGAGTCCAGATCACGTGAAGTTATTATCCCCCTCTACTCTACCTTGGTCAGACCTCATCTGGAGAGTACTGTGTCCAGTTCTGGTCACCCCAGTTTAAAAGAGACGCTGACAAGCTGGAGCAGGTTCAAAGGAGAGCTACCAAGATGGTGAACGGTCTGCAAACCATGTCCTATGAGGAACGGCTTAAGGAACTAGGAATGTTTAGTCTATCAAAAAGAAGACTGAGAGGAGACATGATAGCTGTCTACAAATACCTCAAGGGTTGTCACAAGGCAGAGGGATCAGCCCTGTTCTCACTCTCTCAAGGAAGGACTAGAAACAATGGGGTGAAACTGCAGGGGAAAAGATTTAGTTTAGATGTTAGGAAAAAATTTCTAACAGTAAGAGTGATCAACCAGTGGAACAGGCTGCCACGGGAGGTGGTTGGTTCCCCTTCGATGGAGGTCTTCAAGCAGAGACTGGACGGCCATCTGTCTGTGATGGTTTAGGAGATCCTGCCTTGAGCAGGGGGTTGGACTCGATGAACCAGGAGGTCCCCTCCAACTCCACCATTCTATGATTCTATGATTCTATGAGATGGAGTGGCCCAACAGCTGTGCACCACATGTACTAGTCTCCTTTTTTTTCTCTGCAAAGGGACACCTTATGTTAAAACACTTTGAAGAATTCTTAGGTTGCCACTGCTGAGGAGTCAACATGAAGGAGGGGTAGAGATTGTCCTCCTGCCACTATGCTGGCCCTTATGGGGGAACTTTAGGCTGCATACCTGGTGCATGACCCCACTACCATGTCACTTCTGGTCTCACCCTGGCCTTGCTTTAACTGTGTGAAAAGAGTTCCACTTAGACAGATGATCTAGGCACCATGGAGCACAAAGCTTGAGCTCTGCACATTTGCCTGTCTCTGTCTCCACTCGCTTCTGTCCCCACTTACCTTTCTGCCCCATAAGGGATTCCAGTTTAAAGGTGCCTTAGACAGAAATTACACATTTGGAACAGCCAACACTAAAATAAATCAACCCTGACTGTTAATTGGAGAGATAAATGCTGAAGCTAAAAGTTCAATTACTTTGGCCAAATAATGAGACAGAACACATTGAAAAAGGCTCAGATGCTGAGAAAGACTGAAGGTGAAAGGACAAGGGGATTGCAGAGGATCAGATGGAAAGATAGAATCATGGAAGTAGCAAACCTAAGGTTGGGCAAACTCTGGGAGATCCTTGGTGTACTGTCATCCATGGGGTTACAAAAAGTCGAGGACAGCTTAATGACTGAACAACAAAAACTGTGCTATAATGTATTTTAATTTATATCCTGTTTTAATTTGTTTTAATCTGTTGTTACCTGCCCAGAGATCTCTGGGTATGGGGCGGGTTATAAATGTAAATAAATAAATAAATAATAAGAGCCAAGGATCAAAATAAGGTTTTGTTAAGATTTAAGGGACTCTTCCAGCTAGACACTTGTCTCTTTCCCATTACCCATGTTGGAGTACTTCACGAGCCAATGTTGCTCACAAAATAATACAACTCTAAGGTCATGGTCATACCTTGCTGAAATAGTCAATCTTATTAATAAACTGAATGTAAAATGTACTAACACCGACAACACACAACACCTGATAATCCTTCCTCATTTTAGGTTGCTATGCTCACACCTTTCTGTTCCTGTCCTGGGACCTCTTTATGAGACTTTTTTAGATCTCCACCCCTTGCCACCATCATGACACCCCTTGCATTCTGACAGGAGAAAGGTTTTGTGACTAATCAATGTGCAATCACACACTGGGCAAAAGGGAAGACAAATTCATGCTTTATATACTCATAATAGTATGGTTTAGCCTCATTTAGTGCTTTTCCTTGATCACATCAAAAATGAAAACAGATTGATTAATACTCTATAATGGCTTGAGACCCATAAAAATCAGGACTCAAGAAAGTACAATTGAAGGGAGGAAAGTCCACAAATAAAACGGATAGACCTAAAAATATGTGATTGGAGGGGTCTCAAGACAGCCTAAGTAGATTTCACCCTAGTGTGGACAACAGCTGGGATTCACTGTCCTTGGTTGCTCCACCTGTTGGAAATGGAAAATAGCAATATGATGTTTTAAGCCACTTCTACTTTTGATGTGCCTACAAAGAATGTAGACTTTGTAAATGTTGGAGAAACCTATTTAGCACAAAATGCATATAATGCAATGTGGATGGTTGCAAAATGTTAGCAACGTGGGTGGGTTATCCAGGCAGTGCAAACTATGCTGAGTATGAACCAACCTTCAGATTACTCCACTCACATTCATCACATGATTTCATCTTAATGAATCTCATTCTTGTAAGTGTGAAACAATACGTTTCTTATCTAGTTAATATTCTTTAAACAAAATTGTTGGGTCCTTTATACTCTGAAGGACTGTAAATTCCCTAGTTTCTAGCCATTGGCTGTACTGGCAGAAGATTAATAGGAGTTGGAATCCAATAGCTTCTGAAAGATTATAGGTTTCCTCGTAGTAATACCACCAGGGACAAGAAAATACGACCAACACCCCAAAATTTAATAATCCCCTAACTTTCAGGTTTCACAAAATTTAGCCAGAATAAAATCTACCACATTATGGGCCTCCTTTTCCACCCAGAAAGACCACAACTTTAAAGACCTGGGCTGACCTGTATTTTTCCTTAAATGTACAGTGTAATATCCTTTTCCTTCTTTATTTTTAATGTTCAAAAAGGAGCTTGTGTCACTTAACACTCTGTGCTTGGTATTGGATGGGCTTTCAGTCCAGACTCACCCAAGAAGGAGCGAAGAAACAGAAAAAAAGAAAAGTCACTCATAGAATTAGCAGGACTAGCAAACACCTTTCATTTATTGCAATATTCCCCATCCTATGGGCAGACAAGTAAGTTCATCTTGTTTTTATTAGGAAGAATTTCTTCTGGAAATAATATTTAATAACTGCTTCATTTCTCTGAAAAACAAACTGTGGTTGCTGAATTAAGACACTTTCCTGATTATTTGAGAGACAGGCTATTTCTTTCTTTCTTTTTAATTTTTGCCAAATTTTAGAGGAGATTGGATGCTCTGAGCATAGCTAGTTCACAATGGTGTTCGAAGTGTTTGTTATCAAACTAAATAGCCCCAATGTTCACATGTTGTGTTTGCATTCAAAATAAACATGCACGTGCATTTGACTTGCTATTCAAAGCAGCTCAAAGGGCTTATGCCTTCTAAGCCTTTGAAAAAGGCATCAAAAAATCTGCTGTGCTTTTAAAAAGAAGCACCAGGCCAACTTGATACAAGTCAGTGGCCTAGTTGCAGAAAAGCAGCTACAGATGTGGTGCAGTAGCTTCTTTACAACTCCTCTGTAAGCTTATCTCTTAAGGGGAGTTGCTTTCTGCTGGTTGGTAGGGAAAAAAAGGGAATTATTCTGAACGCTGACAGGAGATCTAAAACAGTTACACCAGACTAAGGAGGAATGATCTCTCTGGGGGAACTGCTATTAGTATCACAGCCTGGGTGGGTTTCTGTTTGTTATCCTCATGATCAAATATGCAAGACAGGGGCAGAATGACTCCCTGGCAGAAAAGAAGAATTCTTCTGAACCCCAGATAAGAGCTCCAAACCCATTCAACCAGTTGGCCAAATCTTTAAAAGAGTCTTCTTCTCTGCTCACTACCTGCTGCTTTCATTCTTCTTCCTGTTTAGGATGACTGAACAACAAACTGAACACACAATACATGCTTTGATAATTATTCTGTCTGGAAGTGAATGGAGCACAACCATGGTTTCCCTAATTCTCAACTTTGCACAGGCAGTGATTATTTGGACAACATAGTTTTGGGATACAGAGTGGTGGACTTCACCACTGTGTAGAACAAAGGATGTCTACAGCAAAATCACACCATAGCAGAACTATGTGAAACAAGGGATAACATTGGTTAGGGTTAGGATTCAAGCCCCATTGAGAGTCTGCCAGTTAATTACAATATTCTGAGGACATTCTCCTTTCAGAAGTTAAACAGGAGCTTATTGAAGATGATGGAGCTTTTTTATTTCTACATTATGGTAGTCTTTCTTCTCACATGTGTTCCTGGCATAATGATTTTGATCTGTGGTTCTTCAGCTTACAGACATTATCTCACCTTTTAATTTTTTTTAATTTTGAATTAAACCTTCATCTCCTTCCCCTTTTTATTGAAATAAATGTGCTTATTTATGTTATTCATTATTTTAAAAGGTTTTGTGTTTGTGATTTGCAACCTATTTGTATTGCAATTTTATATTTATTCATAATCAGTGACTGAGAATTTGATCAGCAATGTAATGGGTTTTCCTCCTGAAGTTTATGTTAAAAATGAACTTTTCCCTTACGACCCCATCGGCTCCCTTTTCTCCATTATCAGTGTTTAGGATGCTATACAAAGTTCAGTTGTATTAAAATAGGCTCTTTCACACATAGAGAGAGTTTTTACCCTCTTATTTTTATTTAGTTTTTCCTGTTCTTGGTTTATACCTGCAAGCCATCAACCTCTGGTCTCGGAGCAATTTTGACATTGCTGGCAAAAAGTTCATTCTGATATTGCTTCTCCACCACCCTATTTTATAGCTGATTTTTGGTCAAAATAGATTGATATGTATGTTTGTTTATTTTGATATGGTTAATACTGACTAATCAGTAAACTGATGATGATGATTTATTGATCATATTTGCAAACCATGGCCTTTTTGCACTATATTTTCATGGGACATTTGCATTGCAAATGCTGGTCCTGTCCCAATCATACCTGGAACTTACCCTGGAGCAGGGTGTGAACACTCCTGTCTGGCAGCATCCATCTCAGCACAGCAATGGTCATGCACACTAGGCCACTGCTATGGCAATCGGGTGATGCGGTGGGTGACCAAGCAGCCCTCACACAGCCCTCACATGAAAGTAGGTGCAAAGGCTGAATCTGGGGCTATACTAGGAATGCTGTCAAGGCTCCCAATGTAGCTGTGAGCAGCTTCAACTGCTCCACAGCTATTGAACATGGGGATGGCTGCACACACTGGGAGTCACTCTGAGACATTAGTAGCTCTGTGAGGTGTGGGTGTTTCATGTCTGACGATATTTGGCCATCCCTGAGGGCCAAGTGCAAAAACACCCCTAATCTTCACCAGATGACCTAAGAATAGATCATGAGGAGATAGCAATTCATAGAAACTAAAGAACAGGGTATGAAATCACTCATTCTCTGAGGTACATCTGGCTCCATCATGTACACCTTGGGATGATAAAGATGCAATGTTTTTACCATACCCATTTTTTTTACCCTATCCTTTTGCTGGAAAGGTAGCTTGCTCCTCTACTTTATTTTGCTGGATTTTACTGTAACTTATGTTGAGACCTGTGTTCATTAGTAAGCCACTGTGTAGGGATGTGCACGAATGGTTTTTGTGTGTGTTCTATTTGTATCAAATTGAATGCAAGAAAATTTGTGTTTGTTTGAATAGTTCCCCTTCAAATGTGGTAGGATTCTCATTCAATACAAATGTTTGATACAAATTTGATAGAATTGTTCAATACAAATCACATATGAATCCCCTACGAATCCCCTACATATCTGATATGTATCCCTACATGTCCTCTCTGAACACATCAAATCTACCCTGAATCCACTTTGAATCTGTTCTCAATGCACTTCAGATCCACTCTGGATCCATTGCAGATGTGACTGACGCAGCTGCTTTCCCACCCACCCCAGCTTCATGGATGTAACAAAGCTTCATACAAATGTTCTGAAGCATTCGAATCAAATTTGAATCTGCCAAAATTCAAATTCTGAATGTTACCAATATTTGTGCATGTCCCTACCACTGTGTGAGACAGGATGCTGGACTAGATGGGCTGTGGCCCGATCCTGCAGGGCTCCTCTTCTTATATTCAACCAAAAGCAGTAACAACCAGTGGGGGTGGGGGGGACCTAATAAAAATATGTCAGTGCTGTAAGTACATCACAAAAGCTTAAAAGAACAGCATGTTAATGGCCAAAGATATTTGAGGATGGGCTTCAGGCTTTTCATCAATTGACACGATACTCCACTCATGCTGTCTCCAGCTGGCTAGTTCTTGGAAGGCCTTAGGCAATTCCTCTGAGTTCAAATATATTGTCTCAAGGAAAAGAAAGAAACTGAATCATGTCCTAACCTTTTTTTTTTTTGTATGCTCAACTAACACTGGGGAGATGCCAACCCCATCACTGCTTGAAGCAGACACAGTTTGTGCTGCTACCAGGCTGCCCATTCTCCATCTGTCTTTTTCTGATGTCTGGATTGGTTGACCAGTTTTTCTTGTGACACTCCAGATTTGAATGGCTCAATTAAACGTACAAATAGGATCAGAAGAAAATGCCAAATGATTCATTTCCTTCCACTTCACCCACAGGGCACCTGTTCATTGCTGTGCTTCTTTGCTTTCCTACCCCCTGCCCTGCCACAATTCACCAGCATGCTGCAGAGCAAAAAAAACCAAAAACACAAAAAACCAGAAGAGAATAAACTGGCTAAACCTTTGCTATCTTCATAAGCAGGAAACACAACATGAGGACACTCCGTGCTTCCCTTTGCTACGGGAATTGCTCCTTTCCTATAGAATATATAGGACTGGCAAAACTGCTTTTTAATTTGCTCCCATTTTCTGCAAGCTGTCACCTTCAAATTTAACACTTTCCCAACTGCAATATGTATTGACATTATACAGGATCAGGGATCCATGACCCAAGAACCTTGCAACTAATACTGATGAGCTGTACACAACACCAAAGAAGATGCAGCAGGTGATGAGATGGTACACTTTGCACAGCCCAGGCCTGGATATATAGAATTTAATATCATGTCAGGGTGGCTGACTTTGGCTGCTCGCAGTTCTTAAGTTTCATGTTGGCTAAAACCTTCCCTTGCTTTTAATTCTAGGGTACTGTATCACTACATCTTGACAACCTAGTCAGTGTGACCTGTTCCCAAAGTTTTGAAGTCCACAGAGCAAGCAATTGTACATGGGAAGGGCTTATTGACAGCAGTACCAACTTACAGTCTGACCATTACCCTATCCTGTCCCAACTGGCTTCAAGCTTTGTGTGTGCATTCATGTGTGTGTATCTACATGCAGAATATGTTATCATTTTCGCCTTAAGTACCACTGGCATGTGACTTTCAAAGACAAAGCAACATTTCTGGTGCTCAAGCTGCAAAGGGTTAGCCTCCCCTTCTGTAGATATGCATCACGAAAATGCACGGTGTTGCCCTTCTGATCTTTCAGGAAGCTGCCATTGATACCGCTCTGTACCAGCATGTAACATACAGATGAGATTATGAATGCTTCATTAACTCAGACAGGATGAAGGGAAAACAAAATTTGGGCTGATTAGCTTGTCAGCTTGAAAACAGCAACTTAGGCAGGCAGGTGGAAGAAAATAGGAGACTGTGGCTAAATCTGTTGCTTGCTTTCCCCACAAACCCCAGGAAAGGAAGCTTTTTTTAACACAAGCAAGTAGCATTCTTAACAGCCAGCTGCATGTGCCTGCAAAATCTGGAAGCTGATTTCTGGATTTCATAGTAAAGGGTTTCCACAAAGCCTTACCAAGTCAGAGGAAGGAGGACGTAAAGGAATAAGAAAGGAAAACAATCCAATATGCTAACATGCAAAGCAGAATTTCCAAATTATAAAGAGAAAGAATAGAAATGTCCTTAAGCTTTATTATTAATTCATTTATTCATTGCATGCTTGTTTGAATTCTATTCCACAATGGCTTCCATTAAAAATAGATCAAATACAATTAGAAGTGGGTTGCTTCTATTCCCTCTGACACCTGACATTGCATTGACATCTGGTATAGTGCATCTTATTCCCAAACCCCAGTTCACATTAAAATATCATGACTGTGTTCATTGGTTTTCTTCTTACCACATGTCCTTGTGCATTGGCATTTGGATGGTCTGATGCCTAGTATAGGATTATGTATCTCCCTCTTGCCCAGGTGGCAGAACTTTTGATTGTTGGAAAGCAAAGACAAAAGAGTTAAGTGCAGCCTTTGTGCCCCAGGGAACAGCTTAGTTATGGTAGGTGGATGCTCAGTTACTGCTTGTGAGTTTCTTGTTCTCCTTAAATCATGGCCTGAGGGTCTTTATATGTTATTGGACTCTGGTTACCATTAGCTCCAGTCAGAGGTATGGTCCAGTTCAAAGGAGACCTCCACAATGTTCACACAAAGCCATTATGGTACAATGAATGTGTCATGAGTGCTCATGGTCTGTATATCTCTGCAAAGTCATGGCTTAGTGTTTGTAACAGAGTGGAGTGTTGGCACAGGCCTGTGCACCTCCAGCATGTGCCCTGATATACCTTCTGCCTTTAGGTTGTTTTAATACAACACCAATATGCTTTCATAATGTAGCCTTCTACCGTTAGAGTACTGTAACACGTCACTTACCAGTTAGCCATTCTTTAAAGTAGCTATGAGAGCTGTTCTGCTTTCAAGGCTATTTTCTCCATTTGATAAAATAGTTCCAGGTGGAAACATTATAGTTGGGGAATGAAGGTTTTAGTGCTTATATGGCCAAGGGACAGTCCAACATGCATAGAGTTGCTTCTGGGAGAGAAGTGGCTCCTCTCAGTAAGCATGGACATACCCAGACTTGGGATTTCGGAACTACTTTTTTTTTTTTCCTGTATGTGAATGTCTCCAGGGAGCAGTCCAAAACCACTGAGGGTGCATCCCAAAAAAGAATATAATGAGCTTTGAAAACATTATGAGTGTTCACTGTTCCCAAAGTTTTTAAAGAATTTGTAGTTTCTGAGTATTAAAGGTCCTGAAACGTGGATTATCTCTATTCGTATCAAAAGAGGTCTTACTGCTGGATTTATAAATACTCCACTTTATTTAGCAAAATGGGAATGCAAGCAGTTTTGTGGGGGAGTGAATCATACTTTGGGGCACTTTCCTCAGTTTTCCCTGATCCAAGAATAAGCCACGTGAGGGGCAAAGAGACAAATCCGTGGCAGAAAAAAAACCCTTTCCAACAGCTCTACACCCGAATTAGGGGGCAAGCACACATTATCCTGGGATCATGGTGATGCTTTGAAGGTGTTGGGGGTGGAGATTGACAATTGTGGTATTAGCGGGCAGGGTCTTGCTGTCCTCGCTGCTAATGCTGCAATTGCAATTGTCCCAGGCAAGGGCTTCCTTTAGCCCACATGAGTGCCTGACAGCTGAGCGGCTCGCATCATTAGCAGGCGGGGGTTCATGCCCTGTGCTCACTGTGCCCTGTTTGGGCGTTTCTTTTAGTTATAAAATCACCAAAACCCATGAAATCCCAGTGATGAGGGGGATGATCTTGCAACACTTATTCCCACCCTGCTCTCTTGTCGCCAGCAAAGCCACTATATAGGCTGATAAGCTGAGATGGGCACCTGTGCTAAACTGCCTAGAGTGTTCCCCACTCCCCTGCCTCTTCCAGTGACTTCAGTGTAGCAGCTTTGGTTAATTGCTGTTTGCTGGTGATTGGGGTACACGGTTGGATTAAGAGCCATGCCTCACTGACTATGGCTGCAGTGGGTGGGACAGGGATGGTGACGTCACCCTGGCTTCCTATCAGCAGGAGAGGGGGTGGGGAGAAAACGATGTGGGTTTGTGAAGCATGGCTTGCATGGGGACAGGTACATTTGCTTTGAATTCACGTTGATCTAAACTGCGTGGGGACGCTTTATTGTGGATTGCAACGCACACTTTATGACCCACACAAAAAGCGAAGCAACCGAAGCCCATGGGGACACGGCCTAGGGTACTCAGCCTTTTCAGCTGCTTCCTGAGGTAGATCACCCTAATGTGCTCGATGCAAATGAAAAACTAAGCGTAAAATGTAGTAATTTACCTGAATTCACTGGAAGAGGCAGGGGAGTGGGGAACACTCCAAAAATCTCAGAAAGGGGGAGTCTTGTAAATTGTGGCCAAACAATTCCTTGAAATAGAAACTCATTTTCAATGATAACTGCCTTTATCTGATATCAGAGAGCACAAGAGGCATCTATTTTGTACAGAATAGGGGTAGTCAGTCAGAGACGTTCTGTGAGGCAAGTACCACTTGCAACACCATTTTAGAACTGCCTATGGGTAGTGCTCAGGGCTCCTGTCCACCTCATTTTCTGAAACAGCTCTACACAGGAAATTGTTACTTTTCTCCCGGTTTCATCCACCTGTGGAGTACAGAAGTTAAAAATCTATCATAATTGCCTTCAGAAATGTTCTTTTCCCATTAGCAATTCCCTGATGGCAACATAAAGAAAGATGAAACCCTCCCATCGCATCTTTAGCTATAACCTAGTTATGCATATTTAATAAGAGGATAAACTTACTGTACTACAAAAATATGGGTGTCCATGGAAACTGCAGGCCTTAGCATTTTCCATATCAAAACTACATTTTTTAAAAAAGAAGTTTTGGTTTCCTCTTTTTTCCTAGCCTTTATCCAGCACAGGTTGACTTTTAGTGTGCGTCCCCATGCTGAAAATAGTCTGATAGCTGTGGACCCAGAACAGGTCACAATGGTCACGGAAACATAACAGCAGACTCCATAGAACTCTCTTAAATTATCACCCCATCTCAGCAGGACCGCATTAGGAAAGAGTTAAACATCAAAGGTCTGGGTTTAGAGATAGGCGTTTGCATTTGCATTTTGTTTTTTAACTAGTTATGAACTGCTTGTATACTGTGTTGAGCACATTGTCAAAAGGTACAAAAACCCTGATATGATGGTGGTACTGGTAATACTTCCAGCATGTCTCCCCCTGTCCCAAGTTCAAAATCAAGGTTGCTGAATGAGGAGCAGAGAGCATTTTCTTATAACCTTATCTAAAATACAGTATTTTCTCAACAGAAGCAAGTCATTCCTTCAGTTGGAAGAATGGGCTAAAGGTGAATGAACAAGATATGCAAACAAGAAGACAGCATATGGGGGAAGGTAAAATAGAAACATGTGGGAGGCCGTTTTAAAGTGGTCTCTTCTTCACAAACTCCAGATACAATGCCAGTGCCATTCTTTGGGAGGCCATTCATTCCAAAGATATAGGAGTCCATCCATATATCTTGTCTGTTCTTGTTCCCTTCTTCTGTTTTCTCACTCATTTCTGTAGTACTGTGTAAGAGTAATCAATTGTCAGCTATTAACTCCTGGCCTTGAGTTTTAGAATGTTTATTTGCATTTTTATCCCACTCTATACCAAAAGGTCTTTGAGTGGGTTAGAACATTAAAAACTAGTTGGAAAATTAACATAATAAAACAATAACAATACCTGAAATTAGGGAGGAAAAGCTATTGCCTTAGCCAAAAGCCAGGGCAAAGAGATGTGTCTTTACTGCTCTCCTGAACATGTGAAGTGAAGGTGCCTGATGCATCTCAGGGGCGAGACTATCCCATAGTCTGGGGGCCATCACTGAGAAGGCCCTATCCCGGTTGCCCACCTCTTTTGCTATTGAGGGTGGTAGTACAACCAGGAGTGCCTCCTCTACAAGTCTTACGACATGGGGAGGTTGATATGGAAGAAAGTTTCCCTTTAGATATTTGGGGTCCAAGTCATGTAGGGCCTTATACAGTAAGTAAAGGTTAACTCCTTGAACTGAGGAAGAAACTCACAAAATAAATTCATGTGTTGAGATTTACTAAGAACTGTTACCAACCAACCATCAGCTTGTTGACATGTTGTCTAAATCACATGAATATTACAGATCAGATGTTCTATCCCCTATCAATTGCTTGACCACTCAGGCATGAACTAATGCAAAATAAAATAAATGCTTCTTTATTTTGAGTCTACTGCTGACGCTGTGCCAAAACTGGACTAGTAATATATTTTGGCAAATTGCTGAGGTAGGGGAATGACCATATCAACAGTGACCTACTATGCATGAATCCTATAGTCTTCGAACCATCAAAACTTCAGTTATGCTGCAGTTTGGTTATTTGATGTCTCCATGTGCCTGTGGACTTGCTGCAGCTGGGGGGGGGGGATGTTTAATTAAAAGTATTATAATAAGCTCTTTCTCTGTTTCAAAGCAATGATGGTATTGTGAGATGTTTTCTTCAGGGATCTCATTAGTGGGTGCTCTTAATTACCATTTAGAAATGTAATGTTGACATATTCCAAGCAGTACTGAGTCTTAAATTCTTAACAGGTGCCTGAAGTTTCATTATTCAAGCCACTTACTCCATAGATGTCCCATTACAGTCAATATATCACCTATAGAGGTAAAGAACTGCAATTCAAGGCACCTGAAGCCTGATTCTGGAGAGGCAACAATTATTCAAATTTCTGCCTCATAGTATAGCGAGCAGAAATCATGGTCAAACCATCATGAAACTGCCATGGGTGTAATAGCTATTGCTAAGCAGAATAAAATGTTAAATAGATTGGATATTAGTATATAAAGCCTGGCAGTGATCTATGAATCAGGCCCACCTTGCATGGCAGGCTAGAAACTCTCACTTCAACTTCCTCAAAGTATGTTTTGATCCACTAAGGCTGACATCAAAGGAAAGCTTCTCATAAACCATGGGAAGCTTGGTTTACTAGTTCAGATATTGTACGTGTGCCTCAGACACATGCTGTGGAGGCTGGTCCTGATCAGGGATAAAAGTTCTGACCCAGGAATGTTGCAGAGCAGTGTGTAGCACAGTGGGGACCATGTGCATAATGGTTGCCTGATCTCAGCATAAGCGATGTGGAAGGCTGGGTTTTTTGACATTCAGTTGGTAACAAATCAAACGTTAGAAAATCCATATTTGTTGGAATAGATCCCCCTTGAATGTGGTACAATTCTATTCAATACAAATGTATTCATATGAATTCGTACGAATATCCGATATGTATCAGATACAAATAAATACATATCTGATATGAACAAATACATATCCGCTACGAACAAATACATATCCAATAAGGAGCAAATACTTATCTGATATGAATGAACATGTATCCAATACTTATCCAGTAACATATCTGCACTCTGAAAGCGTCAAATCTGACCTGAATCCACTTTTAATCTGGGGTGTTTTTCCACTGTCACTAGAAGTACTCATTAAGTACCCATTAATGGGTACTTAATGGGTACTTTTAGTGACAATGGGAAAACACCCCTGCTCTCAATCCATGTTGAATGCAATCTAGATCCATTGCAGATGTGACTGATGCAGCCATTTCCACATCTCCCCAGTTTAATGAATGTCCAAACTATTTGTATGAGTGTCCAAAACATTCATATGAACAACTAAAACATTTGTATTCATGCTAATGTTAGTGTATGAAGGCCATAACATTTGATTCATGTACAAATGTCTAAATTTGGGTGAATCTGTGCAAATTGTGAATGTTATGAATATTTGTGCATGTCCCTACTCAGCATAGTTTCAAAGTGGGAAACAAAAGTTCCCCGGCTTCAAAGTTGTATGCCAAGGACATTTCCTTGCAGCTCTGGAAACAGTCTTAAAATGAGCTGTCTTCTGGAGTTTGGTGATATTTCACTGGACTCATCAATGGGACCTAAGTCACATTTGCCACCTCTGTCAGGCTATATACCAGCAGCAAGCACAAGGGCCACACCTAGGCTGTGTGGGAGATTTCTTCCAAGTAGGATCCCACTGGCGTGTTCCCAGATTTCCACATCCAGAGGCATTTTTGCACTACACCCATTCCATTTGGAACGGGTGTAGGACGGGAAGCCTAAGACACTTCAGGACGCTTTGACCATTCACACATAGGAGCGCAAGAATGCGTGTAAACGCATTCTGGCGCACCTGTGTGCGAATGCTCAAAGCATTCTGAAGTGCCTTAGCCGGCAAACGCCGGCAAGGGGCGGGGAGACGGCTGCCGAGGCTCCTGCAGCCGGCAAGGCAGGCAATCAGCTGATTGTCAGCCAGCGCCGGCGGGGGAGGTGAGCCTGCGGCTGTCAGGGAGAGAGAAACATGAACGAATGCTTCTCTCCCCGAACGGCTGCGGGCGCTTCGTCCGCGCCGGAACGGATGTAGAGCACTTTAAAGTGCTCTACATCTCGAACGCGCGCAAGACAGCTCCGGACGTGTCGGAGCGCAAGCCCCACTGCGGCAATGCGTATGCCGCGTTCGAGGCTGTCTTGCACGCGTTCGAAAACCCCATGTGCGAAAACGCCTCAGGAATGGGCCAGGTGTGGGATCCATGCAATCAACTTGTACAGCTGGAGGTGCATTCCCTGGGAGGGTTCTTAGGGTCCCAGAACACCTTTGCCCTAGATGTTGCAGTCACAGAACACATCAGAAGTGGTCCCCAGGGGTTGCAAGGGTGTTCTCTTGGTTTAAGAATTACTGTCAGTAAGCTGGGGGAGGTCTGCAGAATGAGACACTTTAGCATAGGGAAATAGACACTTGAGGTAAGTTCAATTCTTAGTGACTTCATGGACACTATTGTGCTGATTTCTGTCAATAGTATAGAAGTTGTTTTTCATGCCTTCCTCTGAGAAAATACCAGATATTCAACCCAAAAAATGGCTGCCCAATTAAACTCCAAAGGGCAAGAGCTTTTGGCACAGGCTTTAAAAATGTAAAATAAAGCACCCATAAAATCAAACAAAACAAACAGAAGAACACATCTGGAGAAAGCATTCTTTGAAAACAAATCAAAACTTTCACTAAAACACAGTAAAAATATTAAAAATGTCAGTTCTCATGGATACACAGATGACTGGCAAACAAGAGGCAGTAAAGCAATAGAGATAGGAAATCTGGCAACTGAGCATATTCCAATAGATGCTGTACTATTAAAAACCCATTGTGCATGCACTAACCAAGCAGAGACTCTTTCTCCAATGTTTTTCTATGGAAAAAAGGTTATTTAAATTCAGTTTTGACAGTGGACTTAAAGAAATCCTAGCAAGGACTTAAAAACACCATCATAGTGGACATTTAAGTTGCCTTAATGACTGCTGCAGTGGCAGGTGGCTGTATCTGCCATGTGGCAATTTGTGTGCCCTGCCCCATTCCCAGCGAGAGGACAGCCTTTATGCAATTTGTGGGTGGCGTCCTACTTGCTGTTCTTAAAAAAAAAAAGGTATTAAAAAGGATAAAAGCTGGGAGAAATTAATTTTATTCTCATTTACTAAAAATAGATCACTATGCAATACTGACAGATGCCAGCAAGACACAGCAAATAATCAACACAGAAGATCATCAGACCGTTGTACCATTTCACTCCGTGCACCCCAAAAGCATGTGAATGGGAAAGGAAACCACCCCTTTGGGGCTGAGCTGGAAGGATCTGTGCCAGGCAGACAGGAGCATGACTGTGGATTGCTTTCTTTCTCAGAACTGAGCATCACAAGTATGAATAAAGCACAGGAAAATCACTTTGTAGATTAAAAGGACTATATAAACACAAAACAAGGAGAAGGAATCCTGCATACCACTTTCAAAAGATTAAAGGCTTGCAATAGTAAGCAATATTTTCTAAGTATTCAAACAGCCACAGCTCCAGATCTATTGGGGAAGAGGAGGGAAAGCCAGTGTTGCCTTCTCCCCCATTACAATATTGGTCTAGTGTGTAGGTAGCCGGACTCTTATCTGGGGATACCGGGTTTGATTCCGCTCTCCCCCATGAAGCTAGCTGAGTGACCTTGGGCTAGTCACAGCTCTCTTCTGAGCTCTCACAGCACCACCTAACTCTTAGGGTGTTCTGTTGTGGGAAGAACAGAAAGCTTTGGCAGCTGCTTTGAGTCCCCTTAAATGGTTGAGAAAAGTGGAGTAGAAAAGCCAACTCCTCCTCCTCCTCCTTCATCATCTTCATCATCATCATCATCCCTGGCTTTATCACACATATACTGCACAATCACACACTATTCCCTCCCCTTTTGAGTTTAACATAGTACTTGTTTATACAGTGGCAGCTCTTGGGCCCTTGAGACATCTTAAAGTGTGTGTCTGTGTGTGTGTGTGTCTAACAGCCATATAAGAAACCCTGTATTCAGTAATGGAAAAAGATGAACTATGAATGTAAATATAAAGGCACATAAAGCAGAGTGGTGGCTTGGGGAATGGGAGGCCCAAGGCTCTGCTAGAAGTTGCTTCTCTCTATCCTTGCTGCTCCTCAGTTTAAGCCATTCAAATCCCACAAAACACACTAAGAACACAGGAACATAAGAAGAGCCTTGCTAGATCAGACCACAGTTAACCTAGTCCAGCATCCCATCTCATCCAGTGGCCCACCAATTGTTTCTGGGTGTTTTCAGGCAAGAGACAAAGGCAAAACCCTCACTTGCTCTTGAATCCCTGGATACGGCCTTTAGAGGCATCCTGCCTGTCTCTCCAACCAGGAGGCAGTTCGTAGGGCATCCTTTCCAGTACCTGTTGAGTACCAGAGACTGAGATCAAGCCTGAACTCAAGCATCATAATTCCCCAACTGCTCCTTCTAGGTGCAGGTAATATAGCCACAGAGGGTTTTTTTAGTAGCCTTTGCAGTTTGAACAATCATGGCTTATGATCAACTACTAGATGTAAAGCCTGATCTATGTATGAAAGCTCTTTTTCTTCCAGCACCTGTCTTCAGGACATGGAGTTATATTTTTCCTTGACTTGCTCTAGCTGCAAGCTCACAAACACTTTTCTCCCTTCATAAATCCTTTTCTTTACCATAATTTTATTTAGAAGCAGAATTTGCACAAGAACACTTTAAGGAGGTTACTTTTCTAAGGCAGCCAACCAACCAATCAAGCTGTGTCTAGTAAACATGACAGTATTGTTTGAAGCTAGTTTATTTTCTTTCCTATCTGTGCAAAATGATACTATGGCAGGGAATTAAATGTCCCTCCCCCTCTGCACCCCTCCCCCTCCCCCTCCCTCCCCTGCCTCATGCAAAGCAGCTTTGGACTAGACCACTAAATCCTACCAAACTAACTTTTCTGTCCTTAGCTGCTATTAATGACCATCTCTTATTCACCTACTTGACATGTCTGCTGTCATTGCTTTAAACCCTCTGACCTCCTCTTGGTGTCATTACCATTTTACTCTCAACTTCTCTGTGTTTTTTGGACAGACAAAGCCATTACTTTGCATGGCTTACTTTAGAGGAGCATCTTTGGACAGAATCAAGCATTTTAATGCCTTACTAATTTTCCCTTTCAGTTCTTCAGCCTGACAGGCTTCGCTGCTGTGGAGGAGGCTGTGCTGCTCTTTAGCAAAATGCAGCTGCCTGACCCCCATCCCCCTACCCTTTTACTGTCTCTTTATTGGGAGGCTGAATGCTTTCACAACCAGGACCTGAATGACAGGAAAGAATAACAACACAGAGGAGGCATGAAGCAGATGAGACCATAAATTACCCTTCTGCATCCCCATCTTACCACTTAACATCATAGATTTTTCAAAACAAGAATGAATGAAGTGTGTCTCCTCTTACCCTGACAACGTGAATGGGAATGCTGCTCTTTGCTCACATTGTACTTGCTCAGTTGATGAAGGTTTTTGGAAAGATTACTTCTGTCCCTCTTTATCTAATATGTTTCTGGATTCCCAGCATTCCAAGATAGTTCCAGATTGGTAGGGGGCTTTGAATGAGGATGAGGAGGTGACATGCTAATCCACATATTGCATTCTATAATCAATAATGTGGATTGGTGTGTGTGTGTGTGACACCAGTGTTCACATGCTACGACCTACAAAACATTTGTGAGCTTGTTGGTTACACACAAAGACACTGAGTTAGAGTTTTTCAAAACCAGATTCCCCTGTAGCTGATATTTCTAGCTATAGTCAGCACTAGCATATTGATGGCAGGCCCCAATCCTGGAATAAGGCCCAGTGCAGAAAGGACTTTAGTCTGCACTGGACTAGTGCTATGCTAGAACTTTCCCAAGGGGTCCCTATCCCAGGCCTTTTCTGCAGTTGGTCCTGTAGTTTATGTGCAGTACGTTCCCAGATGGAGCATCTAGACTGGAAGAGGTTATTTCCAAATCAGAAATGGGCCCTTCCACACAGCAACATACTGGAAGCAAACTATGTTTGGAGCACAATTTCATGCTCCACACATACGCTTACCTCGACTAGCGGTATCCAGTGGTGCTCCCATCCACACGTGATGCACCGTGCAAGCATGCTGGTGCATCATGTGATGTGCCAGCACCACTGTGCTTGAAGGATGCACCACTGTCATCCCAGTGATAGCACTGGTGCACAAGCAGGGATGCCAGCATCAGGACCTAAGATGGTGGCACCCAGACCATGCATCTGCACTCAGGTAAGTGTCTGGATGTGTGTCTGTATCGGGAGGGAGTGGCTAGTACACACCAGGGGGAGTTCACCATTCTCATCCCCCAGACAGGACGGGAAATGCAAACTTCTCCCCAGTTTACCAACAATGGACCTGACTGAAGAGATCTACAACTGCCCCAGGCTATATGTTTCACTCCCCTTTCATCAGGGCTTCCACATCTGGTCTGGACCAAGGATCTTTGAAGCCTAAGCACTTCCTCCAAAGATCAGTAGCAAACCCCGGAATGGAGGGAGGCATGGTGCCTTCAAATACAGTTTTTGTTCAGTCCTGCCTTTGTGCACTGGATGCGCATTGTGCACATATTTGGCTTGAATGTGACCTAGCAGTGAGGGTATCCTTCAAACCAATATAGATGAACTCTGGAACTGAGTCTTTTCCAGGTTCCACACGCAGGTGATTCCTACATAGTCAATCTTTCCCCATTGGCCTCCATTGGCCAAAAAAAGAACAGTGAGGTAGCCTGATAGTTAAATCTAAAATGATATTGTAAAGTATGCATAAAACTCCCCTGCTGATTGTCTAATTAGGAAAAAAAGGCAAGCCTGCCACCAGGAAACGCTTACTACAAGAAAGCAAGTTGCACAAGCATTTCAATGACTTATATATATATATATGCTCAAGTTATTATTTGACCAAGGGTTTTGACGCTACCAGCCAAACTCTGGACAGATGCATCTTAAAATATATGTATGGTTTGGCCCATGATTTATTCTTAAGGTTCATGGTTGGCTATCTCTGTGGAGTAGAAAGCATATCTGTCCCTTGAAGATGCAAACGGAATCTACAGAGATGCTTAGGGTGTCCTCCCACTCAGCTCAGGAACAAAGCATCCACATATCTGGACATTGTGGGGTGAACTGTTAACATGCAACTGTTCTAAATTGCCCTGAGACTCTCCACTTGCCCTGAGGTAGACTTGCGTCTATTCCACATGGGACATTGTCTTGTGGTAGGAAAAAGTCAAGAGGCCTCTCTTCTGCATGCAGATTTCAGAGGCCCTGCCCTCTCTTAGCACACTCCTTCCGCACAGCATAGACTGGACCAGGGCACTGAAAATGATGCTCTAGTGCAGTTTTTTTGTTTTGTTTTGTGCAGGGGTCATGATAATCTTTTCTCTATCATTTCAATTTTAGTATATGTGCCGCTGAAACAAGCAGCCTGGCCCAGTTACATGAGATTCCACCTCATGTGAGATTATTGTGTGCTGTGCTGTCTAGTGAGATTTTTTTTTTTTTTACTTGAACTATGACTGGCAGCACTGGTGAGGAGCAAAAGTTCCCCATTGTGATTTTACATGGTTAGAGACTAGCAGTGGGTATGCAGGGAGAACTATGCTTTATATTAACTGCTGGCAACTCTTTCGTTAGATCACTGACAGAGAGAGCTGTGTGGATTTCGCCTAAATTGAATAAATTGGGGTGGGGAAGAGAAGTTTTTAAATTGCTCTTTCAAGATCTGAACTTTTCAGTACTTTTGCACAGCCTTCAGGCATATGTTTATTTAGAAACTGGGAAGGAAGGTTACTAAGATTTACTACCATGCATAGTGTATAGAACTGCATGCGTACTGGCTTTAAATATCTGTGCTAAACAATAAAAGGGTATTCATCCAGTTTTTCACAAAACAGACTTAACAGCTTTCAGCAGAAGTGGTCCTCCTCATATTATTGCCTGAAAAGCACCACTTCAGGCGGGTGAGAGTTCTTGGTGGCGTAGAGGGTATGCATGTCACAGTTCCGCACGGTCCTTTGCGTGCACATTTATATGGCTGCAACACAATAACCCAATTCTGTCCTTTCTTTTTCTTAGTCAGCACAGTATACAATAATCTCACATGAGCCTGAATCTTGCAAGTTCTGTGGAGGTTTGGCAGACCTGTCACTTTCCTTACAATACAATGCTTTCTCAGCTTGCATTCATTATTAGGGAAATATTATTTGTCCTCAGATTAGCCTGTCCCAGAGCTGAACCTTAAAGTTAATTTGTAGTGATTTATCTGGGACAGATATCAGAAGGTTTCAAACAGCAAGTGTGTGTGTGTGTGTGTGTGTGTGTAGCATTCCCCTGCTCCCTTAATCTTACAGCTGGAGACTGTGAAGAGGAAATGGTAGCGGAATATGCTTAGGCTACATTCACACATAGCAAAGAAGAGAGAGGGCAGTGCAGGTCAAAGCACCTTAGGCAATATCTGCCTGGTGTGCATTATCCTTTCTGCACAGGCCTGATCTTGTGCTGGATCAAACGTTTCTGCCTAAGAGTGGAAGCCTGTACCACATGCACTGGGCGAAGGGCTGCCCGTATTATGCTTGGCTCATCCCATCCCATCCCATCCCATCTTTGGAGGCTAGGAATGAAAGTTCCCAGCTTCTGAAGTTGCCAGCCAGGGCTTCTTTTTGCCAGGCTCTCAGAAGCAACCAGGTTCCTCATGCCTAATAGACCAAACCAACTACTTGCTGTCATGTGCATGCAAGCACTGCCCCAGTCTACCAATAGGAGCACACTTTAAAGACCAATCACAAGCGGCGTTCAGTTAGGCTATGCTGCCATTTTGGTGCCTGCTCCATGCATGCAAACATTCTACCAGGTGCCAGTGCCTCCCAGTAGACCACTCTGAAGCACAGATCCTGTGCTCCTAGGAGGTTGCTGGTGCAGGCTAGCAGCCACATGTGGACACATCTCTAGAGGCCTTTATGTGTAGCCCACTTTTTATAGCCTAGAATGGTAAGAGCCTAGAATGGGATGGCAGACTGACTTGTAGAGATGTGACAAAGGGTTTTTTTTTAGTACCTTCAAATTTGCACATGAATTTGAAGGTTCAAGACTTCATGCATGAAGACAAAGTGGCCTACATTCATGGGCCAGTCTTCACACATGAAGCAAAGCTACTGCCCCCTTCCTCACAGAAGAAGCTCCATAATTTCTGAGGTGAATGACTTTCCTGAATGGAAAGTCTACAAATAAAACAGTTACAAATGAAAAGATGTGAGTAGTCAGACCTGAAGGTGGCCTGAAGAAGTTTTAAAGGAAAGCTGTGGCCATGGATTTAGTTTCACTTTAGACATACTGAATTGATGTGACCCAGTTCTGCAATCGATTGGAATTTGGGATTCTTTTGGATATTTTGGTAGAGTCACATGGTATTATTCTGCAGACATCTGAATACAGGGTAGTAGCTTTGGGTAGACCATGGCTGGGTCTCTATCACATAGCAAAAGTATCTTCACTCATTGTGTCTCCCTGGGATTATTTCCTCCCAACTAGGTGCCCTCGGTAGTCAACAGCACCCTGGGGACCTGGTAAAGGCATCTTAAGATCAGTGCCTCTTTTGCCACAGAGCGTCTCCATGCATGGCTTTTCTCCGAGCTTCCAGCACCACAAAGAAGGAAAATTTGTGGAATAAAGACCCCACTTTAAACAAGACTACCAATCCACTTTTTGGAAGCCGCGGGTATTCCTAGCAACGTTGTGCATGGAGATGCTCCATGGCAAAAGAGGTATTTGGGGGCGGGGATTGCTGGCCAGAGAGATCATCTCTCTCTCTCTCTCTTTTTTGCCTCTCATCCACAGCCAGCATTCAAGATCTATGAAAACAGTAGGCAGACATTCCAGTCACATAAGATACATTGTAATGAATAGCTTCCGCCTGCAAGTGAAAGTGTTGAGAGTGAATGAGCGCGCAATTGCTCGATTGCTGGCTGGGGAGGCGTTTTGGCGGCCAGAGATCTTGTGAATAGCGTAATGATTTGCTTCTGCCCGAGCGCTGGCTGCAGCCCGGCTCTGCCTTTGCAGGCAGGGGAGACGGACAGAAAACTTCTGAATGATGGCTATTTTTCTTTTGGACTTGTCGGGGGTTGTCTTCCTGGTTGTGGCTGCACAGAGCACAGTCCCTCCCCCTTCCCATCGGCACCCTATCAACCAGAGAGGGGGTGGGGAGAAAAAGATGTGGGCAAAGAAAACATGCTTCCGTGGGGATGGTAGGTGCATTTTAAGTGTGTGCTTTGCTGAGCCTCATGGGGATGCTTAATTCGGAATTGAATGACATTTTTAAAGTCTGCTGCAATAGAGGGACAATAGAGGGACAATAGAGAAACAAAAAAGTACCATGGGGATTCGCCCTAAGGCAGGCTTTTTGACAAAGGCAGTATCTTATCTTTGCATGAAGGGATAACATGTAAAGGAACTGACATTTTTAGTCCTAACCACAGCCTCAATTTGCACACTGCGCAAAACTGAACATCCATGCACTGAGCATAGAATGTAAAAGAAAAGCAAAGACATCCAGATTTCCAGTCATGTGGGGCTTCGAAGAAACATCATATAACACATTTTTAAGGCTTATTTCATTCAAAAGTCACAGTAATAAGGCCTGAAACAATAGTTCTAGGCCCAGCCCTACTGTCTGTTTGCAAAGAAATAGCTGTCAAGTCAAGTGGGAAATTTAATTTACTGCTACATTTGGTAGAACACTGATATCACACAGAAAACAGGTATTAAAATATGCTTATCCAAGACTCCTTTTTACACACCTTATAAATATTGTTGACATGAAGATAATTAAATAGAGAACAGAAATTCACGAGTAGTGCTAAGAGGGCGAAAAAGCAATGGATTTAATCGAGGCCTTGGTTTCATGAATTACTGCACATTTGCCACCATTTGATGTGGGCATTTAACACATATGGATACCAAACAAAATAAATGTACAAGAACATGCACAATGATCATACATTTTATTTGAACAATTTTCATTAGTGAAAGCTTTCAAGTTACTAGCATTCTGTAGCATTTTTTCTCCCCTCTCACCCTCTGGCCTATGCCACCAGACCAACCTGTGACTTCTAGCACCCAAGGGGGCAGCGGGATTAGAAAACACTCTTTAGTTTTACCAGTTTCATCTCCTGCCCTCCTTATACTTCTGGATTTGTCACAAAACAAGGATGTCTAGGAAATGTTTATGTTGGTTTATTTAAAAAGGAAACATGAAAAAAATACAACAACAAGACAAAATGAGCAAACAGCTACAATAGCATAAAAAGTAGGAGCATTCCAATCTTACATACCAGGATGTCTCCCTGATGTCATAACAGATGACAGTTTTGTGATAATTGATTCGATCAAATCATAACTAAACTAACAGAAAGGTACCTTTAGCCCCAAACTAGCATGTCAGCTGTTAGAAGCTAGCCAATAAGGTGCATTAGTTTTCAGGTGCTTCTAAGTCAATTGGACTTAACGTGCTTAATAAGCCAGATGTCTGAAAACAATTTCTTAAGCATTATTATCAGAGATTTCAATAATCAAGGCAATTTACATCCTGAGCATATTTCAGATGGCTAGGAAGGTGGTAAAGTTCTTTCAGTCATTTTAAAGGAACACTTTAGATGCAAGCTAGTTTTCTTCAGTTCTCGTTCAGTTTCTTTGCAACAATGATTTCACCATTTCTGATACATACTGTTCCCCAGCAAAATAGAGTACCAGAGTGGGATGCTTCCCTCCCTCCTGGGGAATTCGCTTTTGTTTTGCTGTCTTCACTCCTAGCAAAAGAACAGAAGAGTAGTTGACAAGTTTGAAATCCCCAATGTAAAATATCCAAAAGAGGTATCTGGCTGCATCTAGAAGTAACTTTTTCTGCTATATTTGGATATTCTGGAATATCCATGTTTTATTCCAGAATATCCAAACATAGTGGGATAAGTAACCTATGTCTGGATGTGGCCTCTTTCTGAAAAGTACAAACATGTGTAGCAATTATCATCTTCAGGCATCAGAATGACAACTGGAACGTTCAAACCAATCCTGGAATATTTGCTTTCATAAACTGCAATTCCCATGAACTACAGACTGAAGGAACAATCATCAGGGATAAGTCAGGGGGTGTTTCTGTATTTGCTTTCCTGTCCCTTGGATGAGACTAATGTGAACGAGCGTTCGCACTTAGGAATGCTAGTACACAATAGCCTAGTCATCCCATGGCCAGCGATTTACCTGTGTCCGTCCACTGTCCCTGAATTTAACTTCAGTGGGATACCACCTGCCAAGAATGACTTGGAAACACAATATCCACCAGAAATGGTATTGCTCCCGGGTGTAAAGCACGGAGCCACATTGGAGGCTGGAGGCTCCGGGTGGCACCCACCCAGATCATTTCTTTGTCATTCTATTCACCAAGGAATTTGGTTGACTCGGCAGCTCTAACAGTGCAGCATCCACAAGTTCCTGTTGCCATGAATCCTATTTTACACAGTTCTTTTTTCTATCCTGCTTGCATAAGGATGCATGAAAGTGGGAGTGGCAAGGGGAAGGCTCTCCCCCATGCCACAGGGGTTCACAGAGGATATTGAAGCTCTCAGGTGGCAGGAAATAAGCTTGTTTTTGAAGCTTCTACAGACCAAGCTTCAAAAAAAGCCAAATGGGGACTTTAAAAACAAAACAAAACCTACCATGATCTAAGATGGTGTTGGGAACAAGTTTCTACTTCAGACTCCCTCATCAGATTCCTACATTTTTTTCAGAGCTATAGGTCATCTTATAGTTTTTCTTTTCCACAATAATATTCAAAAGATTTTTTAAAAGAAACTATGTCTGAATTGCTGCAGTAATACATAGCAAAAAAGCAGCTCAAAGGTGCCTCAGAGGTGGTAGGTATTATGTACTATTCATGTTCTCTCACACCATTTCTAGCCCATTTTTCTAGTTTAGAAAGTTCATAAGATGAGGCGGTGTGAGAACAACCCCATGCAAACCATCTGTAAGTCCTGTCTGAGGCGTTTTAATTTTTGTTTCTACGCGTGAGCATAGCCTTTAACATAAATTCAGGGCCTGTTAGCAGTTCCAGTGGTGATGGCTTCATTTGAAGTGAATGGGGATGAGGTTCCCTGATCCATAGCACTTTCTTCATGGCAGCAGAGAATGGAGGCATCATTTCCTACAGTGCCTCTATGCACAGCAGAGAATATATGCACTTCAACAGAAGTATCTCCATGAGTGATCACGCCAGAAAATGGCCCATGTGATCATCACTGCAGCTGCCTCTGAAAACGGATGCAGGGTGGCAATGGGCACCTTCTTGGATCCTTAGAGGTGTCTAGAAATGGTAAGTAGAGATGGAGCTTCAGGCATCACTGTCTTTGCCCAATAGTTGCAAGGCCTCCATTTTATATGTGAAAACTTATGCAAATTGTTGTCTTTGCAATCACCGTTTTGTGCAAAATGATAGATGTCTTCTCAACATGTAGCCATCTACATATACAGCAGTTATTTAATTAATTTGCTGCCAGCCTATTTTGAAAATTGATGGCTCCAGTTCAAATGCCGTAATTTAAGTTCAGGCTTGCAGCTTTACAACTTTCTGCAAATATTTTTATTTATTTATTTATTTATTTTTATGATGGTTGCTCATTTGTTCTACACTTTCCTTTCATCTACATGCAAATTTCTTATGATAGCTTTATGACAACACTAAATCAAGTCTACTTTCAACTTCTAAGCTCAGGATCAGTTGTATTCTGAATGCAAACTTACACCGAATGCTGAAGAGGTGCAAGGGCCTTTGACAAGAGGCAGAACATTTGTGGGTGATTTTAATTCACCTATTCTGCATCTGCTTTGTCACAAAGCAGTTAAAAGACCTCACCTATTTGTGTGTATCAAACACATCTTCCGGTCGAAGGCCTGCCAACCAGGAGAAAACAATGTTGGGAGACTGGAAGCAGGACTCCAGTTACCACCTCCTCAAATGGCTCCTCTCTACAGCAGTGTGTTAAAGATGTGTTTGATACACACAAATAGGTGAGGTTTTTGGCAGCAAGACAGCAAAACCAGCATTTTCCTAATTAAAAGTACAGTGAGAACTCTGCTAGTTATGAAAAGGGGCCCTTTTCATAACTAGTTCACTTTCCCAATAGTTCACTTGCCATCTTGTGAAGTGCATAAATATGAGGTCCAAGGCAATGTTGTTTGAGCTCTCTTCAAGAGTGTCCTGGTCTGGAAAATGGAGGGGCCATTTTCTGCTGAATCAGGCATGGCTAGATCAAGACTTGTGGGTGCCCCAAAGGAGACTAATAATTTGCCATTCTGATGCTGTTTGAAGGGACACATGAGGCAGTTTCCGTATAACCATGTTTCAGCACTTCTTATAGACTGGCATTCTAGGGAACTGTCCTTCAGGCCAGCCCTTCAATCAAGTTTCAGTCCAAATTCAGACCATCTTCAGAATGAGAGAACCCTTCAGCAAAGGAACCAATCATTTTCTTTCTACCTTGTCTATGCCAAAGTGGGTTTTATGAGTTAGAAGATGCCAAAAGCAAACAGCTTATCGCTTTGCTGATGCATTCCCTCACACTGAAAGTGGTCTGAAGTAGGGATGTGCGTGGATATTTGAAAATTTGAATATCCGATTTGAATTTGACGAATATCAACATTTGAATTCAAATCGGATTGAATTTGGATTTTTGAAAAACCGATACAGATTTTTGAATAATTAAAATGAATTCATCTCTGTATATTGCATCCGAATATCAGGTCTATTTGTGCTCATAATATGGAATGCAAGCGGGATGCCAACGAAATGCAAGCGTGAGAAAAACGGGATGCGGATTCAAAAATCACATATGAATGTTCCCGACATTTGTATCATTCGATTTGAATGAGATTTTTGAAAATATGGATCTGGATAATCACAGCCTCACTTCCCCCTCCTCTCAAAAACACTATATATTATTGCTGAAAAACTCAGTGCTGGTTGCACATATTCCAATGACAGCTCTTTCTATTTACCTTCTGGATGGAGCTGTCCTAAATGACTTGGCCCCAAATATCTGAAGGAATGTCTACTCCCGTATCGACCTGCCTGTATGTTAAGGTCTGGAGCTTAGGCCTAGGGATGTGCACAAATGTTCAAAAATACAAATATTCAATTCAAATCTGATGAATGTCGACATTCAAACTCAAATTAGATTTTTGAAAATCCGAATTTGCACATTCAAACTTAAATAGAGATTTTCAAAAATCTGATATGGATTTTCAAATAATTCAAATGTCTAGATTTGTATCTGTCATAAACAAATCTGCATGAAAATTATATGTATCTTGTGCTTAAAATATGGGATTAAAATGGGATGCATATGGGATAATATGGGATGCATAGAGATTTTTATGGAATGTGCACAGATATGTATAACAGATACAAATGTTGTCAACATTTGTTATCTTTAAATACAAGTCTAACATTTGAATGTACGGATTCGAATGTTACGGATTTGAATAAGATTTTGTGACATTTGGATCTTAAATATCCAAACTGAATTGGATTTTTTGACATTCAAATCTACTCAGATTCGAATGTCAAAAATATATTTGTGCACATCCCTAGTTAGGCCCTCCTGGTTATCCTACCACCTTCAACAGCAAAAGGGGTGGGCACCCGGGACAGGTCCTTCTCAGTGATGGCCCCTAGGCTATGGAATAGTCTCCCACTTGAGGTGTGTCTATCACCTTCATTGTACATGTTAAGGAAGGCAGTGAAGACGCATGCGACATTTGCGCCAAGGCTAGGCAGCAGAGTAGCGGTTTGGTGGGCTTTTGGAGCTCCATGACTGACAGGAGGGGTGGAGTGACCAGCGGAATCCACACTAACCAATCATTGTCGGTGAATCATGGCCTTTATAACCAGGAAGCCAAGGCAGCCTGGGTGTCTCTCGTCTGGGTTTAGAGAGAGATCAGGGGGTGCGGCTCCATGCGCACATGTGTATGCCTCTCCTCTCGGTTAAGGGAGGAGAAGCGAGCCATGTGGCCCAGCTCGGTGTCAGCGAGGGAGAGAGAAGAGCCTGTGAAGCGGGAAACAGAATTGCTTGAGGGCAGAGGTAGCAGGGGAACTGTTTGCTTGCATTTAGGCAGGGTCGGAATAGGGGAGAACCCAAAGGAATTCCTTGCTGTTGAGAGATTACAAAAAAGGACTATTTGCTATACAAATAAGAACTGACTTACTAAAGACTTTAAAATTAAACTTCAAGCTTGTTTCATTAATTTCTTTATTTTCAGTTTTACCGCAACAATAAACCTTGTTGATGTTTGCTCAATAATTCAAGTGTCTGACTGCTGCTTTGGGGGTAGCCTTTACTTAGGCATACTGTATAAAGCATGACGGCAGAGTGGGAACTTTTCGATAAAGTCCTAGGTCAGCGGTTCTCAACCTTGCTAATGCCGCGACCCCTTAATGGAGTTCCTCATGTTGTGGGGACCCCCAACCACAGAGGCGGAGCAGCTGGGAGGTGGGAGGGAAGGGCAGCGGGAGGCTCGTCGTGACCCCTCTGAAAGGATAATTTGACCCCCAAAGGGGTCCCGACCCCCCGGTTGAGAACCACTGCCCTAGGGAACTGGCAGTGAGCTGGGGCACTTGCCTGCTTGCCTCCAACTTGCGGTGTTCCACGGAGGACAGGGGAGGAGAGAGTAGATGAGGCCCTCACAACATACCTCTTTGCCCTGGCCTTTGGTTAAATGGGGAAACACTTTTCTGTTCCCATTTGCAGATGCTATTGTTTTAATGCATATTGTTTTAATGATGTTTGATTTTAGATGTTGTTACCCACCTGGAGAGCTCCGGGTATAGGGTGGGATAAAAATGTAAATAAATAAATAAATCATGCATGTGTGGAGGCCAAAACATCCAAGCATGCTTGGAGAAGGTGCCACTGTACACATCTGGTCATTTAGGAAGTTCAGATGTGTGTAGCAGTAAAATGCACAAAGACAGTGCTGGTCCCAGTGCTGTTTCACTGGAAGGTGATAATTGTGGAAGAAAGATTTCCCACATTATGGCCTCCTAGCAGGACATCCGGCCTCTGTCTGGAGGTGGTGGAATAGATCACACCGCATTTCCTGTGCGTTTCCCCAGCTTTGTGTGCTATTGGAATGAGAGAACTGAGATGGTCTGGCCACTGCTGAACAAAGCATCTGCATATGCTGGCATACGTGTGAAGATAGATGTCTTAATAGATAGCATAATAAGGCTTTTTGCCATTAATAGTCTTTCACAAACTCACCTCACAGCTTCTGCCTTCAAATACTCCAGATGAAGTTAAGCTTTGCAGTTTGTATCTATTTTAATGTGGCATCTATTGAATTCATGACCTATTTTACCTCATAACCTAACATTTTAATATTAGAACAGGGAAATAAATCTTTTCCTCACATTTTCCACAGTTTTATAAATCTCTACCTTATCTTTTTTTAGTTATCTTGATCCTAAATGACAGAGCGCACAGCACAGAAACTTTTCTGTCTTTGGAAGAAGCTTAGATTCCTCTTCCTCCTCCTCCTTGCCCTTTCCAGGGCTCTACCTAGGGTTCCAAGCAGCTGTCCAAGATGCTGGTGCTGATGGAGCAAGCCGAAAAATGGTCCGGTCCAGTCAAATCTACAGCTGTGCAGGACCTGATGCTTTCCATTGAGGAATTACTGCCACTGACAACATATGCCAGCTCATATTGCCACTCTGAAGTTCTTGTTCATGAAAATATTGATTAAGGGAAAGTAAAGAACCTGTTTAAAGATATTTATGGCAGGGTGAAGTTACACAATGCCTTTTTTGTGGGGGGGGGGAGAAAAAAACTCAGCTGTATTGTGATTGCAGATGGAAATATATCCACGGTGGGGTAGTTCCTCTAAGCAGCCAGGGCAATAGGTCGTACATCTAATTATACTATAGAGGCAGTAGCCTTGCAACGTGATTACTAATTAGCAGGCTTTAGCACTCATCAGGATCAGAAAAATTAAAGAGGCAAGACACAACAGGAAACAAAATGAAGTACATAAGAGTCATGTGATTACATGATGAAGCCTTGCTTCTAGTATTTCATTAAACACCATGCGCAAAGGCATATCAGAAAAATCATACTTAGGCTGCAGTTTTAGATCTCTTTATCTTGAATAACCACCTCTGAAATCAATAAGACAGAACACACATCATGAGGATCACTTTGCAAAGCAAATGAGATCGTATCAAGGCTAGAAGATACATTTGAAAAAAATTGCTTTGGATAAAGCCTGATAATAATTTTACCTGATCCTGTTTAAGACTATAGTAAATTCAAAGGTGCAATTTTATTAGATAACGGGACAGAGAAAGAAAAAAGTGGTTGGAAGGATTTCAAAGATGCAGCTGTATTAGTTTTGATTGGTATTAAAAAAGGGGACTCTAATAGCACCTTAAAGACGAGGGAGGGAGGGGGTTATATGTTTAATTATGTCTTACTATTTGATATATTTATTCTCACTGTAACCCTCCCCAGCACCATTTGGCGGGATATAAATTTTCAAACAAACAAAAATGAATAAAAAAAAGACTGACAGAGAGAAACAATTGTAGCATGATGCATCTGATGAAGTGGACTTTACTTCAAAAGCTCATGCCACAACTTCTTTGTGGTTGGAAAGGAGATTTTGTTTCTTAAATTATTCTAAGCCAAGTTTATGATATACAGGCTGTTTCTGCACTTGCAGGAGCTGGACTGCTTCAGCTGGAGCCATCTTAACTGGGATGGTCCCTGCTAGGGAAGTCCAGCTGTCTTGGAAAAAGGCTGACCACACTCAGATGGCCTCTTCTGGGATGGGCCCATGCCGTTCCAAAGCTCATATGAGTTTTAGAGCCTGCCACAAGGGCTCTAACAGCCAGGAATGAAATGTCCTGGACTTGGAGCCCAAGGGGGACTATTTCAGTAGTGGAATTGGGTGCACCATTGAAATGGTTTCTACTGTTAAACTGGAACAAGGAGACATGAAACCTTTCACACTAGGGACGTGCACGAATGTTTTGTTTTGTTTTGTTTGCATTCAAATTCGAGTCAATTCAAATTTTAAAATCTGAATGCTAAAAAAACTGATTCAAATCCGTTACATTCGAATCTATTTGTTCAAATGTTAGATTCGTATTTAAATATATGATTGTCAACAACATTCATATGTGGTAGATGTATCTGTACGCATTTCGTATGCATCCCTTTTTCATCCCATATTATAAGTGCAAATGCATACAGATACGTATAACATTTGTACAGATACATACATATCTGTACATTCGAATGATTCGAATCATTCAAACGAATGTTTCAGAACATCCGAAATCCATTTGAATGTCTAAATTTAAATGTGAAAACATTCGATTTGAGTTTCACTGTCCACATTGTTTGGATTCAAACCGATATTTGAATTTTTGAATATTTGTGGACATCCATATTTCACACACCTTCCTGTCCAATCAGGACCTCCCTGGACTATGGGTAGACCTGTTAAACCTTCTAAATAGTACCTGTTTACTTCAGTATTTCCCAATATCTGATAGATTTCCATGTATGTGATTTTAATTAGTTTAGCATTCTTTAAGAAAGAGATTTTAACTGATTTTCTTGAAAAATTGTCTCAAGATGGCTGTAATGAATTACAATGTTACTGTTGGTGTTTGCATTTTAAATGCCTGCTTCTTAAGACCTATTTTTTATTCAGGGCTGGAGGAGTTATGCAAATATGATAAAAGCTAGAGGTTTGTCCTTGTCCTTAGTGGCTGGTCAGGACTAGGTAATAAAGACAGTCATGGAAGACAGGCAATAATTCAACTGGTATAGCGAAGAGGGAGTTTTATTATTAGAAGCTTATATACATATATCATGCCTTTTTATATAAGATTTAGTGCTCACCCAATTTTTGTACTGCTTTCTATTCACATTTTTCAACATTATATATGAATATAAAATCTTGTGTTCATTTTAAAAGAAGTCTGCTGTTTGTTTTCTTTCATTATTTTTTTCTGTTACAGCCCACAGACACTTGGGCACACTCAACTCACAAACTAGTGAAAGTCAGCTAGGCAAAATGTTTTATTTTGTTTTAAGGGAACACTCAGAAGTGTCTCATCACAAGCCTTACTGGAGAGTATATCCAGAGATGGTCATGACAGCTACCATGAATGCCACAAGAATATTTGGTGATATATACATTTTAATAATAAAAACAGGGCTTTGCCCAAAATAATTCCTTAGTCTCCTTTATTAGTCATACTACACTGAAATGTTTTAAAAACAAATTGATTTTGTTCTGTTATGCTCTTCTAGAGACTACAGTTTTTAGGCAAATCCATTGTAACAGGCTGAAAGCAGTCCATACTTCTGTCTTTAGCAAATAATTTCCACAGCAACTTCTGTCTCACTGATTTTCAGCTCACCACAAGGTTCATGCTAGAGGATGAACAGGGTAGATCCAAGAGCAGTGATGTTCAATCAGGGGAACTGGTAGCTGTTGTCAGATTAGAACTGCCATTATCCTCAGAATCATTCCTGAACAGTGACTGCCTTAACTTGGGGCCTTTCTGCACTTACTAGTATTCCTTATGAGCAAGGGCACTAAAGGCCTCCCTTCCAAATGCTAGTGTGGAATATGAGATGTTCTACCCACTGCTGGTTCACTCTGTTTGCACAGGACAGAGCATAATTCAGATGGGGGTCAGGGGGATGCTAAACTGGATTACCAGTAGTCTTCAACATTGAGGTCTCCCGGTGTAGCAACTGGACTAGTCCAGAACTTGGACTAGCTTGCAGATACCACACTTTTGATTTCCACTGGGGGACCTTCAGTTCTCTGAGGTCTCTGAGCCCAGGAACTTTCTTTCAGAGCCCATCAGCTCCCTTGGAGGTCAGCTCCAAAGTTTGTGCGAGCTTTGGGACCAATGCAGGGGGCAGTGTGGATGGAATTGTTCCAGACCACACCTTGCTGGGGTCCAAACCAATGAATCCCACTGGCCTGAACAAACTAATGGGGGTCACATCAAAGCAGTGCAGAAATGCCCTAAAGCAGGACCTGCATGATGCATAACTCTGCCTCCTGGATGAGTATAGCTTCCTTCTGAGACCTCTTACTCCAGCCAGTCAGCACTGCAGACCTTCCCTGCCACACTGCCACCACACCACTGTGGCCACACCCCCATGGTGGCCAGTTAGCACTGTTTGGGTGCTGTATTGGTGTGCAGGGGCTGGGTGCAGGGCTGGGCGTGCATTTGGGGCATCCGCATGGGATGCCTGGCAATGTGTGCTGAGTTTGGGGATCGGCATGGATGGAGGTGTCCCCAAGCAAGCTGTGCTGAGCTCTGGCACAGGGAGCAGCTCCACCCCCTCTCTCCTCAGCCCACCTCTCTCCCACTCCCTCCTCCAACACTAGCCCTCCTTCTGCCTCTCTCTCTCTCGTCTCTCTCACACAAACACACCCAGAGAGAGACAGGGGGAAATCCCAGTCAGACCCTTTTAAAATGATTAAGAGCAGCAAAAGTGCTGCTCTCATTTTAGCAAGTCTCTGAACATGTGCACATTTTGCTGCTCTTAACGGGGTATGACTGGGATTCCACCCTGTCTCTCTCTCCATGTGTGTGTGTGTGTGAGAGAGAGAGAGAAAGAGACAGACAGACAGACAGACACAGACAGACAGACAGACAGACAGGAGGAGAGCTTGGGCTGGAGGAGGGAGGGAGAGAGAGAGAGGGTGGAATCCCAGTCAGACCCCGTTAAAATGATTAAGAGCAGCGAAAGCGCTGCTCTCATTTTAGCGAGCCTCTGAAAACGCTTTATTCCACTTTGGAAGTAAAATGGGAAGTGGAATAAAGCCTTTTCCTGCCCAGATCATGGAGGGGAAGGCAGAGGGTGCACTGTTCTCCTTTTTACAGGGGGCAATAAGGTTGCCCCCCTCTAAAAGGGAGAACAGCACACCCTGTGTCCTCCCCCTCCATGATCTGGGCAGGAAAAGGCTTTATTGCACTTTGGAAGTAAAACCAGAAGTAAAATCTCCTCCCTGTTAGCTGTCTCTCTCTCACACAGAGGGGTGGGGGAGGGCTCGAGCTGGAGGAGGGAGAGAGAGAGGGAGGAGGGAAGGAGGAAGCAGAGAGGAGGGCAAGGAAAGACAGTTAGGGAGATGTGTGACTGCAGAGGAGAATCAGAGACTCCGATGAGTCAGTGAGCCTCCCGCCAGCCTGGCCGGCATGGAGCTAATTAATCTGCACCTCTCCTTCCAGGCTGAGGCAACAGGCGGCTTGAATCCTCTGTTCTGCAGTCCCCTGAGTGCTCTTGTCTGTGCTGCATGTGTGGGGGTGGGGGTGGAGAAGGCAAATGCCTGCAATTTTACCCCCTCATCACTTCACTTCAGCACAATTATTTAAGCATGAACAGCCAGGGCTGGGCCGTGCTTTTTGCTTATTTTGCACCCCCGATCTGCTAGGCGATATGAGGCGGGCTTGAATTTAAGTATATGGCCTTCCCATGGCTTTTTGCTGGATCACAGGTGTACGAAAGTCAAGTGGTTGCTGTCAATTGTCAAGCGCCTACTGCTGCTAAATTGCGTCTTTCACTGTTAAAAAAAAATTTAAGCTACAGTTATTTTTGAGGGTCATTTTTAATAACTTAAGCTTTAAAAAAATTTGTAGGGAGAAGAACCCTAATGTCTCAATAACTAAGTCTCTTAATTTATGGGGAGAAGAGCCCTACACTCACCAAGCTCTTTCCCCCTCCTATATTGATCCTGTTTTTGAAGGATAAAAGGTTAACAACAGCTGTTAGTGCCCTTGCTCGAGAAACACCATTCTAGAGCAAACATCTCTGAGCATGATGGTCCAGAAATCTTGGAATACCCAGAAAGTATTCACTGTATCTTGGAGAGTATCCTTTTTAGATATACCATGCCTGTTGTTTGATGGGCACCTTCCACAAGCTTTACTCCAAGTTGATATACTCTCCTTTGGAGATTATAATTACATGGTTTTATTAGAACAGAGCCAATTCAACTAGCAGGAAGCTGAAGTTTATGACGGCTGTTCCCTGGTACCTTTTACATCTTTTATGCTTGATTAAGAATTCCTTGTTCCTTTTCATTAAATTGTTTAGAGGATTTCCCTCTCTTTCACATCCTCTGTCCTGATAAAAACAAATTAGTATCAAAGATCCCCCAGTTGAATGAGGAATCATTAGTTGAGGAACACATAGTGCTCCTTAATTACCTTTAGAGCAGTTGGAGGACAAACAGGGTTTCTAAGGAATTGATGTGTCTCATGCACTGTGGCCTTATTTTGCTGGAAGGAACCTCTAGCTGCAAATACATGGGGAATCTCTTTGCAAGCCTCAGTAAATACATTGTAGATTGTTGTTTTTTCCAAAGGGGAATGGGGAATAGGCTGTAAGTGACTGGCAATGATACATGGTTCAGCTTATTAGAAGGATAATAACATTATGTTTGATACACAAGTGTCCCCAATTGTTGTTGAAATGCATTTTTATTAGAAACTTTAAATCTTATCTTGGAAAGAATGTGTAGGCATCATAATAAGGACAAATGTTAAACACAGTAGTAAGATTTTATATCAAAATTGTTTTTAAAAAAATCTAAGAGGGAAATATACAGTATATTCTGGCATATAAGACTACTTTTTAACCCAGGAAAATCTTCTCAAAATTTGGGTGTCGTCTTATACGCCGGGTGTCGTCTTCTTATATGGCGAGTATATCCCAAACTCTATATTTTAACTGGAAATGTTGGGGGTCGTCTTATACACCCAGTCATCTTATATTCCAGAATATATGGGGTAAATCTATTTCAGAGGTGTCAATGAAAGGAAAGGAAAGGAAGGAAAGAAGAAAAACAGTCAAAAACATTTTAAGAACTATCCATAAATTCTAACAATTAGGGTGCTGCCTTCAAAATGCTGCTGCTGGGCTGAAAATACTACACTTCTGCAACAGATGCAAAAATAGGATGTCAAACAGACATGACAAAGATTGTGCCTGCCTCTACATTTTTATCATCTGATATATTTCTATGCAGTTTTCATCCACTCCCCCCCCCATCTCTTGTGCCATTGATAAGCTGACCATCGGATCTCACACAACAGCACTCTAATTGGTTGCTCAACTGATCATTCATGAAAATGTTTCCACAGCTGGTCAGTCAATCAAACCAGGGGCCTTTTTGTACTTTGCCCAGTACATGCTAGAATTTGCTGCAAGGCAGCTAAGCATGGTGCAGGATTAAGTGCTCCACATGTGCACTTACTCTGCACCGCAGCTGGAGCTGATAAGGCTCTGTTGTGACCGTTCGTATGTCTTCCGGGTTTGGAAGATGTGATGGACGGTCATGTGACATGACACACAAAGCACGCTGATGAATCACATGAAGTGCCATACAAGCACATGTGTGCAGCATGTCACGGCTGCCCTGGTGACTGTGACAGCACTCGCGTGCTAGCATCAACATTGGGAAAAGAAGATGATGGTACCCGGACACCATCTGCACTTCAGGCAAGTGTCTGGACGCATGGGGTGAGAGTTCGCAAGCACGTAGTGTCTGCAAGCCCAGATGCTTAGTGCATGCATGGGCAAGTTAGCCCTTTGCTTCCTACAGATGGGAAACAAGTGTGAATTTACCTCAGGAGTCTCCTGCCAGATTAATATGGCAGTTATATTATTTTTCTGCTGAAGCATTCCACAAGTGCCTGCAGTGCTGTTTTTCCTGCTCTTTTCCTTTATAGGTCATTTGGCATCATCTCAGTGGTTGGGGCTCAACATGGAAACAAACATGTTTATAATGTATCTGGCAGCAGCCACAGCCTAGTTATCTTCATAAAAAAGGGACAGGAACACATAGTTTTCTTTTACCCAGTTAGTAAAGTACTGTAAGTCATTTCTTTTTGAACACACTCCTGGAAATTTTCAAGAATGTGATTTGGCATATGAGTGCCATTAACAAATAATGGCTTTGCACTTCACAATACTTTGTGGGACCCAAAACATTATACAGTTTCTGGAGCCTAAGCCCATGAGGAAAGCTACGTCCACTTTGTAGCCTTTTGAATCATTCTTTGGAGATTTCTCAGGGGGGACAGTACATTGAGCATCTTTCCATAAGTGCTACCCTGTAAGTGAATTCCCCACTGATTGGTTCTCCAACGAATAAAAAACAATTAGGAATGTGCACAAATATGCATGCTATTTGAAATTTGTACAAATTTGTATGAATTTCAAGATTTGCAGTTGAATTAAAAGGGGTTTATATTTGTAGGCCACCATTTAGCCACACATGAAATTGATCTAGCTTTTGTAGAAGCCTTGATGAAGGACAGATCTATCCATTGCTCAGCCTCCAGCCCTGCTGGCCGTGCCCTGTACCTCTAAATGTGACACACACAGTGGCCTCCACCATCATTCATGTGGTTCTCCAAGGCCCAATGGCTCCTTGAAGTGCACATGCTCCATCTGGGAGTGCACTGCTGTCGACTAGTGGGCCAGGTGGAAAGGGGCCCCAGATATCAGAGCTAGGAGACAAACAGGCAGCAAGCAAAGAGCAAATCAAAAGTCAGGTGGAACAAATCAGGAGGCAAAATCAAAGAATAAACAAGGTACAGGTATATCCAGTGTAGTAATTCTCTGCAGTAACCAAATCCAGCTCACAAAACTATTACAACTGAACACTTGATTTTTTGAGGCGCCCATTTTCTGGGATCACCTCATTTGTGAATGAAGGGGGGGCATGTCATTCAACTTACCTCCTCTTCCTTTCTCATTATTGTCTTCCTTCCCAGTCTCCCATTGGCTAGTGTTACCCAACTTTCCATAGATCTGATTGGTTGGTGGCTTTAGCAGGCTGGGATTGGCTAAGAGTCTCCAAAGCCTCCTACTCCATCTGCTCCAAACTATGTGAATTGGCCCAAGAGTGGTATTTCGTGTCTGTAATAGGAATATACAAACAGAGACTTGGGGACATGGTGTGTGTTTTTTCCTTAAAAATATATTGTCTGTTATCCCTAAAGCCTCAAATACACCTTGGAGGTGCTCATTTTAGGGTGTCTGATCATACCCGTACAGGCACATTTGGACCTCAGAAAAACTTTGATGCTGGAACTAGGTTCAGGTGGAACTACGTCTGACATCTTGACTGAAAAGACATAATAGCTGAATTGGTGCATTCCTCCAGGCTGGATGATTCATCTTTGGAAAGCTTGACAGCTATAGTTTTTAGCACCTCCTGGAACAAAATCTATATACTCACTTTAATTTGATAGCTTTTACCTCCTCCCCAAGTGTTTTTTAACCTCAGCTACAAATTTGCCAGTAGAAGAATTGCATGGAACACTGACCCAAACACTTATTTCGTGTTATAATTTATGGCAAAATTGTCAAAATAAAAATTGTAATGATGAATACAAGGAAAGGATATTTTTTTGCGACATATTGCAGCCTTCCAGAATCCAGCTCCATCAGCCCTAAACAGTACGACCAACGCTTGCGGACAACAAGGCATACAGTTGAATAATATCCAAAGATCAGCAGGTCTCACAATCTTATATTAAAGTTAAATAAAATCTAATGAAAGGTATTCTTCAGAAACAATGTAGCTATGGTTAAAAAAAGAAAAAGCATACATGACAGAGAGGCAATTTGACCGTATGTGAATTGCTGATTTGTGATTTTGATAACCTCTACCATAGTAATATCACAGTTACCACAACTCATTGTATCAGTTTTTTCTTTCTTGGATGGGGGGGGGGGTACAACATAAACATTACTGTAATGTAAAAGCAAAGTTTCCAAGGGGGTGGCAATCATTTTATTTCATTTGGGATTTAAGCTGGATATCCTAATGGGCTCACATTGCCATGACAGTAAAGGAATGCTTTTTGTTTCTGCTGAAATCTGAATATTTTAAAGATAATGGGTGCTGGCCTTCAACTTAAATAGCTGTTGATGGTAAATCACTCAAGCAAAGTGCCCTGGAAGGTAAGAATTGCTGATGCCTGTTTGTGCAATAAGAAAATCACAGGCAAAATTCAACTTCGTTAGAGGTGCCAACAAATCCCCGGAAAAATGCTTTGCCTACACAAACAGATTACACATTTTTCTGCTCTGAATAAATAACATGTTTTCAGTCAGTGTCCTAGACCTATGATTGGAACAGGGGTTCTCACTCCGATTTTCTCCCCATGGTTTAGCTCAGAGAACAATTAGGAAACCTAATAAATAGAGATGTACCAAACTAGTATAGGCTTGACCCGATTCAAAAATGAGTTTGAAGCAAACACCCTGCTAGTTTGAAAACAGAACTGGAAATTCAAACCAAATAAAGGAATGTTCTAATGAACCTAGCAAACAACACCCTGTTGGCTCATTGTTCAAAAGAGTTCAAAGACACTCAAAGGTGCACAAAGCAAACCAAATACTGAACTGAATCAAACAGACAGAAACGTTTGTGTGCATCTCTACTAACAACTTGTCCCTCACTAGGCTAAATACATATTGAACACATGAAGAAGAAGAAGAAGAAGAAGAAGAAGAAGAAGAAGAAGAAGAAGAAGAAGAAGAAGAAGAAGAAGAAGAAGCCACAGGCCTTTTCAAAGCAGACAATGCTCCTAAGCATTGAAAAGTAGATATGAAGAGTAGAGGAAAATGTCTGGTTCTCCATGATACCTGAAATTGCTGTATAGTTCTTCCAGGATCATTAAAATCCAAGCTGACCTTAATGCATGTATAGATTGTGCACTGCAATAATGGTCTTTAGATTAGAGTAAAATAGCAGCAACAGAAGAGCTTCTGATTGAAGCTTTTCTTTAAGCTCCCTAAGCCATTATGTGAGCCAATGCAGTATAGTGGCTCATAGACCAGCCCAGTAGAACCCGCAGAACCCATATAATAGGTTGTCTGTAGAACAGTCTACTTTAGTCTAGTGGTCTAGTGGACTCTTATCTGGGAATACCAGGTTTGATTCTGCACTCCTCCATGAAGCCAGTTGGATGACCTTGGGCTAGTCACAGCTCTCTTCTGAGCTCTCACAGGGCATTCTGATATGGGGAGAACAGAAAGCATTGTCAGCCACTTTGAGTTCCCTTAAATGCGTGAGAAATGTGGGAAAGAAAAGCCAACTTTTCTACTTCTTCTTCTACACCATCCCCAGTAGACCATTCCATCCACACCAAAGGCAGCTTTGGAGGAAGATACAGCACCAAAGTGGCACTATATTCTGCTCCAAGTGTGGACTACTTCCAAGCAGCCCATGAATTGTTTTTTCACAGGGCACCTGGAAGTGATACATAGTTTAAAAAGCCCCACCCAGCAACTTCCAAGGCTGGCAACTTTTGTTCCTGGATTCCAAAGCTGGGCTGAGATAGGTTGACTGCAGGCTAAGCCCAGCCTACTGTGGGCAGAGTTACCTAGGGAGGGCAACTGCTGTGTGAGATACAGCATACAGTATGGAAACAGCCTCATGGTTCTTGGGCCATGAAAGATCAGTGGTTGACCTTGGGCTCATCACAAGCTCTCAGCCTAACCTCCTTCACAGGTTTCTTGTGAGGATAAAATGGAAGAGAGGATATGACAGTCATTTTAAAAAATAAAATAAAATTCCCATATGACAATAAATAGGGCCATTTGAGCACTCCCCTCCACTATCAAGGAACAGGACAGGACATTCTGGCCTGGAATACGCAATCTATCTAGGATGGCCTGGGCTGCTGTTTGACTAGAATAGGCCCATCTGCATTTTTGATAGTCCACCTTGGCCTAGCCCTGACTGCTAGGCTGGTGCTAGACCCAGAGATAGAGGCCTTGAAGGCTGGGAAGTTTGTTTGATGTTTCCAGGAAGGCCCTTTTCAGTAGGTGAGCTACATCCAGTGTAACTTCTGGTGGTACACCAGGAGACCTCAATGTTGAGCTCTACCAGTAAAGCCACTGGGGCACCTTATCCTGCTTTATGTTGCATCATGTGCAAATGAAGCATTCCAGGAGAACCAGGACTTGTGCTGATCCTCCTCCCCACTGTAATAGCATGTGGAAGCCAAGCACCTTAAATATCTTCCTTAAACTCATTAGCAGTAGGTGCACACTTCTCTTCTCTATGACACAGCAATGGAATAAGGGGAAATACTTTTGTACCCAGAAAGTCATCGGACTATTGAATTTATTACCAGAGGAGGTGCTGAAAGCAACCAGCCTGTCTAGCTTTTAAAAAGGATTTGATACATTCATGGACTCACCCATGAATGGATACCTAGGTACATCCTCCAGGCTGGGGAGACAGGCAGGACGCCTCTAAAGGCCATTTGCAGGGATTTGAGAGCAGATGAAAGTTTTGCCTTTGTCTTTTGCTTCAGAATGGCCAGAAGTAATTCGTGGATCACTATGTGAGATGCTGATCTAGCAGGGCTCATTTTATGTTCTTATGTGCAGTCTAGGGGCATTTCTGCACTTGTTTTCCTGTCCATTGGACTACTAGTACATGGTAGTCTAGCCCACGGATGATCGGTCACTTACCTGGGTCCTGTGACATCTCCAGTCCTCTGCAGGGTGCCCTCATCTTGGTCTCAGTGCCCAGCAAGATGGTGTGTGCACCAGCGCTGTCGCTATGATGACACTGATGCTCCACACACGCACAGTCGCAGCGGTGTCCTCTGAGCGGTGAGAGGGCTTGCGCAGCAGCTCTGATGGCCCCTCCCCGGAAAACGTGCAGATGGTCACCTCTGGTTGCTCCCAGGTAAGTTCCTGGTCACATTACATTAAGGTTGGTATGCTAGTATGAAATTAGTAAGCCTCTGGGCAGGCAGGTGTTTTTTTTTTTTTTTTGTAGGCTGTAAACTGCTCCTGAAAGTGCAGGTGCATAAGTGTAGAAATGTCTCAGGTTTCTTTTTTAGGGTTCTGTGGTATAATAGTCTTTTCATTGACCAAAAACACAGAAAAATATAACTTTTCTGTATTGGACAGAAGGATTTAATATAGATGACTATGAATCATAGGAAAGGCTTGTTAAGGCATTGTATCAAGCCTTCCACTTCACTTCAGTGTTACACACAATGAAGCAATGAACATATGGATATATCTGAATATAATGACTTCTTTTCTTGTTTTATAAAGAGATTTTTCTTATCCCTTGTAATCTCTCAGATGCTTCCAATCCTTTTTCTGAGAGACGTTTGATGAAATGGAGGCAGGTGGGTGGTATGGTCAAGTCTGCTCAGATTCTTTCTGCTAGGCACAGCTGTATGGCACACACAATATATAGGAGGGATAATCAACAAGTGTCTCTTTTTTATGGCGATAGATAACAAGGGAGAGAGACTGCAGCTTCTTTGTGTGGACTTGCATGGAAAAACAAAAAGTCTGAGAGAAATTTCAAAAACACAAGGCTATGTTTTTATTTATTGCTACTACTAGAACTACTACTATTATGACGACAATGACGATGATGACTACTGCTAGTATGCAGTCTTACACAGTTTACCAGATCTTCTTGACTGGATTTGGCAGCTCTTTATTGTCAGATCTTTCTCAGTGATCTGAGATCATTAGAAATCTTTGGCATAGTCATATGGGCCATCAAAACCATGCCAGCTGCCATGGGGAATGGCAGGCCTGTATGCTAGAATGTTTTCAGGATGCTGTGCCTACTAGGAAAGGCTCTCACCATATGGAGCTAAAGTTTGGAGTGGTTCCCAGCGCAAAAACTGCATTGGGCCCTCCAAGGGGAGACCAGTTTAAAGTGGTCTCCCAAGCACTCCTGGCTGTGGGCCAATTCACCTGTCCAATCTGCGGCCAATTTGCACTTGGCCTTGTAGTTTGTGACAGGTGAAGATCTGAGCAGATGCATCTGCCCTTGCAGGAGACATTTACAGCCTAGAAATGCCTGCCAGCCTAGATGTTTACCTGTTGCAAACTAGCAGTCATGCACAAAATTGTGCACCACACGCAACCTAACGTTAACTGGCCATGACTGAAAACTTGCCTGTAGTGCCCAGCAGTGAGCACAATGGGGTCATCTGAAGTGCTGTGCAAGCACACTGGCACCTCAGATGACTCCTGATATGACTGTATGTGTGCAGAGCATCATGGTCGACATAGCAGGGATCAAACACATGCCTGGATCAAGGTAAGTTTTGGGATGTGTGGGGGTTAGGTTGTCATATATGAGTGTTCCCTAGTGAGAATGCTATACACATTAGACTGATCTGCACTCTTCCTAATCCAATGGATGGGAAGCCAAGTACAGAAACGCCCCTGGACCAGCCCAAGTGGCACATGAAACCCAAAGCCATGGTCCCCAAAATGGTCTCTTTCCAGGCATGCTGGGAAAATATCTACAGCCAGCAACTTTGGAGACCTTGAACTTTCATTCCTAGCCTCTGAAGTTTGGCTGGAACTGGCAGCTATCATGTGGATGGATGCTGGTATGGTTAGCACTGCCTGACCTGAATTACTTGGTTTGGGCCAGGCAGCTAGTTCCATATTCTGCACTAACACATGCAATGAGGAATCTGCTTTAATAAAATATGAGCAGTTCAGAGTAGTGGCACCTTTTGCAGTTGATAAGTGATAATGCTGCCACTTCACAGCATGCTAAGTCATTTCTCCAGTTTCTTTGTTATCACATCCTATGCACCAGTCACCACTGGGACTACTTACCTATCTCTCAAACTGATTTCCCTTCTCCATAGTTATATGTGCCAGTTGTTTCATATGATTTCCTCCAATGTATTTAGGATAAATGACTGCCTCAGGCAGCCTATAGCTTTAAACATATGCACACTTTATGAAACTGAGCATGTTTGCTGTACTGGCAACTTCCCTGCCTGTTGTCCCCTGTGCACTCTATGGTGATTGATAACGAACAGAGCAGACAAGGTCCCAGGGCCATCTGGCCGCCCTCTTCATATCAAGCAACTTAACAAAGTCAGGAAAGGAAAAAAAAAAAGTGAGAGGACTGGATAATTAATATTGACTGTTGAACTAGTTGGCTTGAGACTCTAGTTGCTTCAAGAGCTGCATTAATTTGAATGAAGTTGTCTGCATTCATGTGAATATTCATGAATGGAAATTCCTTTTGGAAACCAATTAGTGAGCCAAAAGGCTGGCTGCTTTCCATCCCTATGATGCCAAAAATACTAGTTCATATGAGGGAGCAGGTTGGAATTGGAAACTTACCATTTAAAATGTCACACATTTTTGTTGCTCTTATATCGCTGGTGCTTACGAAGGAAATTTGAATTCTGCATAAACAAATATTAAGAACAGAAAATGACAGCAAGTTGAAGGCTCACAAAAGTGTAGGAGATTGCTGAAAAAATTGCCTGCTAGATGGTTTGCCTTGACCGCATCTTTAAATGAAAGCAATCCAGTTTCATTATGTAGCAACCCCAGTCTTTTAAACATTATTTTGTCATGAAAAATAAACATTTGATTCTTCTTCCTCCTTCTCCCCCGTAAAATAATGCTTCAAAGATTAATGCTGAATTATGAACACAAACATATGGGAGTTACTTGAGTTGGGATTAGAATAGGCTCCACATCTGTGCATGGTGTCTTTGTCTAAGCAGACCCCCTCATTTCCTGGAAGAAAGGAAGGAAAAGAACCAGTGGACAATCTCATATATAACCTTATATAAAAGGGAAAAGGAAAGAAATTGGAAGGAGTATTGCTAGAAGAAAACAAAACATATTATTGAAACTCACATCATACAATGTAATGAGTACTTCAGTTAATAGGAACACCAAGATGGGTGTTCAGTTATAGGTTAAAAGAACTTTTTTTTTTTTTAAAAAAGAGAGTATTAATCAGATATAAAATGGAAGAGAAGAGAAGGAACACAACTGCCAGTCTGCGTCGGCATGCGTCTGCTGCTCCCTCACCTGCAAGGTATAAACCAAGCAGCAGAGGAGGAACACAACTTCCAGCCCTCGTCAGTGTGTGTCTGCTGCTGCTCTGCCCTGACTTAATTCTTCATGTAGTTCACAGGTATTCCGTGGTTGAAGAACTGGCAAAGAAGGAGCTGAAGAGTCAGCACATTAACAACTCTAGCAGCACTCAGCTTGGAGAGGGGAAAGGTCTCGGCATTGCTGCCTCTTTGTCCCCTCCCCCAATGTTTTGTGTAATTTTATAATGTATTATTTTGTTTATATATAATTTTATGATTATTTAATGTATGATGTATTATTTTGCACTGTATTCTTCATGGTTGCAGTAAACCGCCTTGAGTAATTTATTAGAAAGGCGGTATACAAATAAACTGAATGAATGAATGAATGAATGGATGGATGAATGAATGAATGAAATGGTTTTGCTAAACACAGTTGCTTTTAGCTGTTATTTATGTACTTAATAGGTTTTCCTTTGCCTAAATTCATTTTTATATTGTGAGGCCCAGAAGAGAGCAAGGACAAATTGGCTGACTGTGAGGAAATATTTCTGGAAATGTATAGAAGATAGGACTTGAAAGAGTAGGGCTGGACACAGTGTTCCTTGGGTGGGTGGAAAAAGAAAGAATTTGGATGTGTTTCAGAATACACACAAATGTGAGGGACAATCGGTAAGTTCCCATGCCTTTCATATTAGAATTTCATCCATCAAAGTGCTGGAAAAGCATGCAATATTGCACATAAAACTTAATACAGTGTATTTTGTAAGGCATGATATGGACTAATTCATGAACTAGGAGTAAAAGATGGTCATTAAACCAGGCTGGAACACATCATGTGTATGGTCCATCTGCATTCCAGGATCACTCATAGTAGTGGGCAGAGCATCAACAGTTACTGATTTGTCTCCAGCCACAGGACCCAGCAGTATACTTGCAGGCCTCCATGCCTAACTCTGCAATAACATTAGGTGCAATGACAATTAGGTGCATTTTGAGCGCTCCTGGGAAGTATATACTGAAGTTTTTTTTGTAAACTTTGTTGTCAGGAAACAGCAGCAAATATTTTGATGTGCAATGTTAGCCATTTTCTAACTTCAAAGGCCAGTATTTCTCCAGCAGCTGTTGCTGCCAGACAGCACATGCAGTCTCTTTCCCATCATCTGCTTTGGTTGGTATGATCTCTGGCTGGCTCTACACCTTGTTGCAGCACTGGTATGGCTCCAGTATCACAGTATTGTGACAACTTTCCTTCCCAGGCAGAGTGCAAGCACTCTGCTGGGATCTGGAGGACAGCAATCATGCCACAGCAATGAAGTGGGCATAAAAGGCAGTGATGGGCATGGTCATGCTTCTGCTGTGAGCAGACAAAATATTGTTAAGATGTTGAGATATAAGAGCTATACCAGATGTGAATCCAGTCAGTTGATGTTCTTAACTAAACGGTTCATTTTTCTATTAATTCCTGACCATTCCCCATCTTTGATTCTTTTCAGTCTCTTCCAATCCTTTCACAATCTTTCCAGAAAATCTTTACAGAGAGCCTTTCCAGAGATGAATAGATACAGGTTAACAATGATGCAAAGAATGTGTCAAAAAGAAGGCAAGATTCAGCACATGCTGAGAACCCTAGACCCATACCAACACCTCTGAAATTATTGCAGTGTACAGTACCTTAAATGAAGGGAGGGGCTTCTCCCAGCCTGTGCCTGGAAGCAGGCAATTGAAAACCACTTCTATATATCTGGCAAGGAAACTGCATAGAGCTGTTCATGAAGTTGTCCATGCAGTCAGTCAGAAGTTTGTCACAACTTAGTGGTAGACACATCAACAGCATCCTTGAATGACCTCATCTTTCAGGATTTCATACCATTCCATAACAGGGAAGAGAGTTACTCTTAGAAGTGATGGTGTTCTGTTCACATGCCACCTGCTGCCTGTTGCTGTCAAGATCAAGCTAGGGAATCATTCCCCAGCTGCAGTCTTGACAGCTGAGTGCAGTGTATGGGGCGCAAACAGGGTTCATGTGGGTGCCTCACTCATCCATCACATCAGAGGCACCAAGGGCACTGTGCGTAGTGTTGGATCCAGTCTCAGCAGAAAAGATGATCATCAGGCCCATAGTCAAAATAGAACAAAAGAAAAAGTTTATTTATTTATTTATTTATTTATTTATTTACATTTATATCCTGCCCTATACCCTAGGGTCTCAGGGCAGCTAACAGCATATTTAAAAGACAAAAATATTTAAAATAAAACCATATATATAAAACAGTATAAAACAATAATATGTGCGGTACGGGAAAACTGTGCCACATTTAGCCAAAGGCCAGAGCAAAGAGGTGTGTCTTCACCCACTTCCTGAACATATACAGTGAAGAGGCCTGACGCGCCTCGAGGGGGAGGCTATTCCACAGCCTGGGGGCCATTACTGAGAAGGCCCTATCTCAAGTGCCCACCAGTCTTACTATAGAGGGTGGTGGAACAATGAGAAGGGCCTTCCCCCCAGATTTTAGGGCATGGGCAGGTTGATATGGGGGGAGGCATTCCTTCAGATATTTGAGGCTCAAGTCATTTAGGGCCTTATATGTTAAAGTTAACACCTTGAATTGGGCTCGGTAATGAATCGGCAGCCAGTGCAGCTCTTTTAAGACCAGTGTGATGTGCGTCCGGCCTGATATCCCTGTAAGCAGTCTTGCAGCTGCATTCTGCACTAGCTGTAGTTTCCGAACTGTCTTCAAGGGCAGCCCCATGTAGAGTGCATTGCAATAGTCCAATATAGAGGTTACCTGGGCGTGGATAACTGTGGCCAAGTTGTCTCTGTCCAAAAAAGGCTTAAGCTGACACACCAATCGTAGTTCGGAATAGGCACTTCTGTCCACGGCCTCCACCTGAGCTTCAAGTGTCAATGTTGAGTCCAGAAGTACCCCCAAGTTACGGACCTGTCCCTTCCAGGGCATTGCGACTCCATCCAGGACAGAGTATTTCCCAACTACACGGACCCAAGACACTGTGACACACAGCACCTCTGTCTTGTCTGGATTCAGCTTCAATTTATGGGCCCTCATCCAGCCCATTACTGCCTCTAGACACCTGTCAGGCACTTCAACCACCTCTCCTCATTCAGATGGCACAGAGAGATAGAGCTGGGTATCATCTGAATATTGATGACACCTCACCCCAAATCTCCTGATGACCTCTCCCAGCGGCTTCATATAGATATTAAATAACGTGGGAGATAAGATTGACCCCTGGGGAACCCCACAAGTGAGTTCCCAGGGTGTTGAATCAATATCTCCAATAACCACTGTCTGCGATTGGTTCTGGAGATAGGAGGAGAACCAATGCCAAGCACTGCCTCCTAAACTCCATAGCCTCTCCAAAAGGATACCATGGTCAATGGTATTGAAAGCCGCTGAGAGGTCCAGGAGAACCAACAAGGTGGCATTCCCTCTGACTCTCTCCCGGAGAAGGTCATCAACCAGAGCGACCAAGGCGGTTTCAGTGCAATAACCAGGCCTGAAGCCAGATTGAGATGGGTCTAGATAATCAGCTTCTTCCAAGCATGCCTGCAGTTGAACAGCAACAGCTCTCTCTAGCACCTTGCCTAAGAAAGGTATGTTAGCTACCGGACGATAGTTTAAATCTTCTGGATCCAGTGAAATCCTCTTCAGTAGGGGGCGTTCCACAGCCTGTTTAAGGGCCAGTGGAACCACCCCATCCCTCAGAGAAGCATTCACCACTTCCTGAATCCAGCTGGTCATACCTTGGCGGCTAGCTTTTATCAGCCAGGAGGGTCAAGGATCCAGAGAGCACGCTGTCGGCCACACTCTCGCAAGCAGCTTGTCCACATCCTCAGGCCGCAATAATTGAAACTGATCCAAAAGAATTGAACCAGACAGTTCCCTGGATGCATCTCCTGGACTAAGTCCAATTGTGACATCTAATCCCCTACGAATCTGAGTGTCTTTGTCCTCAAAGTGCTTTGCAAAACTGTCACAGCAGATATTTGATGGCCCTGGCTCACGCTTCCTCAAGCTAGATTTTATAAGGCCGTTTACTATCCTGAAGAGCTCTACTGGAGGATGCAATGGTGGCGGAGAAAAAACTACTTTTTGCCGCCGTCACTGCCACATGGTAGGCATGATAATGTGCTTTAACCCGTGTTCGGTCAGATTCACAGCTGGATTTACGCCACCTTCAGTCTAGCCATCGACCTTCCTGTTTTATGGCCCGTAGCTCCATGGAATACCAAGGAGCTTTTTGAGCTCTACAGGAATGTCGAGGACACTTGGGGGCGATCGTGTCAATAGCCCTGCTCATCTCCTGTTTCCAAAGAGAGACCAGAGCTTTGACAGGAGCACCAGTCATGCCAACCGGAAAATCCCCCAGGGCATTCAGGAATCGCTCAGATTCCATAAGTCTCTGGGGGCGGGCCATCTCAATAGGTCCTAGAATGCTAAAGATTACCTATTATAATCTGAGTTGTTTCATGAAGTGTATTAATAAGCACATGCTCAGCTGCAAATGCAAAATATAATTCTGTACATCACATAGCAGTCATCTGAATTCCTATAAGTAGCTTACAGAAAAAATGTCTTGGTTGTTGTTTTCCCACCAACTGTTGAATGGGTGTTAACAATTGTCGAACAACTACAATTAGTTGGATTGCTAAACAATTATTACTGGAGATATCCTCATGTTTCAGAGTGAGTTGCCCATAACATATGCAATGGTCTACAGCCTGATGGATGGGTTACATTAAAAATAAAACATCAATGCCAGTCCTACCAACTTCTAGCTTAATTGGGCAGAGTGTGAAATACTAAATAAAATATATCTTCTAATTTGAAAGTTCCTGGGATAAAAAATAACGTTGTTAGAAGAACTCTAGCTAAATATACAATTGCCATTTTGGAACTGGAAAAATGCCAGGATGACCTCAGGACATCACATGATTTGGCTTCACAATAATGAATCTAAGTGAAAATTCTTGCCTCCTCATTAGTTAAAATTACTACAGTGAATCACAATCCCATGGGTTTACCCAGGAAGGACAGAAATTAATTTACCCTTTTACCTTGTCCAACCACCCCCATCTTGTACAACATGATAGTTAAAAAGTTACCTAATACACAGTAAATGGTGTAAAGTCTCCACTTTCCTAAACAGACTTTATATATAAGGAGGATTTCAATCAGAACTTGGTTCTTTTTATTGCTTAGTATATACAGTCTGCTGGATTTCCTCCTAGTAATAAATATTATTTATTTACTTAAAATATTTATGTATTTAATTTGTATCCTGCCTTTCACGTGAAGGTTCCGGGGTGGATCACAGCATACAATAAATACACAAAGCAATAAAGCTTGTTTAAAACAGAACCCCAACTAGATCACATTAAGAGGAAACAATGCTTCAAAGGCCTGAGTGAAGAAGTATGTTTTAACCAGGCTCCCAAATCTGGTGTACCTCCCCTTGTGAGACTATTTCAAAGTTATGGGGCTATCACAGAAAAGGACCTCTCACATGTCACAAACCTTGGCACCTCTAAGGGTAGTGGAATTACAAGGAGGCCCTCCCTTTGCAATCTTAAGGTACAGGCAGGTCTATCTGAAATAAGTTATTTGTTCAGATATTCAGGACCCAAGCCATTTATATATCAATATCTACACCTTGAACTGATATTGAAAGCTAATTGCTAACCAGTACCGTTCCTCCAAGACTGGCATGATGTGAGTCTGGTAAAAAGCTCCTTTCAGTAGGTGAGCTGTTGTATTCTACACTAGATCCGGTTTCCAGACCATCTTCAAGGGTAGTTCTGTGTAGATTGCATGACAATAAGGTAGTCTGACGGTTTTCAGAGCATGAATCACTGTGGCTAAGCTGTATCTATCCAGGAAATGCCAAAGCTAGAAAACCAGTCAGAGATGGAGGTAAACACTTCTGGCTACAACTGCCACATGGATATCAAAAGTATTGGCAATCAATCCAGAATACACAGTAAATGGTGTAAAGACTCCACATTCCTAAACAGACTTTATATATAAGCAGGATTTCAATCAGAACTTGATTTTTTTTTATATTGCTAGTATATAAAGCTTGCTGGATTTGTCAGAACTGAATGCCATGTAACTTCCTGGACTTAAGACTGCTTGACAACAGTATCTCCATCTTGTCTGGATTTAATTTCAATTTATTGGCCTACATCCAGCCCTTTACTGCCTCCAGACCGGATTAAGCACTACATTTTCCGCACCTAACTCAGTAGATCTGCCTCATCTTACACACTGTACAGAGAAATAGAGTTGGGTGTCACTATAAGAACAGTGAATTGAAAATACTGGGTTTTTTTGGGGGGGGGAGCACTTCTAATCAACCTCTAAAAGCAGGAGCTTTTGGCTATAGGCTTTAAAAATGTATAATTGATGTAGATCAGGCAAAAATAAGGCAGGATAAAGATCAAGCCAAAAACAGAATTCCCAATGAAAATAATTATTTCTTTATTAAAAATACAAGAAAAGTGGCAGCAGAGCAGAAACACTGGCAGCAGCAATGAAATGTGATTCAAATCAGGTTAGCTTCATCAGTAAAAAGAGTAGAAAACAAAGACACAAAAAGCACAATGCATCTTAAAAGCAATTAGTTCTCAAAGATATGTATATATCTACCTATTCTGAGCAGAAGGAAAAAAAAAAGAGCAACTGGAGGGGAGGAGAGAAAGACAAACAAGAAGAACAGGGAGGGAGAAAAGTAAGAGAAGGAATTTCAAAATTAAACTGCATTTATCACATAGGCTTTGTGGAAAGGTTGGTGGGAATGAGAAAGCCCAGGAACAGTAAATGTCACATGCTCAAAGTTACTGCAAATCACCAAGTAACTCAACAGATAACTCATCATCATACAGACAATGGCTATGCATAAGAGACAAAAAGGTTTCCTGATCAAGGAAAGCAAGATATTTACTACTATTTTCTGTTAACTTTTCAGTTTGACAATATTTTTCAATAAGTGTAAAATTATACCTTTTAGATTTTTGTTTGTTTGTTTGTTTTGCCAGGGGATTATTTATATAAGCTTTGCAAAGATTTTCATTGTTCTGGAGGGAAGCAAGACCTTTTAACATTGACATGCAGATGTTTTCTTCCTTATAGGTAGAGGGAGGAGGAGCCAAAGGAAGATTTTGCAATACTTTGTGCTTTTTAAAATAATGGAATTTCTTCTCCAATATGAGTCCCAATAGACCAAATGGATTCCATTTGATACAGGAATTCCAGGCCATTGGTGGTTTATTCCCTGTACTTTCAATGCTTTATGTGCACCCTGACAGCTTCAGAGCGAGAGAACACATCAGCAAAGTGGCCCAAAGGTGAATTTTCTGAGTTATTTTAACACTGAAAGAAAACAGCTTCTCACTTTGCTGATGTATTCTCTCACTCTGAAAGTGGCCTGAAGCTGGATCAAACCTTAAATGTGACCACAGCCTATGGCTGCATCTCCGTTACGCAGTAAAGACACCTTAATTATAATGTTAATCAGTAAAGGCACAACACTTATTCTGGTTATCATATCTTTCTGTAACCATAGGTAGAAGAAAAATAGAGCATAGAATTGAGTCATAATGCCTCAGAAAGTCCCCTATATTCTTATTTAGCTACCCGAGAGCAGTTTTTCAAGGTTTAAGGCAGCTGACCTCTCTTTTCCCCACACCATTTCTTTCCAAATTTCCCAGTTCTTGTTTCTCATCCCTTTCGCTAACACCAGAGTGACCAAGGAGCAGGCCCTCTTGAGAATTAACAGTGCAGAGTTCTCCTCAAAGGTGTGAGAGAAATTTTTAGGGCCTTTTTAACCAAGAGCTGGCTTTGTCTCTCCTTCAGATATTCCCCTCTTAAAACTAATTTCCCGCTGCCTAGATTATTCAGACAGTTGATGTGACCATAAAATAGCTGATTAACCTCCACTTTTACAGCAGGAGCTTGAGGCGATGAGCCTGTTGAAAGGCTTTAGGTTTACAGTGAAATGGGAGTTTAGCAATTGCTGAAGTGGTAAAGCTGTGTCTGGATTGCTCCACTTCAAACTAGAGATTGAAGCTTCCATAAATAAAAGCTGAATGCAGTTAGAACCCAGAGAGAAAAGTTTCATAATTAATTTAATTGAAAGGAACCTAATTTAGTTGAAAGGAACTTCAGCATTAAGGCCTTCCCTTAGCTGCTTTATGCCACTTGAGGCACTTGGAATAAATATCCTGGAAGAAGGCAATGGCAAACCATTTTTTCACTGTTGCTAATGCAGACATCAAGTGTCAAGCCTAATTTTGTGATGAAGGTCATTGAATGAGCTACATGGCAGAAGAGATTTGAACCCCAAACTCCCCAGTGATTTGGTTTCACCATAGCGTGCACTTTTCCCCAGAACCTGATAGCTTTCTTTGCCATTTTTTGCATGTTTCAACACTATAGTCATGTCACACTTCAGCTCCACTTTTTTGCTACAGCATTGGAATTACTTTGGGACACAGGAAAAATCCGTAAGTTGTTATGAAAATACAAAATAATATTTAAGGTTGCGGGGCATCGACACCTGCATGTTGTGCCAGTCCAGTCAAGCCCACATGGGCAATAAAGACTGAACAGAAAGGGGGTGAGGCACATAGTGACTTCATATCAGCACGTCTCTCAGTTCCACAGTGCCTTTAGAAGTGGCCTTTTTTCAGAGGACAAAACCCACTCTGCGGGCTCTTGCCACACTTGTTTACACCTGCCACCACTGGAGTGACTTGCCTGCTTCATTTTCTGACAGGCTCTATTAACAGCTGGATGAAGAATTAGCCACCTCTGAGGCCATTTCCTGTGTATCCCTTCATTGCAATTTTGTTCTCCATGCCATCCCTGTGCCAAAATCACATTAACACTCTGAGTCTATCCATATCTCACCACCTCTAGTAACATCTATTCCTATGGGAATGCATATTAAGGTATCTTCAGAATTTCGTCCAAGCACCTGGGAATCTGAACACGATTGAGGCCTTTGAATCTAGGCACTGTCTAACAACCCTATCTGGAGGGAGAATGTTACTATGTACATGGCAAGTACATTAGGAGCCTCCTTTTCACAGGCTGGCAAAATGTAAGCGAGGTTCCAGGTGAGGCCTCCCTGAGGATGCATCCAGAAAAAGTTAAAATGCATGTGGAATGAGGATCAGCATTCAATTTGACAGACAGTTCAACAGTTCTCCACTGCAGCTGTGGACTATTCCATTATTCAGTGTTTTTTCATGTGTTGGGGTGAACTTTGGAAGAACTCACCTTCAACTCAGAACATGCAGATCTATCAGAGCTGAGCACATAGGGAGCGGCTCAGTAGCTCACTGCTGCAATGTCTAAACTGTTGAGTATCATGTATCGGTGGGGGCTGAACCATTTCCCCTCTGAAATTGCCTTACTTCAGACTATAGGAAAACTGCACATTTCTAAAGTGATATCTGAATTAGGCATTTGCTGAAGATCTTCATCACCATTGCATTGCTGTGCAAATGTGAAGGTGCAGGCCTTCACATACAAAGGTGAAAGGGGCTACTTTTGTAGACCAGCCTTTGTGTGCAAAGAAAGCTATCAGCCCTTAGGCTGAAGATTCATAATATTCAGAGGTGGCCAGTGGTGCCTCCCTGGAGTTCTACCACGAGAAGTGGATGGACAGACAGCACTGCAGCTGCTTGAATTGTGAAATATCTTCAGTTCTGAGGGGCTGCTATGCTTTCCCCAGCCATGGTGGCCTGGGAAAAGAGTCACTTGGGGCCATGCTGAGCCTCCACACCCACTCAAGTCAGGAGTTGGCTCCCATCCCAAGAGGTGCAGCTGTGAGCAGCCCTTTTCCTCATAGCTGCAGCACCCCTGGGAAGTTGTAGCCATGCAGCTGAGCCACTTGAGTCAGGATTCAGCTGGGTTTTATCTAGAGCAGCTGCCAAGCTGTGGCTGTAAGCAGTCCTTTTTGGTCTAGTGCTTTGAGCCAATTTAGTCTAGTGGTTAGGGAGCTGGACTCTTATGCGGAAATACTAGGTTTGATTCCGCCCTCCCCCACAAAGCCAGCTGGGTGACCTTGGGCTAGTCACAGCTCTCTTTCTGAGCTCTCACAGACCCACCTACCTCACAGGATGTTCTGTTGCGGGGAGAAGAATAGAATAGAAAGCCTCTTTGAGTCCCCTTAAATGGGTGAGAAAAGCAGGGTAGAAAGCCAAATCTTCTTTTTCCCAAGGCCACAGCAGCCCTGGAAAGAAGGGCCACTCAAATGCAGCTGCATGGCCCACCTTCACTACGAAGCTTCAGTGAAATTTTGTAGTGAAGGCAGAGCCACCCACATTTCTAAGGGGCTCCATTTGCACAAATGTGAACTACCTTCCCATCAGCTTTGATGCAAAGCAAATGGGTTAATTCAGCATTCATGCACATCTCTAATCTGAAGGGACCATTAGACCACACCAACATGAGTAAGAGAAGCTCCTGGTATGCTTGCTGGAACAGGTATGTCAACGAGTGCAGAACTGCCCAAGTCTTCCCATCCTTGGGTGTTTTTCCATTGTCACTAAGTACCCAATGAAGGACCCATTTGGCTGAGAGCCGGATTACCCCATTTCCACCACAGATCCCATTAGGGACACATTTGTTTCCACCACAACTAGGTAAATCCAAATGATTATGGGTCCTTCAGGACTTATGATCCGGATTTCATGTAGACCCCATTAAAGGGGTCTACAATGGGGTCTTCAGCCTTAAAATCCGGATTGTAGGGAGCCTGTTTCCACTACAATCCAGCAATGGGGTCTAGAGGAGGCTCGGGGGGGGGGAGGCACCCATGGGGGGAGTGCCCCAAAGTCAAGACTTCAGAGTCCCTCGGAGATTAGCAAAGGCTCTGCAGAGAAATTCTTTGCCTCCAGGCATGGAAAGAAATGCATATTAATGAGGCTGACTTGGGAGCTGCCTGTTACCTCCAGGCATGGAAAGAGGTGCATATTAATGAGACTGACTCATCAGTGCTCACAGGAGAGATGCAAGCAAGGAGCTAATTAATATGCACCTCTCTCATAAAAGGTTTGTCTTCGGAGCCTGTGCTAATATATGAAGGCAACTTCGAAGATTGCACCCCCTGTCCCCCAAAACACCTGAGGTGACAGGCAGACCCCTTGTGGTCCAATCCAGATTTGCTCCATGGGTGCACTGATGTTTCCATAGCAGGCAGGCTAGCACCCATTGCTATAGGGTGCTAGACCACCCAAGGAAACACAGTGGGTACTTCCCTTAATCCAGATCCACTAGTTCTGGATTAAGGGAAGTACCCATTCCTTAGATCCGGATTTTCTTAGATCCGGATTAAAGGAGTGCGATGGAAAAAGACCCTTATCTACCAATGCTCATGCTTGGGTTTATCAGTAAAAGGGGTGAAATCCAAAGTGAGGTAATCACTTATATTAATACCTGTACAGATTGCAATGAGAGAAAATCTGAGCTAAAGATAAATCAATGACTAAATAAATATATGCTTCTGAAGGCACTAAATCAAAATGTATATAGTAAATGGAACTGCTGATCTGATGATTATCAAGAAAAGTAATCTGTAAATATTCACTGTAAATATTTATATAGTAGCATAAATATCACAATCTTTTTGCAATTGGTTTTCCTTTTAAAGAAGCAACATTAGGGAAGAATCAGCAACACGTGTTGGCAAATAAATCCTGAGCTAGTTGGTCTGCCTATGCTATAGAGAATGTAAATAATCATGTAATGCTTAGTGTTCATAAAGTTTGGGGGGGGGGAATCCATGGGAAAAAATTCTCTCTAAAGGAAATAAGGGAAAGACATTTCAGTTCTCCAAATAGTTCTGTTAGCATTTTATATTACTTAAGTTAGCCACCTAAAAGAAGGCAAAATCTAAACTTAAATAAGATGCTTTTAATTTTGTACGAATTATGATTTTCCTTTTTTGTTTATGAATTTCTGAGTAATGTCCATTCTCCATGTATGATTTCTGCGCACAATAATTTTCACTTGCTGATTCTATACCAATCCACGAAATGCAGGTGAACAAACTATGGATGTGCATGAATATTCGTAACATTTGTTATTTGTATGAATTCGGACAAATTTGACATTTGTACACGAATAGAACATTATGACATTTGTACAATAACATTCATACAAATATGCTTCGGACACCTGTTAAACTGGGGATATGCATCGGATATGTATATAAATGGATACGTATCCAATACGAATGGATATATACCCAATATGAACAGATACTTATCTAGTACAAAGAGATACGTATCCAATATGAAGGGATATGCATCCATTCATATCGGATATTTGTACAAATACATATGAATACATTTGTATCGGATAGAATCCTACCACATTTGAAGTGGATCTATTCAAATGAATGTGAATTTTCTAACATTCGTTTCGTTACAAATTTTATTTGGGCTAACACAGGATTAAAGTTTTGATACCTTTTCAACTTGAAGGAAAGGGGGAGGGAGATCGGAGCCAAGACCCTGCCCTGTTGTGGCTTCCATACCTCAGGGGTGTGGTGTTTTGTCTTGTTCCCTCCTCACCCCCTCAGATATGAAGTGCCTCAGAATGGGACTCCCTTGGCTCACCCCTACCCCTGCTGCCACTGCCCGCCTCACTCAGAACTGAGCAAGAACCAAATTTTTGTCCTAGCCCTAGATGTGTTTAGAATTATGCCATTAATATAGTCCCCCTCCCATATATACTCAATATTAGCTTCAGAAGAAAAGCCAGTTCTGCATTATGAGAATTTACAGCACCTAAACCTGGGCCCTTTCTGCACTGGGCTTTATTTCATATCTCATAACAGGGATCTGTCATTGGTATGATGGTGCAGACTATGGCAGGCCCCACCCAGGGCTTGTTGTAGTTTGTACTAGCATGTGGATGGCAGGTCCCTATTATGAGATATAATTTTGAATATGTTCCAGTGCAGAAAGGGTTCTGGATTTTGATGGCCTGTTAAGTATATTCAGCCCTGTTAAAACAGACCTGGGGACTTTTCACACAATGGCACCAAGAACTGGATATATGGGTCCAAATCAGCCAGGCCCACTGGTCCAGATCATGGCACAATGTGACTGGAACAACTTCATCTGCATGGCAGCACTAGTCCAGACCAGTCCGTGCACTGGTCCTGAAGCTTGTGTGAACTTTGGAGCCAGCCTCCAAAAGCTCCAAAGCACTAGGATTAAAAGTCTTTAGCTTCAAAGTCCTCAGAGAACCCGTTTTGGCAGTGAGCTCCACTGAAATGTGTTCTCTTGTAGTCCAGAAAACAGATACATGCCTTCTGCACATCACCATGTTCCAGACTAGGCTGAGCTGGTCTGATATTGAAGGCTACCATTGATCCAGATCAATGGCCTTTTGATTGGATCATAGAGGTTTTTTTCTACTTACCTCTCTTAATCCAGATCTAAGATGATATGGATCTAAGAAATGGGTCCTTCAACTAATCTGGATTTAGTAGATCTGGATCTAAGGAGGTACCCAATGCATCTCCATGGGCAGTGTAGCACCCAATAGCTGTGGGTGCTAGACATTCCTGCAGTGGGAAAGCCAGAGCACCCATATGGACATTCCAAATGTATCTTTGTGGACCCCGTCCATCACCCCACATTTTTTTTGGGGGGGGCAATGCATGGTGTGTGTGTGTGGGGGCAAACTCTGGAACCGCTCTGGAAAATCTTCAAAGATTTCAGCAAAACGCTCCGGAGATTCTCCGGAGTTTGGCCAAAGCTCCGTAGAACATCTCCATAGGAAATGCCTAAACTGATGTTTTCTCCAGAGCCATCTTCAGAGCTTGGGCACAGGCTTCAAAGCTCTGGGTTTTGGGGCACACCCCTCCAGGAGGTGCATCCCTGGAGCCCACCCCTGGACCTCATTGCCCGATCGTGGTGGAAACATGCACCGTGTAATCCGGATTTGATGTCTGAAGACCAGATTGTAGATCCCTTTAATCCACAGGAAATCCGGATTATAGTCCCTGAAGGAAACAGGTTGAAACAAATGGGGTTCTAATGGGGTCTGCAGTGGAAATGGGGTCTTCCTGCTTTGAGTCTTAATAGGTCCTTAATGGGTCCTTAATAGGCCCTTAGTGCTAGTGGAAAAAAACCCACTGTGTACCAATGATGGGTGGAATCTCCCTGTACTCTCCTACTTTCTAGATCAACGCTGTCTGCTGCTATAAGGGCACAGCTGGGCATGTATCCCGTAAAAGCACTAATACTATTGAGACAATTTAACTATTGGTTAAAAATAAATAAGATGAACTCTAATAGGGTTCCACGCTTATGTTTAGAGGAACAATCTCAATACCGACACAAGTCATCGTGGTCCTAAATAAAGAGTTGGCTCATATTGGCCTCCCATTAAATTTTCTGAATTACTTAGGACCTAGGGCAAAACAAGTTCTCAGACAACGCATCTATGATATTTTTGCCCAACTGGACCTAGGAAGCATAGCTAGGTCCACTGCCACCAAATTTTTAGCCTCCCATAAATTGAATATTCATCTAGAAAAATATTTAACTATTTCCTTTCCATTACCCCTAAGAAAAATGTTTACCAGGGCTAGATTCGAACAACTTGGTATCATGATGGAATCTGGACGTTACTGTAATATCCCAAGAAGTAAGAGACTCTGGGGTGACGAATCTGTCGAGGATGTGGAATATTTTCTTATGGAATGTTCAGCATATGATGAACTTCGATCTAGATTTTTTACATCCAATACTGTCCAAGATACAGTCCTCCAATAGAAGTGATTTTACAAAGTCAAGAAAGAACTTCCATAATCGGAGTTAGTCTTTTTATCTTAAAAGCTCTTAACAAAAGAGCATATTTTTGAATGAAAAGAAGAAATAGAAAGTCGGTCACTTCCTTTGCCCTTTGTTCCTGTTTTATTTCTGCTTTTAACTGTATTGTATTGAAATGGCTACATGGCTGATCAAATAAAATCTATTTACTAGTATTTTACTGTACTCTCCTGAGTGCACTTTCTGGTAAGGAGATCTTGTCTGGGAGAAAAGGTACAGAGCAGCTATAGATATTCTTAGCTGATCTGCCGCCTTTCCACTAAAACTTTAAGAGAAGACCTGACTGCCACTGTTTCAGAAATATTGTTCTAGCTACCAAAGTTTATGCCTCATAATAATTCTTATTCTGGTTTGAAGAAGAAGCAGTTGGTGAATTCCTCCTCTACAAGAATTAATCCAGCATCATTGCAAGTCAATAAGGAAATGGGCAAAAGAATATCTAACTTTCATGAGAATCTGTCAAAAGGTGGTGATAAACACATCCTAATGGGCACTGTGCAAGTGAATGATCAGTTACCTTTGCCTACCCATCCACCCGCTGTCAGCAGCATCTATACCCTTTCAGGCTGTTGCTAGTTAATGTGTTGTTATTATTATTATTGCTGGGTACGAGCCGTCATAGCTGAGATACAAACATTGCTTGCTGTTGCTTACTCCCAGGGAGTGACTGGGAATCAAACTGGCACCCCTTTGTTTTTTAGGCAGTTTGCTCTACCAATGAGCCACAGCCCCTCCCAGTCAATCAGTAGTTAACCAGTAAATGATGGTTCCTTTTCTTTGGATTGTGGTTGTCAAATGTTGGCAGGGAGCAATAGCTGAGCTAAACTGCATCTATGGCCTTCACAGACTGTCTCTGTGTATGATATCATAAGGAAGGAAGGACAATTCTAATATTTTCTGAAGTACTGGAATAATTGCTGGTAAATCACAACCCAATCTTCCACTTGCTTAGGTCCTTGGGAGGAGAAAAGTACAGAACACATTTTGAGATCAAACTCATTTCAAGGAGAGTGGTCACCACATTGATGCTGCCACAGAAGAGTCGGAGTCATGTCATAGATCACAGCCAAAACCTTGAATGCATCTGATGGTGTGAGAAATTTCTTATTGATTTCACTGGTTGAAAGGATGCATCACATGAACGCATCCAGATGGATCATTTAATACAGAAAGGTAGAAAGGTACACAGACAAAAATAACAATAATTGTGCCTCTCTCCCCCCCGCCCCGCTACATACAAAATGCAGGTCAATAAACTGCAGCATGTCAAGAGGTATCATATATTATAGAGAATGATAAGTAACTCATTCATAGGTTAAGATGGATTAAAATGCCAGTTGACTCATGAAACCAAGTTTTAAGATTGTTGTGGAAGGTTTGGCTAGCATCCTAGGGACTCAGCATGAGGCTAAAGTGCTGAGCCTAAGGCCATGTCTCCATGCAGCTTAAAGTGACTTGGAAACGCTCTGAAGTCATCCCTACAGCACCTCATGTTAAAGAGCTGTGACGGTGTGCAGAGCAATTTCAATCCCCTCCACGTTGTGAAAACTTCAGTGTGCAAAAAACAGTTCTGAGGTTTCCTTTTGAGCACTGAAACTGGACTGCAGGATAATGAAATGGGCTGCATTTCTGTGCAGCCCCTCTGTGCTTGCATAGGATAGATGAGGAAGTCCTCTGAGCATAGGCATGAAGAGTTCCAGATGGCAGCCACGGGAATGGCAGTGGACTTGTCAAACTCCTTCCTGAGGCAGCATGAAGATGGGAGAGACCATCAGATAGGCCAAATCCCACATTGTGGTTGGTGCCATGGAGATCTGACCTAAAGGTTCCTGGGTTTCAATGTCCACTCAGCCAGGAAAGCTAACTAGGTGACCTTGGGACAGTCCTGGCTTCTCAACCTAATCAGCCTCAAAAGGCAGCTGAATGGATAAAAGAGAGAGGGGAATAATAGTGCTGACCACTCTGAGTTCTTTGGAGAAAAGGCAGGGCACAAATGCAACAAGTAAATAATTATATCAAACCATTGATTTGTCTTCCATCACATTAATGGCAGCTGGTGGACTGTGGATCTGGTAGAGTGCTGGACAGCTACCACTGTAGGCAGGACAATGATGTCACAAAAGTGGCAGAGCAAGGGGTCACCTGTACATGTACATATTCTGCATGTATTATGGTTTGACATACAGCATAGTCTAGCATGTCAAGGAGTCCCTCTCCATTTAAATATCTATCCAGCCATGGAAGAAACCTGGGTGACCTTAGGCCATTAATTATCTCTCAGTCTAATCTGTATCAGGACAAAATGGAGAAGGAGCGTGGTTGATATCTTGCTCCTCACTTTCTCTTTTGGTCTCTTTATGTCCAGTTAGATTTCAGAGCAATTTTACCCAGTCAGAAGGAACGGTGAGGACATCCTTCCTTTCACTACTTTGTAGCAGTAAGACTGGAAACACAAGTATGTGCACCAAATTGTGGATGTGTTCATGAGGATCTCAAAGCGTAGCAGTGAATGCCTGCGGCTGAGGATCAGAGTGCTGCCTAGTCAGAGTTCTCTGAGGGAAAAAAATCCTTCTGCAAATATTACACTTCCACACTTACCTAGATGTTTGGAGAAAGAATATTCAGTTCGGAGCTATCCAACAATACAGATTTCGAGTTAAACTGTTCCGTGTTACCCGTTCTGAGACTTTTGGGCTGACAGTGGGGTGAGATTGGGAGTGGCTCAGTGGATACACCTAAGGTCCTTTTTGCATCTTGTCCCAGGGAATAGAGTGGTGGTATGCATTTCAAATGTCCACCCATCCCAAAGTCACCCAGCATTTCACTAAGTGCTGGGTAACTGTGGGCACTGCTGTTCTAGTGGTGATCACCTTGCCACAGCAATGGTCATACATGCTGGCCATTGCTGTGGCAACTGGCTGATGAGGCACAGACCTACAGCTGTGCCGCTTCACCCCCATGCACCTTTTGCACGGAAGGTGGGAAGGGTACTTGCCTGAGTGTGCTGCAGCATTCTAGAAGCTGTCAGTATAGCTGTGGGGCACATTTTAGTGCTTCACTGCTATCATTGCCATAGGATGGTCCCTTGCACTCAGAGCCACCTCTAGACTAGAAGTGGCTTGGCAAGGTGTGGATGCTCCAAACGGGACGTCTGTGGTTCTTTACCTTCCTATAAGTACAAAAAGAACCTGAGTCTGTTCCTTGTCTTTGTTTCTTCTTTTGTCAGGTAATCTACTGCTGCCACACTTACCAATAACTGCCAGACTGAAGGTTCTTAATCTGAGGCCAAATCAGAAAGAACTGCATTTATTTAAACATTTTTTAATATGTTATTTTATTGACCTCTTAATGCTGTTTCTTATATGATGCATATTGTAGTTGTGTTTCTTCACCCTCTTGCAAACCACCTTGAGCGGCCTTTTGTTTCTGCAATGGCTGTATACCAAACTCTGTATATCAAATTCTGCTTTGCTTCATGCAAGGTCCCAGCAAGTGTCACTGCTCAAACTAAGCTGAGCAAGGTTGGTTCAGGACATTTTGCTGCTTGAGGCATAGCTACAAATAATATGTCAGGCAAAGTGAGATTATGAGGATATCTAAAGCTAAAAGTCCTGCTGCCACCTCCATACTGTCCATCATGGTGGTCTGTAACAATTGTTGCCTCTTTGAAGGTTACTGGCCTTGTCCAGTGCAGGTTAGTATGCATTCACTCCGCTAGGCACTGGGAGAGGAGGGTCTTTCCTTGTAGAGCAGTGGTTCTCAACCTTCCTAATGCTGCGGCTCTTTAATACAGTTCTTCATGTTGTGGCGACCCCCAAACTAACCCTAACCCCCGACTATAAAATTATTTTCGTTGCTACTTCGTAACTGTAATTTTGCTACTGTTATGAATCATAATGTAAATATCTGATATGCAGGATGTATCTTCATTGTTACAAACTGAACATAATTAAAACATAGTATTCACATCAACCACAGCTGAATATAAAAGTGTCATTTTACCTCCAACACTGCTGCTTTCTACACAGTAGCTGCTCTCTACTGTATTTGTATGGGGTGTGTGTGATGGGGTTGGCACAATGATGTCATCATGCCAGGTACTCGGATGTGGGTGTATCTGCATGTGGGCAGACCTGCCTGGAGACGGATAGAGGAGCGGTGTCTCAGTTCCTATGTGTTTTCCAATGGTCTTAGATGACCCCTGTGAAAGAGTAGATCGACCCCCAAAGGGGTCGTGACCCACAGGTTGAGAACCACTGTTTTAGAGAATCAAGAATAGAAGCACGGTGAGCATAAGAACATAAGAGGAACCATGTTGAATAGGCCACAGCCCATCTAGTCCAGCATCCTGTCTCACGCAGCAGCCCACCAATTGCTTTTAGGTTTGAAGCAGAAGACAAAGGCAAAAACTTCACTTGCTCTCAACTCCCTGCAGATGGTCTTGACAGGCATCCTGCCCATCTCTCTAATCTGGAGGCAGTACCTAGGCATCCATTCTAGTAGCCGTTGTGGACTGAAAATATATTTTCTGGAGGAAAAGGCACTCCTTTCCGTCTGTGGCTTTTTGTCTTCCTATTTCCACTGGAGCTCAAGTGCATCTGCCTGCAATAGAAGAAGCATGTAGCCTTGAAAAAGCTATACTCTTTGGAGCCTATGTTTCTCTTCTCCTTTCTTTAGGGTGGCCGCCAAACTGCTTAATAATGAAGCCCAACCTTGAATATAAGAAAGGAGTGAATATGACTTTGGGGGCTGAAGCGAAGTTGAGGTACAAGCCACCAGAAAGCCCAAACTGTTGCTAGTTATTTTTCCAGCAATGTTCTCGATCTGTTTCTCATAAACCTCTGCCGTGTATTCAGATACAGCAGCCATGAGTTCCAACTCATGGCACTCCGCTTGTCATCCATAAGCAGCTCTTCTGTATGAACTTAAGAAAGTATCTTATTCCATGTCTTATCATTGCAGGGCTTAAGGGGGCCCCACAACCTGAGTAGTCACAGTGATTGGACTGAGGGATTCCAGCTTATATGTTCTAGGCAAGCACCTGTGCTCTTGAGAAATCCATCAGGGGACATCATGCAGCATTCTCCAGATTGTACCTAACATTAAAGTAAAGCATTAAGAAATTAACCTCATCTCTGGGTGGAAAGGCAATGCATGACCATAAACTTTTGTGGGTTTTAAGTTTTAGAAGTCCTGAGTGGTTCCTGATGTTGTTCAATGACAGTGTGAAAGGATGGTGAGATTTGTTTCCAGTTCTCTAGTTCCATATGGCTTCCAGTGGCTTGAAACTCTTGATCTTTGGCTGTATTTGCATGGCCTTCCAAAGAGTTGAAATGCAGTTCAAAAACCAATTCAGGAACCAGAACACAGCTATGAGAGGAACCCTTCTTGTAGCTGCATTCTTTCTATGTCAGTTGGGTCTCCAACAGACCAAAAATGGCTGATTTCCAGCCATGTTTCTGGTCCATCCAAGGACAAAATGGCTTGGAAATGCCAGTAAGTAGAAAGTGCTGCTTCTAAAGTGGCATCTTTTCCCTCTGAGTCCATACAGGAGTAGGATGAAAGAAGGTCGTAGCCTCTCCTGCCAACTTTAGTATAGTTTCTCAAGCTTTATCAGGAATTCACTTCCAAGGCATGTTGCAGAGGCTCGGGCTGATATGGGGCTGGAGAAGATGGGCACCAGACCCCTGGGAGCTCCTGCATAGTGTTCTTTCATTTTGCATGAGTGCAGCCTCTAATATGCAGGAGACGCAGGAAGATTGCAGCACTATCCTCAGTTCAATGGTGGGGAAATAACACTCCCTTTGAGTATTCACATAGGATATTTCTGCCACAATGACATGAAATGCATTCATTTAATAAGGAGCAGGGGAACAGCTGGGGAGGCTGCTGTGATGCTTCCAGGAGGGCTGCTCTGTCAGACAAAAGAGTGTGTGGAAGGGTGGTGAGCTAATTAGAGAAAGAAATGAGTTGGGCTGGCATTCTGTGTAATAGTCTGGCCTACTGCTGAAAAAGTGCTGCTCGTGCTTGTAAAAATAAACAGCTTTGGTTGCAAATATATGGCAAGAGCAATGATGAGTCAATATTGGAAGTCCCACCATTTACTGCTGTTTCAAATTGTCAGCTTCATCAAAAGTTGTACTGTGTCCACTATCATCTATCTATCTATCTATCTATCTATCTATCTATCATCTATCTATCTATCTATCTATCTATCTATCTATCTATCTATCTATCTATCTATCTATCTATCTATCTATCTATCTATCTCATCTAGTGAATCCACAAACGATATGCCTTGTCTGGGAGCTAAAAGCCATTAGGAAAAAAATAAGTGAAAAAAAGTATAGCCAAGTCTTTTATTTCTCTTTTGTCTTTCTTTGACGATCATCTTACTCATCATACATGCCAATTCTAATGACTTTTTTTCCTTAAACAAATCAACATTATAATAACAGGAAGTTTTTTAAAGATTTAATTGGAGTTACAAAATTTCTTTTAACTGATAATTTCCCCAAATCATTTTCACCCTAATTCTTGAAGAACTTAGATGAACCATAGCTCACCTGTATAGACTCAGTGACAATACAGAAGTGCTTGTAAAACTGGGTCTTTTGCATTAGAAGAGAGGCCTCAAAATGTGGCCCTCCAGATGTTCCTGAACTACAAGTTCCAGGATCCTGTGCCAGCCCAGTTTGTAGTCCAGGAACATTTAGCAAGCCACAATTTGAGACCCCTGTATCATAACAACAAGGTGAGGTAACAAAAATAATCACACAATGACAACGTAACTTTCAGAATAAGAATCAGTCTCCTTTTGAGATGTAAAAATATTCCAACAATCATGCCAGCATAATTTATCAATGTGCACCTAATTAAATCAGTATAGCAGTCATGATAAAATGCAACCTAATGATCTTGGATGCGAGGGAACTACATACTGTACAACAGCTTCTTTTCATGTATTTAGTTTCTTTTTTATATACATTCAATCTTCATCCAATTAAGTAGTCAAATGATATTACAAAAGAAACACTACGAACTCACAGACAGAGCATTATTACTGCTACAGTAACACTTTGGCATGCAAGTAACTATGTAGTCAAAGTGTAAACCGTGAAATGCCTCCCCTTCCTGAAATTAAAATAAAAATGTTGATATAATAGTAAACATCAATTATATTTGTGTAGCTTTCACAACTTAGCTTTCACAACTCCATCCTCAATAATAGTTTATTTCCCTCTCCCCATAACTTGCACAATTGCAGGTCTGGAACCTCAAGAACGCAGTTCTGCCATTCCCAGGAAGATTCCAAAAGGCTACTGGATTATTTAACCTGCCCTGAGCAGTTTAAGGGGCAGACCAACTTTAAAGAAAAAGATAGACTGAAGAAAAGCTCCACTAAAGTTATGGAGGCTGTGTGGAAGAACTAATTGTATACTGACCTCATTTAAATGTATTAAACAATCTCTGGATTTGTGACCATTGACCCTATATGTCAATATGGCCCATCTCCTTTATCCCCTGTGAAATACCCTTCTCATTACACACAATTGTCTGAAAGAGAAGACCCAGAACCAGAGATCCACTCATGTTGAGATAGTTGAGGAACCTTCCAAATCTACATGAGAAGTGTAGGAGACCGAAAAGCAAAGAGAAACTTGGCCAAAATCACTCTGCTCTGCTTTATACAGCAGTTGTTTCCGTTTCATTTTATAGTCGCTTGGGTACATGGAGTGGGCTGCTCAAGAACCAAACCTTTATGATAATTAAGTAAGGAGCCACCTTGGTTATTATTCTCGTTTTCCTCAAATAATGGTTTTTCAATCTACTATTGGCTGGTGTATTGTGATTTTTGGTGACTTCTAAGAGCTCTGAATGATTATTTAACTCGTGTGGGTGGCTTTTGAAAAATGTTATGCTCTAGGTTGCCATGAAATTATTTATAAATACTTTATTTTGCAGCCATTAACCTGGAATACAGAATTGACTGAGGGATGTATTAGAACTAAAATTAGTCACTGACTGCATATAAAAGAGCGCTGCTTCTAAATACAATGGATTGGGTGACAAGAGAGGAAGGAGTCCAAGTCGCCATCACAGAAGAGGGTAGTGACCAGCTCAGATCTCCTTTTGTAAAGAATAGATGTGGGCAATGATTTTATCTAGTGGTAAATACTGCTATCTGTTCCTGTCACAACTTTTGCACAGTTAAATCTGCTGAAACCAGTATGCTTAAAACATATGTTTAAATAAATAATTAATGCATGTCTGACTTTGGCCCTCAGTATTGCATTACGGAAACAGGATCAAAATTTCACTTCTGCAGAAGAATACAGAATCCTGAAATTTTCCGATCTTGAGTCTTGTCATGATGGAGATGACTAGTGGGAATTAAGACAACAAAAATAAAAATGAGAATGGATCTTAGCTGCCAGGCAGGCTTTACCATAATCTGCAAGGTCCAATAATAATGAGTTAATTGGTTGGCATGGAAGACAGGCATGTATTCAGTTCGCTATACTGAATTCTCATGTAGTAGAAAAGTCACTCTTCATGCTTCTTTACCTTGGACTGCATGGCAGGATCCTTTAGAATGCAGAAATCCTTGATATGCATAAGTTCAAGTTTCTGTTGAGTGAAATACCTGTGTTTTAGTTTCTTCTATTTGCCTAATTTAAATAGAAAGTTGGTAGATTCTGTCACAACCCCCCTGCCCCGCACATATCTGCCTCTTTCAAATTCTGCCTTTGTTTCTTGGCAATGATAATATTTATATCCATAATAATATCAGTTCCTGCTTTCACTCAGTGTGTGAATCTTAATGCTAATCAAGCTGAGAAACTGAGTAACCCGTTACTTCTAGCAATATAATGAGTCCTTTTGAATGACTTTAATTTTCATTGATGTATTTCTTTCCACATTATAAAACAATATACAATCTTTTCCTTGCCCTCCTCCTCCTCCTCCCCTTTTCCTGATACGAATTACAAGAAGTACAGAGAACCATTTTTATACATTATCATTGATGTCGGAATCTTTTCCTAGAGCTTATCCAAAGCATTCACATTTTCTTTTCCAGATGACCAACTCTAGGGGCACAGCAAGAAGACGGTCTTAATCCAAGGGAGCCTGGTTCTTCTTACCAGCTCCATTACTGCTGCCCAGCAGCCGCCTCTACAAAAACAGAGGCTCTTTGAATGGAAGCTCTTTTTAAAAAAGGGGGGAAGGGAATTACAGAATATACAAATTCATTTTCTTCTTAATCTCAGACACAAGTTCCTTGACGTGTTGAGAGGTGCTGTTTTCGATTTCTGACTCCCAAATTCTTATCTTTACACTCTGAGGGCTTCTGTTGTGAAATGTCTATCAATGCACTCGCAATTGCCAGTCCTAGAAAGAAGGAAAGAAAGAAAGAAAGAAAGAAAGAAAGAAAGAAAGAAAGAAAGAAAGAAAGAAAGAAAGAAAAGTTTAGCATCATTTCATCAGAAATCTTTCTCAGATTGCCTCCTGGCTTTTTGCAGACCTAGCATTTTAACATTTGTCTAGTACCTTTGCATTCCTAAAAGGGAAAAGCAGTTTTTAACTCCAGTAATGTAATTGGAACAAAAATGTAAGACATGACCCTTGTGTTGTTGAATTTAAAAAAGAAAGGAAAAGAAGAAGAAAGGGAGGGGGAAGCAGATATTTAATGAACAATGTTTTAGATGTTTTACAAATGAAATAAAGTAAAATCCTAAAAATAAAACAGTAAGCACAATAAAACACCATCATAAACCAAAACAAATTCTGTACAATAAACTCTATATAACAAAGGACCTTTTTGCACTTAACAGTGCGGCACAGATCAGAGTGCTCTGGGAAACTCTGTCCACGTGCCACACTGTCACCTCTGTCCCAGAATGTTTAGGAGCTTTTCCACAGCTTGACCAGGAACGGCTGATGAACTCCCAGTCATTCCTGCACACAGAGTTTGTACTCTCTTCCAGGTGCAAATTATGGGCGGGAGTGGGGCAGGGCAGCTGCAGCTGCGCTATCACACACTGCACTGTGATCACCATGACAGTGGTCCAACTCAAGAGTTGCTGCAACTCTTGCCATGGTGATCTGGACAGTCTGTACTGAACCACCTACACTTGAAGTGCTGGTGGTTAGGTTTGGGGCTACACCATTACTTCTAGTGTGGATGGCTCCTACTCTGTCTTATCTTAGTGCACCATTACAAAAAGCTAAGTATGAACAAGCCCAAAGACTGTAAGTATACCACAGAAGCATAAATGCAGATCTTAAAAGGCAAAGGAGAACTGAGGGATAATCTGCATTAAAAAGGCAGGAAATGTGCTCCGAGCCACTTCAGTTAGCCTCTAGGAAGAGGCTAACAGTGAGCATTGCATTTTTCTACAATTTAAGGTGCTTCAGAGGAACTTCTCACTTTCAGTGTTGGGCTGAATGCTGGGATAAGCTGGCATGCTGCTGCAGTCCATTAAAATCAGTTTCCTCCAGAAGATCATTTTTTAAAATGCCACACAAATCATCTGAAGGAATTCAGTTACTGTGTTTTCTGCGCTCAACACAATTCCTTGTTATCAAAGCAATATAATTAAATGAGGGAACAATTCATTATTTCAGACTGGCATCCTGAAAGAATTCTATTTACTAAGACAAAATGATGCACAGACTCTGCTGGTAAATAGAATTTACATCAAAATTCAATGAAAAAGTCAATAAAAATCCTTGGACTTAAATATTTATTATATATTTTACCTTTATTTAATAGGGGTGAAAATGGAAATCCTAAGATAACAACCATTTGTCATCCTAGTTTCATGGCTTATTAAATTTACTTTCACTTCATGCATTTCCTGTAAAAAATAAATTAAAAAGAATCCCTCCTGAGCTGATAGCTCCTATTTCTTCAGCTTTTGTATCAGGAACAGAGTAAAAGGAACACCTTCTTCCATATTGACCTGTCAGTGCTTTAAGATCCACAGGGGAGGCCCTCCTGGTTGTATCACCACCCTCAGTAGCAAAAGGGGTGGGCACACAGGATAGGGCCTTTTCAGTAGTGGCTCCCAGGTTGTGGAATAGTCTCCCTCCTGAGATGCATCAGGCATCTTCACTTTATGCATTCAGGAGAACAGTGAGGATGCTGCTTTTCTCCCTGGCCATTGGCTAAACAAGGAAAGGGCTTTCCTCTCCGCATTCAGGCATTGTTATGCTTTTAATGTTCATTTTATATGTTCACTGGTTTTTAATGTTGCAATCCACCCTGAGACTTTTGGGTATAGGGTGGGATAAAAATTCAAATGAATCAATGAATGAATGATAACAGTTCAGCATCAAATCATGGAAGCAGAATGAATGATTTCCATAGGTTAAAAGCTCCTGTGCTCTTGAAGCCTACAGATTTAAGGTTCATATATAGTAGGAATGTAATTTATTTTTTCAACTTGGGGCTGGTGATTTTGATAACCCTTATTTGGAAAACACTCTATGGTGTCTTTAAGACAATGCTTAAAGATATTATTAAAAGAGCGACCTGTCCAATATACCACAATAATGCCATCATATTTTTTCCCCCAAAAAAGCCCATTCTATATACAATAAGGATGGGGAGAAACTTGCAATCGTACATGGAAGAACAATAAAAACAAGGCATGGTTAATGGTTGATCTTCAATCAGTAAACTTTTGACTATAAAACTACTGGTGTGTAGGTTTTTTATTTTTATCAATTATGCCAAACAATTAATAAGTACAGAAATAAAGTATACCACATCAAGGCAGATTGCCTTGCAAATTGTACTGAGCAATTTCAGTCTAACTGCAGCATAAGAATTTCACATTTGAACAATAAGCTCTTGAAACTGGATTCAGTTTGCAATTCTCTTCTTTCCTACTTCTTCCCTTCCTAGTTTTCCAAGTGCAGGCATCACTATGCAATTTAATTTTTCAGGAAAAAACGAGCTTCATTAGGCATGAAAGGTTAATGGAAGGCTTAAGTGCAATTTAGGGAAAAACAGTGCACGTGAGTCTACAGTGAATGGAGAAGCCTGCAATAGAAGGCAGGCTGTTATAAAATGTTTGCCCTGCTGAAATGTTTTACTACCTCATTTACTAACTGTCTTCTTTTACTGCTTGTATTTGTAGTTCTTTTAAACCTTTAATAGCTACAGTTTTATTTCACTGTAATCAGATTTAAATAGAAATACCCAGGCTCGGATTTTTAAATGTTTTCTCCCACCCCACGGTGTTGTGTTTAGCTATATCCTAACCAACACAAGGCTGTATTACTTACCAGGATAAGAAACCAACATTTTATATTTCACTCTTTTTTTGTTGGCTGGGACATACCAGCTCTTCTTTTTTCCTCTATGACTCATTTTGTTAAACTGAAACTTGTTAAAAGGTGGTCTCCTAGTTTTGCTGGAGAGTCAAGTTAAACACTGTGCATTCCCAAGGTGTATATTATTATAACACCCTGAATGTATCACTTTATTTCAGACATATATTTTTCTCACGTTATCATGCACAGTCTGAACACACAATATAAAGCCCATGGCAAAAAATTACAGTGAAGATGTGGCTCTGTGAGATCTTTTACGAGTTTGACAAAAATTTAAGAATAAAGAAAGGAAGGCAGCAAATAAACAGAGAGAGAACAAAATTAAACCAGTGTTACCATACACGGAGGTTATGAAAAATGGAAGGATGCCCCTAATGAAACCAAAAGCTTCACCCTACATGGTTGCTGTAATTTCCTTTGTTGATTTTTCTAAAAGCTTCTGCACACATCTAACAGAGTAAGCGAAAGGGAGCTGCATTAGTCCAATGAGCTCACAAGGTACTACCAGAATTCCCTGTTCCTGTGAAAGTTAATGCTAATGGTTTCAAACCCCACTGAGAAAATAATGAGAATTAGAATGGTTAATCTGTGGTTAACAAAGATCACCATAGAGCTCAAGAAGTACATCTTCATTCTCATCTCATCAGTACTATTTATAATTACATACTGGACTCTTGTTCCCCCTAGGCCTTGCCATTTATTATGATCATTTCAGTGCACTAAAGCTCTCTGCAGGTACATGTGAAAATACCCTGGTTCATCAACCAAAAGCCATTTATAACCGTGTGAGCACTATCTAAATGTTATGCTATGATTTTCTCTCTTCCTAACTTTTATTTGTAGACATTAAGTTAGCTTGTATTCATTAGTCAGAGAAAGAACATTTATTAAATCCATTGTAAAATGAAGTGGAACTATAGGTTCAGCAGATGTGCCTTCAGCTAATCTTTCCTCCTCTCCTATGCCTCTGTTCTCTAATGCTGTTCCTCATAAATCAAAAACCTTTAAATTTTTTACCTGAGATGGTGTTTGAGAGAATCACATGCTAATAAAACTGAGATGCTTCCCTAACTCCTCAGTCCATCCCATCTTCCTTCACACTCCTGCTTTTATTTAACTTCATATATTTTTGGGAAGGATTCCAGCAATAAGAAATGAACAGAAGAATTGGAACTGAAGACCTCAAGTGCTTGCTTTTTGCTGTTCCCTGTTCCCTCCCACACCATTTTCCTTTTGTTTCTTGTCTCTTCAGATTGTAAGCCTGAGGGCAGGGACCTAAGATTAATACAATATTGTAACCCACCCTGAGACCTTTGGGTATAGGGTGGGATAGAAATACAAACAAACAAACAAATTTCCATAATATTCCCTTTCTGAATCTCTTGTCTCTCTTGCTTCTCTTTTTTTCACACTTTCTTTTACTGTCTGTGCTTTTTTTTTTCCTCACATGATTGCCACTATACTAGGTCTCCTTTCGCAACCTCCCAAGCTGGCCCCTCTTTTGTGGCCTACTGGAGCTTCCTTGTCAAAGACTAGCAAGATTTACATAGCAGGGGATGTGCTGCAAGCATAGTGCACATCTCTGCATATAAAGCAGAGAGCTACATTCATTCCATTAAAGTGGTGGCATCCTTTTCACATACTGCTACTGCTGTTGGATAAGGTAATGTTGTAGCTCGGGAACTATTGTCCCGCTACTGCAATGTTAATGCCTAGAAAGGGGGATGTCACTGAACACAGTCTGCCCAGGAGACAGGTAAGTCTTTCTGAGCAGCAGTGGCGGCAGCAGCGGCAGCAGGTAGCAGCATGACGGTGACAAAGCTGCCAATGAGAACAGTAGCTATGAGAACACTTCCTACCACACTGCCAAGTGTTCTAAAGAGTGCCTATGGCAACATGGTGGCTGGATGAGTGGGGGTTTAGGTAAACACTGCAATCATCCAACACAAAATTTTCAGCTAAGACACATGAAAAGATTCCATGGAAATCAAGAGAAAAGGACCCCTTGGTCCTTCAGATAGTGTTGGCCTACAATTTTCATTATCATGGACAGCAGATCAAGGGAAATCATGTTTGCAGGGCATTCGGCATTCTGTGAAGCCCAGTTTCATGAGGATTTGGATAGAATCAGAGTCTGAACAATTTCATATGATGGTCATATCGATATTGCAAGCTTGGAGAACAAAAGGAATTCAGCAGAAGTCTTTTAGTGGCTATCATCAACACTGTCTCATCAAAATAAACATCATCTTTCTTAAATGAAATTATGTCAGTAAAATTATAACATAAATCACCTTGAAATAACCTTAGGAAGCAAATTCTGGAAGCTAAACAGTTCCATGTTCGGCAGCTACCTAACACTGTATGTAGCTTCTTAAAAATCCAATTACACAGTCTTCTTATTCATCACTGATATTTGATGCATGATAGATCTTTTCCACCCAAATAATCAGTTTCCAGTTTTAAAGTGTGCCTACTCATTAACAGTGAATCATTTAATCATGAGAAAACATACCTCTACCCTCACAATGCTGTTTGTCATTCTAATTTGTTTTCTAGAAAATCCTTACTCATTGATTTGCAACTTCACAAGAATATTGCATGGTATGTTAATCACACATGAGTCCTGTGTAATCTTTGGGTTAGAAAAGAAAGCTCCAGTATTGAGCACAGCTTGTGGAAAACGCTGACGTCTCTGCATCACAAGTTTGCACTCTTCGTCAGATTCGCTTTTCTGCTACAAAATCAGTGTCAATATGGATAAGAGAAAACGTGATTATTAGAATTTAAAAGGAGGCCGGATGAAACTAATGCACCAAATTGTACCTCCTACGCCTCTCATTTCACTGTCAGTAGCTCCAGATCCTATGGCTTGAATAAATAATGCAAAGTGATACGTGGTGGCAAAATGGCTGATGTGCATATTTATGGTTATGCATGTTCCAATTCGTATTTCAAGACAGGAGGTTGTTTTGCATATTTTCCCCCTGGTTTTAAAGAAGGGGGCTAGGATTTTTACTTCCCTTTTAGCATTTTTTATTTGAGTCACAAGATCTGGAGCTATTATAATGTACAGAAAGCATGTTCCCAAATAGGAAACCACCTAGAGGGATCACAACTCTTCAGGTTAAGAATGCATCCACACTGGGCTAAAAGTGTGCCCTATGTCAGCAGCCTCAGGCATGCAGCAAGCTTGTAAGGGTTGATAAGCAGCCGTGGAGCCTTGCCTTCTAGAAAAATGGCACTTGTGCATATGAACTACCTGCCTCACATCCCACAAGACAGTATTTATTTAATTTTTTTAATGTGCTGAAAATGGTCAACTTCTGGAGCTGTTTCTGTTGCATCCAAAATACAGCCTTGCTGCTACTTTGAATCAGAGAACTTTTGCTCCCTGTCTTTGAGGCTAGTGAGGAGGTGAGGTGCACAGAGTGAAGGTACCCAATGCTCCGTGGGACATACACTCTGACCTATACGGCAATACAATCTCTTGTTGTGAGGATATAGCCTTAGTCAAACCTTATGACTAGAACATGTACCTATCATTTATAGCTACTTGTATAATCTTCTTTAATCCATGCCTTTACACAGTAGATCTCATTCAGCTGTTATCCCATATGCCAATCAGAATGTTGACAGAAACAGCATCGCATACATCAAATGAATGTATATAGTCCTTGAAACACAAAATGCAATTCCTCATTTTAGTTGGTTTTCTCCTACATACACTTTCTGTTTTATTTGTTCCAATCTAAGCCATGCTAAACAAACAATTTCTACATAATAAGAATATTATGGTCTGAACATCCTACTTTAAAATCCAGTTGAAGAAAAGCCTTTACAGCATCAGTGTCAGTTCCCCATATAAAACAATGGATTAAAGGACACTTATACAGAAGAAGGTTTTTGAAATTAGGGGGGGGGGTGGATCATAAAGGTGAAATGTGCTGTTCCCCCAGGCACCCAGAAGTCCAGAACTCTGCAGCTTCCCTTTGCTCACGTTGTAACCTAAGAACCATTAGTCTGGGAAAACATATTAAGAACATAAGAGAAGCCTTGCTGGATCTAGTCCAGCATCCTGTCGCGCACAGCAGCCCACCAAATGCTCATGGGCATCTCAAGCAGAGACAAGGACAAACCTCCTGCTCTCGAGTCCCAGCAAATGGCCTTAGAAGCGCCCCAGTTCCCCCCCTCCCCTCAGCCTGAAAGATGCACCTAGGCATTCGTTCTAGTAACATATTACATAGTAACAAGTCATTCAGGGGCACCTATCAAGATCAGCCCATTCTGTGGCCTCAAAAGCCTGTGTAAATTTCACAGCAAGGACTCTTTGGGGTGCATTTTGGCAATCCAGTATGGCATGCTACTGAAATATGCCCCCCAGTAGCCTTCTGCACATCACCCATGTTCTGAATTAGGGTCACTGATTCACTGGTATGCCCAATTCAGAGGGTCTACCAGTTATCCAGATGAAAGCCTCCCATATCAGAATCACTGTCTCTTCAATGCAGACATAGTAGACCAGCAGGAGGCATGGCGTTATAGATCTGGATTAATGCACAAATCTCTGAGGCCTAGATTGTTGATCTTTGATTAGATCTTGATGCAGAGTAGATTACCTTGTTATCTGATTCCGGCGTTTGCTCCTGCTCGGCAATCGGCTTCCCAACTTCTGTATCTGGAGTTCAGCTTCCTTAGCTCATAAAACAGACACAGCCTTTCCAAGTTATCTCTAATGAGGCTACGATTTATTGCTTGAAGGTTACATGCTATGTACAAATCAAGTTACAGTCTCTTTAGCCCGGCGAGGTTTCATTCCGGTCCATGTTTAGCACATGGCTTTCTCCTCCCAGACTTACATTCTTGGAAAGAACATCAACATAACAACAACGACCACGGGAATCTTATACAGAATCAGTAACCGGACGTTGTTGGTGACAACTTCCTGTAGCTGTGTGTGAGCTGCCTCCCCCTCCCATTTGAGGTTACGTGCTCAGGAGCACATCTCTTGACCTTGTAGCATATCAGTTTACTGTCTTTCCCAGGAGACAGGACACACTATCTTTTGGTTGTTTTCAAATGCACATCCGAACGTGTTTTTTTCTCTTAGTCTTCCCCAGACTAACATAGATGTATATTACATGGACCTTTAGTCCACATTAAGGGTCTGTGCGGAAAGGCCCTGTGTTATATGAGAAATGACTCAAAATAAAATGGGATGGCAACAGAATCTTTATTTTGGACAAGTGTTCTGAGAGCCTTGTTCAAATCAATAGTCCTTTCCATCCTAAGAATTAATGATACTATTTTGCAAAACTGATCTTTGATGCTATTCTTTACAAAATCCTGCCATTTCCAAAGAGATCTACAGCATCTCATATTCTCACTTCAAAAAGATGCCACATAATAGGGAAAAACTGCTCAATCTGACTAATGATCAAAGCACCCACTATCTCTGATGCCGATATCATGGCTAGGTTTGACAGTCTCCTGATAGGAGATTTAAAAAGGAAAAAGAAACAGATTAGAAGCTTAAAACATACCATTTGTTTTTGCCTCTCACACACAGTAGTCTTTCCTGGCTCCTTGAACAACCCTGTTCTTATCAGAAGACCTCACTGTTCAGAGTTTGCTCATCTGCTTCACTTTCCTTCCTTGCGCCTTTGAGGCGGGAACAATATCCCCCACTCCCAGGAAAGACACAAGAAAGTAATTCTAGTTTAGAGCCACAACTGAAAGGCCCAAATAAACTTCAACAAAAGGAACAGATCTAGGAGAATGGGTAAAGATTTCTACATATTTTCCAGGAGGAGTGACACCCATCCATCTCTGACACATCATTAAGGTGAGCAATATGAATTTAGCTGCCATAACAACCCTTACCCCACTTAGATAGTGGTTGAATGCAAAGGAAGTTGAGATCCAAGAGGAACCTATATCCATCCTCACATTAGCTTTACCTGGACACCAAACTACAGGCTTCAAATCAAATCAATTTGTTGAGAAATCACAATGAATACAAAGACTGTTCAGACATCTCAAAACCAGGGTTTTTTTTAAAAAAGTGTTCCAATTATTTTAAGTGTCCCTAATTGCTTGCTGCCATGACTTTTCTTTCTTCTATGACTACCAGGCCAATAGATGTTTTATTTTGTACAAAGAAAGCAAATGAATGATTTCTCCAGATTTCCTCTGTCACTAAGGAGATGGCACCAGCTTAAGTCCCAATCATGGTATCTGGTGGGAAAATAATAGGGAAGGGCCGCCCGCCTTTTGGATGGATGTTAAGCTTCTAAGCAGATGAACCCAGTGAAATGAGATTCCTTTTTATTGGCCTTTGGCACTCCTTGCATTTTTATCTGCATTAAAAACAAACGTGTTTCTTGTGTATGATCTTATTGAAAATAAAGCTTTAACACTTGAAACTTCATGTTCACGATGATCATGTTGTCTCATGCTATTGCACAGTCCTGATAGATGCATTGCTGGATACTGTTTGTTCACAGAGTATGCATAGGGGGTGTGAAACCATGTCAATTGATAAGAGTAGCATAGAGGGAAACAGAACACTGTTTTGCCAGGAAAACCGTAACAGAAGAATCAATGGCGAGAAAATGTGGCCATGTATGCAGAGTTATGCAGTGCATGGAAGTGAAATTACTTCAGTCTGCTTCTGCATCCTTGCCTCCACACAGTGACTTTTGGCGTGGGATGAGGCCCCTTTGTTTCTCAGACAGCAAGATCTGCTTGCTGCTACCCAATTCTAGTTGCCATTTGGCCACCAACAAAGGCACTCAGGGCATTCTGAAAGCATTTGGCCAGCATTTAGATATATGCGGACACTGCAATTGTTGATGTTGACAGTTTGTCTGGAGCAGAATGGGCTGTCCAAATGTGAATGGCCTGGTCCTGCCACCAATGATAAGCCATCTCAGCTTGGGATGAGTTGCTTGTTCCAGGCCAAGGTTTCCCACCTGCCCCTGTCTGCAACACTACATGTCAGTGCAGAAAGAATCCTAATCTCAAACTGTTATCAGTCTGGAAAGAAAGATTTGGGAAATGTTTCATGATGTACAGAAAGGAGCTTAAATGACAAAGGAAGGTAAAATGAAAAAAGGCCGAGTTAGAAAAATTCAGAGTAAAAACAGGCAGGGTTAAAGTTGTGAATCATTTATATTTGTCTTACTCATCCTCTTCTGTACCAGAAGAAAAGCTGCTTTTTGACTAATGACTGCTTTGAATCAAAAGGGCACTGTTTTCTGAGACTTTTGAGAAAGGGCAACTGTAATCTCATTAAACCAATCAGTCTAAACTTTTATGCAAAAGGACAGAAGATTCGATAGTTTGAACATTTAACAAAACATTTTTCGTTTTAAGTTCTTTTAAAGGTTGCTTTCAAAATTGTAACAAATCACTGGGCAACTCATTTTAACCAACTTACTTGTTATCAATATATTGATTACTCAAGTGACCTTAAAATCTGTGTCTTATCATTTGTTGTTATTTATTCGTTGTGTCTGACACTTCCTGAAGCCATGGACCCTAGCATGCCTTTTGTCCTCTATGTCTCCTGAAGTTTGCCCAAACTCATGTTTGCTGCTTCCCTGACACTGTCTATCCAACTGTTCCCTTTTCATTTTACCTTCAATCTTCCCCGGCATCAGGATCTCTCCCAATGTCCAGTGTTTGCATTATGTGGTTAAAGCATTTGAGCTTCAGCTTCAGTATTTGTGTATAATCAATCGGATTTCAGAATTGACCATCTAGTGATATCTATGAGTAGAGTCACCTTTTGGGCTGTTGGAAAAAATGTTTGCTATGAACAGCATGTTATCTTAATAAAACTCTATTAGTCTTTGCCCTGCTTAATTTTCTCCTCCAAAGTCAAACTTGCCTGTAATTCCAGTTACCTTTTGAATCCCTACTTTAGTATTCCTACTTTAGTATTATGATGAAAGTGACTTTTTTGGTGTTAGTTCTAGAAGGTCAGCTTCAATGTCTTCAGCATCAGAGTTTGGGAACTTGGATTATTGTGAAGTTGAATGGTTTGACTAGGATGCAAATAAAGATCATTCAGTAATTTTTGAGATTGTACTCCAGTAATGCTTGTCTCACCTTGTTATTGACTATGAAGGCTACTCTATTTCTTCTAAGAAATTTGTGTCCACAGAATTGAATGCAAGAAAATTCATAGTTATCCAACACACATCTCATGATAAGCCCTCATAGGAGTGCAACAGCACTTATGCCCACTCTTTTGCCATGCCACTGCTATGATGTGTAGATCTACCTACAGTGCTTTCTTTGGACTGATTAACATAACCCTGTTTTCACAAACACAATGGCCCACTTTTTCACAGCAGGGAGCAGTGGCAGGTGTATGAACAGCAAGTTGTAGCTTTACAAAAAGCCTGTTCTGGTAGTGTTCTTCTCACCAAGCTTCCCAGCAGGATCTTCTATTGTGCAGATTCCGCTATACTGAAGTTGAGAAACTACAGAAATTGCAAGCATACTTACACTATTGTTTATTGATTCCAATAAACTGCTGCAATGTAGTTTTCTTCTTCTTCTTTTCCTTTTTACTCCCACCTCATGAAATGGCTCCAGTTAAGTAAAATGAGATTTTCCAGTTCTCTATCTAGCTGAATTCTGCATTTAAATATTCAGCACAGCCTGGATTCAGCTGCTAGCAGTCTCCATGACAAACAAACGATCTTCAGGGTTTAATTCAGGATTAATTCAGCCATTTCTTAGAATTTTGAAAGCAGATTACTGTGTGACACCTCCAGGCCTCCAAACATTTGTGATGCATTGCTAGTCAGATTATCTGCAGCGCACCCATTAATGTCAGACATTTTGGAAGAAAGAGTGAAAAGAATAAACACACTCGCTTCAAATGTGAGTAAGACCTGTTAGCAAAACTTGATTATACGTAGCCTAACAGACACAGACAGGCTTTTGCTTCTAGGTTTGCGCCTGAGTTACAGGAAAATTTTCCATCAAGCAAGTTTATATAAATGTTAAAAAGATCCAGATTCAAATACATATGGACAAATGATGAAGTAAGCTTTGCTGACAAAAGATACTCATATCTTTAAAATGTTGAACTCTCCCTCCACACACCATCAACCACACAAATGGACATCCAACACAAAAGGGTTTGCTAAAGCCCTTTCCCTTCATTTATAGTTTACAGTAGAGATATTTTAAATTGTTGTCAAATACAAATTAATAGCTGTGCATGAAAGGAGAATCTCCCCTACTTGACCATCAAACCAACTACTTTAATCAGGCATGGTACCTTGGAAAGAATTTAATGTTTGCAGGAGGTGAAAGAAAAACCTTGCCGCACAGCAGAAACCTCTATTTGTTCAATTTTTCTAATTAAAGCCATTTCTCTTAGTTCTATATAAATGGTGTAAACTAGAACAGACACACTGGAAAGGGAGAATCAAGACAAAAAGGAGATATCTCAAAGGGAACTCATTCTTTTCTAGTGTCAGATCCAGGGTTGTTATGGTGCTATGGATCGGCCTGTTGGTGCAGAGGTTACCCTGCATCCTTGTTGCACTGTGAATATGGTCCTGGAGTGCAGGGGCCTTTCTGCACTTAGCTTTATTCTGGATTATATCCCAGAACAGAGGCTTGCTGTCTGCATGATCATGCAGACTATGGCAGGCACCAAATGAGGCCTACCATAGCCACCATTAGCATGCGGACAACAGACCCCTATCCCAAGATATATTCCAGAATAAGTCCAAGTGCAGAAAGGTCCCAGGATATGCACAGAAGCAGGCATGAAGAGGCTGAGTTGCTCATCCCTTGGTCCCTACTCCTGCTGCCTGATACCACCTCCAAAGCTGCTGGCACCCACAGGACTGCTGACTCTGGGAAGGTGGTGTTTTGTCACAGCACTGGGCCCTGCAAGGTAGCTATTGGAAAAATACACCACTGGCAACAGTAATTCAGCTGCTGGAGCTGTATGGAAGAGCTCCCTGTGACAGAAGGCCTCTAGCTGGAGGAATGGACACCAAAATGGTCCTGGCATCTGAAGGTAGTGAGGCAGCCTGCTAGAAAGGTGCTCCCCCCCTCAGCTTCAGTGAGCAAATGTATGTACTGAGAGGAACCCAGTGCAGCATGCACTCCAGCACTTGAGCTCTCCTAGAGCCTCAGGTTACTTTTAGCAATCCTGCTTAAATTCCTTGTAGGCTGTCCGCACTATCCACAGATGCAATGAGTGAAGTGGGAAGAGTGTGAGACAGAGTATTTCCTATTGTTCCCTCCTTCTTTTTTTAAAAAAATTATATATATATATATATTTAAAAGTACTGAGACTGCAGTATTGACTGGTATAAATACCCAAATAAATAAATAAATATACCAAAGACAAGGGTGATGATGACCAAGACTTTGATCAGCTGTGAGCTTCATTAAAGCACCATGGGAACACACTCAAGGTATGTCGGTCACTGGATTGCATATGCCTGCCATCTGTGCTCAGTTAAAGAGGCGCAGAAGGTCACAGGTATGGAGTTATGAAATTTTGCATTACTTGAGTTCTTCAACATTGTTCTCCCTCTGTGCCTGATCTGGCACTGATCTCTTTGCTGGCACAGTGTTGGGGAGATTGGCTGTAATTATGGTTCTATTGATGCAGCCACGGTTGGTTACTTTTGCAGTGGGTCACCACTGCTGTTTTTGGCCTCCCTGATCATGGCCTGGTACTGTCAAGAGGGGAGGGGTTGGACTGGGCTGCTCAGAAGTCAGTTGTGGTGGATTATACCAGACATGTCCCAATGCCTGGAAAGCCATGGAACAAACTCAGTCTAACAGGTACAAATGTGACCATTTGTTAAACCAAACAAATCCATTTGTTCTTTAATCCATCAAAAAAATAAATAAATAAGGTGGCTAGGAAATCAGTGAAGCTGTAGGCAAAATCTGGACTTCAAGTAAAATATTTCTTTCCCTTTCTGTCCTTCATTCTTTTCTAGTGTCAGCTTATCTTTTCTTTATGCATTCCTACAGCAGACAATATCCTAAGAGAGCTGTTCCTCTATTCCATAGGGAATCATGCCAACTTCCTGGGATCACAATACTTTCTCAGTCATACCATCATACTTTATTTTGAAAATCAATATTCTTACAAGCAGACTTTTAGAGCAGCCTTGAAAACCTGTGCTCTTTATGTTACTTGCTGTCTTATCAATTTAATCACTCAGTAATTCTTTTTTCTTACAAGAAAACCCACACAGATACATAAACAACTGTTCACAATCTGAGTTTCTTTCTTTGTAACTTAGATTTTCTTCCTTCATTACTTCTAGACCAAACATACAGTATTTTATGAGCAATGTTTAACAGTCCAAATATATATATATATAAAGTTTTCAGCTACCTCCAGATGCAGACCAAAACCTGGAATTCCCCTAGGATATGAAGGCACTATCCCATATTATTGCTAGCAACAAAGCTAGGTTTCCTGTAATGGGGATTGCTTACCTCTGTCTGCTGGCTCCCTTTATGATTATTCTCTTGTAAATCCTTCGATATTAGCCAAGCATGCAAAAAAAAAAAAAAAAAAAGCCCTACGGCAAGTGGCTAAAACCTGGGGATTTGTAAGAGGAATAAGCACAAAAGGGCCTGGCAGACGAAGGTAGGAGCTTCTTTAGATCTTGCATTTGCAGGCACACTCCAATAAGCATACTATCTTGCTTTTCCCTATTTGCATTTTTTTTTGCTGTCTTTTCAAATTTTACCTATGAAAATCTTCAGATTTCTGGTCCATGCCTGAGACTTTGATATTTTCCAGAATTATAGAGTAAGTGGAATGGTCCAGCATCTTGTGTGACATGCTTCTACGCTCTCTTCTCTGAAGCCCAGCACAGTATAAAGAGGCTGCACCCCCTGGTAGGCTGCTGATTTTGCATTGGACACAGCATAGCCTGGGCTAAGTAGCCTGATTTTACAGGTCGAGCAACACTTCAGGGGCAGCTAGACTTGCCCAGGGAGTATGGATGTGGATGAATAGTTTTCTTGGCATTCAGTTTGTAATGGATTCAATGTTAAAAATTCATATTTGTTCAAATAGATCCCCTCCAAATGTGGTAGGATTCTATTTGACACAAATATATTCGTATGAATTTGTACAAATATCTGATATGAATGCTTACATAACCTGGATATGTATCCTGGATACGTATCCTAATGAACACATACATATTGGATACGTATCCTATATCAATGCATACGTCTTGGATATGTACCGGATAAATATCCCATACCAACACATACATATTGATACCTATCCGATACGTATCTCCAGCTTAACAAATGTACGAAGTACTCGTACAAATGTTCCAAAATGTCAGAATGAATGTCGTAACATTTGATTTGTGTACAAATGTCCAAATTCGTATGAATTCATACAAATAATGAATGTTACGAATATTCATTCACATCCCTACTAGAGAGGCATTTGGAAGGGTACCCACCGTGACTTACTAATGCCAGCCATATACTCAAGATTAAAATACCTTTCCAGAGAAAACTAGTTTCTGGAAAACTAACTACAGCTTCTGAAAAACAGTATTATACCTAACAGTGCTACAGAATATATTCATGTTTATATACCCTACTGGGAATTATGTTGAATACAGTGTAAACAAGGGACATTTTTTAGTATGCACTTCTTCAGTCTCTTTTTTGCTTTATTTCTGAGAATGGAAAGGGGGGGGGAATCACATGAAATACTTTATGAGTTGAAAGAAGCACACAGTTTTGATATTTGCTCACCCAAACAAACTCTTAGCTATATGACCCAGAGGTTCAGGAAAGTATTACTTTGCTATTTTTACTGGAGACAACTTTACACTGCAGAGGTTACTGAAGTTGCTTTATCAGTGTCAATGCTATCTTGCTTACTTGAGTAAATCCACAGAGTTTTCCAGACTAGCAAATATTTATTAACAGAATGTCAATAAATATTGACATAGTAGTGTGGCTTGAAGAAAATACAAAATTTATACAAAAATATGCAATGTTAAGACAGGTAGGTGTAGGGTAAGCTTGAAAATCTCCCTTAGCCTCACTGTCAAGAGGAACCATTATAGCATACACTTTCGAGCATGCAGACAGGAGCCAGAAATTCTTGAGTTCGACTTGTATAAAAAATATTTGGAATGTTATTCAGACTGTGTTGCACAAGGCTAATTCACATCCTCATTTGGCCACAGGTGGACACTTGGGCTCATCACATGAGTACACTCAAAGGGATTTCCAGAGGCCTGTAATCCAAATTTCCACCTCTGAACAGCAAGAAGCTCTACAGCCAAGGCTCTACAGTCAGCCCTTAACATAAGCCTGGAGAAAATGACATTACAATATGTCCTTTACAAGATGAAAGTGGGGAAGCGTATGGATTATATGGCAAGGAATAGAAGATTGCTTTGCGGGGGAGGATAATTGTTCTGTATTAATATGTTACATACTTTTTTTGTGCATGCATGCATGAATATCATAAGCCCAGAGATACTCCTGTTGGGGCAGTTGTGATGATTGAATCACTCCTTCTCCATCTGTGTGGATGCATAGAGTGGGGAGGACTAATTCACCAAATATATTAACACCTAGACCATGGAGGACTGAAAATGGCCAACTTTGTCCTCCAGAGTGGGCCCAGATGGAAATATACCTGTGAGGTGAGGATCCATCCTTAATAGTAAACAGGAGCTGCAGCAAGGTGAATGACATTTGCCCAAAGCTGCTGCCACCTCTGCACCAGATCCTTTACCACCTGCCCAGGATTTTGGCTCTTCTAGGGAGAGTCAGAATTCAACTTTGATGACCTGGGATCATTCATTTCCTCCCAGCCAGAGGCCCTTCCATATTGGGGTTAATCTGGAACAAATGCTGGATTGTAGGGCTGCTATCTTCACCTCCTGTCACATTTTGTCCACACTGGACAAAGGGTGGGCCAGGCTTGGAAACCCCAAAAGTGCCCTCAAGCCACATATCTGTAGACCTTGACACTGAGGTCTACAACCTGGCCATGGCTGGTATAACGAACCACGTCACCATGCAGATGGAACTCTCCTGTAGTTCAGTCTACCATGTGAGACCCTCAGGGGAAGTGGGTTCAGCTCAAAGACAGCCAGACTGGAAACTATGAAGGCTGAGCAGATATTCTAGCAGCAACCCATCCCAGCATAGAAAGGTTGCTTATTTTGTAACAGGGTAGGATGCCCTGCACAGAATAGAACAGGCAAGTGTGCAAAGTTAGAGCCCTGTAAGGATTAAATAAGAGGAGGATAATAATGGGAGTCATCTTGAACTTTTCCTAATGCTAATGTGAACAACAATAGCCTTTTAAAATGTTAAAAGAAAAGAAGTCCTTCAGTAACTTTCAGCTCTTGGCAAAAGTACAGGGTGGCTTTCAGAGAGACAGCACTGATGAAACCTATGACCTTTCCCAGTTGCTCTGTTAATCTGAACTACAGCCGCACCTATAACCAGCAGCGCGTGGATTTTCTCACCACACCCCACATTGCAGTAGCAGTTTCTACAATCGTAAAATACATCTTAGAAAGTCATTTGCTTGAGGAACTTGTTCTTGGCTTGTGACTTGACCACAGTTAGTAGTGACTAAAGACAGCATTTTGGCCAGCTCATAAAGCACTTTATGAACTGGCCCCTTGAGGTTGCTTCAACTCATTTTTCACAGAGCAACCCTCCCATACTTCTTGCATTAGGCATTCTAATCCACATGCCTTGCTTTGCAGCAATAAAGCATAAGAATTAGAAAATAATTGGGTGTGAACAATTCACTGTTTAAGATCAGTCTGCATTGACAATGGAATGTTTGCTGCTGCTTTAGGGAGCCCTCCCCCCCAAAAGATATTGATTTTACAATATATTACAGAATCACACTGCCCTGAGCTCTTGGGAAGGCTAAAAACCAGTCTCTGCTTAGCATTTCAAATTGTGTCCTAATTTAAATGAGATTTCAATTTTAATGTTTCTCTCTTTTTTTCTGTTTTTTCATCTGTACTACTGAAGCCTTGAATCTTTTATAAGCTCAAGTATACAATGGAGAAAGATGTGTTTAATGGTAATAATAAACAATGATGGTAAAGATACAACTTCATTCAAAATGTTGAATAGATGTATACTGGTTTATTCTCAGCTCAGACATATTGACTTTTGTGGCACATAGTCCACAAATGTTTAGCTGTTCTGCTTGTTTTAGGAACTTAACATATTGTTTGATGATTCTGTTATAGACATGTATATATTTAGCAAATATTATATGGAACATTAGGCTAGATCCCTCTGAAAACACTGAAATATATATGGAGTTCAGCAAGGAGTGAGAGATATGGAAATGCCTTACTCTAGCCCTGGAATCTACACTTTCAAGGTCACAGCATATATGTCTAAGGGGGGGGGGGGAGGAGCATATCTGAGACACCTCTGAAACGTCAAGGTGGGATTGTTCACACACCAGTCTGTCCCTCCCCCTCTCTGGAACATTCTGTGCTAAAGAAGGGTTGGAGCATGAGGGTCACACACTGTCTCTCTGAGATGCTTGTGAAGTGACTCTTTTGTTATGTCTGAAAACAACCAAAGACTATGTAAGATATAATTATACATTCTACACCATAACAAAATGGACTTTTCAGTGTGCATAGGAGGAGCTGAGATATAAAGGGGAAATGCTACCAGGTGTGATCTATCTTTCTCACATATTCATCATTAAACACAGATTTTTAATATTTGTACAGAGCCTGTGTATTGATTTTAAATAATTTAAAGTATCATGCAGAATGTCAATGCTGCTGACGCACCGTATGTAAATGCCATCCCTGTTAGAAGCCATCAGATGAAGAGCAACGGAAATGATCTGAACACATGGGTTTAGGAAGTTGGGGAGAAGGGACATTTCCTGTGATTTCTGAATAGGGATGGTCTCTCCAACTGCATGCAGATCTCCGGGAGGGCATGATGATGGTGGTGGCAGTGGCCACAGCCAGATTTTAAGATAAGGGGGCACAGCTGTGGGGGAAGTGATATGGGAGATCATATCTAGACACATAGAAACATGTGAATCATCAAAGCTTTGAATTTGAATGCAGATTTGAAGCTAATGAATTTTTTTTTGACTACCTCTACTATCCAGCGCTTAATCATGCTGAGCAAAAATGGCCATGGTAAGTTGCTCTTGCCATCCCTCCAGATAGTGGTGGTGGGTGAGGTTGGAAAAGCACCCCTGCTATCCTCTGCTGAAGTTCACTTCTGAATCGTGATGAAGGCAGCAATATCTGGTCACCATGTCCCAGGGTCCTTGCCAGGAAACATTTTCAGCCATCTGAATGCAACCCAGATCTACAAGACCCTTTAACTGTTTGGGCTGTCGTGTAGATTATAAATTTTATATATGTTCTAGACTGATTACTGAGCTACTATTTAATAGCTTAAAGCATGAACTGAAGAGTTATGTGATGTGTTGCCCTTTTAAAACTATGGGGAAATTTGCACTTTGCCTCCTGTAACTGGGAGACAAAGTGCTATAATGCTCTAAGCATCTGCACTGGTAAGCATTTGAAACTTACCTACAGTGCGAATGGCTACCAAGATGGTGGCCACTGCAGGGCCTTGGTGATGGAGACAGACTTCTGCACAGCACCATCACAAGGACAGCCTGGTGACACAGTGTATCATCATGTGTGTGCTGCGATTCACATGCTCCTCCTGCACATCTGCCAATAGGCCAACATGTGGATGGAGTGTGCTAATATAGGTGTGGAGCACATTTAAGTGCTCCATGCTTATACTGTGTGTGGGAAGCTCAGGGATGCATGGAATTGTTTCTGTTTAAGAAACAGCTCCATGAGGTATGGATGCACCATCTGGGAGCTCCCCCCACCTTGACTAATGAGTCAAGTGTGGAAAAGCCATAAATCTGAGGCCTGCACTAGAGTTGAGCTGATATTTAAGCCTAACGATATTAGAACTAGTCTTAGAATTACTAATTTGGTAGGTGCTCCTATATATGTAACAATTTTTTACGTATCTGTGGTCCCTTCAAAGGCCAGATCCACCATAGCCTGGGCACTCCCAGAAGAAGGAGGAGGAGGAGAAGGAGTTGGCTTTTCTACCCTGCTTTTCTCACCCATTTAAGGGGACTGAAAGCTGACAAAGCTTTTCTATTCTTCTCCCCACAACAGAACACCCTGTGAGGTAGGTGGGGCTGTGAGAGCTCAGAAGAGAGCTGTGACTAACCCAAAGTCACTCAGCTGGCTTCATGGGGGAGGGCGGAATCGAACTCGGTATTCCCAGATAAGAGTCTGGCTCCCTAACCACTAGACCCAGTGGAATGCAGAGATGGATTGACAAATTACAGCCCCTGCATGGTGCTGGAAGTGTTCATATACTGACAACTACTTTCAAGTTCACTTTTCAATACCATTGAAACATTGGAACTTGAATCATGAGACTGAATTGAATAGTCTTTAAAGATGCATAGTTATTATCAGGCCCTAGTGTAGAGGTGACAAAAAACAGTATAACAGTGAAATACAGACTTCTAGAACTCAGGGTTTTGGACAGTTTCCACACAGCCCTTGTAGTCCAGGACAGTGTGAGATCCTAAGGGAAGTGTGAGATCCTCTTAGTAGAGCAGCCCCCCAAGAGGTTGTGCCAGAGACAGCTGGGCCAGGTGGTACATGGTGCATTTACAGTATGCTGCAAAAATCTCCGCAACCTGCAGTTTCAGAGGCTGGGGAACTTTCATTCCTAGCCTCCAAAATTAGGCTAGGATTGCTTCTCAACAGCTTAAGGGTCCTCCAGTAATCCCTTGATTTGAGCCAGGAAGCAAGCTCTGTGCTCCATCTTAACATCAAATCAAAAATCCTTTATTGGCATAAAAGAATACACAAATATTGAAATCCCTTTATACAGTCGAGGCTGTAAATTGATAATTAAAAGTGAGGACTTGGTATAGCACGTGGATAGATACAACAACAACAACAACTGTAAACTACACACTAGACCTCACACGTAGACATCTTTTTGTCTCTCCTCCAAATAATAGATTCAATATATCTAATTACTATCTTTGCTAACTCCTTGTTGGGTCCCTTTAAAAGATAAGTGATTTTCCCTAGATCGGACTAACCAGCCAAATCAAAGAGAAAAAGTCAGATAGACAGTGCCGCAGATCCTGGTACCATACACAGTGCAGAAACACATGCTATAGAGATTCGATATCCCTTGAACTGCAAGCACACACACTTTTCTTCATTGCTGCTCTGCTGAATCTGCTATATAGAACATTGGAGGGGACAACCTTACATCTTGCCACAGTGAATAGCCTATGAAGCTGTTGTACAAACTTTATATGTTGTAGATTGTTACAGTCCTGGGCCATATCTCATATTCTTTCAATGTCTGTTCTGCTCTCATTAAAATTTGTCAAAGCTTCACTAAAACTAAAACTAAATTAAGTCATTAGGAATAGAAGTACTAGCTGCATGACACCCACTTATCTCACTTGCACCTTGCTGCATGTTCACTGAGTCCAACTCCAGTATTTTCCTTTTTGAATTTTATCCAAACAAACAAACAAACAAAAAACCCTCTCATATGATGGCTGAAAGGATTTATGAAGGTAACACTTGGTGTGTGTTCCTAAAAACAACTTGCAAAGGCAATTGGAAGAGGCTTAACCACTTATATTTTTAAAGAATACAACACTGAATTTTATATGTTCATGCCTTTCACACTTGGTAAGTCCCGAAATAAGAATGTACAGTCCATATCAGTCCTAAAACAATTGAGAGAATAGGCCTAAGAAACACCCAACCAAGTATGGGTATAATGAAGGAGCTTTTATTCTAAATATGAAAGTGTCTTGGAACTTGACAAGAAAAGCTGCAATATTTATCATCCTTGAATCACAGGGGACAAACCAAGGAAACTGAAGCAGAAGAGGTTTTTATTAGTGAATTCGTGTTATGTTCTTGTCCCTTGCATTTTATCAGAATGATAAATGTCTTTCTTGGGTGGAAAAGAAATACGTTATCTATATATCTATTCCTTGTATTCTTTGCCCCTCTTGGGTTTCTTTTAATCCACCCCACAGATTCATTCACATAAACAGTTTAAAATTCTAATTCTTTAAAAATGTGTTTTTTCACACTCTGTCATTTTGTGCAATATTTTGGATAGCTAATATTTTGGATTTAGGAGGGCTGGACATAATGTGTGGAGGCACCTTGAGACTTTTTGCTTTAACAGGGAACATCCATATGGCACCTAGGTCACTCCTGTTGCACACATGCTCCATTTGACTCCTGGGCTGCAAAGTCTGAGTCTCAGGGCAGGTGTTGGAATCTTAAGTACCTTCTCATCCTCCATGTAGAGTAACAACATGTAGAGGACACACATTACCAACCTGGTGTTTGGTGTAGTCATTTTTACATTGGATCAAAAATGGCAGACTTCCTGAGGCTTTTCCAGATTGGTAGAAAAGTGGTCTGAGTGGAAAACTTGCAGCCGTGGAACGTTTTGGAATACAGTGAAACTACTGATTCCCATATTTTGGAGACTATACTTTCATTGGTGCAGCACAGAATTGCATTCATTTTCTGTTGCTTTTTGAGGATTGTGCATACTTTCTAGGATACTGCTATCCCACACAGCCCTGTATCAACTGAAAACATTATATGAATTCCATTTACTGTGCTGATCAAATCATTAATAAAGTATGTCAAAGAGTATTGAGCTCAAGCCCAAACTCTGCTGCATTCCACTCAAGCTCCCTCCATTTTAACAAAGGAACCCCTGCAGAAAAAGTACTCACCCAGCTGTGGATTTATCTAACTCATATTTTTAGGCCGTGATCCCACTTGACTTTTTAAAAGCGGAATTAATGAAAAATGGATGCAAATGCACATTCCCATTTTTTTTTTTTGTTAATTCTGCTTTTTAAAAGTCGAGTGTGGCAGTGGCCAAAAGGGAGGGAGGAAGGGAGAGAGAGCAGTCAGGCAGGGCTCTCTTGCTAACCGCCTGGCATTTCTCCTTCCCATGCCCCGGGTGTGCTGTGGTGGCAGCTGAAAGGGCGGGCAGCTGGGTGGGCAAGCAAGGCGGCGATGGCACAGCAAGGTGATGGTGGCGGCGTAGCCTGAAAGGGCAGCCGGGCGAAACGTTTGTGGCGGCAGTGGCAGAAAGGGGAGCTGGCCGGGCTAGCAGAGAGGATACTGCAAGTGTACCATTCCCAAAGGAAAAATAAAGCGTGTCAGCAACAAAAACGGGAGTGAGAGTTGTTTAAACAAGTGTGTTTGTTATGTGGTTGTTCCTGATTTACTCCTCTGAAAGTGCAGGAAGCCCATTTTTAAAACGAACAAAGAATTTTCAATACATTTTCAATGCACAATAGAACCCCAATGGGAATGTGGCCTTAATGTTTAAATAGCTTCCTTGGGGTGCTGTCCTGTTAGTGAGGGAGGGTGGGGGTGGGAGAGAAGGGGTTATATTTCTAATTATGTTTTACCATTTGATAAGTTTTAATCTCATTGTAACCCACCCTGGCACCATTCGGTGAAGGGTGGGATATTTTTCTAAATAAATACTCCATCACTTTGCTCAGTGGAATATGTGCTGCTTTTGTGAAGGCTCTGATGAAGGACATGTTAATGGCATCTACTATATTCCCAAACTGGTGCTTAAAATGTTCCCTGGATCTAAATATAAATAAACAAATCTGACAGTGTTTGTTCTGAACTTGCTAGTTTCTAGCAAAGTTTTATTCTGATTTCCTCTAAAATCCCCCTATGTATTTTTAGGCCATTTCCACACAGCACAGGCCGTTTTGTGTTGCACTGTCCTGGACTTTGTATCTGCCCCACGCTGGGCTAGGCTAGTGGTAGGTCATACTAAGAGCTGTCCACATTCAGACAGCTCTGTACAGTCCAGTCTTTGAAAGCAGGGAATGAAGGTTCTTGGCCTTCAAAGCTTCTGGCTAGTGCCTTTTTGGCCAGATGCCCAGCTATGGTGCACTTCAAGTGCCTCTCCTATGAGTCTTCTGGAAAAATGGTGCAGGTCACTCAGCTGGAATAGTGTGGGAGGTGCTCTCCACACATTCCTTGTCACTCTAGATCGATGAAGGTTATCTATTTGTACATCACTTTGTGAAGATCCACCAGTGGAATAAAATATGTTGCCATTTTTATACTGTATAGGTCCATAGCTTCATCCAACGTGAACAAAGCATTCTGGGAGGGGTATATTTGCCAACATCACTCACTTTTGGTAACGGTGCCAAAAAAGAATTCCCATCTGCTTCTTTGCATATTGTTTCATTCCCAGTTTAGCATGTCCTTGGAAATTATTGGCCCATGATAAACCTGTCATTTAGCATTTGTGTATTATTTTAGTCCATGGAAATAAAGGATCTAACATTGGCAACATGATGCTAACTTTCACGGCTCCTGTGCCCACTGCCCAAATATTGGAAGCTTCTCTAGTCTGTACCATGTGAACAAAAGAGTGCCTGAAGAAGATTATGGGGGCCTATAATCTGGAAGTAAGGTAAATGCCAAAACACCCTCAGTGTGTTAAGATTCAGTCCAAAAGGAATAAGGACAATGGAGTAGGTGGGAATGTGGTTGGAAGGGAGAGATTTAGGAAGAGCTTTTACTGTTTAGAAGGAATAGAAAATTTATCTTGGCATCTGCTGAGACATGGCCTTCTGGATGGGTAAGGACAGTGAGGAAGGACAAGAGGAAGCCAGGATTAATTTTGTCTCACTTGGATTTTGTATCAAATCAGGAATTTGAAGGATTTTGACATTGCACTTAAAAAAAAAAAAGCAAGTAAAGTGTTTTGAAGTGTCACAATCCAGCATAAATTGGAATAATTTTGCAAGTACCTCTAATTTTAATAGACTTTAATTATTGGAAAACCTTCACCACATCTACAGACCCTTTCCTCCCGGTAATTTAAAAATACTGGAAATAGTCAGAAGAATTTTCAGTTTAATACATTTGAGGTTACAGGTGTCAAGTTAGCTCCAACATCAACGGACTTCCTTGAAAATGTATATTTTAGATCAGAAATCTATATGTAGACCAATTTCTTGTTTCACCTATGCCTCCCTAGGCTGTTCTAACAAGACTTTATTTTAAGCACAACCTTGCCAAATCTTCCAATTGCCTTTCATTACTGAAGACATTCCTTATATTCCTAGCTGACTGTGTTAAAGTAATAAATATTGAACTGATTATTTCCACAGAAAAAAAAGAAAAGAAAGAAAGAAAGAAACCATGGAAGTCCTTTCTTTCTCTAATGTCTCACCTTACATCAAATGTGGGAAAAGCTGCATTTGCAGTTTACTTTGAGAATTTCTGCTCCATGATAAAATAATGGCAAAATGTTCTTGCAATGCATAATATGATAAAAAATTTAAAAATGGAGTCCAGGGAGCTAAATGCACATAGATTTTGGGCTGATACTATTAATGGACATTACTCAATGTACAATAAGAGAATGGTGAATGCCTCTACCTTTTTAATTAGTGTCATAAATGAGTTAAAATGTGTTTTATGTCCCAATGCACTTAAAATAAATTTCAGGGTTTTTTAGTCCTTCCTTCCCTTTAGAGGTGATTCTCTATAGATTCCTGGCTGAGTCCCAGGTGTTAAAGAGTGATAAAGATATAAAAGAATATCATTGCACTAAACAGACAATAATAGTGATTTTTTTTCCCGTTACCGTAATATATATTTAAATGACAAACTTTCTATGGTCCGGAACAGGAGGACCTACTTGGAGTGAGCAATACAAGTGCAAACACAACATTCTAGAGGACAAGAATGCAATTAACAATGAAATTCACTGATCCACGCATAAAATGATCTGGAGATGAAATTGTTCTTTAAAAAAAGATAAGCTCTGCATTCTGTTGAAGTTTTCACAGTTGAAAAATCAGCAAAACCCATGTAAACTATGCACATCATGAAAAGGGACAGTTTACTTCTAAGTTACAGGACATTGCTTTGACTTATAAATTGGAAGAATCCTATTTGGTGGTTTCCTTTGATCTCTGTGTGACTTACTTTCAAGTTCCTGATGGCAGACTGAGCAGGCTTACTCGTTCCTTAGTCACTGTTTTCTACTATGGCAAAATGTATTGCATTTTCAATTAATGATCCCCCCTGAAATAATGGAATTTGGAAACAAAGTTCATTCTATAGATACATTATTACCCCAGAGTTAACATCTATTTTGAACAGCTATTAATTTGGCTATTAATGTTCATAGTGATATTTTTCAGAGGTTGTAAAAGTTGACCCATATTTTTCTGCACTATGAGCTGAACTGAGTAAGCTAAGGCCAGTGTGTCCAGCCATCTCAACAATATGGATAGGCAAATTTATTTATTTATTTATATTTATTTATTTATATTTATTTATTTATATTTATTTATATCCCACCCTATACCCGAAGGTCTCAGGTGGGTAACAATTTTTAAAAACCAACACATCAAAAGAAACATTATTTAAAAATTATAAACAATATGAAATTTTTTTAAACCAACATGTTAAAAAACAGCAGGATATCAGTTAAAACAGTAGCGTTTGCAGTGGGCCCCCCACTTCCTACACCGCTGATGTCATGGTCACAAATGTGTGAAAACCTTCATATAAGGCAAATTTCATGTGATTGATTTGAGAAGTAGCAATGGACCTTTCCGAATTTGGCCTTATTCTGGAATAGAGGCCTGCTGTCCACATACTAGTACAGACTATGTCAGGACCCAGGAGTGGATTGCCATAGTTTGCATTAGCACTCAGAAAACAGATTCCTATCGTAAGACATATTCCAGAAGGAGGGCAAGGGCAGAAATGGCCAATGTGGCACTGCTACAGGACAAGGCTGGCGGTGGGGCTTGAGTGCTCCAATGAAGCTGAGAGCTGGGCCGGCGGTAGTGCAAACTACTGGCAGGTTCAACCATGCTGGAGTGGTCGAAGCAGAGGAGCCAGACTAAGTGCACCCAACCCATTTGACACAATGGAGACACAAACAAAAAAGAAGTCTATACTGGCTCAGTCGTTGCCCAGGAGAAAAAGGACCACGGCGGTTGCTGAGGAACCTGGGCAATCATCGACAAATGGGCTACAGGAACAAAATCCACAAACAAGGAAGCGGCAAAAATTCTCAAGGTCAGAGAATCTGGTAGTCATGAAGTGTTACTACAAACAGAACCTGGAAAACGAGGCTATCAAAAATGGATGCACCAGCTATGGAAACAAGAATACCCAGATTCGAAGATAACAGAACTGCGGCTAGCTGATCAGAGATGATTCATAAGCAAGACTAAAGTGTTCAATGAAGCTGAACTTGAAGAAATATGAAAAACTAATGAAACTGAAGCACCACAGCCTATTGTGGCAGCAATAGAAGCTCCAACAAGACCAGGAGTCACTGATCAACTAGAACCTGATGAAAATCTGGCAATTCTGCAAGAAGAGGAAGAACAGCAGCATGAAGTCATGGATGAAACACCTGGCACATTGTCTCAAAGACAACAGGAACTGAAGGACAGAATAATGGCTCATACAGCAAGTACAGAGCGAAAGCGACTGCCAACCCTAAAAACTTTAGGCAGAAAACGACCTGTCCCACTGATGAATGACATCAACTCTACCCTTGTAACTGTTCAGGTAGCATCGATCGAAGAACTGAACCAGCTCGCTTACAGTACACCTGTGATAGTAACAGAAGAACTAGGATTACTGCAGCCAAAACCAACTAGAAAATCAACTGGAAAACAAAAGTGGAAAGTTCTACTGGAACTGAAAATAAAAAGCCTGAGATCAGATGCTAGCAACCTAAAAAATATGAAGGAGCAGAAACTGAACAATGAGAAGACTAAAGAACATCTGATCAAAAAATACTGGCTGAATACAAGGAAAATTGACGAAGCTTTGGAAATCGTGAAACAGCAGATAACAGCTACAGCCAAGACAATCAAAAGATATGAAGCAAGAATCATCCAGTACAGGCAAAACCAAATGTTCCAGTCTAATCAGAGGCAGTTCTACCAGAGCCTGCATGAGCAAGTAGACAAGAAAATGGAAAAGCCAGAGAAAGAAGCAACAACCAACTTCTGGAAAGATCTCTTGGAGGCTGAAAAAGAATACAACAAAACTGCTGGGTGGATAAAGGATTTTGAGAAGAAATTCTCCAAGAACAAAATGTGGCAGCTGGAAATAACACCTGAAATGGTCACAAAAAGAGTGAAGAAAGTGAAGAACTGGATATCCCCTGGCACTGATCTGTTGCATGGCTTCTGGCTCAAATACCTGACCAGCCTGCATGCAAAAATGGCTGAACTGTTTAATGAAATGCTGCAAACAGGAAACATCAGTGAATGGCTAATAACTGGCAAAACATACTTAATACAGAAAGATACAGCAAAGGGAGCCACACCAGGAAACTACAGGCCGATAACCTGTCTACCTACTATGCTCAAGCTGCTGACAGGCATAATAGCAGACAGGATTCAAGACTACCTCGAAGACAATAACATCATCCCAGTAGAGCAAAAAGGAAACAAACGGAGAAGCAGGGGCACAAAAGACCAGCTACTGATTGACAAAATGATTCTGGAGAACTGCAAAAGCCGAAAAACAAACCTGCATATGACTTGGATCGACTATAAAAAAGCTTTTGATTCACTGCCACATGGTTGGATCACAAAGTGCCTGGAAACCATCAGGATCAGTCAGAACATCACAAAATTTATAGAAAGTGCGATGAAACTCTGGAAGACTGAGCTGTTTGTTGGAAATGAAAGCTACGGACTGATCAACATCAAAAGGGGCATCTTCCAGGGGGACTCATTGTCCCCACTGCTTTTTATCTTCGCTATGATCCCGCTGTCACTCATCCTACAGAAAACAAACCTGGGCTATCAAACTGCCAAGAATTCACAGAAAATTTCACATCTACTGTACATGGATGACTTGAAGCTTTATGGAAAATCTGAAATCGAGATCCAGTCATTGACCAACACAGTGTGAATATTCAGCAGCAACATCAGTATGGAGTTTGGCCTGGACAAATGTGCCACAGTGGCACTGAAGAAGGGGAAGATTACTGAAAGTGAAGGCATTGAAATACCAAATGGTCAAGTCATCAGGTCCCACCAGTCAGAAGCCTACTAATTCCTGGGCATCCTGCAACTGGATAACATTAAGCATGGCCATGTGAAATCTGTGGTCAGCAAAGAGTACATCCAAAGGACTAAAAAAATCTTGAAAAGTAAACTGAATGGCGGTAACACCGTTAAGGCCATAAACACCTGGGCCATACCAGTCATTAGATACACTGCAGGAATTGTGAACTGAACTCAGCAGGAGCTGGACAACTTAGACAGAAAAAAACAGAATACTGATGATGATTCACCATGTACTACATCCTTGGAGTGATGTCGACAGGCTATACTTGCCCAGGAATGCAGGCGGTAGAGGACTTTTGCAAGTGAAGCAAACAGTGGAAGAAGAGAAGCATGCATTAGCAGATTATGTGGCAGAAAGCAAAAAATCAGCTTTGATTGAAGTCAACAACCAGAAGCTTCTCAAAGTGCAGCAAACCAAGAACCAGTACCAGAAAACTGCAATTCAATGCCGAACTGACAGCTGGCGCAATAAAACACTGCATGGACAGTTCTTGGAGAAGATCGAAGGCAAAGTGGACATGGAAAAGACCTGGTCTTGGCTTACAAATGGAACATTGAAAAAGGAAACAGAAGGACTGGTTCTTGCTGCACAAGAACAAGCAATAAGAACAAATGCCATCAAAGCCAGAATTGAAAAATCAGGAGAAGATCCAAAGTGCCGACTCTGCAAAGAAGTTGATGAAACAATCGACCAAGTCAGGTGGCTCTGGAAGTCAGGTGACCCCTGGAGCCCTTCTGGGTCCACAGAGTACTAGGACCTAAGTTTTTGATCTTGGTTCCCCTGGGAATGCCATTTCAGTGGTGCAATTTGGTGTACCTCTAAAATATATCACTCTCTCAGACCACAACAAAGAGGAATGCACCCTTACTCACATTCCTCTGGATGCTGCTCTGGACCATTCATATGATAAGTACAGAAATGACAATACTGTATATAGAGGTATGTATTTCTCAAATATTTAACCCATATATAAATATCCAAGGGCGTGTCCCCATACACATTTGGTCCGGTACTGAAACCAGGCTCGGCAAGGGATGTTCCCATGCATTTTGGATTTGGTCCGGTTTCCGTGGACCAAATGCCCTCAAACTGTGTCAGACCAGGACCAAATCTGGTACCTAAAAAAAACAGTCTGGGCATGGTTTGGGGCCCCAGGACACATTGCTTAGTGAGCCAAGACTGTGCACTGGGACTATCCCAGGCTATTTTGGGAGGAGATTGGTGCTCACGTCATTGGGAGCTGGGATGTGCTTGCCGTTCCTGGTCTGTGCATTGGAGATCTCAGCCGCTGACATTTTTGGGGAGTAGAAACATCCTGATTGCCAAGGAAGGCAGGATAATTTTTTTTTACTTTTTCCACGGCAAATATTACACCCCCATTTCCTGATCACCAAGGCGATCATGATAATGGCTTGATTTTCTCCCTTTTAAAGTTGCTGGGCATTCTCGCAGTTCCCAATAGAGCAGAAGTGCACAAAACTGCTCAAGTGCCCAACTGCTGCTAAACTCTGTAGTGGCTTTGGGTCTTTTAAAATTATTTAAAATTTATTATTGTTATTAACCTTTATTTAATTTTTTCCATGCCTCCCAGCCCAGTCCTGGCTTTCTGTGCCACTAAGGGAGGAGGGGATACGGCATTTGCAGTTGGCGGCACAGGGGCATTTGCACCTGATGGCACAGGGGTGGGCTGATATGAATCTGCCTTCAATGAGGAGAAGGGGGATGGAGAGGAGGTGGTGCTGCTCCCCCGTGCCAGAGTTTGGCATGGTTTGCATGGGGATGGCTGCATCCACACCCAGGCCACATCACCAGGAATGGCATGGGGATGGGCAAAGATCAATCTCGGACCTGCTCCCAGTCCCATGCATGCCAATTCTGCGCCAAACAGCTTGCATGGGGACGCGGCCCAAGAGAGAAAAAGGATGTAGACTAAAAAAAGAGTTTTATCAATTCAGCTCATAGTTTTTAAATCAATGTTTTGCCGTTCATTTTAAAGTCTGTGAAGAAGCTAAACATTGTGAACTCAGTTTTTTGCTGTAATTTCTCTAGAGATATTGAAGCTGAGGGGAGGAAAAAAATCTGTTTACCTAGTTCATTCCCTTGCCACTTCAAAACTGCTTATTTCTGTATATTCTCTAGTGCTTTGGTTATATCTGCTATTGTTTACTAAGGACATTTAATCCTATCATGCACGGCTAAATTGTTACATTAAATTGTTTTGCTTTTTGTGATAAAATGTCCTTTGAAGATAATCAAAACAGAAATTAAATGAATGCAAAGTGGAATTATTTAAAAAAAACACTAATTGAATATCAGGCAATTAAAATTAGAAGCTTTTTGATGAAATAATCATTTTAATTATACGGCACGCTTAGGTCCAGCCGTTGTAAATGCTCCAACATTTATCATTAAGGTGGATTTTCATATACAATCCTTCTGCTGATTTTATTTAAGAAAAGCAACCAAAAACGTCACAAGGACAATTCTCAAACTGGTTCAATCAAAATATACTGACTCAGAATTATCTAGGTTCAACTGAAGCAACAGAACTATCCTTACATTTTTCTAGCAGCATCACTGCTTCTATGACACAAAATCTTATAGAATACTTGTATATATCTGTATATTTGCCTTACTGGGTTGTTTATGCAAAGAACACCATAATTTGCAGGGGCTGTGCTTGCATGCTGCAATTCAGAAATCTGTCAAGAGGCCATGGGGTTAACAGTTCCTTATTAATTGCGGGGGGGGGGGGCATATATTTGATACATTAGAAGGATTTGAACAACTCCAATAAAGGTATGCTAGCTCTGTGCAACACACAAAACTTCCTTTTATCTTGTTGTTTTATGTGGATGACTTTATATATAATGCTACCACAGCACTCAGTTAAGATTAGAAGACCTTATCCAGATTCGCAAGGCTATCCTGCCCTAAGACAGGATGCCTCAGTCTGGAATAGACAACCCATCACAAGGTGGAACAAGTTGCTGCTATCCCATTTCAGGGCAGTCTAAATTATGGACTGCCCATACCAGCCCTTCCTGAGCTGAGTTTTGAAGGCTTGGCCCAGCTTTTAAAGGTTGGAAGTGAAAGTTTTTACTCTTCCCAGTTGCCAGCACCCAGTTGCTTTTGGTTGTGCACCTAGGAGCAGCACATTTCTGGTGCCGTTTCTAAGCGCCCAGCCAAAAAAGGGTTAGGCCTGAAATACCGGTCTATGAACAGCATGCTGTATGCATGCCCTTCAAGGTATCATATACTGTCAGAAGTTCACATATGACCTACTTTTAACCTGTCTGCTGGCAGAGTGGGATGGAACCATTTTGGTGCTGTATCCAATGTGAACAGGCAATACTAAGGAGGGGAGAGGCTTCTGATATGCAGACAGCAGAGGCCCAGACCTCTCCAGTTTGCTCCATGGGCTAGTATACAAGCAAATGCAGAAAGGGCCAAAGAGATCTTGCATAGTATTGGTATAGTTTCTGTGAAAGATGGTTAAAAACCATTTCCACTATCACAATGCTAATGTGATCCAAATGTTTTGGGACTATAGTTTTTTTAAACCCTAGCCAGGAGAGGCATCCAAATAATTTGGATAAGCAGCAGCTTGGAGATCTTTCTTTAAAGTGCTAATTGGGAAAGCAGTGTGTGCAGAAATAGGTCAGTTAAAGTCATTGCTGATTTGCTCCCCCAGACTTATAAGCCTCTCTGTAGTTTACTTACAAAAAGCCAACCATCCTAAGTAACATTTTCAAATGCAAAACAGGTATGCAGTGTTATTCCTCATTTTTTAAAAAATCCAGATACTAATAATTCATCAGTGTGAACAGAGAAATTTGGATTTCCAACACTCAGAAAGCCCACTTGCACACTGTTTTATCCCTTATGGCAGGGAACAAAACAGAGGCAAAAGTCCTATGTCAGTCTGCTTCTCCCCAGTAGGGGAAGTGTGGCCTTCTAGCTGGTGTGGCCACACCTTCGCTTTAAACCTTCTCGAGTCCATTTTCTGATCACAACACTCACACTTAATTTTATCTGTGGATTTCCCACCCTCCATCTGGATTTTCCAAGGTGGAAAGTCCACAAATAAAACAGAAATGAAAAGGTGTGAGCACTGTGATCAAAAGATGGAACAAGGAAGGTTTGAAGTGAAGGTGTGACCATGACCAAGGATTTTACAAGAAAGCAAAAGTGACAGAATACATAAATAAAAAGAGAAAAGAATACGGGGAAATGAAAGTTTGTGAACTGGCATTCAAGAATCTGGAGTAATGGGTTAGCAAACACCTGTTAAAGGTGCTTGCAGCAGCCAAACTACACAGCAACCTCTGTAGAACCTATAGTAGATGTGATTACTGTTTCTGATGCTCTTGGTCTGCTATGGAATCTAACAATCAGATTTCAGATAAACTGAAAGGGTAATGGTAAGTCATTGAGAGACAGCATCTTTTGGATTGATGGCAATGGTGTTAAGTGTTCAGTTGGTCCTTGTGGGGATCAATGATGCCCAACAGGCCATTGACATCTTCACAAGACACTGCCTTCTGTTGAAATGCTACTCCTCTCATGGCTCTCAATCTGTCCATTAAATATGGCTGCCTCCAGACAGTAGACTTAAAATCCACAGCTTAAGGATACTCCAGTGTACTGTATTCTTAGGTGAAGGGAAAATCGATCATCTTCACAGACTATCAAATTTGCTGTTTCCTCTTCAAAGGAATAGGATTTCAGGCCTGTCACGTGAGGATTACTGGAGCCAGTCACGTTCCACGCAGCACTTCTGGGTTTTGCAAGTTCCTGTGTTTCTCGTACTTCTGTCTCCACTGATAGATTACATAGCTCCAAGCCAATAGTGCACAAGGAGAGTTCTTTCTCCCATATTGAGGAAAATGCACAGCTTGGCTAGAGCTCTGGAGCAAAGATGGAAAATCATGAGTACAGTGTGATGGCTCAATCTGGACTGCAAATGGAATCACAGTTTAGAATGTGTTTGGAAGCACCCGTTACCACACTGGGAAATACTTCTATAAAATCTCTTTTGTTTTGCTATCAAAACATCAACAAACACAAACACAGTACAGTTCCTTGCGAAGTACAGACTCCAATGATCAACAATTAGGAATTAATTAATAGTTTAATACAATTTTTAAAACTATTTCATATACCATGTTGTTTATCAGAAACACACAGGATATGCTGGACATACTTTCCTCATCAATTCAGTGAGGATGATGCTTAAAAACTTGGTTTTGCCATACTGCAAGGATGTCATACTGCTGTTGCTTACTGGACTCCACTAACTCTCTCTTCATTGAGATGTTCAGTCAATCCAGCTAATACGTTAACACAGGACTGCTGCAAAGGGTCATTCCTTTTTATATAAAGCTGTTTGACTTCCCTACTTCTTTACTCTCTTCTGTGTCAATTCTTTTATTTATAAAGCTTTCTGCAAATCTCATTTAATTACTGGCCTGGAATATCTAGTTATCACTGGAGATTTTGGGAATGGTCAATGCTTGTAAAAGTCACACTGATGTCTTCCATACAGCAGGTGTAATTTGTTATCAGCAACACAGGCACTCAGTCCAGAACAGTTGTTATTATGTGTTCATTTTTATTTTTTTTAAAAGGTGAATTATCTCTGATTTGCTTATCAGTTCATTTTAAAATTCCCTAAACATGTGCAAGTCGAACTTTAAATAAGATATGTTTGCGTGGGTTTAAATATCTAGCTTTAAAAATCTAGGCATCCAAAATTGAAAATTATGACCTCACTCACCTAATTTTCTATAGTATAACTAAGCTCATGGGTTGCTGAAAGGCCTCATTTATGAATATATTAGAATAGTGTGCAATTCTGTGCTATAGAAATTGAATGTATTTCACAATAGTCCATTCTTTATCAAATATTTTGCCTAGATAAGGAAAGCTGGTTAATTCATGTGTTCCTGGTTTTAAAAAGAACTCAATACTGAGTTTTTCAGGCCAAACCAGCTTATGAAAGGGCAATTGGCCCCTTGAGCCCTAAGGCTGTCCTTGATGGGAGAGTAAACTTTATGAGATGAAAGATTTATGGGAGAGTCCATGATATATGAGACTTGGGGCCAGTTTTCAGCATCTTAAGAAAGTGGTAACAAGATCCAAATGTGATGTTACTGCCAGGCAAGTGTAGGCCAAGGCTGGGCCCCTAAAGGTCATTGAAGTGCAAGTCCTGGAAATAAAAATCTGATCAACAGCATGTAACCATGACAGATGTATAATATAAAAAATGTCCAAAATGAATCAGTTTTCTGATCTAATATCAAACAGCTCATCTATATTCCCATTGCTGTAATCTAAGGCCCTTTCCAGATTGGTTTTTATTCCACTCCAGGAAGGGGTCTAAGGGACCTCCTGTCTACATGCCATTCCACAATAGGGTGGACATGTGGACAAAAGGAGTCTTAGGCCCTTTCCTGTAATGGAATAAGGGCCAGTGTGGAAAGGGCCAAAGATGCTATAGAGAGAGTATTCAAATATCTTTCCTGTGATGTTACTTTAACATATCGCTTATGGCCAAAGTTTAATTCCATCAACGACTGGTCCACTGGTTCAGATCATGGCAAGGCAGTACAGAAAAGCTCCTTGTTACTGACAGCTATATATGCAATTGAGTTCCTTAGAAGAAACAGTGGTTGTGGTCCTTTTACTTACAAAAAAGCTTATTATATTCCTATTCTAGCTGAGGTTTTATTGCCTAAACTTCAGAAACTGGCAGTGTCAACTGGGGAGTGGCTAATATATCATTGTGAAACAATCAAAATGTATAAAATTTAAAGAGCTTGCTTCATGGATGGATCATTTCCAAGCTTACACACTTTTACCATACTTTTGAAAAAAGTTTCAAACCACTCAAAGGAGCACTTTAGAAATATGATTTATGAAAAACTCTGCTTTTACGGGCAATAGAAACTCTGTAAAAGTCCTTCAGAAATAGAGTTGCCTACACTTTCAACAAAGAAAAGAGTATAAAGCTGGTGACAAATGGGAGCAGTTAGGACATAATCATGGCCTTGATGTTCACTCAAGTGCTTCTGAGATTGGTAAATCTAAAATCAGGAGATTGTATGTTTATGTGTCAATAATTAGTTCCATTTTCACCTGCTGTGAATGATATAGTACCTGCTTGAGTGAAATGGGTGTGATTTTTTAAAAGTCAGAAAATAAAGGCATGCAAGACAAGATAGAAAAGCAGAAAGAATAATGGGATCAACTACCTCACAAACAATACCTCACAAATGTAGCAGGAGACAAAGAGGAGTCTCGTGGGACCTAATAACTACTGCATAAGATTTCATGAACGGAAGTTCACTTCTGTTTTTGGAGACATGCATCAAAGTGTTACATATTGCAAAGAGAAAAACAGTCTCGTAACATCTATTAAAGGCCCACTAAATAGCAATATATACTAATTTCTAAGTTGTACCTGGAAACGTGAGATCATGGCATAAGGAGACCCACAAAAACATGACACAGACTTGCAAGATAAGCAGTTTCCATATAATTTAGCAAAAGGATCAGTCTTTGCTCTGTGCCTGAGGGAAACACCAAGATAGTTACAGGGTTCCTGAGCTTAGGTTGATAGCCTGAGGGAATCCTTACAGCAGCCTGTGGGGGTATAGGTTGTTGGGTAAACTGTCTCTGAGAGGACTTTGATATTTATTTGTTTGCCTGTTTCTTCACAAGTTGTAAGCAATAAACCATTTTTATTATTTATTTAAAAGAACCATCTGCCTGCAGTATTCATTTGAGTCTTATAGGCCTTGGGCCTAGAGAAAGGGAAAGCTGTGGTGGACTCTTTAGTCTGTGGGGGCTAGGGAAGCAATGGCCAACACTTTTATTAATTATAAAACTAATTTATTCTTGAACACTCACTAGTCAGAGGAAGGGGAAATGAAGTCCTGCCCTGGCTGAAGAAAACACCACATAACAGAATTTATAAAACAATTAAAATAATAACAAGATCCATTAACTTTATGGTAATAATGCTGTTTATCTATAAACACACTTCTGATTGCATCAGTGCAAATCATTTCCTTATGAGCAGAGAGGAGTAAAGCCAAACCTCATGTTTGTACCTTTTAAAAGTGATTTCCCCCCCTTGCTAATATGGAGATCAGATTGTTTGGTTTTAAGTTTCCCATGCACCATGGTCCATGTCCTGAACAATTCATATTATTCATAATTTTAACATTTCCTGACACAAAGCGTAGCTATGGCTTATGTATCAGAGCAGCTTAATTTGAATTAAAATCACATCTTACAATACCTCCTTAGCAAATACCTTGCTGGACCACTCAAATCACATTTATCACCAAGGTATACATCAGAAAGTAACACTATGATGCTGCTGAATGGAACTAATTTATGTATGTGTATGTATAAGACTGAAGACCAATTAAATAATTCTCTTTCTACTTCTTCCTATGCATCTCCACTTACAAAAGGAGGTGCCCACCACTACCTGAGAAGGAAACCACTGTTGCTGCATGTCTATTTCTGGCAATGGCAGATTGTGCCAGCCCATTCCTGGGCATGATCTCCATTGGAGGTGCCAATGTTGCAGGAGACCTCATGATTAGGGATGTTGACAAATATTCGAATGCATTCAATATTTGATTGAATCGACCAAATATTGACATTCGAATTTGAATTGAATGTCCTTAAATTTGAATTTAAAGTTTTGATTTGCATTTCGAATTTCAGATCTATTCATATGGGATGAAAATGGGTTGCACACAGGATAACTACAGGATGCATATGGATGTGTACAGATGTGTACGGACCCGGGGAAGATGCGTACGGGCATCAATGAATGCTGTCAACATTTGTAAGTGCAAATTCAAATGAAAAATTCAAAAGAATAGATTCAAATTTGATTAATTCAAATTGAATTTGGTTAAATTCAAATTTAAAATATTGAGATCAAATTGAATTTTCAAGTATTCGATTCAAATCGAATCCTGAAAATTCCATTTGGGCAAACCCCTACTCATGACCAGCTGCACTCTAAAATGAAGACATGGAAGAACATTTTCAGTGGCAGATTGTGGCACCTCCCCTATGTGTGTGCACTGGAGCTGCCTTACTGGGTGAGTAGAGAGTACACAGTCTTTCTCTCTTTCTCTTTGTCTCTGTGTGCACTTCAAACAGTACAGAAAATCTCTCATGCCTGCATCTCTACATATTCTAAGCAATTCTGCATCATGACTTGGCACCTTAACAATTAGAATGACCTTTGAAAAGGTACTAAAAATCCACTTGTCATCATCAACAAGAGCAGCAGCAACAACAAAGAATCTTAAAGATTAAGACATTGATCTTGCCTTTTGTGGACTTCTGGATTTTGCTGCAAAAAACCTGAAGGCTTATATAGACTCTGAAGGCTTATATAGATTCAGTACAGAATTTGCACAGCAGCACTGCGTTTCACACCTCTATGAAGATCAGGGAAATAACTATTTCTTAAAAACAAATTTTAGAGATTTGAGAATGCTCATCTGCTGTTCTTGCTGTTAGTTTTATCACAAATCTAAAAATCCAAGGATCAGGAAAGGGGGAAGGGGAGAAAATTCCTGTCAAGTTGAGGAAGCAGCAGCCACAATTGAATGTAGTCTACTAGCTGGTCTAATATCTATGGCAGCTTCCAGATTATTGGATTAATTGTGCAGTTATATAAAAATTCTGCAGTTATACAAAAATTCACAGCTTACCTGTGAGAAGTGGTGGTCTGGGTTCTAGCCCCCCATAGCTTCCTCCTCGGTGAGCTGTGATACTTCCATGGTATGCAGTGAGGCCTGCATCACATTGGAGTGGGCATCCAATGGGAGCTGAGCTCAGCTCTCATTTGTTGTTCTCGTTGTCCTGTCCAGAGTGGCGGGAACATTCAAATTTACCTGATACTGTGGAGCGTGCGCTGATCATTCCCCAGTAGGTAAATTCGAATCAGCGGTGGCATAATGCACTGCTACAGAGTATTGGATGTCAGGTGCACAATTTTTCTAAGTCTGGGCACATCCTATATCACTGGCAAGAAAGACAGGAGGAAACTGTTAAGCTCTTAATAGCATCTAGGGCCTTATCCCCCATCGCACTGTATGAACACAGATGCAGAACAGAAAATGCATATACAAGAAAACTTGTACTTGTCCTCTAACTATTCTGTTCTTCCTCCTTATGTCTTAAATGTCCTTAAAAAAAAGCTATCTTTCTAGAAATCGCATGTCAATCAACTTGAGCCAAAAAAAAAAATCATCTTAAGATTTGTAAGGAAATGAGTAACTCGTCCTTCAGCCTTTAAAAATGTTAAATATATAACCAGTATTATGATCAAATGATTAAGATTATCCCCCCATGTTTGTCTGTGCCAAATCCAAATCCAACTTCAGCTGAAACTGTTCTGCTGATTATAGATTTCTCCTTCCTAATTAACAAGATTGCCCTTTACCAGTCTGGAGAATACTAGATAAAGACTGACTGAGACAACCAGGTTGCAAAAGACTGAATATGATAACCTAGAAGTTGCACTCCTGGCCAATTTAGGGATGGCAACAGGATGGGAAGGAAATGGTCATACACCAGATGATGCCACCTTCCACCCTAGTGATCTTTTGAGGCGACTTCCTGCAAAGGCAGGAAAATCTACTCTGAGGCCACCATGATGGTTGAGTATTCTGCCTGCTTCACTAAATAAATGGGAATTCTTTCTCTGTAGAGAAAACAGAATTGATGTTTAAGTCCATAATTGTGAATACCCTGATAGAATAAAAACTCAAGAGATCCATCCAAGTGGGACAAGTGTACAATTTCTGTTACATCATCTATAAAACTAAGAGAATATAATTCATAGAAGTCACCTATCACCATTCTCAAAATGAAGGTTAAACTAGTTGGTCTTATTTAAATGACTAAAGACATTATAAGTGGGACTAACTGTTCTTGTTTAGCCTCATAGAAGCTCTCTCCAGGTACATTACTGCAGAGCATACCAAATTTTCTGAAATCTCTAGCTGTTGCTTTTCTCCCAGGCAAAGAAACAAAGGACCAGATGATTTACACATACCCGAACAGCAAATGTGTTGAACCCTTTAAACTCTGATATCCATTCTGCAATGGATAGTGGACTGGAACGTGACCTTATCTAGATTTCTGCTAATTACATGCTATTGTGGGATAGCAGATGTCCTCCCCCCATCATGCTTTGTCTGTACTGGATGAAATGTGGACAAAAAATGGTGCCCTAGCCAAGTATTGCTATAGACCTTGATGTTGAGTTCTATGACTGGACTACTGTAGATCACAGAAGGATGGAGATGGCACACCCCTGTGATACAGTATACTATGGAAGACCATTTTCAGTGGTGTTCCAGGATGTGCCACACCAAACCCATCTGGAATGGAAACTCCAGAGGTTGGGAATGAAAGCTTCTAGTCTTTAGAGCCTCGGCACTGCTTCCAAGGGCTCTTTGGAGGCAGCGGTGAGGGTTGGAGCAGAATGAGTCATTGTCTGAATACAGATGGATCTTATCTGTTCCAGAAGCAAGTAATCCCAGCTTGGATAAAGAACAACATGACGACACCTGGAAAGGTGCAGTAACAGTACATTGTATATAGTCCTGTGTGTACACCCAATGAGTGAAAGAAAGAGTGTTGCTAATAGCTGTGCTGCAAAGACTTGTTGAAGGGCCAGCATCAGAGTCTGCCTAACATTTTAGACTATAATTCACATCTGATGTCTTGGAAACAACTGCAGGACGAAATGAGTTAACTCCCTGCTTTTATCTTAATTTCCTTATAATTTATAATAATATTTTGGGGGGATTTACAAATAAATAAACAAACTGAATAATAGGGTAAATGCCTAGCAATTTCTCCTTTCTCAAACTTTAAACCTCTTGAATGCAATTATCACACAATATATAGAAGCACATAATCAGCCTGTGGACGCATGGACCCCATTAAAAGATCCTTTGTGTTTACCGTAGGGCTATATACAAATGTGCCTGAAAAACAAGCTTCCTTTCCAAGAACATCAGCCTATGCCAGGCATAATTATTTTTCGACTTCTTTGTTATTCAGGAGGCCACTTTCTGTCAAGTCACCTTCAAACGGTGAAACCCTATGGTGGGCCTTATGCATATTGCCATAGCCTGAAAGGCCACTGATTGCTTATAGAGCAATCTGATGTATGCCAGTCGACTCAAAACCAAGCCTCACTGAGTTAAACTGATCTTACATTATAATTGGGGATGTTTAAGAAATATAGTGCATACTGCGTTTTTTTTTCCTCCTTCCCTCTTTGCATTAATGAGACTACATTTTTAAAAGAGAAGTACTAAGGCTAAACGGCATGCACATTTATGCTTTTAAAACCTTTATTCTGAGTGAGAAGAAAATTCAAAAAGTCCAGAAATGGTGTGACCATTTCACTGGAACAAAGAGCTGTAACAACCAAAGTTCAGAGTGCTACATCCACAGGGAGCAATGGGAGGCCTATTTGGAGTCCCCTGTTATTTATGAAAGGTCCTAAGAACCCAGAAGTGGACTGGACAATAGGGCAAAATTGATCCACCTATCACCTAGGCCAGAAAATCTAATCAATCAGCAATTTTTTGTCTGGTGCTAAACTGCACTGAGAGTATTATTTCTGTAACTTGAAACATGATGTTCAAAGGCAGGCATAGCCACAAAGGCCTTTTCTGTGCTTTCCTTTAGTACAGACTAAGAACCTTGTAGTCCTCTTCTGGATTTTATTGGTCCACACATTTGTTTGCATTAGACAGAGCACTGTCCTGATTGAGACTACTGAACTCATAAATCCATTCAATGGGTCATCCAGTGGACCAGCAGGCCCTGGCCCAGACCAGTGAGGTGTGTAAATAGCACATCTCCATGATCAGGACAACTGGAGGTGTGCATTTTGGATTTCTTTAAAGTCTGGACCCAACGCTTCAGAGCCATGACAAAGGTTGGCCTGGATAAGTGGCACTGTGTGCAGATGGTGCTGTTCAAGAACATACTTTTTTGTGCTCCAAACCAGTGGGCCTAGCTGGTCCAGACCCCTGATTTGGAACATGGGCAGAAAAGCCCTAAAATTTGTTCAGTGAAGTATGATTCAACAGCTCAGAGCTTTGGGTAAAGGCTGGGATACAAATACTTGGAAATGAATTAATACATGGCAGCGGGTGACCATTGACACTAGTTGCGAAAGACAGTTAAAAGGAAGTGATATCAAGTTCAGAATAGGTGGTACTAACAAGAGCTCAGACAGCATGGCAAGTCAGGTGATGTGGAAACAGAGGTTCTCAGCCTCTGAAGTTGCAGGGCACAGGGACTATGCAGCACACCAGCTGTTCACATGGTGAATGGCTAGACCAGCCCACAGTTTTGAAATGGTCTCCTATTGTGTTGATCTCTGGTCTAAGATTAAGACAGAAGAACATAAGGGAGGCCCTGCTGGATCAGGCCACAGCCCATCCAGTCCAGCATCCTGTTGCACACAGTAGCCCACCAAATGCTCATGGTCATCTCAGGCAGAGCCAAGGACAAACCTTTTCCTGTTGAATCCCAGCAAATGGTATTAGAAGCGTCCTGCTTCTGCCCCCTCCCCAGCCTGAAAGATGTACCTAGGCATTCATTCTAGTAGCCATTGATACATCTGTCATCCATAAATTTGTCTAACCCTACCTTGAAGTGATCTAGACTGGTAGCTGTCACCACCTCTTCCAGCAGCACATTCCATAAACTGATGACCCTTTGGGTGAAGAAATACTTCCCCTTGTCTGATCAGGCTATCCTACCCATCAGCTTCATAGAGTGCCCCCTGGTTCTAGTGTTGTGCGATAAAGAAAAGAAATGTTCCCTATCCACCTTTTCTATACCATGCATAATTTTATATACTTCAATCAGGTCCCCTCTTAAACGTTGTCTCTCCAGACTGAAGAGGCCTAGACGTTGCAGCCTCATTTCGTAAGGGAGGTGTTCCAGACCCTTAATCATTCTGTTTACCCTTTTCTGCACCTTCTCTAGTTCCACAATATTCTTTTTGAGGTGTGGTGACCAGAATGGTACACAATATTCCAAATGTGGTCTCACCATAGATTTATAAAAAAGCAAAATGACAGTTGCTGACTTATTTTCTATTTCCTTCCTTATTATTCCCAGCATTGAATTTGCTTTTTTTGCTGCTGCTGCACACTGCATTGACACCTTCATTGAACTGTCCACCAAACCCCCAAGATCCCTTTCCTGATGTGTTGCGGAAAGCTCAGACCCCATCAGTTTAAAGACATAATTTGGATTTTTGGTCCCGATGTGCATTACTTTGCACTTGTTAAGATTAAAGCACATTTGCCACTTGATTGCCCACTCGCCCAATGCTAAGAGTCCCTCTTGAGCTCTTGGCAATCTCTTTTGGTTTTTACTACCCTAAATAATTTGCAGCTGGAGTATTCCCTAGATGGCACAGCCCCTAACACTATCATGTAGATGCTGTATTCCTTGGTGACACCCAACCGCCGCGGCAGTAGCTGATTAAGAGGGTTCATTTCTAGTCAAATCTACATGAATATGGACCTCCATAAATACAATGGAATCTGAACACATAAATATTGGCCTCAATGAATAAAATGGATTCTGTACACATTCACCCTCAGAACAGAAAGATATGTCTGGGAAGGGGAGAATAGATTCAACACTTGAGGTGGGTCGCTGCCTTCTTTTCCCTTATAGGCATTGACAATTCTTCATGACTTATTATTATATTTATCTATGGTGAAGAGGAGAACATGCCGAGGGCAACATAAAGTCATGCACTGGTTGTGCTTTGCGCTATAATTCCCACTGTGCACTTTTTGTCCTCACTAATGGGGTTGGTGAGGATCAGTACATTCTAGTAATTAGATGGAAATGAGGTACGGAATGGTACAGCATTTTTCTCTTTTGGTTACACTGGACAACAGATCAGAATTAACTTTAGTACCAGCAGATGCGCCATATTAGTTGGTGCTGTGCTCCTCCCATATTAGTTTGCCATCCATCACTGAGTATGATTGCCTTCTTTACTAGTTAACCATTTTGACTGAAAAATATGAGAATATGAGAAGAGCCCTGCTGGATCAGGCCACAGCCCACCTAGTCCACACCCTATTTCACACAGTGGTCCATCAATTGCTTTTGGTCATCTCAAGCAGAAGACGAAGGCAAAACCCTCATCTGTTCTGGAATCTCTGCAAATGGATTTGAGAGGAATCTTGCTTGTCACTACAACCCGAAGGAAGTACCTAGGCATCCATCCCAGTAGCCACTGATATACCTGTTCTCCATGAATTTACCTAATCCTTTCTTAAAGCTATATAGGCTGTTGGGGGAGATCACAGTGAAATTTCGTACTGAAGGCTTGTGCTTTCCCCATTTCCATCTCCGTAAGCAACTGCTGCTCCTAAGGCTCATAGTCACAGGCTGCACAGACACAGGGCCTAAAGAGAGAGTGTTTGAAGATACTCATTTATTACACCAATTGCCTCCATGCTGTCATTCTCCTCCCCTCCTGTGAGATTTACAATGCTGAGTTTTCAGACAAGAGTCGAACACAGTGTATTTACACAACAGGGTCATGATGGGAAATGGACTGAGAAGAAACGTTAAGTGAAAAAATTCTGTAATGGACAGTACATGTCTCATATTGTTAAAGACTTATTTGAAAACACCCCTGTTACCATCTTTCTTAATTATAAATCCCAGGGGATCAGAACAATTGAATGGAAAATATCTGAGAAACAATTTTCTTAGCCGGGATGTGTTTTTTTCTGACCTCTCATTGAAATGCTGCTCTAATAAGGTAATGCCATAAACTGATCTTCAGCTTTGCTTCTCATTTCATTTACTAGGCTGCTCACTGACTATTTTCATAGAAAAACCTCTGAGCTACGCAGGGAAAACATTATTCACATCAGTGTACTCCCATAGGCTAAAGTGCTTGTTGAGAAATGTACCTTTCACCAGCAGAATAATTTTCCCTATCATACAGCTAGTCTGATTTCACCAAGGGCCCTGGATTATAAGTCTGTCTTGTGGAAAAGGATCATTTGTTTCTATAGGGTAACTTGGAGGTGCCTGGCAAAGAAAACACAGGACTGAAGTTCAACGCACTATGGTGTCACTTGCCATCTCACACTCACTCATTTTGCTGCCGTTGAAATATTGACTAGAGGTTTGGCAGTCTTGTAAACATCAGACTAAAAACTTTTCCTTTTTCTTAAAAAAAAAAACACTTTTTGTTTTCTGGGTTGCAGCAGGGGCAGCCCATGAAGGTTTAACCAGATATTTACACCCTTGGGTTTTACAAGCAGAGCATCAGTAGCAAAATGGGGCAACCTGAAAACACAGAAACCAAGGCAAAACATGCTGTGATTTCTCATCTGTACACAGTTTTATATTTTTCATTCCTCAGATCTCAGGCTGCAGCTACAAGGATAAACTAAAGAAAAACTAGAGGAATGTCCAAGACTCAGGTTGTGGTCACACTTAAGGTTTAATTCAGCTTCAGTCCATTTTCAGAGTGAGAAAATGCATCAGCAAAGTTACAAGCTATTTTCTTTCAGTGCTAAATAACTCAGAAAATTCACCTTTGTGATAGATAACATGGAAAGAAAATTACTCATCACTTTGCTGATGTGTTATCTCACTCTGAAGGTGGACTGAAGCTGGATTAAATCTTAGGTGTCCAACAAAATATTGCTGTGCTTTTGTTTTTCTTAGAACCACCAGCCCCATGAAATCTGCATCAATTTACAGCATATTCATGAATGTTATGTTCTGTTGTATAGGCTATACTTATTATGTTTTAATATTAAAGCAGATTGATTTGCCTGGGAACATTAATTATGAATCTGGTATCACATGGTTGTTACAGTTAAATTTGAATATATCATCATGCTTTTAATACACTTTCTTTATAAAAGGAGAGAGAGAGAGAGAAAGACCTTTTCACAGCCTTGGAGATTTAGCAATAGATTCACTAAACACTTCAACTGTAAAGTACCAAGGCAGAGTTCCAAAGAATTGCACATACTTTTCTCAGACATACATGCAGGAAAATGCATTTGCAGTATGTTCTTTGCAGAGGCTATTGTAAGAATAAATGACCTTTCTGTTCAAAACTAATAGCAAACAAAATTGGTCCCAATTGTGTGTCAAACAAAAGAAGCGAAAAGTAGCGCTGCAGCTTCAACCAGATGCATTTTTCTCCATTTCAGCCTCACTGGTCTGTGAGCAGCAGGGAAGCATTAAAACATAATCAGGGTTTATAAGAAAGGAACATGACTGTGGTGAAATCTACAAACCCACTCTTTAATTTATAGCAGGTCAGGCCAGTAATAAAATATGGTCTTTATATTTCAGATGACCCAAAAACATATTCTTTAAACTGGAAATTTACTTATGTAATAGATGCTCTGTTTCTTTGAGGGGTATATATAAATCTTGCAGTGCCCTCTTCCAAGATGTGCCAGACCAGCTTTCCTGGGATAGACAATAAATGTATATATTTGAAGTACAAGAGATTAGAAAACCCTGTGAGGAACGATTATTATAGAAGTAATTTGTAAGGTTTAAATTGTATGATTTCTTGAAAATTCAGTTAGCAAACCAAGATTCTCCTGATCCTCGGGAAGTCTTAGCAAAACTGTTGATTTTTGAGGTGGGTTGTATATGCCTTGTAGATGGCAGGGAAAATTGATTTATTCACTTTCTTTCACAGCATGCTTTCCTATTTTGGTGTACATACATCTGCTTGGGGTCTGGGACACTCTTAGGTTGGTGAGGTAACAGCACATGAGGGGATCTATTTAGTGGCAATGTCTTAATGGCATACCCTTGTGAAGTGTGTTAGCTAATACCTAATTTGTAATTTCTGATACCTAGATAAAGCATAGCTTATTATTGAGGCCTTTAGGCACTAAGATGTGCCCCAATACCCTGTTTGAAGTCCATCACTGATTTTAGGTGGCTCAGCATAGAAAGAGAAAAGAGAGAATGCAACAATGATTACTGTTAAAATAGAAATGGAATTAAGCTGTTTGTCTAAACCTTGCAAGTGTGTTTGCATTTCTTTTCTTTTCCTTCCCAAACTATTATAAAGCCACCTTGAATATCATCCTGGTGAATAACTAATATAACAAAGTTTCCTTCCTGCCCAATTCAGGAACCTTCTTTTGACTGGGATGGTACTAGAATTCTAGCTGCTAAGAAGGAAACTACCAATGACAAGAAATGCTTGACAGGAACTGGTTGCAGAAATCAACAAAGATTTTGCCTGCATGGTGCATTCAGGCCATGGCATTATCTTCACTCTTTCTTTTCTTCTTTTTAACATGATCTTCCCTTGATTTGCTTTGGATCTAGCCTTAACAGACACAACAAGCAGCTGTCCATGGTCCTGCATCTCTGTCTGAACTCCTACTGAGCTTTTCTATTTTTCTTTGCAAGCCTGGATTTATGCAAAAAATAATTACAAATAGATTAAATAAAGACTTGTGGGGCCAGCAGCACTGACCTACTTCTTTATATACATGGAAAGCATGACAGTTTCATGTATATGAATAATTATTTTATATATGATAATTCAGTTATTCTCCCAAATATTTTTTTGGGGGGGGGGAATTCTCCCAACCCCTTGTGAATTGTATAGTCATTGTTTGAATGTTTTGAATACTGACTACTGTTGTGTCCATGTGGGTTGGCAAGAAATACTTGCTGGCTTTTTTTTTTTCAAAAGCTCAGCATTAATTTTACCTTTGTGTTTCTCTAATTAGAGGCTAGCTATTTTGGGAAGCAACCAAACTCCTATAGATCCCTGTAATTGTGAAATGCCTGATATTGGGATTACTGTGCCTGTAAGAAAAAAGAATTAAAATTAAATTTTCCATTCTGAAAGGGAAGGAAAAGTTTGCTTTCATTGGAAGGTAGTCAAAAGGAGGAAGGAAAGCGAAGTAAAGAAGGAGGCAGCCATGATAGGTATGTGTGATTTCAAAACAATATTGTCAAGAGGGCAAATAAACATCCTTCAGAATTGAGATGAGGGGAGATGAAAACAGAAAAATGTCCTAGCAAAAAACAAAAAGAAGGACCTTAGAAATCCAGAGGTTGGTGAACTTACCACGAAGGTGATGGTACTACAATGGCAAGATTATCGGTCTTTCTGGGTATGTCTTACAAAGCTAATAAGGAACATAAAGGAGAGAGGGAGGCAAAGTGCATTTTTTAAACGCAAAGAACAAATGTGAGAAGACAAAGAGGTATAGAGTGGTAAGAGAAAAAAACTTGGAAGAAAGGAAAATAAGAAGAAATGGAGGAACTAAAAGGAGTAGAAAAGCAGTTGCAGGCTTCATGATCAGAAAAAGAAACCAGCCTTCTCTCACAATATTGAATACACAAGTTATACATATGAAGTGTGCGTACAATTGGCCAGTCATGAATATCTGAAATTCTTGGTTATAAGATCTGCAAATGCACATAGACAGCTGTATCAAGAGCTGAGCCTTCAACAGACCTGTTTCAAATTAAGCCCTTCATAGTTCAGTTACTCTTCGGAAAGTCAGTGGGGGAAAGGTTCTAACTTATGTACATAAAGGTATTCATTGTACAGATGGCACCAGCAATTTTTGTATTCATCTTAGGTATATAAAGATGCCCAATTTGCTTGATTCCTTCTTCCTCAAAACGCACACACACACACACTATCTGTGAACATATATCTATATTTATATAATGAACAATTTCACAACTTCTCTTTAGTAATAATGTAAATGTCACAAGTCAAATATTCCTTCCTGAAATTGCGATGACATGAATTCTCCATACAGTGGGGGAATAAATATATAAAATTGCATTGTGTTTCTGTTGAAAAAGATGCTGAATTTCTATTAGAATATCAGAAGACTTAAAATGCAAACTACATAAATGGAAAGGGTAAAATTAGGTCAAATCAAGTGTAAAACCTTAAAGCCTGAACAATGTGCATATTTATGCTTGAGAAACTTTGTAAGATTTTTACTTGAACTTTAAGATATAGTGAAGGAAACGATTTTAATTTAATACAAGCTTCTTATGTAAAATTTGAAAATGAGAAAACTCAATAGTATTTTCATTATTAGGAAACCTTTCACCATTATGAAAATTAATTATTTGTGGTGAAAAGATGCATGATATGGTGTCTTTTATTGCATTCTCTTTTTCTTTTTTTGATCATAGGAAAAATCAGTGATAACAGAATAGTTCACTGAAGCATAACATCAAGGAGATGCCATTTGAATAAAGCTCTAGATTTTTAATAACTGCAGGAATGCAAAATTTCTTAGCACAGTATTGATGGACCTACGTTATCTGATTACATTTATACAGCTGCAACCTAGATTCAGAGAACAACATTTTTCTTCTACAGGTACTGATTATCAGAATAATTTAGACTGTGTTATGAATGTCTTTTACTATTTAATTCACAAAAGCACACCATACATTGTGTATTTTTTGGAACTGTGTACCACTTAAGTTTTATGCAAACTTGTAACTGCAAATGTTTATTTCTCTTTATGCTCTGTTATATATATATAATTAGATCCTCAACTGGATAATGCTCTTGCATAGTAACATTTTAAACAAGTATAAAACCATACTGGATCATACTAAGCTCATTATAATAAATATTGTTGAACAGGATTCCTAGTTTGGTACCACCAAGGTAGCATTTCTTAATCAAGTCACTCTTGCAGGAGAAAAAAGGAGACTCGGGTGTTTTTCCACTGTCACTAGAAGTACCCATTAAGTGCCCATTAATGGGTGCAAAAATGCCATTACGTACCCATTAATGGGTACTTTTAGTGACAGTGGAAAAACACCCTCAGTCCACTTCCTCACTGAGACTAAAGGTGCTGCAGGCATGCAGAGTAGAGAGATTCTTATCATGGAAGTCAGAAGTACTGCCTGCATTTATTTATTGCATTTGTATCCCACCCTTTACCAGGTGTCTCCAGGTAATCTTAACTGAACCAGTGGTATATGTTCAAACTAGGTTGAATCAAACAGTTCAAACTGAATGGCTTGAAACTGACCCGCATTTGGACCAATGCCTGACTTTGTAGACATTAAAGAGGGATGGTGCCATGCTCTTGCCTTCCTTCTTGCCCCATGTCACACACAGCTTTATCTCTTTTTAAAGCAGTATCTGCAGAAGTGCACAATTCTCTATGTTCTTAAGCAAAATTTGATTGACTGAGTGATTGATTGATTGATTGACTGATTGCATTTTTGTCTGCCATATACCTGGAGGTCTAAGGGCAGGTAACAGCATTTAAAATCAAATTTATATAATAAAACAATAACAGTATATTTTAAAACAAAGTGGGAAGAGAAAGTGTGTCCCCATTAAACCAAAGGCCACGACAAAGAGGTGTGTCTTCATTGCCTTCTTAAACACGTACAGTGAAGGTGCCTGATATGCCTCAAGGGGGAGACTATTCCATAGCCTAAGAGCCATCACTGAGAAGGCCCTCTCCTAGGTGCCCATCCCTTTTACTATTGAAGTTGATGGTACAACCAGGAATGCCTTCCCTTCAGATCTTAAGGCATACGTAGGTCAACATAGAAGAAGGCATTCCCTTAATATTTGGGGCCCAAGTCATTTAGGGACTTATAACTTAAAGTTGACACCTTGAATTGGGTTCAGTAATGAATTGCCAGCCAGTGCATTTCTTTTAAAGACTGATGTGATGCACATCCAGCCAGCTGTTGTGGTCAGCAATTTAGCAGCTTCACTCTGCACCAGCTGCAGTTTCTGAACCATCTTCACGGATAGCCCCATGTAGAGCACATTACAATAGTCCTGTCTGGAGGTTACTAAGTTTGTGGCCAAGTTATCTTTGTCCAGAAAGGGCTTCAACTTACAAACCAGCCATAGTTGAGAACAGGCACTCTTGGTGATGTTCTCTACCTGTGCTTCAATGTGCTAGTGCGTGATTGTGCATTTTTTTTTAAATGTTTGAACAGTGTGTGAGCTATTTGACGTTCAAATTAGTAAATGGTTAACTTATGACAATTTACCGTTGTAAATGCAAAAATTATACTTTAAAATTGGTTCTTTCCCCAGGGGACACAGAACAGAACTGAGGTTGGATTGATGGACCATGTATGGTTTATTTGAGAGTTAATATTGTATTATAACTGCATTTCCTCCATGTTTATTTGTTTAATTGTTGTATGTTGAATTATGATTGTATTTTTGCTTGATTTATTTTATTCAAATAAATATATATTAAAAAACAACAACAAATGTTCTCTATATAAATTTTCTCCACATGGGAGATAAATTTGTAAATGCCCCTCTATCCCAGCACCATCAACAAATGGTCTTGTGGTCACACCTAAGGTTTAATCCAGATTCAGTCCAGCTTCAGACCAAGAGAACACATCAGCAAAGTGAACAATAATTTCATTTCCATATTATCTATCCCAAAGGTGAGTTTTCCAACTCATTTAACTCTAAAAAAAAATCTTGTCAATTTGTTGATGTATACTCTCACTTTGAAAGTGGACAGAAGCTGGATTAAATCTTAAGTGTGACCACAGCCAAAGGCCCAAACATTGTCTTCAATGAGTCCAGCTTCCTTGGTCATTTCAATCTCTTCCTTCCTTCCTTCCTTCCTTCCTTCCTTCCTTCCTTCCTTCCTCCCTCCCTCCCTCCCACCCATCCATCATTTACAGTACAACGTCGTCCTGCAAATGTGGTGTTCCTCATGGTAACTCTCCACTT